>OY856379.1:20050000-21250000 GCA_963693495.1 Malacosoma neustria | reverse complement strand
TTTACATTATTGAACTATACTGTATAATATAGTCATCATTGGATAACATTTGACTCTTGATTGCAAGAGTACTGTATCAGAGAGGTGTTATAATGATCAATTAAAGACCTCAATAAAGAAATTGAAATGTCTCAAAATATAAAAAGTGCTGTAACATTTTATACACATCCGCAGGTAATATCCCTAAAATCCACATCGAGAGGATATTTTTAACGGATCGTTTCTGCGCAAAGAGATTTTCTGATTTAATAGAACATACATCACTCAGCGAACTAGGTTTATAATTTCATAAATCATAAACATAATCTCGCAATTTCGGATTTGTTTAAAATCTCTAAATTCAACCCCATTTCGTTGTAATACGGTCTATTTTCGTATTAATTTATATCTTGGTGGGTAATCAAATGACACTGTCTACAGGATATAATACTATTTACTAAAATATATTTAATGAAAGCAAAATTAGACTCTAAACTCTTTTAATAAGGTCTTTAGTGGCTGCATTTTTGTGTAGTAGACCCAAACGCTTGACATCAAAGTGTTTGACATCTGTTTTATAGCCGGCCTGCAGCGTTCTCACAGAATGTGTGATCTCATTTTAATTAATAAAAAAATAACTAAATGGGTTATGAGATAATCACAATAAAGAATAAGTTAAGCATTGTTATGAAAATGAGATAATTATGTTTATTTTGTTTTTAATATAAATGTTTATTATGATAAACACTATTATAACCTAATCGTTTTCTCAGTATTTTTTGTTAGAAAGCATAATAACATCTGGCAAATTTAAGCTTTTATATGAATATATTACCTGTTTCGTCTGTGTCGACATTAGATAACAAATCAAATAATCAAACAAATCAAACAAAACGATCAGGAGATAACAAATCAAATTTGTGTAAAATACCACTTCCACGATTAATAGAATAAATAAAATGATAGAATACTTGTTTCTTGTTGTTATATTTTGTCAAACACACATATCATAACGCCATCTGGTAACTCTTACTATAAAACTGAAAATATTGAACATGAATTGATTCTCCTTAATAATTTTCAGGGTTGAATGCGAGTGAACTGAATTTTATTCCAGTTTTAAATTACTGATCTTTATATCTATTAAACTATTTTATAGTATGTGTAATTGAGTATGGGATCTGGGACAATGAGACGAATAGGGTCTTGCGTGTCTGTGTCTTGAAATAATTTCCTAACTCATAAATAGGCCAATATGTCCTTAGAGTATTTAGCCACACACACACATACACACACACACGTGCGCGCACATACGCACACACGCATAAACCCACCCACACACAAAATATTTGTTATGTTACTTTGCATCACAAGCGTCATTTAAAACGTAATTATGTGAAGAAGAACACAAGTTTCTCCTTGCAGGGTCAGAGCAAGAATACTGAGTAATAAAAAAAGAAAAATATACACACACAGAAGTTTTATTATAAATGTTTTTTTTTTTGTAGCTATTTGCAACAAACTATTTATATTAGTACTATTTTAATGTAGTTGTAAATTTGTATTTCTACTTGTTCTAAGACATTATATTCTTTATTTTATTTATTTATTTTTTTATTTTTTATTAGTAAGTGTTTTTGAAACGTCGTAATTTGTCTTAATAACGTTTTTATAGTTGAACAATGTTAAGCAGCAACGTCCACTACTGGACTCTAACCAGAACAAGAGAACAGACAGTTCATCCGCCACTTTTGTTCAAGATGCTACCCTTATGGGACAGCAGCGAGTTCGCGATGCCACTGGCGTTGTAAACACCTGTAGGAATGTGTGTTGATATTTAAAAAGCTTGACAAGATGAACACAGTTAATAAATGGTAAGAATTAATACTTGATAATATTAGGAAATACTGTAAATAGCACAACGACATGCATACGGCGCGGGAGTTTGCGTGTACTGCCGCGCGCGGCGCGCCCGGCAACAGGTGACCGGTCGTATGCGACGAGCGCGCAATCCGCGCCATAATTTAAAATATGTATGTAGGTTCACCTTCGCCACACACCCATAGACGACGGTAACTGCTAAATTCTAAGCGGGCCGTCAGCCTGTCTGCTGGCCTAAAACAGTAAAAAAAGGAAAATTAGCAGGTTATACAAACCGATGACATCACTTTTTTCACGATGTTTAACCTTCACTTACCTTCGTGTCTATTATGTTATGATATTCAGAATAAGTCTTTATCCGTGCAGGGGCGGAGAAAGAATACTGACCCCTGCAGCGGCCCGGGTCAGCCTGTCGTGAAAGGCGATAAAACAACCCACCCTAGCTACGTGGTAGGGCCCCAAGCCCGTCTGAATGGCGACCACCTTTAGTCTAAGTATGCCGCCTAATAACAATCACTTTGTGTTGTGTTCCGGCATTAGCGAACCAAGTTCCTGTACCCTTATAGGACAGCAGCGTGTTCGCGATGCCACTGGCGTTGCAAACACCCATAGGCGACGGTAACTGCTTAATTTTGCAGGAAATATAAGTGAAAAGAACTACCAGAGATGCATGGCATCTTGTGATTCGAACTAAATGCCCTCTAGGTCGGGGCTGACTGTGACACTACTTGGCCGCCACAAATCTGATCTTATTGAATCAAAAATAATTTAGTTATGGGTGCATTTGCCAGCACGGGCGAATACTACACTCAAGTAAGTCATGATGCAGCCCTTGTAAAGTGTCACCTTAAGGAGTCTGCCCACTACACCGTTCCATACCATGACCGTGCTAGGAACGTGCCAGGCAAAAAATATTCTTTGTATTAGAAAGTATGTGACTATGCCCACTAGATCGCTCCGTAACCGACTAGCGTGTTGCTTTTGTGTCTGATACGGTCCTAGCACGGTCATGGTATTGAACGATGTAGTGGGCAGACTCCTTTATTCCTAAGAGGCATCTTACTCATTCCGCATATGGGGTATAACTGTATGAATTTCTCAGTTAACTTTTATCACTTTGACGACCTCCTGGCGTAACAGCTAACGCGCGTCGGTACTCTTGCGGAGGTCACGGGTTCGATTCCCCTCCAGCGTCGGGATGTTTATATAACATGTATTTATTTACGAAAGGATAATTATATATGTAGTATATCAGTTGTCTATTACACATAACACAAGTGCTATGCAACTTATTGTCCTAACTAAATGTCCCAATATATTTACTTATATGTTTATTATTATAAATAACCAAATATTCTTCTCCAAGGTTCAATCTATGTCTATACCAAAATTCATCAAAATAGCGGTTTATGCTTGAAAACAGACAGATTGTAACAGACAGAGTAACTTTCACATTTATAATATTAATATGAATCTACCTAGTATAATAAAATAAGTCTTTAAATTAGGTCAATATCCAAGAAAACCGACAAATTGTATGGATAATGTATAGCCACAGACGTCAGAAGTCATAGTAACCCGTTCCTGAATTTTTCACGGGAATAAACAAAATAAATTGCATGCTCTAATCACTTGGCTGGACGCCTAACTGCAGCTAATTATCCTACTTTTTCACATTTGAACACTTTCAAATGTGTTCGGATAAAAGAAATTGTCGCGTATCTTCACACCTGGCGGACTTGATATTGACACGTATTTTTAACACGCTTTTATTAGCTTGGTATGTATGTAACTATCTAAAGGGTCTTTCAACAAGGACGGGTCGATGTTGAAATTAAATGTAACGGAATTTTTGAATGTGATTTTCACCCAATTCGAAACGTCGGATTGATTTGAAACTTTGCACTTCTATCAAGGACCGATGACAATGCAATAATCTGTATGCTTTGTATCATTATCCTTACCAGGATCCTCAGGATTAATGAATTTTCGAAATGGTTCTCATCCAATCACCTAAGTTAAGCACCGTTGGGTGCGATCAGTACTTGGATAGGTGACCGCCTATACACACGCTATAAATTAATTTGACCTGTATGTAATGATTTTTTCGAATTTTTGGGATTTTGACTAGATTTTTACCCACTTTGAACAATCAAAAATTCAAAATCTTGCCGAAACGTCAACTGGAATTAATTTAATAACACTGCCAGAAGATGGCGTTAAATTAATAAAAAAATTACCGATTGGAAGTTGACAACAAATAATTTATATTAATACGCTTTCATTTTAAAATAAAAAGTAAAAAAAAACACGCTTTTACATAAAATCAAACAAAAAAATAACAATATTTTTTAATAAATTTAAATTAAGGATAGTGCGATTAATAAAAAATTTATTATATATTAAAAGAGCGTGGGGTGCTTTTTAACATATGAGTATTTTCAAAATAACTACTTCTACTAATATATTATGTCGGTAAAATTTTCAAATAATTGACAACATGCACCACACACTTTTTTACAATAAAATTCATTTTTTCTTAATCACACAATCCTTAATTTAAATTTATTGAAAATAATTTTCACCTTTTAATTATTATTTTTAATCCATCTTTACTTATTTTGTTCTAAAAAATGAAATATAAGTAGTAGCCATAACCACCCTTGGTCTATAAGTATGCCGCCATAATAACCTTGTGTTATGCGTTATAAGTGATTTAGACTTCTGGCACAAAAACGAGATCCTGCAAGGTAAAAGGTTTAGTGGGTATGATCCCCACACGCACCGGCAGGGGCCACGTGCAACAGGCAGTATCAATTGTCATTTTTCTCTGTGGAAAAAAAATAAGCGACTCTAGTTCCAATTTTCCACCGGAACGCAACGTATTAGTGGCACCCCTGGCGTCGCAATATCCATACGCGACGATAACTATTGTTCCAAGGCAATAAAAAATGTACTTATGGTAACACTATGTAGTAATCAATCAATGTGCGGTGCAAAATAAAAAAAAATACATCGTAGAGAAAGTTGGTTAAAGTTAGGAAAAACTACTTAGCGATCTGCCTGGTCAAATGGTTAGAGCATTGTCTCCAAGCCACTCTCCAGATCCTGGTTCTATTCCCGACAGTATATGTATATACTAAATACATAATGTTCCCAGTAAATCATCTGTATTTCCTGTTTAAGGTCTATAAAACTTATCGTAACAGTATAAAAATTCATCCACTAATGTAGCCGTCGGATACTACATAAATATAATATTTATTTGAATTTCTTTAAATACTCATACATGCAATATTATGATATCACGTTTCGTCTTAAAGTGTTTTTTTTATCTATAACTTCCGTTAAGGAGTTTCTAACGAAAACATTCAAACAATACACTTAACCTGCACCTTCTTAGTTCCGAAGGAAGATTACACACTGTCTGCTGCGAGTTGTAAAACTCCATAAGCTCTGATCTGGTGAAAAAATTTCCTACACTGTAGCACTGGAATGATCCTCTTCTCCTTCCGTACACCAATACTTACGTCTCATTACGATACATTTGTCTGGATCACCTGACACTTTGAAATCAGATATGACTTGAAGTCCAGTCAAACGTTCATTAATGAACAACAATAAAGATTATAATCTATTAGCTCACCTAGCGCAATGGACATCATTAAACACACATATGACTTCAGTTTATTATAATTTCTTTCAACATTTAAGACGTTGAAAATTTACCACTGTAGAAAATTTACAAAACTTGAATAGGCGGTGAGAAGGGCGCATAATTCATCGATTCGCTTGTATGGCAGTGACCTTTGAAACTGTATTTAAAATGGCAAAACGCAACAATTACGTCCAATATTTCGTTTTTACATACTTATAAAATATTTACAATTTAGAAATAATATGTATTTCAACCGACAGTAAATCATTAGAGAATGATATAAATATGTAATTCAAACAATTTGACATCGCCCCTGTGGCCTAATGGATAAGGCATCGGCCTCCTAAGCCGGGGATTGTGGGTTCGAGTCCCACCAGGGGTAGGGTATATTTTATTTTAGAACTTGCTTTCAACAGTAACACAACGTATTTGGTAATATTAAATCAAAATTTTTATTATAACTAAATACGAGTAATTATGAAGCGTAGTAGGGTTACAAATCTCTACAATTATATTACAGGCAACACTTATTCTGCCATATCAATTTAAAAAAAGTAACCTATGCCTTTTCTAAGGTCCAATCTATCTCTATACCGATGTTCACCAAAATTGGTTCATTGGTTTTGGCGTGAAAAATTAACAAACAGACAAACAGATTTACTTTCACATTTATAATATTAGCATGTATAGGTACAGGCAAGCGTTGTAGCTTTTTGTAAATTTAAAGTTATACTAAAATTTCTAGTACACGAGGATACCATGAGCGACGCAAAAATAAGTACGAATTTGCGTAGACCCACTTAGAAAAATTAATATGTATTAATTTACAAAGATCGTTTTCGATTCTTAAGTCTACTTGTGTCTTGATGATGTCGTTAGAACACCACTTGAGCTCAGCTCGTCACACTGTCACCACAATGTTCTGGAATTTAAAATTTTGTGATATTATCAATAGGCTATTTATCAATAAGCAAAATCATAAAAATATTGATAATTACAGATGAAGTCGAAATAGTTTGCACTATTCATAGAACAGACATGTTTGCCCGCGACGGTCACTATAATATTATGTAACTATTTTTGTAGTGATTTATTCTCACACAGAGTAAGAAATTCAGTAGAGTAACTAGGTGTATAAATGTATCCACATTTTTATTGAATTGATAAAAGTCCATATATTTTTCATATACTATTAACCATATAATTCATACTTTTACAAAATACAATATTTAAAGAGGTTGAATAATTTTTTTATGAAAATATTTATCGCGAATATACTTTAATACTATTATTCCTTGGTATTTAAATTAACAACAAAAATAGTGAATTACTACTTTATCGATTAAGAGACAAACATATATTGGATTAAAATAAAAACCGATTAAAATCGATTATTTTCACATCAATTATACGAATATTAGGCATTAGTAAGGTGAAAGAAAGAAGAAGAAAGTGCTTAGACTTTATATGTTGTCTATACAAGACATATATGATTACGAAGTTAATATAATTACGCTCGTCGGACCTGGGAAGTGGGCAACTGTGGACGCTAGATCGCCGTTGCTGATAGCCAATATTGGTCTACCAAGCCAAGATGGACCAACGTAGCTGCAGTGACGCCTCGCCAACATGGACGTGCGCTACTGCAGCTCGAACCACGTAACCGAGAGGTTGTTGCCTCTTAAGTTTTAGGTAAAGGATGCTAACTGTAGACTCCAAAACCTGCCCAACAACAGACTGTGGAAAGAAGACCCGATTTTAAAATAATAACTGCACCACTGTTTAAACATACACTGTGTCCAAATTACACTGAACCACCTCCTACCGCGAATTAATAGTTTATTTTTTAATACGCGCGTGAAGGATAATTAAGCAGACGTTTTACGAGCGCTCTCATAAATAACTGGTAATTAGACATTGTTATTACAGGCACAAAAATTTCTGAAATTAGCTTAATTCTCATACATAAAATTTTTGACGTATGATATTTTGCTTACATAAATCATATAATATTTCATAGTAACAAGACTTACCTGAAGTCCAACGGAAGTTAGATATACATTTCTAAGATAGCACGTGTTAAATGTTTGCACGTGTTAGACTTTGCCGTGTGATGATGGCGTTAGAATACAATTTGTTAACCTCTTCGCTGGCCTAGGTTGCCGTAAAACCGGCAAGGGAAACTGCACATTCGACCAGTGCAAGAGAATCAATACTCGAAACAAAACCCTTTGCCAACCCGTCTAGCCAGCGTGGTAAAGTAGGCTAATTTCCTCCAATGACAGAGCACAAAACCAGGCCCATAGTCCGCAGCGGCCCTTTTTTTTTAAATAAATAAATACATACACACTAACACCTACCATTACCTCGGCAAGGGGATCGGACTCGTGACCCCAGCAAAGCATTTTGACGTATGACGTCGTTACACTAGAGAGGTCTTCTTTTAAGGTTTGGTTAAACCTGAAATTCAACTTAAATCACCCATTTTATTATATATATTTTTTATTATGTATGCACACAATGTGAGAAGTTCAGAAACTGTGTTAAGAAAATAATAAACATTTAATATCGAACAATCAAAACTTTGAGTGCGACAAATACTTACGCTTTATCTTAATCTTAAAAAATAAACAAGGTGTTGCACTTCCCAAGAGTGCGGTAAATCGCCCCACAACAGTTGGAGGGTGGGCAGAGACTAATGTTTTGCCGATTGAGTTTTTATTCGCTCTGAACACACATTTATATGCTAATTAAGCTACAAGTGTGTCTCGGAAGAGCTGTTTATCTTACCGCAATATTTGAAGGAGGGTATTTTTATAAATTAAATGGAACAAGGTTTTTCATAATGGTTTCATGTACCAGTCGACCAAAATCTGCAGAAATATAGCTCGTACAGGTCCAAGTTGTGATAGATCTTTGGTCAAAATCGGGGGCTCAAAGAGAGCCATATTATATTTTTCTGTGCCTTTTTTTTCAAGTAGTCATTCAAGGACGTTGACATAAAAATGCAAACTAGATATACATCCTGAGTTATCGCTCTACAGTCCCCCGGCTTTGAGTAAACGTTTCAAATGCGATTGCAAGAAAATTTTTACAAAAAGAGGAGGGGAGGGAGGGAGAGGAAGAAGGGTTTCATAGTATTCAATGCCACTACGAAGCCTTTAGCCCACAACGTCTCACTGTTGATCGTTACCCAAAGGAAAGCGACAGTAGATCCGCCACGCTTGTTACTGGCGCGTTACACATGTCGGAGAGCTCGGTTTGTATATATCCGGTGTTTTAAATCACCTTTACGTGGCAATTGTATACATGCGTATAAGTCGAAAAAATTACTCTAGTGGTATACCAACGTGGAATTCGAACTCGTAACTCTACCCCACGTAAAAAGCTCTTATATTTATTTATTTATTTCATCATAATAAGAACTACAAAAATAATGTTAAGAACATCTTGGAATGAATTCACTATAGTCGACGTAGCCGACTACTATTTTTATAACTTACTTTTTTGCCTGGGGAAAGATAAACTTGATTAATGCCGCGTTGGAACCTCGGCGGGAGGACGAAGTGGGTATGTGGGGTTTCACCGCCATGGTACTGCAACCACTCAACTGGCTAGCAAAAGATAGACTTTGTGGTCGCCACCTAAAGCCTTTATGGGGGGTCGCAGGACCGACTTTTGGTCATTAGTCTGCGATATTTTTATAACTAAGGCAAACGCTATATAACAATCGGTTCCAAAGTAATTGATATAGATCTTATTTCGACACTAAAATGTCAATGCCAAACTTTGACAACACAATATAGATTTCTAACTGTCACATATCAAAAATACTATCGTCATGCTTCGCAAGTCAGCCATTTTGTGCAAACAGTTTGGAACGAGACCTCATCGTGGCAGGTTGGTACCGTAGTTGTTCATTTTACTGTGAATTGATGTGCAGTGCAGTGGTCGATAACCTCGTCATCCAAAAGAGCCAAATTCTATATCTTTAAACGAGCAATTCTTGTATATATATACTTATATAATTGGAATCTCGGAATCGGCTCCAACAATTTTCATGAAATTTAGTATACGGGGGGTTTCGGGGGCGATAAATCGATCTAGCTAGGAATCATTTCTAGAAAATGTCATTTTATTCGCTTTTTTTTATTGGAAGGAAAATAACAAAAATGTGACTCTTCCTGACATCGGCGAATAATTTAAACTGAAAAATGTCTCTTCCTGACATATATCGGCGAATAATAATACTATTTTTTTTAAATTGCTTTAACGACACAACACTAAAGCTATTCCAGCAGATGTCGTTGTTAAGTAACAAGAAGTCAATGAGTGTTTGCTTTGAGGTTAGACTAAGAAAATCCAAAAAACACAATTTATAAAAAAAAATACCGAGCAAAGCCCGGTCATCCGGATATTGTATATAATACGCAATTGAAATTTATTCAAAGAGCCATTTTTTAAACATTAGGACACATTATTACGGGAATAATTACAGTTAATAAGTAATATTCCGTGCCTGGATTACCGTAAACATTTCCTGGAAGAGCCGCATGCGCCTCGCGATCCCCGGGTTGCCAACCACTAGTGTAATGCATTTGTTTGAATGCTTTCATGGATAACACTCGTTTAATTTTATATCCCATTTGATATGCCCGTAACAATAGAAATGGCATTATTTTAATGATAACAAGCGTTGTTACAACTTCCACATTCACTTATTTAGCAAATAGATACTTTACAGGTGTCGCTCCGCCCACAACCCGCAGCACAGGTGCGCCGCCTTGCCATTGGTGAACGGCTAAGGTGAGACAGGTGTTGTTCTCGTCAGCCAATCGCGTATAGACATTGCAATAATATTGTTATTTGCTTAGAATGGTTAGGTATTTTTGTGAACTCTCATAAATAAGCCAAGTTTGATCGGCGTTATCACTTGGCTTCACAAAAATTTTGGTTTTTTATGTATTGTAATAATTGCTTATAAAAGTTTTCACGATATTATTTAAGTCAGTAAAATGTTTAAGTAAATATGTTGAGAGTAGTGTATTGGTTTGTGTAAACGTCACAGTCGTTGTTAGTTAATAACGATTCTAATAATATTAATTTTAAGACATTATATAAATAAATAAATAAAACAAACACGCTTAATTCCTTAAGGAAAGTATGGGGTAATTCTCACTTTTAATTTATCTACAATACATTAGACACCTTGTATAAATTACGAGCATTAATTGACCTTGCTTGTCAGCTGAATCGCATTGCAAGAAAATTTCACACACTTTTTGATTTAAAATTCTGAAAAAAGATGTCAGTGCAATCAGCAGTTCATAATTTTATTCAATATTTACTATTGAGCATAAGAGTCTATGGAGAAAGAAATGTTGAGGAAACCTGTCAACGAATATCATCAATATGACAAATTCGCTTTTCAATTTTGGAAAACGGTAGTAGGTAGATGCACTCCTTAATCATTCTTTAGGTCCAAGTCTTTGGGATTGCGGTTCGCGGTCTGCGAACAGATTCAGAATTGTTAGATATATTAGCCCAGCCCCAAAAACATGAAACCTAGATTCCCGGGGTGTTTTGCTATTAACAACGGGTGATAGTTAAAGTATATCCGGTCGTCCACTTCTGAGAATCATTAACGTGCACTGTAATGACGACGAGGACAATTTACCGGTTCACCGATTAATTATTAGCATATTCGCCGTTTATATATTAAACGAAAACTACTAGAACTAATATTTAAGTGCGGTAAATAGGTAAAAAATGTATATATAACATGCATATGTGGTAAAAATTTTAACTAAATAAAAACAGATAAACGATAAATTCCCAAAATGTTTCTCAATTTTTAAATCCTATCCAAAATGTATTTTATTTAAATTTATAAGGCATAAGAACGTTTGCCAGGGCAGCTAGTCATGTGCTGTATGACAAATGATTATGGTCTTATGAGATACAAATTAAATATTTAAGAAGGTAAAGTAACATTTAAGACTGTTTACAAGAAAGATTTTAGTTTTATTTAATCTATCCACACGTGCTTCATATTTCAAGACCTAATTTTTTTATCTCAAAAGGACTTGAAAACAGCAATTTACATAGATTTTTTCGAACCATTTATTTTAACTCAAAAAATACTACCGACTCAACTAAAAAATGTATTTAAAATACCAAAAAATATTTTCGTTTCTTGTGTCCAACGCCGTCAATTTTAATGATTAATTAAAAAAACACTTCTAATTAGCACCAAATTACCTGCATCATTTAACTTTCTATTTGCAGATGGAAAGACCTGGCAGCGTATTACACGGTGTTTTAGATTTGGCTCGTGCAGGATATCCGGCTTACTACTGGTGGTAATGATGTGTGGACGGCTCACCTGTGGTCATTAGCCGATAGAATGGGGAAACGTCGATGAAAGGGGTAGAAATGTCGATGAAATTTAATGGAATCCATAATAGTTTTGAATTAATCTTAATAATAAAGAAACGTTCAAGTAATTTGACCTTTTCCTGAATATAAGGGGAGTAACACCTACATAATTAAACCTTACACAAATTTAGATACCAATAGGATTCGATATCTAGATGAACGACAAAATTTTGAGAATAAAAACTCATTAGCGTCATATTCGAAAATATTTACAGCACTTCGATAATTAAAAATCCTTGAACCCATTGTGAGAGCAGACACGAGATCCATCAAAACAAAGACATGTCATTTACATAAGCGTTTAAAAAACGTTGTCTCATATGTCAGACGTAACGTAACACAGTAACACAATGGGCATTACGTGCCAAGACAAATCGTACCGATATAAATAGCACGTTGTTGAGGCGTGTCACTTCCTTACTCTTTTTAGTGTTGTATTACCATTTAGCTGCACATAGTCGATACTAGCTGACCGGGTAAATATTGTTCTGATATATAAATTAAAAAACACCCGAATTTAATTACATTCACCTATTTTACTCCATTCAAGCTTCATTTTCACAACAAAAAGTAGCCTATACAATTTATCGCTACACCATAATACATTAAAATTGGTTTAGCGGTGTAGGCGTAAAGACGTAACAGACAGAGAGAGTTACTTTCACATTTATAATATTAGTATGAATAATAAAGAAATATATTTGAAACATAAAATATTTTTTCCATTTCAAGCGAATGGAGCAATAAGAAACAGCAAGAATGATGTTTACTACTTAAATGTTTGATGATGTTATTATGTTTAAGACATTATTTAAATGCTTCATAATATGCTTCATGCTAAACAAATAGTTTTTTCTAATCTAAAAGAAATGTATTGGTATAGGAAACTTATTTAGGACATATCGTTTTATATAATAATTTAGATTCGATCGATAACGTAAAATAACTTTTATCGATAAAATATTTGGTCAATTGATGCCCCATCCCTAGGAGTATGTCTGTCGGTAGGCGCCACTTGCCAACTGGCGGTGACACGAAGCTCATTGAAAGGTGCCTCTGACAGAATACCTTGGCGTTAACATAGATGCATTTCGTTTTTCGCATTTTTAGAGTTGGCGTGACAGTACCAGGAAAATGTTGTTCGATATTGCAGGTGTAAAGAAAATATTGTTATGTGACCTTTGTAAATGTATACTCCTCTCTGTGTGGACAAAAGGGTTGTTGTGAATACACGTAGTACGAGTATATAAGAAGTATCAAAAAATGGTTTTAAATATTTTGAAATTGAAAACAGAAAGTTAATCAAAATATGTGAAAATTACGCAATTAGTTCATTATATATTTTTTCATTTTTTACTTAAGCACGTCGCCGGGCATCACTTGACCCTCTCCAACACAACTGAAGGTGTTAGAAATCATATCGGTCACTATAACTGGATATAATTTCTTATAAATTGGTCATAATAAACAATATGTCACTATTAGCAATTTTTTTTATTGCTGTAGGACAGCAGACAGGCTGACGGCCCACTTAAAATTTAGCAGTTACCGTCGCCTATGGGTGTTTGCAACGCCAGTGGCATCACAAAACGCTGCTGTCCCATAGGAGTACAGGAACTTGGTTCACTAATGCCGGAACACAACACAAGGTTATTATGGCGGCATACTTAAGACCAAAGGTGGTCGCTATCCAGACGGGCTTGAAGCTCTACCACATAGCTAGGGTGGGTTATTTTGTCGCCTTTTACGACAGGCTGACCCCGGCCGCAGAGGTTAGTATTCTTTCTCGGCCCCTGCACGGATAAAGTCGTTATTGTCATTATATACGACTTTGTCATAAAGATATATGAAAACTAAACTTCATATTAAGCGGTTGGTGAATATAAGTGGAGTCATAATAAACGGATTCTATTGTATCGACTTCTGATTTCTTCTTCTTTGTAAACATTTATCATTTAAAATACGTTAGGGGCTGAATAAGGGAAGGCAGTGTTGTTGTAACATGATCTTGAGAAGATTTATTTCTAGCAGAGGCTGATGATTATGATTTATTCAAATTACATCGACCTTTATATTAAAACCTGATATAAGCTAAAACTTATGTAGCGGTAACTGGCTTTTCTATATCTCCCTTGGATATAAATCCTGGTTGGTAAGACATTTGACATCTTTATATGAATTGTCTGGCATACTCACTCATTATGCAAATAAGAGTTTATGTGCTATATGAAGTCAAAACAAATTAGAATTTCATAGTACTTCTTGGTGTACTTTTAATTCACCACGGACTCCATATCGGTGAAACACCATTGAAAATATTAAACCAAACTATTTATTTTCTCCCAAAATAATAACCAAACCTAATCAAAATTTTGATATATAAAAACTGTAATCGTATAATAGCAGTGTTTTAATCTTGGATGAAGAAAACGCAGAGAATCTGAATATTAGCACCACCACCAAACGCTTATGCGTTCAACCTGGTTCCGCTACAAAAAAAGTAATGTAATTTTTTTTTGGTTTGGTATGACAGCAGCAGTCAGTGTTGACTTGGGCTTAAGATCTTAATAGGTCTCTTGAACTCTATGAAGGATTGTGATGATGTGATGTTTTGTGTCAAAATACAAGGAAGTATTTAGAGTGAACAGATTGCGTGAAATCGGGAGATGATATTGCATTGTATACGTACCCTAATTGCCTGGTTGCGAGTACCCCACAGCAACCTGGCTATCGGATAGCAATTTACGAAATTGGGGTGCACAGATAAAAAGTATCGTGCCCATGGGGCGAACGGTAACCGTTGATGTTAAGGGGATGGTATGTTAAAACCTTTGGTGCTCATGGTTTATCCACATAGTCGGCATTAATGATATAGCTTAGCAAAACCATTAATGGAGCTCTTCTGTCAGATCATTGTTTTTTTTTTTAATTAGTGCACCAGAAACTGATTTGGAATAGGAGTCCAAGCCAATAACTTAAAATAACTAATCTTTGTACACTCTTATCCATCTTGATAAAAATCCGAATATTTAGACTTCATTTTCTATTATTTTTTATTCATTATTGGTATTTAATATATTGTGCTGCAATCATATTTACGTATACATTATCCAGAATCAATTAACTATTTAAATACAAACCAAAAATATAATTGCAACAATTAATAATCACTGTATGACTAGGAGCGCTGATTAGATATACGATGCCTTGCAGCGGGCAAAGAAATTCGGACTGATCTTGGTTCCACTCCTTCCTGGTTCGGTTCAGGTCCGCTCGCGGAGGACCTGTACACTGACACGGCACCAGCAAAATGTCACAAATTAGGCACTGAACACGCAATCTTATGGCACGGCCAATGAGATATAGTAAGGAGTAATTGAAGCCAATTGCGCACGGCGCAAAGAGTGGTCTTCGGGGAGGTTGAACGTCAATTATCCCGCGTGTTTAGAGGCTTACGCTAGCTTTCATCATTAAGCTCGCTGAAAGTGCGGGTAGATTACAATAATCAGGAAGTGAGCTTTCAATTACCCTTAACGCAAGGATCGAACAATCACTAATAATAATAAATAATAATAAAATATACTACTTGCATACATTACATTTACATAAAGTGATTTTAAACATTTTAACAATACTAATATTTTCCGGCGACTAGGCCTGGAGGTGGCCTTGAACAAGACGGAGGCCGTAATATTTTACGGGCCCCGTCAGAGGCCGCCACCGGGCCTGAGCATAACGGTAGGAGGCGTCCACATCGCCGTCGGGCCGTCCATGAATTATCTTGGACTGGTGCTCGACGGGCGATGGGACTTCGCGGCACACTTCGAGCGCCTGGCGCCGAGGCTAGTTCGGGCGGCGGCGGGACTCTCCCGTCTGCTGCCGAATATCGGCGGGCCGGGCGCAGTGTGCCGCAGGCTCTTTGAGGGAACCGTGCGGTCGATGGCCCTTTACGGGGCCCCGATCTGGGCGGATCGCCTGACGGCCAAAACGACGGCGCTGCTTCGCAGGCCGCAGCGCGTCCTGGCCGTCAGGGCGATAAGGGGATACCGCACGGTGTCCTTCGAAGCGGCCTCCCTGCTGGCCGGATCCCCACCATGGGACCTCGAGGCCCGGGTCCTGGCGCTGTTGTACCAGTGGCGCCGGGACGCGGCCGAGCGTGGCTCTCGCCCCGCGCCTCGCGAAGTTGAGGCAAAGCGGGCGGAGCTGCGCGACGTGGTGCTCATGGTGGAGTGGAAGGAGCGCCTCGCGCACCCCAGCGCGGGCCTCGCCACCATCGAAGCGGTGAGGCCCGTCCTGGCTGAATGGTTGGAAAGGCGCCACGGCGCCCTGACCTTCCGCCTGACGCAGGTCCTTTCGGGGCATGGTTGCTTCGGGAGGTACCTGTGTCGCATAGGGCGGGAGATGACGTCAGGGTGCCACCACTGTGGCGCGGGCGACGAGGAGGACACGGTGAACCACACTGTCGCCGTGTGCCCTGCGTGGCGCGAGGAGCGCCGCGCCCTCGTCGCCCAAATCGGCGTGGACCTGTCGCTCCCGGCCCTGGTTCTGTCCATGGTCGGGGGCGATCCTGGATGGACGGCCGTCGCCTCCTTCTGCGAGGCAGTCATGTCCGCAAAGGAGGCGGCGGAGCGGGAGCGGGAGTCAACCACCACACTCCCCTCCCGCCAACGCAGGCCACGCCGGCGGCGCCGGAGGGCCAGTAACGACCTCCGGCCGCCGTAAAAAGCGGCCGCGGGCGGCCCCTCGGGGGAGGACCCGCCGCCCGCACTATTACCGCGAGGGTGAGGGCTGCGTGCTGTTCCGCGGCCCCCCTCAACTCCTAGAGTTGTTAGGAGAGCGCCGGGGGGACGAAACCCTGACCCCCTGGCGCCAACACTTTAGAAGGGGCCCGCCTCAAGAGAAAGGGCGGGCCGGCGCCGGCCCGGGCCACGAGATCGGCAGGCCATATATCCGTGGGCCCGGGCGTAGGCGATAGGAGAACAGCGGGGTTTTTTAGTGGGTAGTCGGAAAAATCCCGGAGTCCCACATATCCCTCGGTCCCCCCGGGCCGGGGGAACCCGTCAAGAGAGGTTTTTCCCCGAGACCAAAAAAAAAAAAAAAAATACTAATATTTAGTTTTCTAGATTGAAAATTTTTATCCGTGCAGGGGCGGAGAAAGAATACTAACCTCTGTGGCCGGGGTCGGCCTGTCGTAAAAGGCGACAAAACAACCCACCCTAGCTACGTGGTAGGGCCTCAAGCCCGTCTGGATGGCAACCACCTTTGGTCTTAAGTATGCCACCATAATAACCTTGTGTTGTGTTCCGGCATTAGTGACCCAAGTTCCTGTACCCTTATGGGACAGCAGCGTGTTCGCGATGCCACTGGCGTTGCAAACACCTATAGGCGACGGTAACTGCTAAATTCTAAGCGGGCTGTCAGCCTGTCTGCTGTCCTACGCAATAAAAAAAAAAAAAAAAAAAAAGGTTAGATATAAATTCACAGACCCATTATGAGTTTTTAATCATATATTTCAAATCAGAACCCCCGTTGAACTTTCTTACCACTTTCATTAAACTGAAGTTCAAAACATAGGTATGAGCCGTGAATCTGCCCCTTAAACAAATGCTTTAAATTGTGAGTATAATGACATACCGACGGCTAAACGTGCTCCGCGAGGCGTTATAACCTAAAAAATATCACGGCATATATATTTGAATATCAGAGAAAGATCTATTGATATAGTATAATTATGTTAGGCACACAGATAGAAAAAATATTGTCACACACGTCAAAACATGATTTGGGCTTATTAGAACTGTCTTCGATTCGTGTAGGTGCTTAGAGTTAGGTGTAGGCTGATTGGAGTTTCAGCGCGCTGTCCAACCCGTAAGCACGCATTTGGGAATTAATTTGGAATAAATTTAGAAAAAATTAGATTAACGCGGCATGCGAAATGAGATACCCACACTAAAACCGCCACGTCCGTGATATAAAATTATCATTATGTGGATTTGTAATGCAATAAATATATAGCTATTTTCATCGTTTAAATTCGGCAGACAGGTAAACGTCAAGTGTTAGCTATCATTTGCAACGTGACATCAATACCAGGGGCAATATCAGCGTGTCATGTATCTCTAGATTTTATCTCCTTAGTCTTAAAAACGAAAAACTCATCACTTAATATATGGATAAAAGATTCATTTATTCTAAAATGTAACTAAACACTGTTCAACGAAACATTGAAACTGAAAATTGAAATCGGACGTAATTCTTGCCACAAATCTCGAGTTAACTTTCGACAATTAGTTTGGCTTATGTATTGGGCAGTTAATGCATTCCAAACATTTTATTACCACTGAAAAATAACAAATTTACAAAAATCTCCTTCTAAACACCTGTTTCGTTAATGTATGTTATATACACTCAATTACCTGCGAATTATCGCGTGACTGTTCGCGCACTCGGTTATGCTTGTATCAATATTATATTCCGCTCAGAATCATGTAAACCGCTATAATTTTTTTCAGAGATCAATCTATCTAGAAAAATTAGCAACACTTTATTAACTTACTCGTAACTTTATTAACTTTTTTATTCTCTGATATATGTGTAGGTAGCGTAACCACCACTGTAGAAGACCATTTTGAATTCGGAACCAAATGTCAGATTTTTTAACTTTTTCATGCCGTTCAATGTCTTAACTAAATCAAATGTACAGGACAAGCATCTATGTTAGAATAAATCATGCTATAGTAATTTAGTAGCAGATATCTATCTATGGATAAACATTGTCCATCTTAACCACGCCGGTCATAAACAGATTGCGTGCACTCTAAACTTGAGATCCTAAACATAAAACATGTATGTATGTCGATGGTCTAACTTCTTACAGGTTTAAAATGTCAGGTGTTTATCACTATATAAGCATTGTGGTGGAAATAGAGCTTATATTTAGCTTTTTAAAACACTTTGCGCTTGGCCTGCACCGGAAGGATCTTTTACATATAATTGACAGAACTATAGTCAAGTTAATAGCGAATCAAACAAATATTTTATACTGGGTGCAGGTCAAGCTTTTATATATAACATAAATTCAAACACGTTGCGACTATCCCAACCATGCTGTCAAAACTACGATTAATCTAGAAAATCATGTATAATTTGTTTTTTTTTTTCTGAACAGTAATGATACTACCGCATAGTGTGACCTATTTTTCTCGAGAAATCATTTTTTAATTTTTTCAAGATTGAAACAAACAGACAAATTATGATACTTCCATTGATATAACGGTGCAAAAAATCATACAACGCTTGCCAAAAATATTTGGCAGCCAACCTAAAGGTGTTTACAGAACACATGCTAATACAGAGTCTATGACGTGCTTCAAAAATATAATGATAATTACCTTCTTACTCTTACTTAATGACGTTAAACATTAATGTTATTTATGTTTCTAAACTTTTTTTATTTTCTAGGTTTACTTACCAACCGAGATTAACTATCGGGAATCAAGCCAAACTCTTGTAATTACTTTCAAAACACAACTTTTGGGCAATTTGTAGATTTAAAAAGCAGTAGCTTCCGCAAAACAGCACCATTGCATAACAATTTTTTGTTTATACTCTTAACTTCATCTAACATTTTTAATTCCCTCTTAAATACCAAATACAGAAAACAACAAAACACCAAAATCGTTACTTAAAAATACGAATTAAAAGCTAAGCCCCGAAAAGCTGATTGAAAACAAAGGAGCAAAAAATAGGTGTGCGGAAACAAAGCCGCGGCCGGCGGGCGTCGGGCGCCTCAATCTGTCAAGTGGGCTGTCAACTGTCACCTGTCAGGTGTCAACTGTCATGTGACAGCTTTACCGCGGATTGCGGCGGCACCTCGGACTGCCACGATCGCACCTGGGGAAGAAAATGAATGATTTCCGGAAGGGACGCCCTTTGTTTTGTTATGTATTACATTTTTAAATTCCTATTTAATACTTCATCTTTGCATTGCTGGAACTTTTACGATTTATGCAAAGTTAGAACTAAATTGAATTAAAATTGTTATTTCATACATTATATACCGTTACTTACGGATTCAATGTTATTTAAGATCAAATTATGCCTCTGTTTGTTTTAGTTTTTATGTGTGTATCAATTGTTGATCGAAGGTATCAAGCAACATTTTTATAAAGTGGTTATCTAATAAAATCCAAGTTACATCCAAAACTTGTACTTATGAGTCCGAGCCTTGGGCTACTAATGTAATCGGTTGATAACAGGCAAAATATGAAAGTGCCTTTGTACATCCTGTACAAGGACATACGTCGTGGTAACTTAAGCTTTTTAGACTCGAAAACACAAAAAAAATGCTCCACAGATTTGACCAATTTTAGTTTTTAGAGGAGTGACTGACTTTCGACTGCCTTTCTGCGTCGAAAGAAAAAGCGGATTGTGCCTTTGTTCTTGGTGACATAACAAGAGGAGTAAACTAATTTCTCGCCTTTTAGGGCCAACTACAAAAGAAATAAAGTGGTGATATTCTAATTTATGGCAGAACAACAAACAAACACAATTTTCTATCCATTGCATAGATTTTTAATAGATTTTATTTAATATACAGAAAATATTTCGACGTGATTCCTTACATATCTTCATTGGATTACACTTGTATGTTTATACTAAATAAAGTGGATAGGATGATCAGATTTATAGAAAATTACAAAGCAAACCGTATGGTTTGTATGAAACTTGAGTGTATACTCAAGTTTCATAATAAACGCACGTTGTAACATTAGCAAAACATATAGGCATGGCTGACCTTAAACCGTCCAGGTGATAAAGTGTTAGTGCAAATTTCTCCTGTAATTTTTACGAAGCACTATTTTTGTTCAGCATCATTTAGCACTTAACATGCGTTCGCGATTTATAAATATATGTCTAGTAAATGTGGAATATAGGTATTAATAACGTGGGCGTAGCTAAGTGTCGTGTAAAACGCCAACTAACTCAATGTGTCAAAGTTGTCAGATGACATCAATTGGTTTTGAAAACAAAACAATTATAAAATTATGTGTATTTATTATTATTTTATATATAAAGTTACAATTTATAACAATCCATAATAATTCCGTTCGATTCAGTTTTTGAAATTTGTAACGGGACGCTATGGTCTTTAGAATGCTTATGAAAATACTCTTCATTCGCATCAGCATGGAAGCAACTCTTTTTCGCATTATTCTGTAAAACCCATTTACACACAGATCTGCAAATATGCTTGATAGACAGCAGCCCCAACAGTACCCTAAATACTAAATAAACTTACCATTTAAATGTTATTAACAGAAAGATAGTTTCTGAAGAGTGATACAGGCTGTATTTCCTACTTAAGTAAAGCCAGGGCCTACTGGTATTCAATTATGAATGAATGAATGAAAACTCTGTATTGCATACAGATACTTAAAACTAACTTAAAATAGGTATACAAAAAGATAGTCAATTATATACCTAAGTAAAGAGTTTTCATCCTACTTTAAATTTATGTACACGGTTTTGATCTTATTGTTGTGCCATATTCACTGTTGAAACAAATTACAATGGTTTTAAGTCTATGTATGACAAGTCTTAAAAAATACTTGCGCTTATTATTATAAAATTAACCTCAAAAGGAATATAAAATAAAACGAGTGTTGTCAGTGAATGTATTAGAATCATATTATGCAGTTTCATTACACAATAAATAACAGTGAAATGAAAAAGCATAGTAACAAACAGTGGAGGATTTGCAGTCTTAGCCGCTCTAGCCCCCAGGCCATGTAGTAAGTAGCAGCCATGAGCCACCCCTTTCTCAGCACCCAGCATATTGAGCACATGATGAGTTTACTTTTTTGACAATTTTTATCGAAATCGATTCAGAAATTTAGTTAACTATAATTTATCTCCTAGTTTGTAATATTTTCCGAGGTTTTAGGGATAATTGCACATTTAAATAAATCATTTAAAATGGTTTTATTTATTTAATTACAGGTTTATTCTCATACAAGGTAAGTTTTAATAAGTGATTTATAGGCCAGGGCCGAAGCCTTCAAAAATAATCAAAAGTGAATAAAAATTACAGTAGGATGAAACCCATTAGAAAAGGAGGGAAATATGATAAAAAAGAAAGGAAACATAAATTACGGGCGATCCGAGTTCAGGAAGTGGGAGGGGGTGAGTTTTTAAGGGTATAAAATGGTTTATCGCGATCTTTATCCGTGCAGGGGCGGAGAAAGAATACTAACCTCTGTGGCCGGGGTCGGCCTGTCGTAAATGGCGACAAAACAACCCACTCTAACTACGTGGTAGGGCCTCAAGCCCGTCTGGATGGCGACCACCTTTGGTCTTAAGTATGCCGCCATAATAACCTTGTGTTGTGTTCCGGCATTAGTGACCCAAGTTCCTGTACCCTTATGGGACAGCAGCGTGTTCGCGATGCCACTGGCGTTGCATACACCTATAGGCGACGGTAACTGCTAAATCCTAAGCGGGACGTCAGCCTGTCTGCTGTTCTATAGCAATAAAAAAAAAATTCCGGCAAAACTACAAGTCGTATAGAAAAAAGTTAAATAGCAAAGTTGTAGGTAATAAAAAGATCTACAACTTTTGTATTTACAATTTTTTCACATTACCTCAAAATTTAGGTGAAAAATTCAAATAACCAAGTTTTTGGTTTTTTATTTTTATCTTTTATAAAAAAAATTTTTCTACGAAATTTGGTGAAAACTTACCTTATTATGTCCCAAATACACTGTAATTTATTTGATTTCAAATATTTATTTTTTCGCCTTATTTTAACTTTATATCAAAAAAGCACCCTAATTTTCAATCGAAAATTCTCGTGTCAAAATATCAGCTTTTTTCAAAAAGTCAGGGGGCTTTTTATTCGTTGAAATCTCTACTTTCTGATGGTGTAAAAAAATACATTTCTATAGTAAATGTTCTCAGAAAATGCAAAAACTGGCTAACGGTTTTTACAGCTGCTACGAAATATTATTTAAATAATATTTGTACATGCCTATTTATTGCTATTTTAAGATAATTTATATATCTGAGTGACCTACGGTAAATTTTAGCCCATTGTAAGGTATTTCATAGAGAAGTGAGGACGGACCTAGGAGGGTATGAGCCTTACTACATACCTGCTATTTCGGGCCGCGGACCGACTCAAATTCTCCCGTAAACTGGAGACACACATCAGCAAATTAACCAACTGCAAGATCATATCCGGCGAGACTGTCACTGCACAACACCGTCTTCATGTCATGGACCTCTACGTGAAACCCAAAGACAAACGTGTTGAGCGTCGCCATCCAGCCACCATCGCCGAATCAGGTGGTGGCTACTTGATGAAGTCACGTCCCAGGAGCTTGCTTGAGCCATCGGCGACAAGTGCATTGGTGATGTAGTTTTTACGTTAGTGCTGTAGTTTGAGGTATGGAAGCACACTTGCGCTCAGGTGCGGGGTCCTTTGAAAAGATTTGCTACGGGCCCCGCGCTTGCTTAATCCGGTACTGCATGTAACTACTTAATATTAAGTGTGCCATCAGTCTGTCTGCTGTTCTTTATTAATAAAAAAATTGTATATCTTGGTCTATTAGTATGTAGATTATGTAGCAATTACACATGAGCATTAAATGTATCCACAAGATGGACCGATGATCTGGTCAAGATCGCCGGAAAAGGTTGGATGAGGGCAGCGCAGGACCGATCATCGTGGAGATCTTTGGGGGAAGCCTTTGTCCAGCAGTGGGCGTCTTCCGGCTGAAATGATGATTAAATGTATTGCAATTATGATTCGGAGTATATTGCGTGTCTCTATGCTATACGAGTATGTATAACAATAAATACATAAACAAATACACAAATGCGTTTAAATAAATATATTATTGTTGTTAAACACAATAGACGTGTCATTTGGCGCATCAAATGTTCTGTGCAAGAAACTATTACTGCACACTTTCAAAGACCTGCTTTGATCTAAAATCAAAGAATATACATTGATATAAGAAGTGCCATTTTATTTTGTGTTCAACCATTCGATTTAAATAATTAAAACTTTGCTATTCAGTAATTGGGAGAGGAATTTATAATCTATTAACAAACTCTTAACATTTATAATACTTTCCTCTAAATTAAAAACTCCTTTGCTTAAATTTATTTTTCAATTAATTGCTATATTTAAAATTGAATTGAAATTTTGATTCTTTATGCTTAGTATTTTTAACTAAGTTACCTAGTAAATAATAAGTATAGTACTTACCTAGCTATTATTGCTTTTTCAGATTTTTTGTGTTCATTTGAGTTTGCAGATACTCAAATATTTTTATCCGTGCAGGGGCGGGGAAAGAATACTCACTAACATGTTAATCACGAGATAATCATGCCCACCAAAGCTTCAACATTTGTTTTTATAATAGTAACAAAGTGTTGCAAAATATACAGTAATCTTATCTATCTCTTATATTTTATTTTAAAAATCATTTGTAAGATATGACTCCTCTGTGAAAAACCTGTTTATAATTTTAATCTACATCGCCCATCTGCGCGGTGTCACAAGCTGTCAACCTTGAAATCGCAAGTATACCAATTATCTTCCAACTTTATGATTTTCGTTTGAAATTCCGTTTAATATTTTAACTGTAACCCTTCGCATTCCACACATCATTGGTAAATCGTCCCATAAAATTTAATTACGCGTGTGCGCAATGAAACTAACATTAATGTATTCGTAAATATTGTTTTGCCACAATAGAGCTTATCTGTTGAGATCATTGTGCTTTCTTAACGATACAATCATACAGGTGAAATTATAGTAATGAAGAAAGTGGCGCTTAATTATAAAACGCTCCCAAATATGGTAAGTACATTATATATTTATTCATTTATTAAATTATACTAATTATAATTTCTGTCCGATACCGTTTACATAGTTGTACGATGCCAGTCATAGACCAGAGTGGTGTATGACCGGTGTGTGAGTACAACCGGGTGAGTGGGATAGTGCACAGTGGACTGTAGGAGAGAGGATACAGGGAGCGATAGGATTTTTTTAAATGGGCTGTTTTTTCTTGTGTTGAATCATTCATTTGTTATTGGTTGCCTTGGTGTATTATTTCACTGTTTATAATTTTTTGCCCGTCGATATTATTTTATTCCTCAATTTACTTTATTTTATATATAATAGATTTTTTATTTACTCTCTCTTATTTTACAATTACTTGTGTAATTATACGAAATTATAAAAACAATTTCACAAACTATTATAAAATAGTTTTATTCACTTCTTATATTTATATAATTTATTATTCAAAATTCCTGATATATAGTAATTTCATGATTTAGGTGTAACAATAATAGCAAGTGAAAATAAGGCGAGTGTGAATAGAAGTGTTGGAAAGGGTAGACCTAGGCGGAAGTTTCGAGACCAGATCAGGGACGTCTTGAAAAAAGGCCAAGTCAAGAGTACCCTAAACCGAAGGGCATTTATGAAGGGAATAATGAAAGTGGACGAAGCGAAACAAGTATGTAAGGATCGTAGCTAGTGGAAAGAAGTGGTCTCTGCCTACCCCTACGGGAAAGAGGCGTGATCATATGTATGTATGTATGTAATAATAGCAGCCTTGTTACTAATCATTATTTGACAATGCAATTTTTGAATGCAAGGAGCGGTAAGTAGAAATTCACACTGACCTTGATTCTACCATTTCCCGGTTCGTTTCAGGTCCGCTCGCGGAGTTATGTTGCACCGCACAAGCTAAATGTCACAAACTAGGCACTGAACACACAATGTTATGGCACGGCCAATGAGAGTTTGCGCAATTGCGCACAGGAAGGTCGAACGTCGAACGTCCAGCGCGTTACAGAGACATGCGATACTACCCTCGTCTCACGCTCTCTTTTACCATTCACCTCACCGAGAGTGAGGGTAGATTACAAAATCAGGAAGCGAGAATTTAACCACTCTTTATGCAAGGATCGAATACAACAACACTTATTTACTTTTTCGTGTTTGCATTGTACAATATTATGATCTTTTTCTTTTGGGCACCTTTTAACCCTTTACAAAATATATGTGAATACTTCTATGACATTAATTACAATAAATGTAAATTTTATGCCATGATGAACTTATTAACGTTGCGATAAATAATATAATATTAGGAATAATAAGATAAAGGGTTGCTATGGCCTATTTGTTTACATTAAATCTGTCGTCCGCTAGATATGTCTTTTATCGCGTAATAAGATAGGCCATGTATGAAAAAAGGCCTAAAAGTTTTTCGTCGTTTTCTCAGTCTTTTTTGTATTGCTGTAGGACAGCAGATAGGCTGACGGCCAATTTATAATTTAGCAGTTACCGTCGCCTATGGGTATTTGCAATGCCAGTGGCATCACGAACATGCTGCTGTCCCGTAAGGGTACAGGAACTTGGGTAACTAACGCCGGAGCACAAGACAAGGTTATTATGGCGACATACTTAAGACCAAAGATGATCGCTATCCAGACGGGCCGACCCCGGCCGCAAAGGTACTGACCTAAGAATACTGATTCTTTCTCCGCCCCTGCACGGATACATTCTTTTCGTAGACACTCCCTCAGTGCAATTGGCTAGCACGTTCGGCTAAAATATGAAAGCTCGGCGGTTCTAATCCGTTCCATGGCGATTATTTCCGTAATTCTGAATTATATTAATTTTGTTAATAAATAACAATTATAAGGAATAAATTATCATAAAATTATATTTATATAAAATTATTTATACTACTACAGCTCTTTTTTCAATATTCATATTTAAAATATGGCACAGACGCTATGTATCTGATGAGAAAGAAAGAAACATGTACATTTTGAACATGTTTAGAAGATCACGTACCTCCTGAGTTCTTGTTGTATGTCAATAATGACAAAACATGTATACTTATTTTTTTTATTTCATAAAAAAATGATTTGATTTGATTTTTATGTCAGTCCTTAAAACTCATCAAATTAATTTTCAGTGCTATTTTACTATAAGCAGAACAAGTACTATTAACTAGTTAACAAAATTGAGCTTGAAGCTTGTCATATTTTATTAAGACTCATAGTTCGAACGTTACGCCAATAAAGGTTTATAATTATGAAGGGGCGAATGCCACTAATTAGGGCTACAAAGCCAGACCACTTTATCAATGTAATTACGGTGTAAGCGAAAATTATATGGCGGATTCGAGCGGCGCGTGACTTACGTTCCATTCAAACACTTTTGTTTATTATTACTAATTAAACCGGCAAACATTGTTCTTCCATATGAATTAAAAAGTAGCCTGTGTCCTTCTCCATGGTCCTATCTATCACTATACCGAAATTCATTAAAATTGGTTCAGCGGTTTGTTTAGGCGTGAAAGCGTAACAAACAAATAAACTCATTTTCGCATTTATAATATTAGTTAGAATATTATAATAATAAATTTTTAGAATTTTATTATAATTTATCTATAAAAATTACTATATTGGAAATGATGTAATAATAATTACTGTAAATTATATTTAAAATATTACACTAAGGAAAATATTGATGATAATTTAATAATAAGGAAAGACAAAAGAAAAATATAGAGTTAATAATAGTAGCGAAATACGTATGACAGAGCCTTCTCGGCTACTGTTCGTAGATTTAATGAGGAAAACTGATTTCATGTTGATTTTTTTCGAATATAAATTGCGATAGAACGTATCCAAACAGGCGTCTGTATAACAAGGTGGGTGATCCTGTACAATAATGTAATATTCTCTAAATCTTAAAATCTATATTATGAAAATTATAATAATATAATAGAGGTCTGCAGTTGTGCGCGCATCACGCCAAAACTACTGGATACATTTCTATTAAACTTTCTAAGTTTTATTTAGTAGAGAGAAATATTGTGATATCTTCATTTTATATAAAGTTATTAAAGTTTTAAGAAACGATTTTTATATTGTACTACCTGTTCAGTGCTGTGTTTATTTGCCGCGGAGTATTGCGGCAAGCGGTGTAGCGCGCATGCGTACGTTTACTACGTATTACGTTTACTTCTCATATTTTTTTGATTTACTTTTCCTGTTATTCGACCAGCAAAGCCGGTGGAAACGGCTAATAAATTTTAAAACTATAATAAAAAGATCTTTCAAAATCCCTATGAATTAAACAAATGTGTTATACTGATAGTATAAAAATTAGAGACAAAACTATATTGTTCACATAGAACTTTTAACTTGTATATAAAATTGCAGGGATTTTTTTTCATTATTTTTGTAAAATAGTGTAGTTTTAAAATTAATTTAAGCATATCATTCAATTTGATATAGAAGGATTGATTCGCAAACCTCGATTATATCAAACAATAAATTTGACTAATAAGAATTACAAATACATTGGGACAATTCATACAACGCCATCTAGTCCCAGTTCGTACCCATAATACAAGCGTTGTATTATGGGTACGAACACTAATATACTACACATGTACTTTTCTTTTGTAAATAAAAAAAACATGTTACACATAAACACCACACGCGTGACGGGAATTGAACCCGTAACCTCCGTAAAAGTACTGATGTGCGTTAGCCATTACGACAATAGGTTGTCAAATGATTTAATATATGTTTACTTTTTATTTTATAGTCATCTCAAAGTCAAAAGCTATTAGTTTATAGTAATTACAGTCAAAATGAATCGTTTGATGTCACCGGATATTGTGACACGGACATGCACTGCACTCAACTGGTTTGTTTGTAATAAAATTATGTTTTGAACACAATATAGTACAATTTTGCTACTTTGCTTGCGTGAGTCTATAATATATTATTATAAATTGATATCATGTTTGAATGCACTGCAATGTTTGTCATTTACTGTATATCAATCCAAGAAATGTAAATGCTAATTGGTATAAAACTACATATAAGATAAAAAAGTGCGTGCGTACAAAGTATACACATGTCAGAAGTGAAAATTATTTGACAAACTAATTTTTACATCTTCTAATAAATTTAGAAAAGAGAATTCATGAAATATTATTATTTTATATCTTATTAAACAAAACTCAACTGTATTTTATTGCAATAAAATCGCAATTCGTATATATATGTATAATAAGTAATGCAATGCAATCATTCTAAAATTACATTATAGAACACTTCAATAACCCTTAAGCCATTATTAATAAGGTTGGTATTACTAGAGCAAAAAAAAAATATTCAAGTGTATATTTCATTGTAATAAAGTCGCAATTCGAATAGATATGTATAAGTAATGCAATTTAAATTTAAATTTACATTATAGAATAAGCCTTAAGCCTTTATTAATAAGGTTAGTATTACTGGAGCAAAATAAAAACGTTTCGCACCTTCGTGACGCTAATACCTATTGAATTTCATCCGTCAAAATTTGACCCTCATGCGCGCAAAGAAGTTTCACTTCAATAAGACTTTTGGAAGTGTTAGAATTAAGAAGGGTTTTCTGGTATTGCTAGAATTTCACTAGATCACTGCTTACTGATTATATATGTCAATAAATGTTATTTACTTCTATATTTCCTAAGCTTATAGATCCTAAAATTCATGCTTCATTCAAAACTTTTGTTTAATATTCTATTACCAATTCGTCTTTTTTATTGCTATAGGACAGCAGACAGGCTGACGGTCCACTTTGAATTTACACTTACCGTTGCTTATGGGTGTTGTTGTACAGGGGCATCGCTAACACGCTGCTATCTGCCTAGTAGCACTGGAACCTGGTCACTAATACCGGAATAAAACACAAGGTTGTTTTGGTGACATTTTTAAAAATTAGGGGTAGTTGCCTTCCAGGGGTTAGTACTCTTACTTCACCCCTGCATTGAGAAAATTTCGTCATTCTTACCCATAAATCTTATGATATACTTGAATATTGATCTTCTTACCGAATTCGAAAGTTTTTGTTGACTCTACTCTTAATATTAAATTTATATTAATTACATTTTCCTATTGTTTATCTATTATGTATATAATATATCATATAAAATATAATATAATATGGCCACATAAACAGAGTGAAAGCTCCATAACAGTTTCGACTGAATTTAGTCCCAGCCAAACATATCTTAGGCATTTATTATATAGCAAATTAAGATTTTATTATTTATTAATTTATAAATGAGGCTAGAATATACATGTATTAGTTAAGTAATCTAGTGATTGCTCATTACAAAGATAAATATCTCTTTGCAGTATAATTGTTATAATAACATAATAGTATACTATTTCATAATAGGATAACATTATATCGGTGTAACGCTCTATGAAGGACTCAAACCAACATTCAAAGCCTTCAAGATCCCTAAATAATCATCAGACGTATGAGATGTGTAAACCGGAAATTGGGCAGAGCCCACTTATGAACCGGAAGGGGCCGCCACGGGCGACGTATTTCCGCTCCTGACGCACGCAAGCCTTACGCTTGATTATCACGTTATCCTGATATAGGTAGTACTTGATGCATGTTTGAGATCAAAATAGATATAAGGAAATACGGACTTCCATGTTGATTTAACAAAAGATGGTTCAAATATTGATGTATTCTTGTTTCGCTACCGAAAAGATAATTATATCCAGGGGGTGACGGGCTCCAGTCTCGTCCTGGGTTTGGATATGTATGAATTTATTTTCAAAATGAAAATATATAAGTCGTATAGTAACCATAACACAAACGCTCTGCTGCTTACTTTGAGGCTACATGGCGCTAAATATAATAAAAACAATTTTATTTAATTTCTTTGGTCACTTTTGGATTATTTTTTAAGTTTACTGACGTTACGTCACTGGTATAATACAATACTATGAATCCTTTAAACCCCTCCGTCTGTTGTTCATCTTAAAAATACAAAAATATTACTACTTCTTTAATTATTATGTTATGGCTAGTTTCCTATTTTCACACTTGCTCGTAACTCAGTAATATAAATAACAATTTAACAATAAACAAACAATTCCTCAAGAGGAACATATACAGAAAACATTAGGCACTGTGTGCACACCCAGATCAGTATAGGAGATATTGTTTCCGAGTTTACCTTACTAGGGCTATAACCCCGAAACTCAAGATCGTAGTTTTTAACGATTTACATGCCACCTGGTATGTAAATAATAATTTATATCTGTGTGGAAAAGTAAAACAAATATTTTTTGAATTATTAGTACATATACTTCCATTTCAGCGCCCAGGTGAAAAGTTTTAAGAAATTATTTGAGCTCCAGCATAGGTATTGGCTTCAGATGCAATCGGGATAAACAGAAGTTTAGATAATAAATCCATGAAAATGCATACAATATGGCTTAATAGAGATTTATGACTCAATAACTACTCGGAATAATTTACAGGCGTACTCGTAAATTTGTTGTATCCTACCTTGGTACAGTTCCGGGATTAACCGCACAATGGACTGACGAGTGTTTAACTACTACCGGTTAATATCGACCACCCAAGTTAACAATTTAACTACATTTTTTTATTGGTGTGGGACAACAGACAGGCTGACGGCCCGCTTAGAATTTAGCAGTTACTGTCGCCAGGGGCATCGCTAACACGCTGCTGTCCCATAAGGGCACGGGAACTTGAGTCACTAATGCCGGAACACAACATAAAGTTACTATGGCGGCATACTTAAGACCTAAGGTGGTCGCCATCCAGACGGGCATGGGGCTTTACCACGTAGCTAGGGCGGGTTGTTTTGCCGCCTTTTACGACAGGCGGACCCCAGCCGCAGAGGTCAGTATTCTTTCTCCGCCCCTGCACGGATAAAAATACATTAATTAAGTAGGAACTAGGTAGGTATTGTTTAAACACTCAAAATGGAAATATCTTAGGGAACTGAAAATATGAAAAAAAAATCTGTTTTACTTAAAGAAAAAACATTAAGAGTGCTAAAACACTATTGTTGCTAACTATTGTACTCAAAGTAAAAATAGTAGAGGTACAATATTCCTATTAATTCGTTTAATCGAAAAGAAACGTTTCCATATTACATAGAACTGAAATAGAAAGAGCAGCAATAATAAAAAAAATTAAATTTACATGCAGCTCCTAAGTAGCATATTTTATAGAGTAAGAAAGAAAAATATTCAAGATAATTAAGTAATTAGGAATATAAAACTTATAATTCTGAACTAAAATATTTGGTACCAGAGCGAATTCGGTAGTGGGTTGCTTTAAAATATACCTATATGAAACTTACAGATACGTTCCGCTTTATTACGAGTAATTTTTAAAGTTATTTTCTACTACAAGTTGGAGGGTTTTTTTTTATTGCGTAGGACAGCAGACAGGCTGACAGCCCGCTTAGAATTTAGCAGTTACCGTCGCCAATAGGTGTTTGCACCGCCAGTGGCATCGCAAACACGCTGCTGTCCCATAAGGGTACAGGAACTTGGGTCACTAATGCCGGAACACAACACAAGGTTACTATGGCGGAATACTTAAGACCAAAGGTGGTCGCCATCCAGACGGGTCTGAGGCCCTACCACGTAGCTAGGTTGGGTTGTTTTGTCGCCTTTTACGACAGGCCGACCCCGGGCACAGAGGTTAGTATTCTTTCTCCGTCCCTGTACGGATAAAAAAACAAAAAAAGGGTCAACAAAAGCTGATTTATAGTTAAAAATTCATCAGGAATTGTACACTTCCGATTATAATACAAGTGAGCTGAACCACTAAGATGTCGAGACTAGTAATGTACAGTTCCTCAACTTCCAATTATAACTCACTCACTTGCATGTACTAATGACGGGTTTCCAGCGAGAATTTTTAAACTTTAAATATTTGTTACTCGCGTGTTAGTGGGGCTAGCGATACGGGAGGTAGAATTTGTTGCGTGGTCTTTGCGGATTAGTTAGTAACAATGAGTCATTGGTCAGGTGCGCGTCGAGCGTTATAGTAGGACAATATTTGAAGAGTGGCGAGTCGTTAGTTCAAGCGCGTCGCCGTTCTATTCCCACTTTGATATTTGGGGACTAAGCGATGGCCTGAGCACGCAATTTATCTGGTCGTAGGTGCAGAGATTCCGTCAAGAAGAAACAATGATTAATAGGCCACCTCCAAGATCGTCAACGTCAACCGCAACGATAGAACATGTGGCAGAGGTGCTTCAAGAAATCGTTCGAAATCCAAGGAAATCAATAAGAAAGATTGCAGTCTCCACAGGAATTAAAAAGTTAACTGTGCATATGATTTAAAAAAGTATCTAAAACTTATAATATATATCTTCAACCAAGGCTTGAATTTAAAAAATCTGATCAGAGCTCACAAGAGAAATCTCACATTACAACAAAACATACTGCGAGGTAAAACGCTAGTGCTGCCATCTATTCATATTTATAATCTCTAAAACAAATTAGACAAGTACTTATTAAAAATGTTTTTTTTATTTACTTTTTCTAAGATATAAATATCTTACCGCCATAAATGTTTGTAATATGTTAAACGTATTCAAATATTTTACTTTTGCAGCGTCGCCAAGAGCATAAAAACAGTTATAATCTCTAATTATTACAACACGTAAAATATCTGATAGTTCATATTAATGTGACGATCGTAAAACCAAACATTCAAAAGAAAACTACGATATTAAAATATTGTGAAATAAATATGTTTTCATTTCATTTTAATAAAATCTACCTATAGTGATGAATATAATACTTTGTAGCTAAAAAGTACACGAAACGTACCTAGAGGTCTCTTGTTTGATTAAATCTCAACTCTATAACACTTTTTGATATGAAACATCTAAAGCGTTTGTCACGGTAACAGTCGCCAAAGATAGCAAAATTACACTTTGACACACTATTAAGTGATTCATGTCAAGAATTAGTTAATTATATTTTTATAATTTTAGGACGTAAATTTAAATTTTTGTATTTAATCAATATAAATGTTTATTAAGTAAACAGTCATGTTTTTGGCTTTTTGTAAGCAATATACCACCGCATGTATAAGCGAAGCTATGGACAAGCGTGGCGTCCTTTCCTCTAACATGGTAGATTAAACCTGAAGGACTGGGGTGATAGCCTGAACTGCATTGAGAAGTCTAGTTCCCCAAAATCTGGATTTCGATTCCTATAAGTCAATTGAAAAGGAAAAGTATTGAAACAATAAGTACGTATTAAAGTCCGTAAACAGTTTTAAAGCATAACAAAAACTTAAGAAATTATTACTGTACGATGCCGGTCACGGACCTAGATGGCACCGTACGGGAACAAGAAGGGTTGCTCGAGAGCAGTGGACTGTATGGGAGAGGAAATGGGAAGGAGCGGTGGCTAGAGAGACGTTGGTGCCTTGCTATGGGCAAAGAAACCCGCACTGACCTTGTTTTCACCCCTTCCCGGTTCGGTTCAGGTCGTTGAGGAACTGTTGCACGGCACCAGCTAAAGCACAACACTGAACACACACAGATTTAATGGCACGGCCAATTAGAGTAACCAGGGAGGTCGAACGTCGACCGTCCCGTCCAGTTATTTATAATTATCGCACACGGTGCAAAAAGCGGTTATCTCATGCCAAACGTTGACACAAGAAGACAGTTTTTCCTTCCCACCCTCGCTTACCATTATTACCTCACCGAGAGTGAGGGTAGATCACAAAAATCAGGTGGCGGGATTTCAAATGCCCTTATGCAAAGATCGAACAATTACTGAAAATAACATTTAAATAATGTAATTAGACGTTTTCTCTACAAGCCGCGGATAAGTTTTAGCTCAGTTATAAATAACATGTAATGCAATAATTTACCTACTTTATTATGTGAGTTTGAAAACCGTAAATGTCTGTGTGTGATGACTTTAGCCACGTGTGTCCTGCATGATAAGAGATCGTTTACGCCTCTTACTCCAAACCTGGATCTTTTTATTTATATATTGACAAGATTCATTTACATCGGATATATTGGTTTCCTACTGCAGAGCGATGAAGACAAAGGGAAGAATATTAAAAAAGAGCAAATGTGGGATAACTGAAGTGCGGACAAATATCAGGTTAGAATTTGATAAATGTATACTTACTATTAATCCAGTTATATTTAAATTAAAATGACAGATATATGAATCTGACATAAGTCCTGTCCTGGCATATGATGCTGAATGCTGAGCCACTAAACTGCTTCCACTTACACGTGGTCGTCGCTTCTGGTTATAAAGTATGGATGAGATCAAGAATGGAAGAGAAGCAAATATATTGGTGTTTCCTTGTAATGTGTGAAGCGCAATATGCGGGTTTGTGAAGTGACAGTTGAAACATGTTAGGATAGGATTCCATGGAAGAAAAAGACATGACCCTAAATAAGCCAAGGTCAAGCTAATGATGGATATGACTAATTTAACGAGTATAAAGGTTATGTGGTTTCGATCCAAAACCGATAGATAATGTTAGAATGATTTTTAAAAAGTTTTTCTCGGTCTGGGTATCTATGTTTATAAGACGTGAGTAGATTTGATGGCTGAATATCAGAACCAGATTGTCCACGACCTGCTACCAGCGAGTACTCGGCTGTTTTGGCCATATCGCTCGAAGCGAGTCAGACAACCTCGAGAAACTGATAGTGCTAGGCAAAATAGAGGGGAAAAGGCCCAGAGGACGGTCACCAACCCGATGGTCGGATTAAATTAAAGCAATCACGGGGCTCACTTTACCTGTAGCTCTGAAACAGGCTGAGGTCAGAGTGGTGTGGAAGCAGTTCGTCAACGTCTCCGTAAAGGCTTATCAAGACGGGCACGACCCTTAGGAATGAAGTACACGACGAAGAAGAAGAGAAAATTTTATGGTAACCATGATGACATTAGCTAGCTAATAGCTAGTTTTTATAACTAGTACCAATATATAAAATTATTTGTAGCTATATACAGTTATTGACTGATGAAGAGACACGGTGTGAGGCCATCGCCGTAAAATATCGATACATGTATCGCTTATTTTTAGTTTAATGAATATGCAACATAGAGAGTTAATGATAAACTGCGTTCATTATGCCTACCTCATGTGTTTATGCTCTTTATTGTTCATAAATTGTTAAAAGTATAACGCTTCAAAGTTGCTCTCATGTGTAAAATCAAGTAACAAACAAATGTAAGAAGTTTGTTGATCTAATTTTAATCGTATACTCAAAATGACTCGAAATTCCATATCATTATAATTTCAAAAATTAAAATAAATTTTAATATAAAAAAATATTACAGATCACTTATTGAATGTCAAGGGTCTACTACCGTTTCCAATACAAAACGCTGGCTAGAGAAGAAGCATTTTCAGTCTTATTTTATATTTGTTTCTTTTATTCTCTACAAGTTTAATTACAAAATTTAAATCGGACGACCATAACCATTTAACCAGTTAACCATCGGAAGAAAAATAACAAATAAACATTTGAAGCTGTCATAAAAAAATGATATACGTTAAAAAAATATTGTATTATATTGTAGTATATTTATTTATCTGATTTGATAGACAGGTGACTTTCTTTAAATTAAATAGATAGGGTATTATATAGTAAATTGCGATCTGTACTTATTATATTCTTCATAGAGGATTATGCGTTGTAGGCACAAAACTCTGTCGGTGATCATATGTTTGAACATATAGACTGACGGATCGGGGTTATGAGCGGAAGTGTAGCATTTCAAAGGGGGCATTCTTGTTACCTGTACACTAAAAATAATACGTGAAACAACCGGATAGAGCTAAACGACCGGGATGTGATTAGGCACGCACGCCTTTGATCTTGCCACTCTTGCGCCAAATATTCTTTGCGTTAAATTTATGACTTCATGGATTTGCGGTCTTGAATGCTAATCGACAACGAATTATCTAGTTAGTATGTAAATATATGGTGTAAGTGCATATTAGCAAAAAATTTAGGGTCAAACCAGTTGCTTTCGTTATCAAAAATGCCGCTCTTGATCTTGGTTTGCTCAAGCAGAGCAGACGTTGGAGATCCAAAAAAGATCCTGGAGATTTACGCTAAGATTGGTCTTCTTAACTATACATATTGAAAAATTTAAACAGAGAACAACTTCAAACTAAAATATTTTGAACACATAAGTGAAAAAGCAGTAATTTATTTAATAAGGACGTTCATATAAATTTTTTGAAGATGAAAAGAGTAAGAAAATTATATTTGATAAAAAACCAACGTCAATAGATGAACTGAAGCTTCCAGTTGAAATTAAGACGTTTTTTATAAAGTAATACTAGATTTTAGTTTTGTACGGATTGGTAGACTGAACTTCCAAAATTAAAAGGAAGCCGATCACCACCTTGGCCGCTTTAAGATCACCGGATTGACATTTATATTGCAGTGGTACAGCAGAGTCTGGCCTACTTAATCAGCTACCGTCGCCTATGAGTGTAAGTGGCGCCAGAGGCACTGCTAACGCCTGCCATCCGCGGAGGTGAACTGGTCACTTACGCTGGAATACAACAGAAGGTGGTTGCCATCTAGACGGGAGACCAGCCCGGTCGCAGGAGGATACTCAATCCTCCTTTGCACGGAGTAAAAGCTTTTGGTCGTTTCTCTGCGACAGCTGACAGTACAGATGGGTCAAAACACATTAATATTTATACCTTTTACGGGTATATTATGGCCAATCGTAAACATATCCTTAAAGCTAGTCATCAAAATCAGCGCATTAATGTGACGCACCGCTCTGTTAAGATACTTTATTTCTTTGTTCCTTGTACACCCAGACAGGTATTTGGATGTGACATACGGCTCCTTGTTCGGGGTGAATCATGGGCTATTTTGGGCGTTGCTGGGCAGCATCCTCTTTGTTAGGCGGCTGAGTTCTTTGTGTGAAATTCACCTGAAATGTTTTGATAAAATATCAGTAAATGTTTACTTGTATTTTATCTTACTTATTTAAATTTGGCCAAATAGTACAAATATATAATTTATAAGTTACCTATTTTACTTTTGGGGTAGATATTATGCTGAAAACTGGATGACACTCCCTGATTTTAAAACATGCCGTAATACCAGCAGCATGTTGACAATACCTTTGGTATTACAAACGTCTATAGACGACGAGTACCTACTGTCGGGTGGGCCGTTTACCTGACTGCTGATCTCACCTATAAAAAAAGAGTAGGTGATGATACTTTTAAGATAATAAGAGAGAATTACCTGAGTCATTGGAAATAGGTAACCCGATTAATCCACCTTGCATCACCGTTTAAAAATGTCGAGTACCAATAGTATATGCGTGCATTCCGCAATCAATCACCGACAGAGGGCGTTCAGGAACTGTTACGATTCGTCAGAACAGTGCATCGATTCAACCGGTACATTGTTGTATGGAATGGTATTATGCTATAAGTTATCATTCAAATCATAATCATCATGACATTTTTATGAATAACATTTATTATTGAACATATTATTTTGAAGAAATTTTAACTTTAATGGGGTATCTAATAATAACAAACATTTAATAATAGTTAATATTCCGTAATGGCTGGTTCCTAGGTTGGGGTCTATTTCTTTAGGAAACTACAGAACACCCGTAATATTTCTCCAAGCTGGATAGGCGGCTAACCCACTCTAGTGTGTGAATTTTGTATGTACAATAGTATATTCCTCATACGAGTGATGTTCTTTCTAATATAATATAGCTCTTTCGTCGCACAGCAATTACCAAAAGTCGATCTCACGGCCACCCAAACGACTCTAGGTGACTATCGTGATTTTTAGTGGGTATGCCACCGCCATCTATAGGTAGCTAGATGACCTACACCTTATATACCCGCATTGGCTTGCCCCGGAGTTCTGACGCTGTGAAAGGACTGTTTTTCCCGGGCAAAAAAAGGAATCTATCTCAAGGACCAACTTGAAAGTTGGGCCTTGAGTATCAAACTTTTTGTGTGTTCATGTGCTTCTTACACAGCTATGGTTAGGATGAAAGACAGATACTTTATTGTTCACCTTAAATATATATACAAGAAAATGAAATAAACTTACAAGCTACTGAACAATGGGTGGCCTTATCGCTTAGAGCAATTTCTTCCAGGCAACCCTATGTCAGAAATATCTATGAATCATAAGATTTTTTAAAAGAATATTCATTAATAACTATAGTACTAATATACTCGTACATACATGAGCATCAAGAATAAAGAAATAATACTCATTTTTAATTCGATATAAGCAATTTTAACATTCACATAACAATTTAAGAAAGCCTTGTGTACACATGTTAAAGTATTTTCTTTTAAAATGATAATACTCAAAAGCAAATTGATTTACTGTATCAATCCATCCGTGGCATACATCCTGCGACGTTTTCCACGATGTAAATACAACATAATTTACAGCCTTCCGCGACTATTAAACTGCAGAACTATTCTGCGAAATGCAATCAAAATACCTACTGCATTACATAGTTAAATATTGCAAAGCACTGGAATCAAATTGGGGAAATATATTTACTCTAATTTATAATGATTGGGTAATTTACAACATGGCAATACGGATAAATTTCTGTACGTTAAGAAGACCATGTTGAAATTGAAATTGCGTCGTAGTAATCGAGCTTGCTTAATCTTGACAAGGTGAGCGTATATTGACGATTTGCCTAGAGTTAGAAAACATCGCATTTCTTGTGACCCAATCACAGGCGGTAGAAGAATTGTGTGGTTTAATAATAGGTAGTCTACATACACATCCAGATTCCTCTTTTGTCTTACAGGCCGAAAAAAAACATGTTTTTATGAAAAAAGTTGTAATAAAACCTGGAAAATCATAAAAGGTGACAAAATTATCACTTTATAATATGCAGATAGCAAAGGAGGAGACATTGTAGCGAGTTTGACAACGTTATGCAAATTTTATAATTTTTGTAGAGCTTCTGTGGTTAAAAAGCTAAGTCATCTAGGAGACCTGTATCCGCTACAAAACTAAAAAAAACACGTGTTTTGACCTGTGACCCAAAAGTCTTGACTTGATACTCGAGAGAAAATTTAAGATTCGGATGTAATCTAGAGGACATTGTTAAAATAAAACATACAAGTATTATATGGTTTGGTTTTACCAAGTGGTTATTAAAATCAAAACAAATAGTTATTCAACTGGATAATTCTATAACTGAATTCAAAGAGACCCGTAGTAAAATTAGAAATACAACAATACTCTTAAATCTCATGAGAATGTCCGATTAGTCGAATGAATCATCGTTTAACCAGATGTAGCCAACAAAGCACCTCGTGTCCTCGATGTAAACATCAATCAATCGCTAATGAATTGATGGACTGATAAATTAATATGTCGTAAAATCAGACCACCCAAGATTTACACGATTTAATCTCTTAATACGACATTTGTTGCAAAAGAATACAATCAACTATTGTGAGAGAATTAATCCAATTTGTGAGTTATTGAATTTTTTTATTATTTAGTAACAGACGCACTTAATAGTAAAAAGTTACCGTCGTCTATGGGTATTTGTAATGCCAGTGGCATCACGAACACGCTGCTGTCCCATAAGGGTACAGGAACTTGGGTAACTTATGCCGGAGCACACCACAAGTTTATTATGGCGGCATGTTTAAAAACCAGGGGGGTTGTCATCCAGATAGACTTGGAGCCTATCACCTAGTAAAATCATATAGCTAAGTACACTTGCTTTACCAATCTAGACCTGACCTTGCTTCATTCTGATTCTACCGAGATTTGCACACTATCTCGTTACCAAAGAATATTACCAAAGAATAATAAGTTCATAGGCAACAAAAAAGCGCACCATTCGGTGATTACCAATCTGAATTGGGAACCACTGGTTAGCACAAGTTATTGAGGTGTTAGTTTTTATTTGAGTTTCTTTATCACGGTTATCCAATTTTAAATCGATGGGTCCTACGTATATGGGCCAAACTAACAATTTGACAATTTTGACTTTTTTATGGTAAACGCATCCTATCCATATGATTTATCATGTGAGCTATTAAAACAAATAAAAATCTGCATGGAAACACGACTTCTTACGAAAGTATAACGGCCTATGTAGCATGCATTTAAACGTACAAGGTCCAAAGAGTAATTTGAGACTTATACGCGGGGAGTTTCCGCGCGTTTGTTTATAATTTGGGCCAATCAGCTAGTTTGACACTTTACGTAGCACGGAGCAACGGCTGCATTGTGATGAATGCAAAATCTTATTACTGTGTTTAAGTGTTACAATTTAGATTAATAACTAAAAGATGGCATGGTTGATAATAGAGGTCGACATGAGCACCATAAAACATATGTTGATGCAGAAATGATCAAAGGTGTGCTGGACCACGTCAAGTCATTTGAACCGGTCGATTCACATTATTGTCGTAAAGACTACTAAATAACAAAAACTTTTATTTATCTGGCTCTTTAAGTTTTATCTGCATGTTTAAATTATATAAAGAATGGTATGATATAATTAAATATGGTAATAAATGTGAGTCGTTAAGGCAATACAGGGATATAGTAAACAAAAATATTAATTTATCATTTTTATTAGCTATTTTTCAAATAAAGTATTTCTTTCTTTCTTATTTCACCAGCCTAAAAATGACCAATGCCATTCTTTCAAAAACGGTCCTGTGACTCCAGAAAACAAAATATATTGATAATCATATAATTAACAAAAATCTGGCTAGATGTTTAAAAGAAAAGGATAAACGTAATTCACAAAATGACACGAAAATTTTCTGCGCTACTTTTGATTTGCAAAAAGTGTTGCTGTCCCCAAATGGTGAGATTAGTCTATTTTATTGCAGCAAGATATTGAAAGTATATAACTTATCAGTTTTTGATATTGGGAATTTAATTGGTACCTGTTACTTATGGAATGAACCAATTGCAATGAAGGGATCGAACGAAATAGTGAGCTATGTTTATGATATAATTAGATTAAAAAGTCAAGAAGGTTGTAACGACTTCAGATTTTGGGTTAGACAACTGCACTAGTCAAAATCGAAACAGGATTATGTTTATCATGTATCTTTACGTAGCTAAACAGTTTAATTTGAATATAAAACAGTTTTCTTGAGGTAGGCCACACTCAGAATGAAGACGACTCCATACACGCCACCATTGAACGAGCTTCAAAATATAAAAATATTTACATACCCTTTGAATGGAGCTCATTGATTCGATGGGCAAAATCAAATGGAAGTCCTTATAACGTCATAAACGTATCTCAAAATATGATTTATAACTTCAAAAAGATGCAGACAAATACACAGTTTAATTGGACTAAAAACTCAGAAGGACAAAATATCCTTTGGTCTAAAATAAAACAAATTCGTGTAAGCCGAGACGAATCATACGTTTTGTACTATAAATATGATTTAGGTGAAGATGCTATTGAAAATTATATTAAAATCTTAGATCAGTCAGTGCGAACAAGAAGACGAATTGCCGATAGACCAGCAGATATTCCTCTTTAACTATGCTACAATCAACTGTTACCGATACAAACTTCTAAGAAGGAAGGCTTGCTGGATTTATGTCGAAACAATATTATTCCACCTGTATACAACAGTTATTATGAAAATTTAGTAGCATCTAATGACATTGTGTCTATGAATGATAGTGACAACGAAGACAATTAGTGATTTTTCACTTATAAATGAGTAATGTTGATTTTGGAAATTTTATTACTTGATTGTACTACAGAGATTTTTATTTTTGTTTACGCCAGCTAGGATTTTGTTTACGTTAAGTTTTTTGTGATTTTATTGAGAAAATAATAATGTGATTATTATTAAATACTATTAGGTACGTGATTTTGTTAATCAAACTAAGATCTTAAGTTATTTTTTTATTAATTATTCTTATAATAATACCAAAAATCATTGAATACGGGTCCATAATTGTAATTGTTGTTGTGTTTAAAGCTACTTTAATTTTTGTTTTAACAAATGATAAAAATTATTGTGAGGTTTGTCTATTTTTTATATTACCTAACTGAAAACACAGTTAGTAGGTTAGCAGATTGTAAAACGTATAAGTGTCAATGTGATTTAATTATCTAAATATCCAAATAGTTTTTATTAGAATTAATTAATTATCAACTGCTTCAGTTGTTAATTGATTTTATGAGCAAAAATAGTTGAAAATATTTATTTTATGCAACTTAGCATAATACACGTATAATGGCCAATTTGACACATTGGCCCTTTTATGGTATTTTTAAATATAAATAATTTAAACAAATACCAACATAAAAGGGCCAATGTGCAGTAAAAAAAAACTGATAGACATAAATATAAAACAGTGTAGTATAAATAAAGAGGACAATTGTCTTAGCAAACAAGCAAAGTTTCGTAAATTTCGGTTTTATTAATCTAAAATTATAGCAAGTTTAAACTTTGAAAGCCTCTCCTGTAAAGTTGTCATTTTGCATTTTGGCCTTTATACATAGGACCCATCGAAATATTGACAATAAATTCGAAATTATGAATGATATTTTGTGATTCAATAAGTGAAGCAATGAAAGTCTATATTAGCCAATAATAGAGAGACAATATGTGCTGGTATTGCGAAATTTCAATTTTAAATTGAAAAAATAAAACTTGGCATTCGTTTCCAAAATAGACTAAAATATTTAGAATAAAAGCAATAATGTTAAGATTGTCGTTTTATAATGAGTACCTGAAATGAAATTGACCAGTGACTATTTGTCAGCCGAGGTTTCTTAATTGTCCCACAGTGCAAATATAGTGGTGATAGTGATAGTCGATGTTAGTATACATCACTAACATCGACTATCATTCGTGCATCAATTCCAACAGTTCCGTTTCTTGTGCTCAGAATCACCTTAGAAAAACCTTACATGAGATTCGTCCGTTATTAAACAGAATGCTTATAGGGAATGAGCTTATCTAGAACCCCGAAAGTTATGCTTGCTTACCTGCAATACTCCTTTTATTAAGTTCATTGAAAGACCTAAAATAGCATGATTAACTCTTGAAGTTTCGGCGGTACATTGATACTGCGTCTTAGTTAACGACACATCACAGTTGAACTCAGGCACTTCAATACAGAGACAATATCTATTTAAAATTCCAATATATATTTATTACATTTACAAATAGAGTTGAAATCTAGTTACCACTAAAATCATTGTATTAAAACCATCCATTAAATCGTTTATGAGCGAAACAACTATGCACGTGTGGGGCATATTGATTCCGAATTATAAGCAAATAGCATAAACTTGGCGTCAATCCAAAACCTAGCCACGTTGTATGGTGACCACAGTCCCGGACATAGACCACAGTCGGACATTCACTTGTAACGTCTACTTGCATTCCTGGCTTTATTTTTGGGGGGTTTTAAGTATTCTAATTTCGTGCTACAGGTTCTGGTAACCGGGAAAGAGCTAAAAATAAAAATATAATTAAATATACCTACAATATATTTTTTATTTTTGTGAACAGCAGATAGGCTAACAACACGCTTAAACGTATGAAGTTAGCCTAGGATACAGATGTTTGCTACGCCAGGGTACTTTTACACGCTGCCGACCGCGTAGAATTGGAACCTAAGTCAATGCGGGAAACCAACACAAGGTTAGACAAAAAACCCAATTGCATTCTTCCTCCAGTGTAAGCAAGCCAGCAGAAGGTTCTAGTCCATCAGTCGCCTTTAACGATTCCCTTAGAATGAAATGGGGTATCTTATTCTCATCAGGGTCACATGGCAAAAGCATCAAGCACGAATATACACCACTATGTTGCAAACCGATTGTAATACCAACAATTATTGCTAATTATAATTTACAGGCTAAATCCCACAATTAATCCGTGATATGGTGTCCGTATTCACCGGTCAGCCAGAATGTGGCACGTCTCGTAATTCACAGGTAACGTTTGTTTACAAATTGTTAGCTTTATCGCTCATAATACACCAAACACATTAGGATTACATGTAATCAAACGTATTATATATATGTTTGTTTTATCTAAACAAACAGTAATTATTTGTAATCGAACAACAAAGTAATCGAGTAACAAAGAATTCTTTACACAAATCAAAATTATATAAAATAATATTTATTGATAAAGATGCTATTTTTTTTATTTATTTGGACAAACAAACAGTATTTATATGAGGATTAGTAAATTACCTTATTTTCTATGTTATTAATAATACAAAACCAGTCACATGTGTCAAAGGCTCTAAAAATTTTTAATAAGAAATGACATGAATACAAAGTAACAACAAAATATTAATTTGTTTAAAAAAATACCATTGGATTTTAGGCTACATGGTAGCATTCCATTAATCACCCACCGGATCTAGGTTTAATTCCCATTATGCCTTTTAGACCATTTTCCAATTTAATAATCATATCCATACTAATATTAAAATGCGAAAGTAACTCTGTCTGTCTGTCTGTCTGTCTGTCTGTTCCTCTTTCACGCCTAAACGGCTGAACGGATTTTGATGAAATTTGGTATGGTGATAGATGATAACCTAGAAATGGTCATAGGCTATAAATAATCACGCCATCGTTCTTAGGGGGTAGGCAGTAGGCAGATAACTAAATTGAGTTAGTGATTTTTTGTGCTTATCCGGTATCTATGAGAATCGGCCAACATCTATTTTTCATCCCCCTAAATGTTAGGGGTGACCCACCCCCAAAAAATTTTTTTTAATTTTTTGACATTTTATTATTTATATGGCAGAACAACGTTTGCCGGGTCAGCTAGTTATTATATAAAAGTAGTGATGAATAACAGAGGTCTTTCCTTACCAGGTTCGGGAGCTAATGGCGCCTATTAACAATGACTTAGCAAACTGCGGGCTCTGTATTTCTAATTTAGGATGTATGTGTAACCGGTGGATTACAATAATCATTTCAACTACATTCAGTTATTAATATAATCTTCTAAATTAAACATTTTTTATAATTATCAGCTCTTGATATGCAGATTTTAATGCTTCAAATAATTGTTAGGTAATTTACATTGAAAATCCATATATAAACGATAGATGTTCTATTTTCTACATGTTAAAACGTTGATATCTATAATTCCTTACATACCTAAAACGGTAAAGCTTTCATCCCACTAATCCCTTAAATATGTGAACCAAACCATATTACAATCCTTTGCTTACAAAGGTAGAGTTGTATATTATAATAGTGTTGTTCGTAGTGACAGGCGGTCGGGATGGAAATAGAAACACATAAAATCATTTACGTTTTTTTTATATAAATTCCAACAGATAGCTAAATGAAAGTGAGTAGGGTGGTTTGGGCACCAGCGAATTCTTTAGGGCTCAAGCGGATCTGCTAATTTTGTTGGATTAAAGCAGTTATATCGATAAATGAGTCATGAAATAGTTATGTTACGCGTTGTAATGATGAATAATCGATCCTGCAATACTCTCCCATAAAGGTTTAAAGTGACGACTGAAGTTTTTAGTCAGTGACCCGCTCACCAATGCGGTCACCAATCGTAGCTAGATAGCTGATTAGCCGCCGTATGGTAGATGGGAGAGTTCGGCATAACCACGACGGATTTCCCCTAGAATCCCGACGCAGTACAAGTAAATAGTTTAATAGGAATAAAAACAAAGTTATGCTGACCGCGTATCTCGGGGTCTAACCATATTTAATTACACATAGCTTAATATGCTACTGGTAGTAGGTACCATTTTATTAAATGCCATCTGAGTCCAGCAAACACATCACTTTTGTAATCAACAAATTAATTCATCAACAATGAAAAATTATTTTTACTAGTTGACAGGTAGCATAGTATATATAGCCGAACCTTATTTTTCATACGGTTTGGTTACTAAAGTGCCTAGGTAGGCGAAGGGGCGTACCATCAAAAACACAACAATTGCAACTGTAGAAACTAAAATAAATCTATTTCATCTAGGTACTACTGCTACTTTGTTGTACAGCTTCTACGATACATTAAATAAAATATTACAATAGAGCAGCGACGCAAAGCGGCACAGTTTTATTTTCTGAGAAACAGTAGACATGCTATCGGCCCACTTGATAGTAAGCAGTTACAGTCGCCTATGGATGTTTGCAACGATAGAGGGACCGCGAACATGCTGCTGTCCCATAAAGATACAGAAACCAGACCAAGAGTGGATATCATCCAGGCAGGCTTGAGCTACTACCTAGCTAGGGTAGTTTCGTCACCTTTCACGACAGGTCGACCGCGTCTGCAAGGGTTAGTATTCTTAATACAGTTCGGTGCGTCCTGCAATATTTAACAGGACACCACGGGATAAGAAGTTATAGCTTACACAAAACCACGACAAAATACATAAAATTATATAGGTATTTACCGCACATAAATACTAATTTCCACAGATACAAGAAACAAGAAAAAACATGTTCACCTACATATCGGATGTTAACAAGCAAGTATTTATATAAAACATTGAAAATAAATGAACGCCAGGTGTAGACGTGTAGTTTCATTAACCTATCATTTCCGGTCGCTCTAAAAACATACATAGAGACACGAAAACACGAAAATAGAAAGTGCGTGTAAGCCACGTCTCGACGTATTAGATGGAAAAATAAAAACACGAGCCGGACGCATCGCGTGCGCAAAATAGACTTCTAATATTGTACACTTCGAGTGATGTAACGTACAATACTGGGTATTTGTGAAATTTAAAAATAATTGCGAAAATACCACAACAATCAATGGATTACTTAAATTTTAAATTGTAGGCGTGTGACGAAAATAAACTCATATTTTTAAAATTCAAATTTATAATTGAATCGTGATGTTTTTTCAAAACATTTTTAAAAGGTTTTCAAAAATTTGCCAGCGCAATGAAACAGAAATATTGTTTTAAAGTTGTTCTTATATTGCTAACTTCATTTAATATATCCTAACTAATATTATTAATGCGAAAGTAAGGTTGTTTGTTACGCTTTCAAGCCTAAACCGCTAAACCATTTTTTTTAAATATCTGTATAGTTAGTAAATTGGACTTTAGAGAAGGACATAGGCTACTTTTTTAAATGCATATGCCAGAACAATGTTTGCCAGGTCAACTAGTTACGAAATAAAATAAATAATTCGTCAATTGTTATTAGACCATAAATAAAATATAATAAAAACTAAAGTTCAGAAATTATCGTGTACACTATTAAATTAAATTTTAGTGCGAAAAATAGAGTACTTGAAGAATTTCATTAAGTTTTATTCTTAAAATATATAACGTTATATAAAAGAGACAGCAATGTATACGGTACAGTTTTATTTAAACCAACAGGTAATAAAGGAAGCTGCTCACGTTCAAAAAACTTTTGAATGTTTGACAGTCCGGGAAATTGGGTGAAATGTAATTAATTTAAAATTGTAACGGCTGATTTTAAATTGAATGTAACAGTTTTGAGTTGGTTGCAGACGATAGACATAAATGCATCGCCAGTCTAGCGGCTCAAATACGAAAGTACGAGGTTCAAAATTTACCAATTTTTTCCGCAACCACTTTCTAACTTATTTTAGAAAGCTTGCTGATTGCTGAGGAACAACAGACTTTGCGACGCTAAGGGCACCGTGAACACGCTACTATTTCATAGTGGTACAAAAACCTGGGTTACTAATGCTGGACCACATCATAAGATTATTATGACGACATACTTATAGGTCAAGAGTACCCTAAATCGAAGGGCATGTATGAAGGAAATAATGAAAGTGGACGAAGCGAAACAAGTATGTAAGGATCGTAGCAAGTGGAAAGAAGTGGTCTCTGCCTACCCCTACGGGAAAGAGGCGTGATTGTATGTATTTATGTACTTATAGACCAAGGGTGGTTGCCATCTAGCAGGCCCTACCGCGTAGCTAGGTTGTTTCGTTGCCTTTTACGACAGACCGACCCCGGCCGCAGAGGTTAGTAATATATATTACTCCACCCCTGCATGGAGGTTGTAGAAATCTTTGGAGTTGTCAGCGAGATTTTTAGTCTTATTTCCTAAGAATTTCATTTCAGTTACATTTTTGAAAACTGATTTAGTTAGACGTAGTAGAATGAGTACTTCTTTCCATCGTTGGCCTTAAGTCACATTTTTATAAAAAAAAACCCAAGAGCGACTACCGATTTCAACCCCTTCGTAAAGATTCAACACCTTCGACAGCTGGTAGTGAAGTACTAAGTAACCTTACGTTTAATTCTAGACAAGACCATTCCACCATGTCATTTGCATTTTAACTTTTATTTATTTTGGGATCTGGTCGTCCGTCTGCAGTACAAATGTGGGCAGACAGATATTATTCGTTATGACAAGGTTAATACATTATTATTAATATAAAATTGCAGTTTATGCGGGTGTCACAATTTTTTATTTTTAGATTTATTACCGCCATTTTTCGTCACAAAATTAGAGACCTGTAAATTGGTCCGGGAGAACTTGTTCATATTTTGACATTTTCAAATCTTTGTTTTGGTTTTATTTAAGTAATTTGATTTGCGAAATTTACGTATAAGACTTTTAATTTTGATTATAATATAGAATATATAACTTATTTACAGTGGTACAGAAATGTGTACTTTTAATAAAAATATATTTTTACTACTTAAATATGAGTGCAAGTAAAATTCGAACATGTTATTTCTGTATGTTAATTGGATTTTTGTATAGTTAACCTTACTTTTCTACATATTATAACTTAACGATGATAGATAGCGAAGATATGGATGTGTAAAAATAAAAAAAAATAAAGACTATCCAATGGTTATTCTTAAAAACAAATATTATATATAATGAAATTGTTAGTTTATTATGTCCGCGCTCTCTTAAGCTTCTTAGTAGTAATAAATAAGTACAATATTAGAAGGATTTATCGCAGAGTTAAATGAATATTACAAAAATGTTTTGTTTTTTGTTGTGAAAAATCAGACATGCTAACGGCTCCCTTAATAGCAAGCGGTTACCGTCGCCTATAGATATTTGCGAAGTCAAAGGCACGGCTAATACGGTGTTGTCCACATAGGAAACCTGGAACTTGAGTCACTTATAGCGGAACATAACGTAAGGTTATTATGGCATGCTTAATACCAGGGGTGGTTGCCATCCAGACGGACTAGGAGGTCTACCGTCTGACCACTCCCGTTCGCTGAGGGTTAGTATTATTACTCTAGTCTTTGCACAGAGAACTTATATTAAGGACAATTGGAATTGTATTGAGAATACAAGACGACCGACTGTTGTGGAATATACAGCTTTTATAAGGCCGATTTTATTTGAACCCCGTACGCTGCAAGGAACAGCCTGTCGAAAAGTTTTATAAACTGTTAAATACTCCAAGCAAGCTTTATCACAAAAAGTAATTCAAACTGAAAAAAAAATGGAGAGTCACAATCCATATCGTAAGTCAATATATAAACGGTTATTATTGCCGGCTTAATCTCATTCGAAACCTCAGTTTTCGTTTACTCGATGCGCCTACGCATGTCCGATAGATCCCTAATCTTTTGGCACAGCATCAAATTGCTATCACCTCTTTTTTTATATTATACAATTATTCAACCAATGAAAACCAAATATTCATATTTAACGAACCTCTTTTTGAGAAATAGTTTACTTACCAATAGTCTACGAAAGTCTATAGCCGATGACCACAGAACTCCAAATGCAAGACAAGAAAATATCATCTATCGTATCATATCTATACATATCTATACAAATAAATAAAATTGGAGGGTCTGTTTGTAATATTAAAATAACCGCTTTTTACTAAGTGCATTCGGACGTATACACGGTACATATACCAAAGCAACGTTTTTTTACAAATTTTGTCTGTCTGTCTGTTTGTTCCGGCTAATCTCTGAAATGACTGCACCGATTTTGACGGAACTTTCACTGGCGGATAGCTGATGTAACAAGGAGTAACGTAGGCTATTTTTATTTTAGAAAAAAAAAATAGTTTTAGTTAAAAATGATAAGTTTCGGAATTATAGTCCAATTTAAGTTGACCTCAGATTTATATCATCAATCATATAAAATAGGGTTCAGCTTAGGCTGGACCATGTAGGTTGAATTTACAATTTAAATAAGTGTAATCCAAAATAAACCATAAGATATATCCAAAAAATTCTGCCCAAAGTCACTATTCCACGCGGACGGAGTCGCGGGCACAGCTAGTATCATCAATAAAAATCATTCTCGTTTTACTAAATCTATTAAAATTAATTATTGGCACAAAGCCTTCCTTTCTCCTGCACTTATCCCACATTATATGGGGTCGACACAACATGTTCTCTCCTTCCACTCTCCTCTGTTAGCCGTCATCCCAACATTCACAACCTTTTCTGCCATATCATCTTTTACGCAATCCATCCATCTCTCATCTCTCATTAATAGGTGTGGCTTACTTTTTACAACCGGCCGCCTGCCTGGCGTTAACCCCTTTTAGGGGATTCTTATGATAATTGAATTGTTGGTACAAATCATTGAACTTAATATCAGAAACTAAGAACAATAAATTGCTCCTGAAGTGAATGTATGCATGTAGTCATTTCTTTCTGTAGCTCTTCTGAAATTCGTCAAATAAATAATCGAAACGTGATCAAATCGTTACATGTAAACAAGACTTATGAAACACTATTAAGAATTTTCATAGGTTGTTGTAACGTTTTTTATTATTAACGATAGTTAATGCCGATTTTATTATGTGAAAGAATTAGGGTTATCTGGCTGATGAATGGCGGGAACGAGTTATTTATGGTACTTTTCGAAGCTGAAGAATTTTCTGGGTTTTTGTTTAATAATAATAAATCCCGGATTCCATGTGACCGATTAGCTAATGGTTGTTAGAAAGTGGAATAGATCACCTTTTTTTGTAGACAGTAAATTGTATAAGTTATAAAAAATTAAATGATCATCTCATTATAGTTAGAAATTTTAGTATATTTTTTATTCTTACAAACTTTTCGTCCTGGCGTTTTTTAGTCTATGCCACAAGCTTGAGTAATAAGCCATAAGAAATAAGTATGGTTAAATTTGCACTTTATACACATATCATACATATATTTGTAAATGGTATTAGTATTTCGAATTAATGTCAAAAAAGACCCGAGTATAATTTTATTGCAATAAGAAATACATTTTTTGATGCACATTCATTTAGGGCATATAACATTATTCTAAAATTTAAGCTAACTATAAATCAAGACGAAACTAATATAAAAAACAAGAGAAGGGAGTGACTACCAGGCATGTCGAAGATCGTGCGAAGTGGAGAAGATAAAGTCGGAAAGAGGACACCGGGCGCCGAAGCGAGAGTTTGGATTGCAACCGGGATTCAACGCTAAGATGATGATTTCCTTTTTGGATATCAGTATTTCTAACGCATATTTTTTAAATAGTGCGCATCGCATGCTATATGTATTGAACTGCACAATCAATGAATTGACGTAAAAAACACGTGGGTCACGGTGGAAATACCCAAATAACCAATCCTAAACAAATATCCCACGGTTACAGCAATATTCATATATTATATTATCTCACTAACTTAATAAACCTTGTGAAAGATCTGCGCTTATTGATAAAACTAGCATTTGCTCAATTTTGAGCCAATTTAGAGCCAAATATATAAATGTTACCTTAGTATTTGAAAAGGTACAATACAATTGTTTTCTTTTCATAGGAAATATAATTGACGGTCTAGCTGAAATGTTTTTAATTTGATTTTAAAATAAAATTCTTCATGTTCAGCGTACCTGTATTTATCTATATATAAAACGACGTTGACAGACAGACAGTCTGAGATCTCGTTTAGATGTCGCCGTGTAACCGACATCCGCTAAATTGGCTCGCTATTATTATATAAAACAAATACTCCTTCATTTTTGTATTTGAAAAATATTTTTCGTTTCATTTTATTAATTTATATTACTGTGTTCGGTTATTACTTTTAGTAGTATTAGAGATATACCAGAAAAGACGGATTTATTTGACATCGTTCATACTTAATTAGTAAGGCCCGTTATTCCCAGGTTTCAGCGGTTTCTTACCTTCCATTTAACTTCTGATACGTACAATATTTTTAATATAAAAAAAATGGAGAATTTCTTAATTTGAACAGCAGCCATATTTGGCTTGTTCTTATTCTACCTATAGTTTCCTCATCTCGTATTATGTTTTGTCTAGCAGTTCTACCCATTTTACCAGCCAAACGTTCCTTTTAATTTCAACTTGAATACCTCTGTGGCTCAACGGATAACGCACTTCAGAGGCCGTGGCGGTCACCTCCCGTCCCGAATTTGAGTGTTTATGTATAAATAATTAGATAAATATTTACTTCCGTGCGGGGCGGAGTAAGCCCTGTGCGACTTACTTACCTTTACTTACCTTACGGCCGGGATTGAACAAGGCATCAAAACAACCTTAGTTACATGGTAGGGCCCCAAGCCCGTCTGGATGGCAACTACTCTTGGTGTATAAATATGCTGCCATAAAAACCTTGTGTTGTATTCCGATATAAGTAATCCAGGTTTACTGAACCTCTACGGGATAGCAGCGTCATCTTAACTTAACTTAAAATACTCATCATCATCTTAACGATGAATCCCGGTTGCAGTCCAAACTCTCGCTTCGGCGCCCGGGGTCCGCTTTCCGACTTTTTCTTCTCCACTTTACACGGTCTTCAGCATCCCTGGTAGTGAGGCCATTGGCACGCATATCACCCTTTACGACGTCAAGCCAACACTTTTTGGGTCTACCCCTCCTGCCGGGGCCCGGCGGAGGCGGCATGGCCAGACATTTGTTTCCCACGTAAGCATCCGGTTGCCGTAAAACGTGGCCGTACCATCGGAGCCGACACTCCTGCAATTTATCCGCAATGTCACGGACATGAAGGCTGCCGCGAATCCGGGAGTTCCTAACGCGATCCTTCCGCGTCACTCCACACATCCACCGCAGCATATTCATCTCCGTGACACGCAGTTCTTGCTTGTGTCGCTCTAAAATCGACCACGCTTCACAGCCGTATAAAAAGACAGGCCTAATGATGTCCTTATAGACCTGTCCCTTCAACTTTACCGGCATCTTGGGGTCACAAATGACACCAGTTACCTCACGCCATTTGGCCCACGCGGCAGCAATGCGTGCCTTGACCTCGCAATCGATGTCACCTCCTCAGCAATATTAAACGCCGTTAATTCACTCCGAAGTTGTTAAAATATATTATTGGATATAATCTTTTGGATTTCAATGGAATCCGATTATACTTTATTCACCAAAAAAACAAATAACCGAAATAAATTAAATGTTAAACGAAACTATCAAAATCAAAACATTTATTTGACGCGAATTCTAAATGTAATTTATTATCAGTGTTGAAACGATAAACGGTGGATGTTAAATACGTAATACACCTTTCGAACACCTGGTTACACCCATAAACCCCGTTAGAAAAAGTAAAGTATACAAACAGTCTTTAATTATTGTCGGATAAATAAATTTCATGTAACCTTCATTCGTAAAAAATGTTTTCGCTCGTTGATTGTGGAATTATGCTGCGAATTTGTTTTGCGGTTGGATAATTCTACTTTATCGTTATCTAATCCCGGTTTTCTCTTTATAGAGTGTTTATAATTTTTTTGACTTTTAATATGTTGACTGTGTGTACTGATACAGCATACTTGAGCATACCCACGCTGTCGCGAGTTCTATGAATAGTTGTGAAGCTGCCACTGTCACTGTCAAGACGATATGTATATCGTCCCTACCTGTCCCTACCTGTAGGTAGACATCTGACAGTGGTATACGCGGATATTACTGAGCCAGACATCTACTATAAACTTAATCTATACTGTTCGCACAAATTTGATCCCACACGGTGCTTATCCCTAGTGATCTTAGCGATAACTTCCTGTACCCTTATAACATCAGCGTGTTCGCGATGCCATTAGCGTTGCAAACACCCACAGACGACGGTAACTGCTAAGTTCTAAGTGGGCCGCCAGCCTGTCCGTTGTCCTACAGCAATAAAAAAATACAATATTTTTGACGTTGATGGAAAACATTTATTGTTTTGAAATGAAATAAAAAAAAATATTTTTACATAACATGGTATATAAAATAGAAAATTCTTAGGCTAAATTCATCATTACATCATGGCATTATCCACAGGGCGTAATATTATTTGTAGCAGTTCGATAAAGATAAATATACTAAAAAAGAATCTGTTTAGTAGATCCAGGAGCATACGTAAAGAAATTGAGTTCAGAATCATTTTAACAGTTTACACAATGTATTCAAAAACTTTTAACTTTTTAATAAACTAATATTTAATCTATATTTCGACTCAAAAAGGCAAATTCATTATTTTTTTATTGCTGTAGGACAGCAAATAGGTCGACAGACCACTTAGAATTTAGCAGTTACCGTTACCTATGGGTGTGGCGTTGCACGCCAGTGGCATCGCGAACACACTGCTGTCCCATAAGGGTACAGCAACTTGGGTCACTAATGCCGTAACACAACACAAAGTTATTATGGCGGCATACTTAAGATCAAAGGTGGTCGCTATCCAGACGGGCTTGGGGCTGTCTACCACGTCGTTACCACGTAGCTAGGGTGGGTTGTTTTGTCGGCTTTTACGACAGATGCCGCAGAGGTCAGTATTCATTCTCCGACCCTGCGCGGTTAGAAATTCAATGTCAAAAAGGCAATGAGTTTAGACGGCCACATGTTTATAATTTTTCTTCTCACTGCTAGCTTGTTGACGACGACATATTCGATTCAGTATGCATACTACAATTAATGTTATAAATATGAAAGTAACTCTGTCTGTATTACGTTTTCACGCCTAAAACGCATGAACCGATTTTGTAAAATTTCGGTATAGACATGGATTGAACTTTGGAGAAGAATATAGTGTACTTTTTTATCAGCTAGTAGTATAACATTTTCAGTTCATATAAATATTTTGTCATGCACAGGTATCGAGCCCACAACCATACAAAGCAACTAACGTAACCGGTAAGCCAGCATTATGGTCGAAATGATCGAATATAAACCAATAACAACATTATTTTAGTATACGTATAACACAATTCGTCTGGATTAATAAGGACTCGGCAAAATAAACAAATGTGTTGCTCTGAAAAAACAAAGAAACGACATTTAAAGTCTATTAATTAGCTTGTCGATTCCTTTACACATTAATTTTATAACTGCACTCATATTGCACTGTCTCCATTTTAGAAAATAAAAAATGATTTTGACAGAACTGTGATGACATGTTCCATGGTCACATGGTCGCACAATGTTTCTTTATGTTAAAATCAAACTATTATGACTTTACCAATAATCGAAGAATGCACGTAAATTTAATGGGAATTAAAGAAATATAATTTCTTTACATACGTACGTAATTATATATCATCCAAAACAAAGAAAACGTTGCTCACCTATTAGGTGTTTTTTAGACGGTGCCCGATCTATATTTGGTGAGGAATGTTGGCCAACGCGATTTACCCTACCTGACGGCTTTCTATTCCTGGTATACAATGACTAAAGTTATGAGTGTGTAATGAGTTGACTGCACGTTTGATTTTAACTCTCTAATTTGGCTTGGTTTTCACTAAATAATTAGTTAATATCGTTATATGTACACACATTTTTATATTTAATCAAAGTCGCAAAATATAATAGGAAAATTTTACTAAAAGGAAATAGTATTTACATTTATAATTACTTATTCCAGCAAAAATATTATTGATAAACTTTAGAGTGAAATACTTACTAACAAACCAGTTCGAAAATTAAGTGTTATTCTTTAATTCTGTAAGGCAAAATGTTTTAACTTATATAATAAAATATATTAATAATATTCACAAACTTTAGAAATGAGTGCCAGTGTAAAATTTAAAATTGTATAATGTATTCATTTCATAATTTAATTTTGTAATATGTGAGTAAAGCTTTATTCTTCCTCCCATCATCGCTTCACGATCAAACAATAGTTTTCTTTTATCTCGACATTAAAGTTCCAGACATACATAACTAATCAAAATATAATATAAATAATACATCAACGATTAAATTTATAAATCTTATAATAAAACTAAATAAATCATATAAAATAACATCAAAAGAGAACAATCGGCTCGAGGTAACAAGTATATGGTAGATATTTTGTGCATTAAGGAATCGTTACATAATAAGGCCGTGGCTACACTATATTTTTTTCAAAATATTTACGATATTGTAGATAAAGAAAATAAAAATTATTTATGGCACAGGAACAAAATAACAGGTTACATAAAATCTATAAAAGTTAATAAATACCCTAAAAAAGACCTAAATTCAACGTTGCTAACTGTAGCAGCTAGCGTTGGTCTTCTATTAGGGCTTAGACAATGACGTTACATTACACAAAAACAGCAATACAGACGATGTTGATGGAAAAATATTTAATTAAACGAATCATTCCTGGACTGATCATATCTAAAGAATATTAAAAAAGTATAATAGACAAGTTTTTAAAGCTTGTAAGTTTTAAACTATCATTTATTTATAATTTTACAGAGTCTTCGACCGAGATCTACATTATTGTAAAGTGGGTAATCCCGTTTGCTACATTTTCCAAAGGACATTTATTGGTCTTTCCCTCCTTCTGTATTCATTCTTTTTAATTTCGAACATCATTCTTGTCACATGGCCTTCTTCCCTATGGGCCCCATTTTTTTTTTGGTCTCGGGGAAAAACCTCTCTTGACGGGTTCCCCCGGCCCGGGGGGACCGAGGGATATGTGGGACTCCGGGAAAGATGATTGGCCATCCGATTACCCACTGAAAAACCCCGCTGTTCTCCTATCGCCTACGTCCGGGCCCACGGATATATGGCCTGCCGATCTCGTGGCCCGGGCCGGCGCCGGCCCGCCCTTTGTCTTGAGGCGGGCCCCTTCTAAAGTGTTGGCGCCAGGGGGTCAGGGTTTCGTCCCCCCGGCGCTCTCCTAACAAGTCTAGGAGTTGAGGGGGGCCGCGGAACAGCACGCAGCCCTCACCCTCGCGGCAATAGTGCGGGCAGCGGGTCCTCCCCCGAGGGGCCGCCCGCGGCCGCTTTTTACGGCGGCCGGAGGTCGTTACTGGCCCTCCGGCGCCGCCGGCATGGCCTGCGTTTTCCCTATGGGCCCCATAGTTTATCATTCATTAACGCTTCTTCAAAATTTCCTAGATTAAACTTTTAAAAATTTCAAATACAGACCCTTAATATCATATTTATTATGTTATATATAGCTATCAAGTTTTAGTAAGAAATCCAAATGTTTATTAGAATAAAAAGATAGTGAGACCACAGCTTACGAATAACAACCAAAATAAAACACTTAATGCAAGATCTATCACGGTGTTTGTAATTTTACCCAAACCACCGTTTTAAACTCTTAGTGGGACGAGTGACCGATTTTTGCGGAGATTCAACTTTGTTTAGACTATATCAAATTTAGCTTCATTGTCTAGACGAAATTAATGACTAAAATATTTCTTGAAGATTTTGTTTATATTGTGTGAATTTCGTAAATGCGTCACCTGGTACAGTTTTGTCTGATATTGTTGTATTCTAAAGTTTTAATTTTTTATAGTTAATTTCAGTAAACAGACAAACGTTTGCAATATCAGAGTCATTGCCAACGCACTGCCAGCCTCGAAGAAAAGTTATAACACCTTTCTTGAAAATCCACATATCGTACTTTGATGTGAAAACATTAGCTGGAAGTTCATTCCAAATCCGAACAGTACGCAACATGAACGTTCTCAAGAACCACCTCGTACAAGAGAGAAGATGTTCCAGGAAATGGGGATGAACGTCTAGCCGATGGCGGGCTGTGCGGTAGTAGAAAGACGACAAATGCACCAATCTAAATAGCTCCTCAGAACACTCCCCATTGTACAGATGGTAGAATACACAATCTCTCCGAAGACCAAGCGTGTTTAGATCAAGTGTTGAGCTCAGTTGCGACTGTAAAATGATTGTTATGCTGGTTAATGTTTCCGCTTATATTTTGTATTTTAATTTATTTCATTGCCTTGATTCTTTTTACACTCTTTTTGTTTTGTTTTTATTAATTTTATTAATCTTGATAATACCAAATTGATTCATGTTTGACTGTGTTAATACTTGAAATAATAATTGTGACTATGTATGTTATCGACATTAATTAAATTATTACTCTATTGACGACATTTGTATTGTAAATGCTGTGCACTCCTATAATGGGTCCACACATCAGAACTTTTATATTAAGTGATTTATTGTAATGTGACTTAATAATGTGTGTACTGTTGGTGTGCCATAAATAAATAAATAAATAAATCATCTATTAGCATAGAATAGTTGACAAGACGTGCTGCCCAATTTGCTATATTTTTAATATAGCATAACTCCGCAAACTGGCTGGTTTTAACAAAATTTTGGAGTTAAAACTAATATGGCATTTCTTGCAAACCTTCATCTTGGCAATTTCATACGAACATAATTAGTAAAACACTCTTTAATTTATTACTTACAACCCAACTGTACCGTATTTAACACAACTTAATTGACAAGCATCTTTCAGATATACAGAGTTAATACAAAATGAATATTAGTCCACCATGGATTGAGAAAGATAAAAGGCACTTTTTAGGCAATTTTCTCGTCTATTGTGCATGTCATAATAAAATTGTCACGTATTGACGATGAAGAAATGTTTAGTCGCGTACCTGTCAATCTGCCTTGGACAAGCGCAGCAGGGGTGCTGTCTGCTACCTTCATGGGGTGGCCCAAACCTAGCAGCAGAATGGCTCACTATAGTGCAATCATTATATTGAGTAAAGTGTTTGATGCCTTTAACCCTTCATAACGGGTATTATGCTTTTGGGTTTGTCAGTGCGTTTATCGCTGATGTCACCACTGTCTTGATTCGTCTGTAAAAATATTATTTGTAGAATTATAGCTTGTAATAGATCAATTTGAATATGATTGATTCTATTCAAAATAAATTCAGTTCACTTGGGCAAGGTTTCAGAAAACATTTATGAAAATTAGGTAAATATATATATATATATATATATATATATATATATATATATATATATATATATATATATATATATATATATATATATATATATATATATATATGACCACTAAACCAAGTATAGAAATTTTTTGCCTAGTTAAAACTAAAAAATACTGAATCGATATGCGTAGCTTCCGAAATAAAACAAGAAATGTACACGAAACACCTTTATTATAAAAAAAAAATAAACAAACATATATCGATGATCATAAAAAATTAATAATTGTCATAACAAACTATAAAAAACGAGTACTAAACCAAATTTGATGGGAAAAGAAAATAAACGGAGCCCACATACGGTACACCTCGGCTGGGTTTCACAGAAAGTTTTATTTCCACATTGTAACGTCCAAAAGAAACAAGTGTTAGTGACGTGACCAAAATTCTGTTTCGAAAAAAATCGATTTGAAGACTTTTCGAATTATATATTCGACAACATTAAATCATTAATACACAAAATATTACTGACACTGTTATAAAACTCGTCATTATTTTAGACATTTTATACACAAAACAAATTCTTAATAAATAATAAAATAATTATTAAGGATTCACATTGGACACCCGTAAAGCTGATCTATCCTAGTGTGGAGACTCTATAAATATATTTTTTGGACAATAGAGTACGTGTATATTGTATTATATTTCGAAATTAATGCAATCGTTATGGCAGATAGGGAGATAATAGATAAAAGGGTAAAAAATATATATAATTGTTTAAACCGATCACTTGATAACGATACTTCGTCTTGGAATAATAATTATCGATTATGAAGATGATGACGAAGTTAATGATAGATAATAATTCTTAAATGGAAATAGATTGAAATTAATGAATGAGGCATTTTAAAAATAGAAATATTTAAAAATCTTTTATTAAATGATAAAAAAACTATTTTTAATAAATTAATTCGGCTGAAATGTTGCCGAAAAACAATTGTTATAGATTTGGCTCGTACCCGTCACTAAACCGACATTATGAATAAAAAAAATGAAAACAAACTGGCAGTGGGCGAAGTGAGATTAGATTGGGTCAGTTCCCGATATAGCGCGGCCATTTAGTCGTTCTCGTGCGGATTTAGGGATTTGTTGCTCGTACGTTTTCACACGTGGAATGCCATAATGACAATGCCAGTTTTAGGCGAACAGGTGTCACAAATTGCTTTGAATACACTGATCCATAAGAGTTCTTCTTAATAAATTATGAATCTATCTATGCACATTAAGAAGGTTTTGAATTGAACCGTACCTATCAGCTATCCAGCGCACACGGCAGTTTTCTAAAGTAATGTTTGATATTTAAATGATTGCAAGCTGGTAGCCGTAAGTTTACAACTGTAAACACTGACTTACTGTTTAAACCATTTTTATCATTACTGAATAATGTAAAATAGTTTATGAACTACGCAACTATTTAATCTGAAATTTTAAACATTTAAAAATATACCTATATAATTAATTAATATAACTAATTAATTAAAAACATAATAAGCAGAGAGAAATTATCATGGAAAAGTAGATAATTTTCCGTTTCGACATTTAGATGTATTATGTTGTCGATGATTCTGTTTGAGCTCCCTAAGTAGAGGGACTTCCATAAAAAAAAAAAAAACTGAAAAAAGCATCTGCACAATAAAAGCTAACACCAGATTTTAAATATTGAATTTGGAATTCCAATTTCTGGGCTACGAATAAATAAAAAGTCTTTTTATTTATTCGTAGTTTCTAGGACACAAATCTCCAAAATTAACCGATAAAGCCTTATAAAAATAAAATGAAGTATTAGTAGTAATATTCATCTACAGCCTTCCAAGTCTTCAAACTAAATGCAAGATGTTCCTAAGCTTTTTTGTAACACTTTGAGGGAATTTTTAACACTGTGGAACAAAAATTAGGCCGACGGGTAGTATAATATAAGTTCTTGTCGTCTTTTTTTATTGCGTAGGACAGCAGACAGGCTGATAGCCCGCTTATAATTTAGCAGTTACCGTCGCCTATAGGTGTTTGCAACGCCATTGGCATCGAAAACACGCTGCTGTCCCATAAGGGTACAGGAAATTGGGTCAGTCTGTCGTAAAAGGCGTCAAAACCACTTTAGATACGTGGTAGAGCCCCAAACCCGTGTGGTCTGGATGGCGACCACCCTTGGTCTATAAGCATGCCACCATAATAACCTTGTGTTGTGTTCCGGCATTAGTAACTCAGGTTCCTTTAACACTATGGGACAGCAGCGTGTTCGCAGTACCACTGGTGTCGGAACATCTATAGGCAACGGTTACTGCTTACTATTAAGTGGCCTGTCTGCTGTTCCCAAACAATAAAAAAAAACTAGGTCACTTATGCCGAGACACAACACAAGGTGGTGGCATATTCAGAGACTGGGGGTGTATGCCATCCAGACGAGTTTGAAGCACCCTATCACCTAGATAGAGTTATTTTGTCACCAGGAATCAGGATTCTTATTGAGCCCTGTAACTATAAATAAGGTTTTCATATTCCAATAACGATATACATTCTAAACTCTCGAGTACCTACGTATATCTGCGCTATATAAAGAATGGAAAACACAAGATTATACATTAAAAAAAATTTAAAAAAGCAATATTATTCGTGCATTTGCAGCACGTTTGTCGGTAGCCGTCTGCTAACTTCCGGCCGTATTAAAAAGCCCGCCGTGTGATTGACACGACACGTGTTTACAATAACACTACCGGCACAATAACTAGGTGAGATTATACGCGTATTGTGTGAGTAAATGCTGGGAAACTGTTATTAGCCGAATATATTGTGCTACCTTTGTTTTTTTTACTGCTGTAGGACAGCAGACAGGCTGACGGCCCAATTAGCATTTAGCAGTTACCGTCGCTTATGGGTGTTTGCTACGCTAGTGGCATCGCGAACACGCTACTGTCCCGTAAGGGTACAGAACTTGGGTCACTAATGCCGGAACACAACACAAAGTTTTTATGGTGGCATACTTAAGACCAAAAGTGGTCGCCATCCAGACGGGCTTGAGGCCCTACTAGGTAGGGGTGGGTTGTTTTGTCACCTTTTACGACAGGCCGACCCCGGCCGCAGAGGTTAGCTTTCTCCGCCCCTGCACGGATACAATGTTTTATTGCATTCATTTTTAATTTCATTTATGAAACAAGCGTAATAAGTTAGCAGAATTTTTTTTTTGAGAGAATCATTAGACACAGATTAAAGGTAAAGATAGAAAATCTTTGCTTTACGTGAAGTAGACCGTAGCAGTATTCAATATATTATATTCAATCGCTCCCTGGAGCCCAACAGTGGGAAGTTATAGGTTGTTATTAATAAATATATTGCCAATGCCATATCATGCCAAAAATGTTTTCGTTTTCCATGCAACACCTTGGGTATGTATCCCAGTTTCCAACATATCATTTGAACCCTTTGACAGTCTCTTTCGTTCGGCGAGTTTCATTCTTTTTACTATTATGCTTGATCGCGTTATTCTTTATTTTAGTTTTTTTTTCTAGATCTATTTGTATGACTTGTGAAAATTTATTATCAACTAGCTGTGCCCGCGACTCCGTCCGCGTGGAATAGTGACTTTGGGCAGCATTTTTTGGGTATATCTTCTGGTTTATTTTGGATTACAAATCCTATACACCCTGAAATATAAATGCAAACAGTCAGTGTTATCGAATGCAACTGTTACGCCATGCGCTTCCGGAATACCTGTGTTCGAACCTACAAAACCAGCCTAAGCTAAACCCTATTTCATATGATTAATGATATAAATCTGAGGTCCACTTAAATTGAATAACAACCTACAAGGCTAGCCTAAGCTGAACCCTATTTCATATGGTTGATGATATAAATCGAAGGTCAAATTAAATTGGAAAAAAAAATTTCCGAAACTGATCATTTTTAGCTAAAACTATTCTTTTTTTCTAAAATTAAAGTAGCCTAAGTTACTCCTTGTTACATCAGCTATCTACCAGTGAAAGTCCCATCAAAATAGGTCCAGCCGTTTCAGAGATTAGCCGGAACAAACAGACAGACAGACAGACAAGAATTGTAAAAAATGTTATTTTGGTATATGTACCGAGTATACGTCCGAATGCACTTAGTAAAAAGCGGTTATTTTAATATTACAAACAGACTCTCCAATTTTATTTATTTGTATAGATTGAATAATATTTTGTCATATATAATAATTTTTTTATACTCATAATTATATTATTTTAATTATTAATACCTGATAATTAATACATACATAACATGACTTACTTTGTTACTGCATAAAACGATAATTTTAGACAATTTCTGCTGATAACCCATTTTCGTGGAACAGTTTTACTTGCTTATTCTTCCTACCTTCTACCTTCGGATATAAACTTCACGAATGCGTTCCTTTTAAGCCAAATGTTAATTATGTGGTTCGAGCTAAAAATAAGATAAGGCTAAGATTTTTTTAGGGAGGCCTTGGAACACTTACTCCATGCTAGTTCAGAGCTCGCGTAGACGGCAGCTGTTCTTGTAAAAGCTGCGATAATTCGAGTGTACGCTTCTGATACTTCGTCATTTATCGTCATCCATTGCTAGATGTAGGGCTCCCCAAGTTTACACCACACATCTCCCATCGGCCCTGCCACTTCAGCTTGCAGAGAGATTCCTAATATAGCTCGTTTCGTATCATAGTCTGCAGAGGGATTTGAAATCTGTGACGACCGGTAGGACGGATTGATTAAAGACTTTGGTTTTCATCCACTGGGAGATGATCAACAAGCTTCCGATGTAACTGAGATCTACAATTTTGATCTAGACCACATATAAAATCTAAAACAAAATTCTTTTATTAATTTATTAAGTTTATATTAAAAATAAGAATTATATTTGTTTGACTAAATGAGAGAGAGGTAATAAACTATTTTCTTGATTTAGTAGAACATAGACTTTTCTTTGGCACTAGGCAGTCGTTAAATTCTTTGATATTTTATAACTGTCTGTCATCTTTCAGTTATATAAAAAGCCCCTTTAATCAAAATTTTAGTACGTTAAATAAATCTAGGTAATAGGGACAGGTGTTATTAATATTTTCTTGCATAAATCTGTGTTTTTATGTATAGGTACGTTTTATTAGAATTTATGCGATGTTAGTAATTAATAGTAGTACTTTTTATGTTGGCCGTGTGATCCCTGGCAGAAATAAGGTTACTCCGTTAATTAGGGAGCCTTAAAAAGCTACTGATAAATTACTTTATTTCCTAATTCATATTCAGGAGAAGGAAAAAAATATCAAAGACAGTAAAAGTTTACCCTTATACTAATACTTTCTATGTGCCTTAGATAAAGAAGTGCAACTTGCAAGCGGAACTAAATACTTGTAGAAAAAAGTACTTTTATGTTATTTGATTTGATTTATGGGGGCTTTGTTTTAAAATCGGAATAATCTTTTTAAATAAATGTGTTCTAAATCAAAAATACGCCTCCACACAAAAATATCTGCATGAAGTTTGTACTATATCGAGGCAATTTGTCGAAGTCTAACTCAGTAACGTAGCGTGGGTATTAGCCGCCCGGGGCGGAAGAAAATTTTGTTGCCCTCTTACGTAAGTATTTCAACTTATAAAAAATAAAAAAATTCTGAAGAACGTTTCAGCATGAATAAATTGCCACTCATTTCAATTGGTCCAAATCGTAGGTGCGGAAAAAATATGGTAAAAATATTTACAATATATTATTATTATTTATTGTGAAATTTTACCGCCCCCTAAAAAGTGCCACCCAGGGCGCGCCGCCCCTGTCGCCCCCACTACGCTACGCCACTGGTCTAACTTATTATGTAAATATTACATCCATCGTATACATATTTTTAAGATAGAAATTGAATTGCGAAAAAAATATCTTATCAAATCATATCAGTTTGTCATCATCATCCCAGCGTTGTATCCCGGTTGCAACCTAAACTTCCGTTTCAGTGCCCGGGGTCCGCTTTCCGACTTTTTCAACTCCACTTCAAACGGTCTTCAACATTCCTGGTAGTGAGCCCATTGCCAAGCATTTCACCCTTTACGACGTCAAGCCAGCATTTTTGGGTCTACCCCTCATGCTGGTGCCCGGCGGAGGCGGCATGACTAGACATTTGTTTCCCACGTAAGCATTCAGTTGCCGTACCAACGAAGCCGACACACCTGCAATTTATCCGCAATGTCACGAACATGAAGACTGCCGCGAATGCAGAAGTTCCTAACGTGGTCCTTCCACGTTACTCTACAAATCCACCGCAGCATATTCATATCAGTTTGTATTCAATATGAAATTATTTGTTACAAGTTATGTCAAATATTTAGGTTTTTTTTTTGCTTATATAATATTTTACTTAACAACAAGCGATACCTTGGCTTAATAAAATGTGGTCAGGGCACGAAGCCAAACGATGCTGGGTTTTACGACCACCCCGCCCCCCGCGGACACAAAAATGGAAAACCTATCAAATTAGAAATATACTGAAGCTTATGAAATGGTGAAATACGTTATGTACTGCAACGGATTATTGTTGTATACGAGTATTTGTTCCAGGTTAAATTAATATTCGGAGCTTCTTTTATTCGTAAATAATTTTTCCCATATGCAATTTATTTTATTAAAATCCATTTATTGCTCTTGTTTGTGCTTTTTTATTTATTTCTAGTAAAAAGTAATAATGATAAACCTTTATTAAACAGCTTTTTTTACAAATAAGATGAAGTCCCTGACTACACAGGTTTATACCTATACTTAGGTATAAACCTGTGTTTCGGAAATCAGTGCCCCCACTCTTACATATGTAAAAGTTTATTTTCTTTACTAACTACATTATGTTATTTTGTACATCTCTCTCACCGTGTGTGTATGTGCGCGCGTGTATGTGTAGTTGTGCATGTGTGTGTGCGTGCGCATCAGCATATATTTATATCTAAATAATTTGTATTTAGATCTTCAGTATCTGAGTAGTCAAGAGTTAGTAACCAATTCCTTAACTTGAACTTTAATATATTATGTAACTAGCTGACCCGGCAAACGTTGTTCTGCCATAAAAATAATAAAATGTCAAAAAATAAAAAATAAAATTTAGGGGTGGACTACCCCTAACATTTAGGGGGATGAAAAATAGATGTTGGCCGATTCTCATAGATACCGGATAAGCAGAAAAAATCACTAACTCAATTTAGTTATCTGCCTACTGCCTACCCCCTAAGAACGATGGCGTGATTATTTATAGCCTATGACCATTTCTAGGTTATCATCTATCACCATACCAAATTTCATCAAAATCCGTTCAGCCGTTTAGGCGTGAAAGAGGAACAGACAGACAGATAGACAGACAGACAGAGTTACTTTCGCATTTATAATATTAGTATGGATATATTAATCTATATCTATATCTATACTACTATTATAAAGAGGAAAGATTTGATTGTTTGTTTGTTTGTTTGTTTGTTTGTTTGTTTGTTTGTTTGTTTGCTTTGAATAGGCTCCGAAACTACTGACCCGATTTAAAAAATTCTTTCATTGTTGGGAAGCTACACTATCCCCGGGTGACATAGGCTATATTATATTTTCAAAAAAATTAGGGATCCTTACTAAAACTCTAATAATGTAACCCGAAGTGTAAAAAAATTACCTAAAATATTATTTAAATCGCGTGCGTTGCGAAAACTATTGATGATAGAATAAAATAATGTACTACAACTTTGCAGAACACATCATTATTTATAAAAAGTGTCGCGACAGCATATGTCTAACTATTATAGTTATGCCACAATAAGTGTTCTTTAATTTTAAAAAAATAATTGAAATGCCGCCCCTAGAAAAGGCTCTTTATTTGGATCTTAGTATTAATCCTTATCAAAATAAATTACTTCATATTCAAAACTGTTTCAATACCTTTATATAACTTTTTGAATTATTCAATTCGGATATTCCATTCGAAAGATATCACGAGTTTAAAAATGTAAGTATTAGAAAAATGTTGCGTGGTAGCCGCTCACCCTGTTCGGCTAGCTAGGCAGCACATTATGCAATGTAGGCGTGCGTCACTGGGGTTTTACAAAAATTAGAATACTTATTAAAAAATAACGAAAAATAAATAAAAAGTAATAGCAAAAAAATCATTAAAATAAAAGCTCATAGAAATAATAATATTCAAACTTTCTTTATAATTTTATTTTTTTAGTAACCTGACGCAAATAGAAGGGTTTGCCCCCAGGGGCGCTCCTCTGTCCGAGGAGTGCACGGGTGTGCGTACCCGAGGTGCCCGAGCATCCGTCGCTTCACTCCCCTCTCCGTTCGAGGCGACAGAGTCCTACCTTTCTTTCCGTCTACCTCTTACATCCTTTCCAACTTAGCTCTCTGTTCGTGGCATGGTCCCCGATGGGATGGTTGCGAATACTGATTGGGGTCCCGGGTTCTACCATGGGACCTGATTTGGTAGTCAAAACCATGCCTATTTCGACTGCGCCTGCACAGAGAGTGTTCCCGGGGCGGGAATTGCATCCTCGCTGTCGGTTGGTCTTGCTGGGCCGGCTACGACGTCAAGCGACTCTGCTTTTTCTGGAGTGTCGTCTGGTAGTCGTACACACGCCTGACTAGCACGCAACGGGGATGCGAGTCCCGTCCGGAATTGGCCGCGGACCTGTCGCTCCCGGCCCTGGTTCTGTCCATGGTCGGGGGCGATCCTGGATGGACGGCTGTCGCCTCCTTTTGCGAGGCAGTAGTGTCTGCAAGGGAGGCGGCGGAACGGGAGCAGGAGTCCGCCACCGCACTCCCCTCCCGCCAACGTAGGCCGCGTCGTCGGCGCCGGAAGGCGGGCAACGATCTCCGGCCGCCGTAGAAAGCGGCCGCGGGCGGCCTCTCGGGGGAGGATCCGCCGCCCGCACTATTGCCGTGAGGGAAAAAGCCGCGTGCTGTTCCGCAGCCCCCCTCAACTCATAGAGTTATTACAAGAGAGCGCCGGGGGGACGAAAGCCTGACCCCCTAGCGCCAGCACTTTAGAAGGGGCCCGCTTTAAGACAAAGCGTGGGCCGGCGCCGGCCCGGGCCACGAGATCGGCAGGCCATATATCCGTGGGCCCGGGCGTAGGCGATAGGAGAACAGCGGGGTTTTTTAGTGGGTAGTCGGATGGTCAAACATCTTTTCCGGAGTCCCTTATATCCCTCGGTCCCCCCGGGCCGGGGGAACCCGTCAAAAGAGGTTTTTCCCCGAGACCGAAAAAAAATAGAAGGGTTTAATTTTTTGTTAAATACCCATGCGAAGCTGGGACGGGCTGCTAGTATAATATATTTTTTCTATCTTATTGAACAGAGTGATTGATTTTTGAAGCATTGACTTTTGAAGCAGTTTGATTAAACCATGCAAATGCTGTGTGCCACACTGAGATGAGAAAACATTTTAGGGTAATGAGTAATCGTACCCTTAAGTTTAACAATATAGAAACTTAAAGTTATTTAACGATATTTAACAGTTTAAAAGCTCTTCTGTTTCTTCAAAAAAATTTATACCGGATGTACTTCGGTATTGTCACTTCCGGAACGCTAGTGAAAATTTTGGACTATTTTATTCAAATTCCTTATTTTTGTTGCTTGTAAGAGATCGCTGTAAGCGATAAGGCTGCCGATTTTTTACCCTCAGTTTATTGTATACTTGTGATGCAGTCTGTAATTTTGGTGATAAATAAAGCGTTATCAATCTATCTATCAACAAAAGTTACCCATAAAAACCAAATCAACCGTCTTATTTATCTATTTTTATATATTTCATTAACAAAAAAGAAGACCTTCCTATACCTTTCTACTATATATAGTAGAAAGCAATGAAGAAAAGACAGTGTTATTCTTTCCAGAAAAATCATTTAAGCCGCTGCTTAAATAGATGACTTGATTTGAAATAGGTACTTAGTTTTGTCGCAAAACTTATGTAAATTAATTTTAACATTCTAATTACAATAAGACTATAATTTAAATAAGACCTGTTTCCCATTTCTTCTTTCCACGGAATCCCCTCTTTTATCGTTATTTAAAAATGGTATAATATATTTAATAACATGCAAACATACAAAATTTAAAAGCACTCTGTAGTCAAAGGAGTCATGGGGTGCCCACTGGGGAGTATCTGGCGCCCTGCAATGGACAATGGTCACGCTGATCGATCACTATTCATCTAAAACAAATATTGATTGAGTTTTTATGGATTAAAATAGCTAGGGGTTCAATTATCAAACATCATCATCATCATCATCATCTTAGCGATGAATCCCGGTTGCAGCCCAAACTCTCGCTTCGGCGCTCGCGACTTCGCACGGTCTTCAGCATCCCTGGTAGCGAGCCCATTGGCACGCATATCACCCTTTACGACGTCAAGCCAGCACTTTTTGGGTCTACCCCTCCTGCTGGGCCCCAGTGGAGGCGGCATAGCCAGACATTTGTTTCCCACGTAAACATCCGGTTGCCGTAAAACGTGGCCGTACCATCGGAGCCGACACTCCTGCAATTTATCCGCAATATCACGGACATAAAGGCCTCCGCGAATGCGGGAGTTCCTAACGCGGTCTTTCCGCGATTTCAAATATAAAACATAAAGAGGCAAAAATAGAATTTATGTTGGTGAGATGCAGATATTCTTTTTTGTCTAATAAGAATGCCGACTGGCTGACTTTTAATTTCCCTAATAGATATTGAAGAAGCTAGTTCAGGGATCCTCCTTTCCCAACTTGGGGGGCCCGAGCGCCGCCTGTAGGCGGTTGTACGTGGGAATCGTGCGGTCCATGGCCCTGTACGGGGCCCCTGTTTGGGCGTTGGACATGACGGCCAGCACTCTCGCCATTCTGCGTAAACCGCAGAGGGCGATGGCCGTCAGAGTCGTCCGCGGGTATCGCACGATTTCCTACGAGGCGGCTTGCGTCCTGGCCGGATCCCCGCCCTGGGACCTAGAGGCGAAAGTACTCGCGTCATTATATCGATGGCGCGAGGAAGAGCGGGCACGGGGCTCGAAGCCGGCGCAGCGGCAGATCGCGCTGCGCCGAGAGGAGCTCCGTCAGGTCTTGGTGGCGGAATGGCGGCAAAGGCTTCTGCGCCCTACCGCCGGCCTCGCTACCGTCGAGGCGATCCGGCCAGTACTCGACGACTGGCTCGGGAGAAGGCACGGCTCCCTGTCGTTTAGGGTGACGCAGGTGCTGTCGGGGCACGGCTGCTTCGGCAAGTACCTGTGCCGCATAGACAGGGAGCCGTACGCTCGGTGCCACCACTGCGTCCATTGCGGGGAGGATACGGCGCAACACACGCTCGCCGAGTGTGTAGCTTGGGAGGAGCAGCGCCGTGTCCTCATAAATGAAGTGGGAGACGATCTGTCGCTGCCGGCCGTAGTGCGGAGGATGGTCGGTAGCGCAGAGTCGTGGGACGCAGTGGTGTCCTTCTGTGAGGACGTGATGTCGCAGAAGGAAACTGCGGAACGGGAGAGGGAGATCTCGACTCCCTTCCCCGGCCGCAGAAGGCGCACCGGGCGCAGGAGAAGGGCGGACAACGCCCTTTTCCAGCCCCCATGAATAGGTCCAGGGGCGAGGGACTTGGGGAAGTTCCCGCCCCCTATTCGATGGACCCGAGGTGGAGGCGCGCGCGGGTGTCGGCGCGCGCCTCTGAGGCGATGCACGGGGTAGTTAAACACCTCACTACCCCGTGCAGGAGACGAGGCCCGGACACACCGGGCCAGCACTAGTGTGGGGCTGCGGAAGAATTTGGATTCCCGCGGCCCCGCGCGCACGTGTGAGGAGACACCGGGGTGGTGGTTTTAGCCGGTAAGAATCCGGCACGCCCCTCCGCCTTTCCCCAGCGTAAGCACGCGAAGATAGAGGACTTCACCGAATTGAGGAGGATTTTTTCGCTCGCTTACTACTGTTGGCCACCTCTGTTTATTGTATCACGTGTAGCTCAATACGTAAATATTTTTACAATTCTAGTTATTAATTTATTACCAGGTGGACGCGCGTAGTAATAACATTACCCTTCCAATTGACTACTGTCACACGTCACTACCACGACCTTTCTTTGCAAGAAAAGGAGTTAAAAAGATTATGTCATAGAACGTACTGGTATGAGAGAAATGCTATAAAGCGTTCTCGCACGACTAAGTATGTACAAATTACAGAAAATGGCCTAAACATGGTAATTAGTTACCAAACTTTGCAAATTTTGAAGTCGCGAGGTAAATGCGCCAGGAGTCGACGTCAAAGGCAGTGGAACGCGTCTCGGCGCGACACAAACAGTCAATTAATCGCGTTCGTCGCGGTAATTAGTCGCAAGTCACACCTCGCCGGCTATGATTATAATCCATCATAATATCGGATGGTGTTATGCTGGAGAGAATGTTCATTTATTATGATAACTATTTTATTAGTTTACTTTTAATGTATAATAATAATAGCTCGTGGTTTTAAATTCGGAGACCTATATAAAGGTCCCGGGTTCAAATCCTACGGTGGCATGCACTACTTAGGTAGTTTTTCTCGCTTAAGCATTCATATTATAGAAAAAATATGACATTCATTGACGGTGAAGAAAAATATCGTGAGAAATCCTGCATGCCAATATCACTAGTACCTACGTGTAACTCGCCATTCTGCCTTGGACAAGCGTGGTGGGTATACTGTTGGTTCCCTCTAGGGGGAGCCCTGAGGCCAGCAGTGGGACTCGCATGCGCTGTTATTATTTTATCATCAATCACAATTTTTTTATGCTGTAGGACAGCAGACAGGTCTATGGATATTTGCAACGTCAGTGGCATCGCGAATACGCCGAAGTCCCAGGGGATTTGATGGGATAATTTAGGATCATAAGTAGAATTGAGGTAAAAGATAATACGTTATCCGTTTGCAAATCAAGAAATAAGAAGTTCGGGTTATCCAAGTGAAATCATATTCGGTGTTGAAACTCTGGGACTCTAGATTTGACAATATGTGTGTTTGTACTGCTTCCTTGGAAGAAATTTTTTTATCACGTAAAAAATTGTCCAAATCACGAAAAAAATCGTAGTCCATTGGAGCAAGGCCTGGCGAATACAGTGGATAACGTATGGATTAACTACAGCTCCTGTAGGGTTACAAAGGTTTCTCGTGCAGTGTGAAGTCTTGCGTCATCATGGAGCAATTATGGTGAAGATCGATTCACGAATCGGGGCTGTTTCACTCCCAGTTTTACCATCAATCCAATATTCCTTCATTTTTGTACCGATTCAAGAAGGCTATATAATTTCCAACAGGCATTTTTTTCTCCAGATTAGTTAAATCCTGACGCACCCATTTTTCATAACACATTTTATCTTATGGTTTGATACAAATGAGTCAATAGTGTAGGTAGGGTAACGTTAACACTTGCCGCTAATTCTTGGGTAATTTGACTTATATCAGCTGCCACCGTCTCCTTCAATTCATCCGTATACGCGTGTGTGGGCGATCTTCCACGTAGTTCGTTCTTCAAGTCGAAGGTTCCATTACGAAAGCGTTTAAACCAAAAACACATCATACGTTCATTAGCACTCTCTTCTCCAAAAACAGCGTTGATATTGCGAGCTGTTTCTGCCGCGTTAGTTCCGCATCGGAACTCGTATTCAAAAATGACTGGGATTTCGAAGTATCCATCTTTTAGGTGTAATCAGTATAAAAAAAAACAGTTTCACTCGAAAATCTCATACCGTGAAGGTTTTATGTAAATTCAAAGTATCTACGAGTATTACTATAATACAAAAGCAATAAAAATAAATAAAGCATGACTTTAACCTCTATTATTATTTTATAAACCCTTAGACTTAGAAGAATAGATGTGGTTAAAATAATAAATATATAGTGCATATAATCACATTCTCGTGTGAAATTAAGGAAATTTTTGCTAATATATTACAGATTAAAAATATCCTTAGACGATGTCATTGTTCGTGTTGCGCACGCCGTCGTCACGTCGACGTCACGCAGCGGATGAAGTGAAAACCTTACAAAGGAAACTTGTTTACCTCTAATTAATATTCTCTAGGTAAAACAACGACATGTGTAGAGACGTTTTTCAATGTATTAATTCGATATTCTGGTTTTCCCTCCTTCATATCCGTTGATTTTACATCAGACCTGCCTGTAGAAGACAAGATTACGGCCGCAACGTACGCTGATCTATCCGTGAATAGATAGTCCTAACATTGCTAACATCAAACTCCAAAGACAGCTAGATATAACCTCCAAATGGCTTAAAAATGACGCATAGAAACTAGGGATACAAATTCAAGTCATATAACCTTTAAACAAAGGGAATTGCTCTACAGTAAAATTAGGAAATGATTCTTTGCCACAGTCGAACTGTGTTTAGGATTCTACCTGAACCGACGCCTCATGTGGAAAGACCACATAAAACACAAGAGGGATCAAGTCAATTACAAGTTCCGCAACTTCTATTGGCTGCTGGGTAGAAATTCAGTTCTTTCCGTTGATAATAAACTACTTATTTATAATTCGGTATTAAAACCTATCTGGACATACGGCATAAAACTTAGGGGCGTCGCTAGCAAGAGAATACACTTTGCTTGCAAAGCGTGCAAAACGGAATTCTCAGAGCCATAGTCGACGCTCCCTGGTATACAAAGAATTATGAAATTCATTTACCTTAACATGCCAACAGTTGCAGCTGATATTGAACGGTGCAAAAAGAAACACAAAGACCGCCTACTGTCGCACTCAAATCCGCTTGTAGCTGAGTTTCTAGACACATAGCTGTGGTCAAAAGACTTAAAAGGGGCCACATAATTTTCTGAATGGGAGGTGCAACGCTGGCTGTACCACCATAATGCCAGATCACACCGATCAACAAATTCGCTTATGGTCTATCGTCTTCCTATGTAACCCATCAGACAAACATGACAGTCAATATTCATATTTCTATACTGGAGACTATAGGGTATATAAATAATAAATATATCCAATAGTCTAGAGTCTAGTCCGTCGTTACGGATTATTGTTATTATAAATGAATTTAATTTATAATACAAGCTACTCTTTGCTTTTTGTTGAATAAGACGCAGTGAATGACATCAACCCATTAGCGGCGCGGCGCGCAGTCAGCGCCGCCCTTCCGCGTACACGCATCATCTTTGTCTATACATTTTATAAGTCACGATACGATCCAATTAATAGTAAGTTTTATTTATTTTTATTCCACCTTATACGATATATAATAAAAAAAATGAAATATGTAATGAATTTGAAGATACCATGCAATGTTTTCCAGAACAGATAGACTAAAATAAACACCCACATTTTTTTACATGGAATATAACCTAAAACTCTCATATCATATTGGTTCGGACAGAAAATATGGTAACTGCTCGATCGCCTCACAATATTACATCAACCACTGCCTGATTGCTCGACAAATGACACGAAATTTATCGTAAAACACTACTTTTTGATTCTTTGACGAAGTAAGCCATGGACAGAAAAAATCCATCCTAGTATTATATTGATGAGTTTTGGTATTGGGCCTTGAAGGACATAGGCTATTTTTTTAAATTTATATGTCAGAACAACGTTTACCGGATCAACTAGTACTATATAAGAATATTGTTGGCATTCAAGTGCATCCACACTTTCCTCGGCCAGACAGAGATTAGATAAATATCTGATCGAAACGTATAAAAGCAACGGCGACAATTCTCCCACGTAACTTGCAGGTTGTTTTAATCAACCCTAAAGTAATGAGCGGTATCTGGGGGAGCGCAATCAATTAATGAATATTTTACTCCACGAAGGGATCTTAATAAACGTACGATGTTCCCGGATTTTTGGGGATCGCAAGGATTTGCCAACTGATTTATCCTACCTAAATTATAGACTTTAATTGACTTATATTCAGATTCTGTGCCAATTAATTGTCGTTGACACTCAAGTGATAGCTTATGCATGGATTAAGTTATAGAAAAGTTGAAGATCGTGCAAGGTGGACGTGAAGCAGTAGGCAAGCTGATGCTGTGCTCTAAAGTGTGTGATACCGGATAATTTTAACATAATTTCCAGATACTAGCGTTAAAGGAAGACAGGGAGAAAACCTGCATATTGAAATTGAGCTTAGCGGGCATACCTTTTATTCCCTCTGAAGGGAAACCCGAACCCAATCAATAGTGTACTCTAATAGGCTAGTATTATTATTTAGGTCCTTTGATCTAATTCGTAAGGTCATAAAACTGGCTTGGACATTAATGTTATAAGAAAAGAAGAAAAAATACGAATAAAATACGCCCGTTGACTAGGAAATTCATTTGATTATTCAGATAATAAATTTCAAGCAATTTTCTATTTATCTATTATTACCGACAGATATCTAAAATCCACTCGAACATATTAACACCTAATATTTCAGAGAGGCTTAACTATACATGTATTAATAGTTTAATAAACCACATATTATCCGACCAGGTACAAAAGATAGTAGTAAAACACTTAAATACCTTCTTTGATCTCGATCACTTTATATGCCACCATTACACTTGTCATATTATATTAACAAAGATCAAACGAGACTTGCAACTAGGCATAATTATATCACAAACACAAATAAATACACGAAGTCACCGTAAAAAAGCTTTTAGGTGGTTTTTATATGTTGCAGGTGTGATTGAAATTTGTACTTTTAATTTATGACTAGAAATCATTATTTTTTAAAGAAATTTACATATGGGTTGCTTTCTTGGTGACATTAGCATCAAAGTCATTAACGATAGAGTATTCTTTGAAAGTAAGCTGCGGTGGATGTGTGGAGTGACGCGGAAGGACCGCGTCAGGAACTCCCGCATTCGCGGTAGTCTTCGTGTCCGTGACATTGCAGATAAATTGCAGGAGTGTCGGCTCCGTTGGTATGGCTATGTTTTACGGCAACCGGATGCTTACGTGGGAAACAAATGTCTGGCCATGCCGCCTCCGCCGGGCCCCGGCAGGAGGGGTAGACCCAAAAAGTGCTGGCTTGACGTCGTAAGGGGTGATATGCGTGCCAATGGGCTCACTACCAGGGATGCTGAAGATCGCGCGAAGTGGAGTAGAAAAAGTCGGAAAGCGGACCCCGGGCACCGAAATGAAAGTTTGGGTGGCAACCGGGACTAACGCTAGGATGATGATGATATTCTTTGAAAGTAAGATTCAATGTTAGTGTACCCTAAAGGTTACTTCAATAGCGCACATCATCACTGCCATCCAATGGCAATACGGATGACGCACATTACACAGGCTGCGTAAATATTCTTCTTACATAGGCAACGAAAAGATAAAAAGGTTTAGAGCAGATTCTCTCCATGCAGGGGTGGTTTCCACCCCTCCAGGGGTATTCTTCCGAATACCCCTGCGGCCGGAATCGGCCGGTCGTAAAAGGGGATAAAGAACCCTAGCTACATGGTAAAACCCCAAGCCCGTCTAGATGGCAACCACACAGAGTCTATAATTATGACGCCATAATAACCTTGTGTTGTGTTCCGGAGTTAGTGACTCAGGCTCCTGTTCCCCTATGGGAGAGCAGCATGTTCGCGGTGCCCCTAGCATCGCAAACATCCATAGACATTGGTAACTGTTAAATGGACCGAACCGAACTACTCTGATGAATCGAACTACTCTGTAAAAAGTTACAGTTAGTATATAAAAAAATAAAAAAAATATATACGCGTACTTGATAACCTCCTCCGTTTTTCCGTCGGTTAAAAAAACGCGTAGTAAAATTTTTATTACACGCAACATAAACAAGGTGGTTTATCTTTCAATAAACCAGTCTCGCAACATGACTACAACAATCTGTGTACGGGCACTGGCATGTCAAAGAGAGTTTTGTATGTGGGTAACATCATAAAATAAAAACTCACAGGTGACTGGAGTGACGTCGTAATTTATAACTGTTGGCTGTCCTTTTGAGTGCCAAATTATAATTTCAATCCATTACATTAACTTTATATGTTTACATGTTGGAAATAAAGTAAATTTTTTTTAGAAATAATGTTCTTGTATTAGTAAAATGTTGGCAAAATTATTATTTTTTAACACTCGCGTATTAGATTTAAGAGAATAAAATTTATAAATTAATACTTTGATGACTTTTTTCCTATTCTCAATTTTTGATATATTCTGGATATATAATAATAATAATAATAATAAAGCCCTTTATTCAGACCCACTTAGTATCTATTTACAAAGTACTAAAAACTATGTATATACAAAAAAGTATGGATATACAAAATATTTTTTTTTATAGCTAAATTAATCTATTCTATTACTTAATTATTTTTTGTAGGTCTGCTTGCCAATCGGCAAAGGCCTCCTCCTACCTTTTTCCATTCCTGTCTTTCTTGAGCCACTCTATTCCACGTTACTCCTGCTACTTGCCTAATGTCATCATCCCACCTTTTCTGTGGTCTGCCCCTTTTCTTTTTCCCTTCTCTAGGGTACCATCGTGTCACAATTTTGCTCCATTTCTCGTGGCCTCTTGTCATGTGCCCTGTCCATTGCCATTTGAGTCTTCTGATTTTGGATGTTATGTCTGTGACCTTCGTCTTTTTTCTGATGACATAGTTTTTTACTCGGTCCGACCTTTTCACATTCAGCATACTTCTTTCCATTGCATGTTGGCATTCTGGATATATAGGGAGTAGACAAAAAAGAGTTCTTATGAGATTATTATCCTAGTTACAGCTAAACCTAGGTCTAGATACGAAATCTAGGTTACATCGACGGAAGACCAGCGGAAGCCATGGGTTCAGTTCTCGTTCCGAGTCTTGATGTTTATATGTAATATTTATTTATTTATAAAAAAAGTATTTCAGTAGTATAGATATAAAGTTGCCTAATATCTATAACACAAGCTTTTGACGACGCTTGCGGAAGTCACAGGTTCGATTCCCGTCTCGCGTCTGGGTGTTTATGTATAATATGTATTTATTAGTATTATATCAGTTGTCTAGTACTCATAACACAAGTGCTATGCTACTTAATGTGGGACTAGATGGCACTATGTGAATTGTTACAAAATATTAACGTATTTATATTTATTTATTTATTTCTGCTACTTACTTTGGGAAAAGATGGTGATGGTAATTGTTAAATATTTATTTATTTGGGCCATTGCATTTCTTGGGCTAAGAACTAAACAGCTATAATATAATAATTTATTTATTTGTTAAACAATTAATATCCATTCACATTACATACAAAACGTTTAATAGTACAAGAGAAAAGAGCTTAAGTGGCTGTTACTGTCTAAAATCTCTCTCCAGAAAAGAAATTCAACCAAAATATATCAATATTTGTCATTAAATTAGCAAAAGAAGAATTGGGATTAATAACTTGTTACGACACCACAAGTAAGAAGATGGAGTAGATCTATTTTAATTTATGGCCGAGATTACACGATCTAGATATATAATTAACGATTTTCTATTGCTGAGGAACAGCCTTTATTCTAAGAGAACAACACACAGGCTAACGGTCCACCAAACAGTTACCGTCCCCATGTGGATGTTCGCAACGCTGCAGTCCGCATAAGCGTATTGACATCTGTATCACTAATGCCACAACATAAAACAAGGTTATTATGATGACATTCGGACCAATGCCTCCATCCGTGAAGAACTCCGCATCAAGCAGCATCTGTCCGCTTTGGTCCAGTCACGTATTCTCAAATTTTTCGGCTACGTTTAAAGGCGAAACAATGACTCCAGAGCGTCTCGTTGTCCAGGGCAAAGTGGAGGGAACCAGATCACGTGGAAGATCACCCATGCGATGGACCGACCAGATCAAATCGGCTGTGGGCGGACCTTTGCATGAGTGCACCAGAATGTCTGTGAATCGCGAGAAATGGCGTGAAATCATACAGCGAACAATATCTGCCTCTAATAGTACTACCAGTTGATCACGACCGCTTTGTAAAGAGTGAAATGACTAAGAAGAAGAAGAATGATTACATACTTATAGATCCTGTATGGTTGCCATCCAGACGGTTGACAGGCGACCTTAGCTAAGTGTAAGGCCCCTAGCGTACCAGGTGGTACAAACGGTAAACAGCATTAGCTAGGTAGCTAATGCTGTTTTATTACCTTTTACGACCGGCCCATCCCGGCTGCAGGGGTCCGTATTCTTACACAGCCCCTGTATGGAGTATCTATTTTATATCCTGATCTACTTAAATATCTAAACTGACGGACTCATAATCTGCATCAAAATTCAGGATTACTTTGAAATGATTTTTTTTTATAAGTATGCAAACTTTCTACACACATTTAAATTGAAACCTCTAGATTGGTTCGTGAACTTTAAAACAGCGTAGGGTCGTATCCGTAAGTTTAAGTTTGTGTACTGGAAAGGACCTTAAGACTTTTTTGAAGAAAAAACAGAAATTTAAGGAAAAAAGGTTTAATAAAAAATTTGGTTTTAACAATAGACACAAACTTTATGCAAGGGTTTATTTATGTTTTAATAAGGTGTATTATAACCAAGTGTAGTATAACCAAGTAGGTTAAAATATTTATTTCAAAGTCGTCTATTACTTTGATGCAGTTTATGAGTCCGTCAGTGTAATTTATAGTTAGAAATTTTAAAGATACACAAAATAATAAAAATATTCTTAGATAGTTACCTCAAGCATAATAATATATTGCCAAATAGCATCGTTGTAAACAATTAAAACCACTATTTTATATACGTTCTAGTTATAATTATCTTTCAGTATTTTCAGTGTTAGAATCACTATGGACAGGAGCCAATTTCAATATGATGTATTCATTCATTAAAACAGTACGTGGGAGGATACGATTTCAGCGCTCGTAGCGGCGAGTAGCTATACCTGAAAACGGTTAACATCATTTACGAAAGCTAATTCACCTAGCCAGTTTTAAATTGTTGTTTATTTTAATTTAATATAATAAAAAACTATAATTAAAAATATTGAGTGTGTCTAGTAAGAAAAAAAAAAGAAATATGATCAGGAGGACTCTTACGATTGAAACATATTTTAATCAAAACTGCCCACATCTTAAATTAGAAATTTAGTAATATTAAATTATTCATAAATAAAACCTGAAATGCATTTATTTTCTGAAAACATTGTTACATATTCTCATTATTTCTCCATGCAGGGGCAGAGGAAGAATACTATCCCCTGCGGCCGGGGTCGGCCTGTCGTAAAAGGCGACAAAGCTACCCTAGCTACGTGATAGGGCCCAAGCCCGTCTGGATGGCAACCACCCTTGGTCTATAAGTATGCCGCTATAATAACCTTGTGTTGTGTGCCAGCATTAGTGACCCAGGGTCCTGTATCCCTACGAGATAGTAGCGTTTCCGTGGTGCCCCTAGCCTCTACTATAGATTACAGTAACTCAGATCTAGTTCTGGAGCAAATGGAATCAATTATTTTATCTACTTTTAGGCATTTTGCAATAAAAATCAATTTAATTTATTATATCTCTTTATATACATAAAAATATATCATATGAAATGCACAAACAACAACCTAACCTAGAATAAAGGCAAGTATAAAAAAAAATTAACACGATTTTAATAGTTTCACCCGTATGTTTGTTTGTAACCGACTATTTTGACCTCCATTTTGATCCACTTTAAACAGTCAGTTTTCTTTTAAACGTCATAGACTTATCAAGGACCGAATACAATAATTCGATAAGAATATCTCATTATCCTGACTAAGGTCGCAAGGATTAATTATTTTACCACTGATCCTTTTTATTAGTTAATTATTATTTAGATTCTCACAACTCCTCAAGCCCAGAGAGCTTCAGAGCGTCGTCCGTTATGTGATGGTGCACCAACTTGCAGGTACTGTTAGTTTGATCCTCGATAGTCTAAAGCAGTGGTCGGTAACCTTGTCATCTACAAGAGTCAAATATATACACGGTTGAAATTTATTCAGTCATTTTTAACGTATGCTTTGCTTTAGTAGGAGACGTTAGTACGGAAATAATTATAGATAACTAGCTGATACCCGCGACTTCATTCGCGTTGCTTTTATCATGAGTTAGAGGTAGAAGAGACTTCTCCTCTTCTATGCATGCACACTACACCGCTGGTCCCACTCCTCCGCGAAAAGAAAACACATTACTAAACACTTGCTTATAAAAATTGTTTAAATTTTATAAGCAAGTAATTGCAAATTTAATTGAAATCTATACAGTAGTTTTGACATGATACGCACACAACTGCAGACCTCTATTATTTTATTTATCTAGAAGATAAGTAATATTCCATGCCCGGAATAAACATTTCGCGGAAGAATCGTAGCCAAGGAGTCATAGTAGCATTCGGCTCGCGAGCCGCGGGTTACCGATCACTGGTCTAAACCCTCTACCACCAAACAACGAGCATAATAGATAGATTTGAATGCTATAAAAATTAAAATGCACTCACAAAACGGGCTAAAGCCATTGTGGATTAACAAAAGCCGGAAAATCAATATTTTTTATTACCTCAATATAATTCATTATCCACTTTTACAGCTTTATAAGTCCTGTGCAAATAATTTTTCATATGAAATATGAATTAATAATATACCACGTATGTCTGTTTGTTGAAAATTTTAATTCACGCATATAAGAGTGAAATAAAATATTAATTCTAAAATTTTGAGTTTAAGGACGTTTCATATATACTCATAGTAATAACGACCCACTACTGGGCCCGCGTATTCACTTAGAGGAAACGCAGTTTACACGAAATTCTTGATGGATTATACATACAGACTTAACATTTGCATATAGAATTGCCTAGTTACCTATTATAGCCTATTGTAGCAAAATTGTCATGTAAAATTGACAGTGAAGGAAAAATCCTGAGATAACTTACATACCGAGGTAACATGGTAAACCACCTTGGACAAGCGTGGTGAGTATTCTGTCTGTGCCCTGTAAGGGAAGGCCCAGCTGTGGGGCGTTATGGCCGTTATGCACATTAGGTGAGAAAACCTGTCACTGTGAGTTTATAATACGTGAGTCTGAGTTAGGCTTGAATTAAAAAAATCACTTGGCTGCCTCGTTTAGTGTTCGTTATTAATTTTTTGTATGATGTTTAGTTTTACAAAGTACAAATTACAAATACTTCGTAATTCGAAATCCATGTCTCCGCTTTTTCTATAATCATCATACGAATCTATTATCTATGTATATATGAATGTATCACCATTACCATCATCCACAATTTTTTTTTTAAATTGCTTTTGGAACTAGAGAAAATAATACTAGACATGGCTGTCTTTTATACAATTATATATAACTACGACGATAAAAGTCGCGGGAAAAAGCTACTATTGTTTAATTTATTTAAATAAAAATTCGTACGTGTGTCCAGATGACCGTTGCGCTGCAGGCGACGTTTTTTATGCCGAGCTTACTGTATTACCGATTCATTCTCAAATATTGCCAAATAGGCATCTAGTTAAACGAGCATCAGTAACACAATGTAGTTTAGTTGACTTAACATTAAAAATAAGTAAAATACATAAATAAATATACTGGCACAATTTACAACGCATCGTCTAGTCCCAAAGTAATTAGCATAGCACCTGTGCTATGAGTACTAGATAACTAATATACTACATTAGGCGCTACGTCACGAAGGTCGTCATTACTTCAAAATCATGTATATATTTAAACAACTAATTATGAATGATATTACGTTCTACAGAAATATAATTATAATAAGTATTATACAAACAAAAATATATCCTACTTATCTTCTTACAATCGTTTCATATTAACTGCATAGCAGATGTCTCTTTGATTCGATGACACTGCTAAGGAATATAATATATCAAAAGGGGTAAGAATTTTTGTGTTGCTGTTTTTCAGAGACTGCCTCTTTATAAAGAGACAATAAAAAAGATGGAACAGATGTGGCTAAATCTGTAATTTAAACAGAGGCAAAAATCATCTGGACCCATCATGAAGAAGAAGGAACGTGATTGAATTGATATTTTATCGTCAATACTCTTAATTATACATATTTAGCTTATCTATTCTCTTTGATTTTGAAGAGATTGATTTTCAATTGTGACCTTGCTCACTGGGGTATTAAAGTTTTGCGCTTTATGTCCGTTGACACAAAGATCACCTTTTATTTATAATCACTTTTATTAATTAATAAGTCCTCTCAAGAGGTTGTCTGGAAGAAATCGCTCGATAAGACCGCCGTTTGTACTTTATTTGTCTACATTTTCTTGTTGTAAAGTTGATTCTATCGCTTTTTTTAAATTATGATTTATAAAATAACTACATACAAAATAATTGCAATAAATTAGCTATAGTTTGACTTACTGCTCAATATGAACGGTACAAAGGTGGGTCCTAAATTAAAAGTGGAACAACAGCGCTCCCTTGCGGCCGCGGGGCGTAATAATAAGTGAAGGGTGCGGAGGACCCCATGCACCAAGTGCTGAGATAAATGGGGTATCGATTAGAACTCACGGCTTAAAGGGCTGGCTGATGACCGGGCTATTGAACGTCAATCAAATATTTAAGTTTAAAGCACACGATTGAGAGGATGTTCGGTGGGAAACAATATTTAATGCTGTTATAAAAAAAGTATAATAAAGGAAAGGCTGCATACTTGACCTGTAAGGAAAATTTTTTTAAGGTGAAAAATTCTAACTCTACCGATCTTTAGAAAGATAGTATTTTTTTAAATACATGCTCCCAGGAGGAATGTTCGTCTTCTGCTATTCTATTGGATCTTATAATTTACCGAATATTAAATTATCGCATGACTTTGTAGAATGTGTATGTGTGTGTATGTTATTCCATCATCATCATCATCTTAGCGTTGAATCCCGGTTGCAGCCCAAACTCTCGCTACGGCGCCCGGGGTCCGCTTTTCGACTTTTTCTTCTCCACTTCACACGATCTTCGGCATCTCTAGTGGTCAGTCCATTGGCACACATATCAACCATTACGACGTCAAGCCAGCGCTTTTTGGGTCTATCCCTCCTGCCGGGACCCGGGGCTGGCGGCATGGCCAGACATTTGTTCCCCACATAAGTTGCCGGTTGCCGTAAAACGTGGCCATACCAGCGAAGGCGACACTCCTGCAATTTATCCGCAATGTCACAGACATGAAGGTTGCCGCGAATGCGAGAGTTCCTAACGCGTTCCTTTTGCGTTACTCCACACATCCACCGCAGCATATTCATCTCCGTGACTCGCAGTGCCTGCTTGTGTCGCTTCAGCAGTATAAAATGACAGGCCTAATGATGGTCTTATAGACCTGTCCCTTCAATTTAACCGGTATTTTAGAGTAACAGATGACCACACACACAGACAGACAGATGGTTACAGTGTGTGTATGTTGTTATAGAACAAAATTAGTGAGAAATCAAGTGTTGCAAAAAATTTTGACCTTCCCTGTACAACATATCTCCAGTCCATTCTGAGCTTTTTAAGATCTCCTATTTTGCCGAAGATATAGTCTTTAAAAAAGCTAAACGCAGGAATACTGTAATTTAAGAAGCGTTATGCGAAGTAGCTTGCTGTATTAGAAATGTAGATATAAAATTAACAAAAAAAAACCGCCTTCAATAATTAAAAAAAAACTATTCCAAAACAAATTAATATGCACTAAAAAGTAAAAAAATAATTGCATATTCTTCTGTCACTTAATAATCAACTTACTTTTTCTACTCATCAATATGTAGGTATATTACGATAGTATAATGTAGTTACAATTATTGTTATTTTTGGAATCGGTGTCAGCTGGTGTTGGTTTGGAACTACATACATAGTTATAAGTGAGATGTGTTTGTGTATTATTATTGCTAGGTATATTGTAGTGTTTCCTTGGTAGACTCAATTTTTTTTACATCAGTACCCCCGAGGATTGAACCCGCAACCTCATGCGTTGCAGGTCGGTTACTTTGCCACTCTGCTACCACCAGTCTTTTATATGGTAATAAAGCTCATTATCTTCTTTTTCAATCTTTCACCACCCAATGCTGAATGTAGGTCTCTTTTAATGCACGCTAAAGTACTTATACTAATACAACTTAACTATACTAATTCTCACTTCCAGTAAAGCTCATCAATAATGCGCAAAAGCTTCTACTACCCACTCGGCTACCACCGTTTCACACATAATACACCTTAAGTGATGTAATTAGAACGCTGGCGTCATGTTAAATGCAGCAACGAACGTAAACGCATTACAATTTGATTACAGACAATTCGAAATTCTGCCACAGATCGCACCCTTACTGTAAGCCGTTAAGGAGTTCCATTGATCATCATATTCGACTACGATAATTACTTGACCATAATGACGTTACGGTAGGTGACTCAAATATCCGAATAGCCTATAAAAGATTCGGCTGAGTGTTGTTAATTTGCTCCTAAGAATTGAAGAGTTCCGTTACTTTGTCATGGATCTCATAATCAGAACCTAACCAAACTCTCATCAAACTACCTTTGAAGTACATCCTTTCCAATAAAAAATGAATCTTAGAAATCGGTTGGCGTGATATTGTTATTCATCCATTTGTCGCGCACATACTTAATGCAAATTTAAGACTTATATGGTTTTCTCATGGATGCCATTGTCAGAACTGGACCAAATTGAAATGGGACCATACTGCAAGCACCAGCTTTCACATAAAAAAAAGAATCATTAAAATTGGTTCACACAATTGAAAGTTGTGAGGTAACAAACATAAAAAAAATACAGACGAATTGATAACCTCCTCCTTTTTTGAAGTCGGTTAATAAATATAATTGTACGGATGATTTTTTTATCTATACCCAAAAAGAGGTTAACGTCAAACAGGCGGCCGGTTGTAAAAAGTAATCCACAACTACTAGTACAACATGTACTCCAATGAAAAGGAAACAATGAGAAAATGGATAAAATTAGAAATGAGTATAATATAGGAAGTGTGAAAGTAGCGCCAGTTATTGAAAAACTTAAAAGTAGACTAGCGTAGTTTGGCCATGTGATGTACAGGGAAGAGTGCCATATAACAAAAAAATTATAGAAATGAGAATAGATGGATACAGGAGTAGAGGTAGACCAAAAAAAGAAGGATGGATTGCGTAAAAGATGATATGGCAGAAAAGGGTGTGAATGTTGGGATGACGGCTAACAGGGAGAGTGGGAGGAGAGAACATGTTGTGCGGACCCCCATCCCCATATAATGTGGGATAAGGGCAGGAGGAAGAAGAGGTTGAATTTTTTATCAATTCTGTCACTTATGTTTTTTAATTAATCATCGTCATCATCAGTTAAGTGTTCAATCTTAGTTTTATCCATGCTTCGATCAGCCTGGTGTTTACTTTTGCGTACTGTCTAGCCAGAAACTATTGCACGCCATATGCGTTGCCATTCATTAGTGACATTTAAACCATATAAATAGATTAGCTGCTCGGAAAACGTTGTTTTGTCATATTAATTTGAAAAACTAGCCCATTTCTTTTTCAAGGTCCGATCTATCTGTACACCAAAATTCATCAAAATTGGTTCAGGGGTTAAAGTGCAAAAACGTATCAGACATACACATTTGCTTTCACATTTATAATATTAGTATGGACGTATAAGGGATGCATTGATGAAATTGATTTAACTTGATATGGCTTTTAATGTACAGTCTGTCATTTGATTATTTTATTTTAGAAGGCTACACCAGCTTAACGGTAATTAGGCCTCGTTTTTGTGGGACCTCTTATATCCTTGAATGAATGACGATCATGTCGTATGTGCAAATTTCCTTTGACATATTTATGTTTAATTTTTACAAGACTAGTCAACAAGAGAGCTCTTTATCCATACGCGATAGTTTAGTTGAATAATAATAGAGTCAACACATATCCAAACAGAGACATGTTCAAGTTAAAATAATTATTAATAAAAACAAAATATTCTTGATTGCACACATTACCATTTCTTTTAAAATTGAAATTGGCAGTTTTATCACTGGAAGCAATTTCGACTAGCCAAGTTGTTGCTATAGATTGTCTTTATACCAATTTTAATTTGCTAAGTAAAACGGCTCAATGTTTTTATATATAAAAATGTTATGTTGGCATGATGTATAATCTGCATCAAGGTTTGTTTTTATCTATTTTTTTTATCTATTTTTTTGTTTCTCATTTCTCAACCATTCAATCACAATGTGCCACAGCGAAGCGTGGCAGGGTACAGTCACAATGTACCACAGCGAAGCGTGGCAGGGTACAGTCACAATGTACCACAGCGAAGCGTGACAGGGTACAGTCACAATGTACCACAGCGAAGCGTGACAGGGTACAGTCACAATGTATCACAGCGAAGCGTAGCAGGGTACAGCTAGTGTTTTTATATAATTGACCAAAAATCATTTTAATGTTTCACATTTCAAATAAATACAATTTGGCTTATTCGTATTTCGGAGCTCTGATTTCAAAAATAAATTGTGTTAAGTGGTAGCGTTCATTTCATAGACAATATTTCAATCATTCAGCCCCCTTTGCGATTACCCTCCCCTTCTCCATTACCCCAAACATGCCCCAAAACGCATAACTGCACTCTGTATTATAATCCCCATGCAATACCTGCTCTAACTGGATTTTGCGATACGCGTATTTGCGCACAATATTGTTGGCGTGTTGTATTTATTCAAATTATAGTGAAATTTGTTTATGATTATTTTCATAATCTTGACCGTCATCTATTCAGATTTTGTAAATATTTTAAAATGAAAATTTGTATTTACTTAACATTTAAATTGTTTATCTAAGAAATAAACTGGAAATATAACAGAGTTGCACCAAGACTATTCAGGGCTAAGTACAACCACCACCTGACAAGTACTCGTTCTTCCCCTAAATAACGGTCGAGGCTCATGGCACAAGGTTTTAGTTTTGGGGTTGGGAATAACTGTGCAGTCTCCTTAAAAAACAAATTTAGCGATATCTAAGTTTAACCAAGTGACAAAATTGAGAAGTGAACCTCAGGCTCCAAATTATGGATGGAACTAGCGAGAATTTTTTTTAAATGCAGGACATTTTAATATAAATAAAGGAAATCAATAAATATAACAAAACGTAAATCAAAAAGCAGACTTCTGTACATATGAATTATACCTGGTTTGGTAAGTAATTTGTCTTTTTGATTTTTTTTTATTACAGTAGGACAGCAACAGGCTGACAGTTCGCTTAGAATTTAGCAATTACCGTCGCCTATGGGTGTTTGCAATGCCAGTGGTATCGCAAACACGCTGCTGTCCCATAAGAGTAATGAAACTTTGGTCACTAATGCTGGAACACAACACAAGGTTATTATGGCAGCATGCTTAAAACCAAAGATGGTCGCCATGCAGGCGGACTTGGGGCCCTACCACGTAAGGTGGGTTGTTTTGTCGCCTTTTACGACAGGCTGACCCTGGCCGCAGAGGTCTGTATTCTTTTTCCGCCCTAAATAACTTTGCTTTATGACTTTTCTAAGATTATCCCACTACGATACGACAACATATATTTTGAAAAAGATTGGTAATAAATTTCTACGAAGCCAGCAGCTCATCATCCTGGCGTCTTAAACGATTATATGTGACAGTTAATAGGTTGGCGTAGTTTCGTAGGCATCTGTCCAGTTGTTAGTCAAAGAGTTAGTATGTAAAAAGATTAAAATAAATTATCTTAGAAAGTATCATTTTTCAAGTCGCAAATTAGTGATAATTGAACAATGTACATACTAATGTTAAAAATGAAATAAATAATAATCAACCCCACGCCATCATAAGTTAACGTTAATTTTTCAAATGAGTTTGGCATGACTTTAGTATATACGGCCATATTCTTAATTACAAGTCAGAGTAACAAACGGACTTGCTGATGAAAATACATCACTGATCGCGCGTGACCACTGCGAATACATCGTACTGCACTTAATGTAGTGATGCAATGATTATTTGTGTGATTATCGATAAATCATTTACGACTCTTATTAAAAAAAATATAATTATCTATAATTATTTTTCATATGAAAACAATCACTGACTCATACGTTAGTAAATGGTAATTTTTTTTATTGTTGGGGAACAGCAGACAGGCTAACGGCCCACTTAATAGTTACTGTCGCTTATGATTATTTTATTATAATTTGCGCTTTTTTTCCCTTATGATTTATAATTTGCGATGCTGAGGGCACCGCGAACATGATGCTATCTCATATGGGTACAGGAACCTGGATCACTAATGCGAGAAATCGTATCCGTGCAGGGGTGGAGAAAAAATACTAACCTCTGCGGCCGGGGTCGGCCTATCGTAAAAGGTGACAAAACAACTCACCCCTAGCTGCCCGTCGGGATGGCGACCACCTTTGGTCTTAAGTAGGTCGCCATAATAAACTTGTGTTGTGTTCCGGCATTAGAGACCCAAGTTCATGTACCCTTATGAGACAGCAGCGTGTTCGCGATGCCACTAGCATTGTAAACACCCATAGGTGACGGTAACTGTTAAATTATATGTGGGCCATCAGCCTGACTGCTGTGCTACAGCAATAAAAAAGAAAGAAAACAACACAAGGTGGCATACTTCTACATCCAGTGTGGTGACCATCCAGACGGGCTTGGGGCCCTACCACGTAGCTAGGGTTTTTGTCGTGTTTTACGCCAAGCCAGCCCCGGCCGTAAGGGTTAGTCTTCTTACTCCGCCTCTACACGAATAAAATATAAATAATATGTCATTAAAGAGAGTTTTCAAACAGCAATAATGTGTAGTAATATATGTACATATATCAACTAATTTAATTCTTCTATTTCGAAAGAGTAGATAAAAGTAAACATTTTTATTTGTGGCTTTGAGCAGACATTTATTATGTTGGCGAGTACTTACCGTGACCTGTAGAGATTTTCAACACCATCGACAAAGTACTACAAAGTTACTGGCTATCAAAGTGGAGACACACATAAAGTTAAGGATAAAGAAATGAGATAGCACTACCAACAATTTAATTACGATTAATTTATGTAGATTAATACATTAGAATATAAAATATCGATTCACAGGATATATTTTCACATCACTAAAATTAATGGGCTAGCACAGTTAGTTTTATTTGTGGCACCTATTCATAAACACCTTTACACACGGAATAAATCACCCACGGGAAGGTAACTGTCTGTGTGAAATATTAATGTTACAATAAGTAGAAATTAATATATGGCTGTATTTTCGAATGTGCTTCTGCTCATGTTTTGAACTCGTATATCAGTTATCACGACGTCGTAAAGGGTGATATGCGACACGTAGTGGGCTCACTACCAGGGATGCTGAAGACCGTGCGAAGTTGAGAAGAAAAAGTCGGAAAGCGGACCCCGGGCGCTGAAGCGAGAGTTTGGGCTGCAACCGGGATTTAACGCAAAAATGATGATGATAATCAGTTATCAAGTATTATATTGTGTTAATACGACTACTAATATTCATATATGTCAAAATTATTAATTTCATTAGTATACAAAGTTTGGGAGCACGGTTTACATTATTGAGTAATAACGGGAGTCAACTTTGTTTCTTGGAGATTATATTTTCTTGAGCAAAATAACCCAAAACTAATTTTTAATTCATAGGAGCGAAATGAATATCCATTAGTCGCCTTTTACGACTCCCTAACATAATAATGGGGTATCCTTATTTAGTAAATGTTGGTCTTTACCTATGAAATTGTCGTTTTGTATGAAAAAATTTAAACGAATTTTTTTCATGTATTTTTTATTTGTATTCATCGAAGTAATTACCCATGCAATCAATGCATCTTTGCCTACACAGTGGCAGTATATTGATCCCCTTCTTAAAGAAATCAGCTGGACGGAACGCAACAAATTCTTCAAAGGCATTTTGTACTGCCTCTCGGGTATTGAATTTTTTTCCCGCCAAGAAGTTATCCAAATTCTGGAAAAAGTAGTAGTCTGTAGGCGCAAGGTCTGGTGAGTAGGGCGGATGACGGAGAACTTCCAACCCCAGTTCTTGCAACTTGGAGACCGTCTGATGTGCAGTATGAGGTCGCGCGTTGTCGTGCAGGAGCAGCGATTGACAAATGCTGGCTGGAGATGTGTCAGCTTCTCCATCATTGTGTTCAGTTCTTCACAGTACACATCTGCAGTAATGCTCACACCGTTTGATATCAAACTGTGATGAATCACACCGGCGCTTGACCACCAAACAGTGACCGTCACTTTTCTAGGGGTAAATTTTCGTTTAGGGCATTGTTTAGGTGCTGAACCAGGATCCAACCAACTTGCTGAGCTCTTTCGGTTATCAAACAGAATTCATTTATCATCGCAGGTAACAATGCGGTTCAAAAATGCTTCATTTGTGTGTCTGTTGAGCAGTGCAAGGCACGTCTCGACGCGTACTTCGCGCTGGCGATCATTGAGTTCGTGGGGCACCCATTTGTTAAGCTTTTTTACCTTGCCAATTTGACGCAAATGGACCAATATTGTTTTGACGCTAACGTCGAAATCTGCTGCTAATTCAGCCGTAGATTGTGTATCATCAGCTTCCACAATCACCTTTAATTCGTCATTGTCGACCAAACTCTTCGGACGAACGCGAGGTTCATTTTTCAGGTCGAAATTCCCAGAACGGAAGCGAGAAAACCAATAACAGGTGGTGCGTTGATTTGTAGTGTTAGCTTCGTAAACGTCGTTGATGTTGGGTGCCGCTTGTGCTGCGTTGCTGCCACGACGGTACTCATATTCCATAATTACTCGAATTTTTAACGTATCCATGATGACGAAAAAGATTGAAATGCGATGAAAATGTAACACTAATCAATTAACAAATGACTATTTTTGGAAAAAGAATTCCATATTTTTAAAATAAAATTAATTTGAAATTAGAATTCTTAGCCAAACAAAAATTATTTTGATTTGAAATGGCCAGTACTGCAGGACGGCAATTTCATAGGTAAAGACTTATTATTATATCCGATGGAGTTTAGCAGACAGGCAAGCGATCATCAATAGGCAAATTATTACCGTCGCCTATCGACTCGTCGCATGTCTCGAATAAATTTTCCAAAGCCTTTATGGAAAACTCAATCTATATAGATTGAGTATTATCACAGTACGATATCGCACTGTGATAAAAAAAAATGGCCGAAAGCTCATTCCAAATCTAGAGAGTACGTAACATGATCCTTTTTGAGAACCGTTCTGTACAGAATAGAAGAGGCTTCAGAAAATGGGCATAAACCCCCATCCGATGCCGGGTAGTGCGAAAATGAAGACACCATTCTGAACAGTTTTTCAGAATATTCCCCGTTGTACAAACGTATTCTTTCAATATATTTTACCACCGAGTTATGGATTTCAATCATGTAAACATAGTCGTTGCATTTACAATTATAATTATGGGACAACCTCCTTGATACAAAGGCTTTCACGCGTCAGGTCACCTGCAGGGATTACCGGTTCGATTCCCATCCTACATCTGTATGTTTATGTATAATATGTATTTAGGTAATTAAACGAAAAAATAAGCACTCTGCTGATGACTTTGGCTCTAGATTGTTCTTTAAGATATTATTGCAAGTAAAGTATTTTAAAGTGACTATTCTTAAATTATAATACCTTCCTAGTGTGATTATGTACATTTGCATGTTAATGTAATGTTTAAAATTAATTTCTAATAGAAGATCAACAACTTAAGTGATTTGATTCCAAGATTTGTAAGAGCAACAATTGAACTGGGTGTTTGGCACATTATTTAAAATCTTTATTACAATCCTAATAATTTGTGGTCAAATAAATTCTCCAGTTTTTCGGGAATGCGTCTCAATAAGATCAATTGGAAACTTAAATAAACTTTCTTCCTGTATTTTTTTAGTTTTAGATCTGGTTTCTTTAGATCCTAAAGATTTTGGAAATTGAGAATGTGAAAATTATTATGAAATGTCTAACTTAATCAGTTATTTTTCGCCTTTTATAAAGAAAAAAATATATGGAGGAAAATATGGGTATAGGATTCTGTATTTTTAATATTAATCAAACTATACAAATAAATCTATGAAAAAAGAGCATTATAAGGCCGGTGTCACATAAAGCCGGGTGGCGTTATGACGCGTGTCGCGGCCGCAGCGCTAGTAGTTTGTCTCCGAACTGACCATTTCCTGGGACATTTCTCTAGCAACGGAATCGAAAAATCTGTAGAGTCAATATTATTTTTCTTATTAAATCTGTTATCAATTTAAATTGTACAATTAATTCATTTACCTTGTTGCTGTAGTAGGCGCTTACTACCCCAATCCTTAATGCCCCAGATAATTACTTTATCCGTTTTACCAAAAAATAAAATGTAAAAATATCGTAAAAAGGGTTTTTTGGGTGTCGATTTTACAATAATCAACGTGATATAAAAATTATCTTAGCAACTTTTAATTGTTTATTAGAAATATCTCCTATATTCTTATTTTTTTATATTACTATTCCTTAATTTAAAAAAAAAAACAAAATAATTATATTTTTACAAATATGAATGATAAATATAATGCACACAAAATTTACATATTTACAACATTAATGTAATAGCTGACTTACATTAAAGAAACTAAAAAGACAATGTTTCCAAATCTCTTACTGGTTTTATATGCTGGTAATTATAAGTGTACTGTTCAACGTACTATTGTCGATTGGAAGGAGTTTTTTTTATTATTACGGTCGGATTATACCCACCATGTTTTTATTCTAGCTTTGTTTGAGAAACATTGGTTTGTTTGTTTACATTTTATTTTTTGGTAAAGTGAATAGAGTATAGTTACACTTGAAATAATTCTCAAATTTAACTAAGACTAGAGTGAGGTTCTTATCTGCAAGCTAGTTGAATTTTTAAGCACAAAACTATCAATGATCTATGTTTTTTTTTTTGTAATTGGGGAGTCGTAGTTGCAGTAGTTTAGTAGGTATGTAAAAGTACAAATTTAGTTACTCATCACGTCGTCAGGATTCAAACCCAATATCGACTATCAATACTCGTAGGTTAGATTTGTATCTATTATCTGCATGAATTTATTTGATACATATAATGATTTTATATTTAACTATAAGCAAACCATATTGGAATAACGATGTTTCAAACGTCATGTAAAATATAATACTTGCTACTATAATCAAGCTGTTATGGACTATAAGCCCCTATTTTAGTTGGAAACGAAAACTGGTTTGTTTGAAAATAATTTATAACTTAAATTAAATAAAATTTATATTATTGAAAGATTGGTTCCTGAAACTTTAATTATGTAAGGAAATAAATGAATACATTTGCTAAATATTCACTCATATCTCAAACATTTCTTTTTACACTAGATTTTTAATCAAAATAAGGTAGCTCTAAAGTTTTCTAATGCCATCGTAGTTTGCGGCGTCGCTCCCCGGTAGGGAATATTTCAAGAATATTATTATGTAAGAACATGCGCGCGGCATTATGATCACCTAGCCTTTCACGGTGCCCGAACCGCCTTCCACCACCAGGGCTGACTTCTATTTATTAAAAAAATACAAATTTTAAAAACTTTTTAATTTCTAACCACCATAGTATTGAAAAGTTGAAGCTAAACCAAATACTGGCATTGTATTATAAATATATAAATGAAGTACTACATAGTTACTGAGAAAACATTGTTCTGCAAAATTATATATGTTTTCAGTGCTACTGTATGCCTACTATGCTTGTTTTTAGTTGTATTATAAATGATATATAACATTTTAATCACGTTAAACTTCTGAAGCTCATGTGTCTTTGGCGCTGCAGGTGATCACGTTAGTTCACTGTGTCGCCAGTTGCTGCGATTGCTGGGGCAATGTGAATTTATGCGACGTTGAATTGGTCTCTGTGCATGCTTTGAATTCCGAAAAAAGGTTGCGTAATTTTTGCCAGTAGGACGCTCAGTGATGGAATCCGAGCCTCCGGGCTATGTGCGTTGCTGATTTTATTCTACATGGCAACTGCGCTTAGACGCCTCTCCTAACGTACAGAAAATCAGCTTTGTTGCCTTGAAGTGAGAATGCCGATTGGCGTTGGGCAGAGGTTTCTGCCTGTATGTAGCTTGAAGAATAATGTAGCTCGGAAGTGGTAGTCGGTTAACGTTTCTGTCGACGAGCAGGGATTATTCTTCAGAATGACGTGCTTGGTCGACAGGGGTCACGACTTCGGAGGTGGGTGACTTAACCACGTCGAGTGATAGGCTGCAAAATCACGTTGATTGACGGCTGAGTAGATCACGTCAGTTGACCACGTCGGGGTCTCCACTTTGGCGGTGCAGATGGTCGCGTTGGTTCAATGTGTTGCCAGATGCTACGATTGCTGGGACATTGTGAATTTGTGTGACGTTGAATTAGGCTTTGTGCATGCTAGTTAGCTTTGAGTTCGGCCAAAGTGTTGCTGAGCTATACGATTTTTGCCAGTAGGACGCTCAGTGATGGAATCCTCTAACTGAGTTTTACTACGAACACACTACCAAGAAACCCTCCGAAGAAGAAAGGTAGAGACCTTAACAACAAACCTATTGTAGGCCAGGAACCCCTGCACCTCCAAATGTCCTCCAAATGTCAAGGTTTAAAACTTAAGACATATGAGTCACAAGTCAAAATGTTTTGGCTATTAGATATCTCACTTTTTGTTTTGTTTGATGCGTAAAACAACGCGAAGAATCACGGAAAATTAACTTAGTCAATCCAGTTTTATCGTAGCATTGGAAAAGTGATAAATAAATCGATATTTTGGCAAGTTTACCGTCACAAAATAAAACCTTATTTTGTAAAAGAAGCCATATTTTGTAATACACCCATCTTTTTTATTATTAAATTTTTGTTGTAATATTAAAAGACAATATACAATCTCTCATATTTCTACGCCAGCCAACCCTAAAAAGTCCGGAAGTTTGTCCGCGGATTCTTTATATTTATATTCACCTTGTCGTTCGTCCGGCAGATTTATTCACTTCTTTAGAGCCGGAGCAGTGACCGTGTCCACGACTCACCCTCGTGTGGTCGCCTCATGCAGATACGCACTGCGCTTTTAAACACAACATTTTATTAATGTATAATTCTCATTATCAAATATAAAATTTATAAAATCAACAAGCTTAAAACCTTTGGCATAATCTTAATTTTAAACACGTATCGGTTGAAACAGGCAAGCATACTACTGCCGACTTCTGCAACACATTAATTTATAAATATGCTACGAAAGGAAACTGAAAAGTTTACAGGTCTGCTTAACCTTAAGATGTCGGCAACTAACTGCTATCTATAGTGATATTCGATAGAATTTCCAACTGGGATAAAAAGTTCAATTACGTGAGATTGAGCTCTTTGGATCGCAACTAGGCCAAATCTCTCACCGCAACCATTTACTTTCTTTTTGTTACTGAAGAACAGTAGATGAGCTGACGACCCACTTAATAATAGGCAGTTACCACCGCCTATATATGTTGGCGACGCCAGAGGCTACGCTAACACGCTGCCATCCGTATACAGGTACTAGAACCAAAATTACGGGACACAACGGAACGTTATGTCCCGTGTATTAAGGCGCTATACTTAAAGACCAGGGGTGATTGCCATTAATACAGGCTTGGAGCCCTATGACCTAGCAAAATTTAGAGTGAGGTTAGAACACCAAGGTTACAACCAACATTGCATGTTTCCCAGAGGGTAGTCATTTGTCGTTTCTCAAGAGTGCTACAATACCGCTTCCTTCCATTGACCAACTCCAATTGATTCCATTCATTCTCATGTGCGATCAAAATCTTAAAATGGAAAAATAATACCCTTATGGGACAGCAACGTGTTCGCTATGCCACTGGTGTTGCTAACACCTATAGGCGACGGTAACTGCTAAATTCTAAGCGGGCTGTCAGCCTGTCTGCTGTCCTATGCAATAAAAAAAAAAAAAAAAAAAACACGCTGCGTTTAAATACGTATGTGCGTACAAAATCCTCAACCCCCGTCCACTATGATATGTGTTGCGTAAAATTTTGTTTTTCAGAAGTCAGTGGAAGGTATCGCTGACAAATGTCCACCGGTTTGTTATAAAGCCCTGCTCCTGGCGAGGGTCAAAGGGATAGTGGGTAATGTACCTTCGCTTATTTTGATGGACTTCAGGTTTATGGAGTTGTTTATCTTGTACCTTCTTGAAAAATAACAGTTTATTCATTTAATAACTGTTCGCACGTTTTAGTCAACTATATTGTAAAATATTATATTTCTACAACCAAACTTACCTTAAACTACTTCTTGATGACTAATACCTAAAAAATGTGTTTTTATTTTAAAAAATTTCTATCCATCTATAATAAAACCTATAATAAAACCTATTTGGCTCGTATCTTGGGCTGAATAGAACAACAATAAACCTACCACGTTTATTCAAGGCTCTCAAAAGTGATCAAAAAAGAGAAGGTCACATGGAAATAAGCTCACAAAAGTTCAGCTTCATGCCATTCTTAACAGACAGCCCCGAAGTATAAACTGTGGGAATGAATGGCTTGTGAAAAAATAAGTATTGTGCAATACAGAAAGCGATTTATAAAAAAAGGCAAATAAGTTACAGACACATTATACGACTAAAAACTTTTTTCCTGTTTTATATATTGCTTTAGAACAGCAGATAGGCTGACAGCTCACTTAATAGTAAGCAGTTACCGTCGCCTATGAGTGATTGCAACGCCAGTGGCATCGAGAACACGCTGCTGTCCCATAAGGATACAGGAACTTAGGTCACTAATGCCGGAACAACACACAGAGTTATTATAGCGGCATATTTAAGACCAAAGGTGGTCACTATCCAGACGGACTTGTGGCCTTACCACGTAGTTAGGGTTGATTTGTCGCTTTTCAAGACAGGCCGACCCCATCCACAGGGGTTAGTATTCTTACTCCGCCCTGCAGAGAAATATATATTTATTTATTAGACAGTAATAATGTTTATTTTTCATCACTTCTTCTTCTTCGTCGTGTTCTTCATTCCTGAATGTCGTGCCCGTCTTGATAAGCCTTTACGGAGTTTGTTGTTTACGGAGTTGACGAAATGCTTCCACATCACTCTGTCCTCGGCCTGTTTCAGAGCTGCAGGCAAAGTGAGCCTCGTGATTGCCTTAATTTGATCCGACCATCGGGTTGGTGACCGTCCTCTGGGCCTTTTCCCCTCTATTTTGCCCAGCACTATCAGTTTTTCGAGGTTATCACGAGTTTTTCGAGTTTTTCAAGAAAAACGAAAGAGACCCCGGTCGCCAAAGCCTTACGTGGGTGCATCGAACGGTTGGTGTGACATGTTAACAACAGTATTGTGGTTATTGATATTAATATACATAAATTAATTTATGGATATTTTAATAACCCTTCTTATTGCTAGGCTAGAACCTCCCTTAAATGCAACACGTGGTATACCCACCACGTTTGTCTACAAAAGATTGAATGGTTTCCTCACAATGTCTTCTGTTGAATTATGTAATAATATGAACATTATTAGGTGAGATAAACTAACTAAGTAGTGAATGTCATCGTGGCATTCGATCCCATGACTTCTAGATTGTTATCAAGTGTGATATCTCTTGGCGTAATAACGTGATAGAATATATAATATTTAAATTAGTTACAAATTTAAAAAGCGTATCAGACTGTGGTCGTATAATGTGTTGCGATGCGCACCGCTTCAATGACACCGACGCGTCTTGCCAATGGACCGTTGTAACCAAATTTGAATTTCAACCTGTTGACAACCCGTGAATCTTTCGACTCTTTTATTGGACAGGTTATATTAGCAGGAACGGACCACCAGTGTTTATTGTTGAATTTCTAAAACATCTGTGGCTGGGTGGTCGAGAATTATTGCTTTCATTTTCTTAAAATAATTTTTTAGAACTAGGTTAAAAAAATCATCATATTATTTACATGTATAAATAAGTTTTTGATTGTTTACATACATACATATATATAATCACGCCTCTTTCCCGTAGGGGTAGGCAGAGACCACTTATTTCCACTTGCTACGATCCTTACATACTTGTTTCGCTTCGTCCACTTTCTTTATTCCCTTCATACATGCCCTTCGGATTAGGTTACTCTTGACCTGGCCTTTTTTCAAGACGTCCCTGATCTGGCCTCGAAACGTTCGCCTAGGTCTACCCCTTCCAACACTTCCATTCACATTCGCCTTATACACTTTTATCGTCAATCGTTCTTCATTCATTCTCTCGACATGGCCAAACCATCTCAGCATACCTTTCTCAATTTTTGTCACTACATCTTCTTTCAGACCACATCGTTTCCTTATCACTATTTCTTATCCTGTCACTCAGTTTGAGTCGTATCATACTTCTTAACGCTCTCATCTCAACTACATTTATTCTGCTTTCATGTTTCTTCTGCCATACCCAACTTTCACTTCCGTACATGAGTATCGGAACCAACACCCCCTCATGCACAGCCAGACAAGCCTTCCGACTGCTCATGAAGGAGTGCAAAGCTCCATTCACCATGTTTCCTGCATTCACTCTTCTTTCAATATCACTCTCACACTTTCCATCTCTTGTAAACTTTGAACCTAGATACACAAACTCAAACTCATTGATTGTTTAGCTAGTATATTATTTTCTTTCGTCTAGTACTTAGTGTAATATTTCTTTTATCTTTCCTTTAATATTGTATAAAATTTTTACTTTTTTCTGGGAAAAGGAAATGCGTTACGCACACTTCGCCACTTAATTACTAATTAATTACTATCATTTTAAATTTATTAGTATAATGTTGACAATTAAGTTATAATGACTACTATACAATAAAATCTTGGAATTAATATAATACTAAAAAAAATAGAAAGTCAAATATTAAATAATGAAAGAAACCAAAAACTGGAAAACTATAAATTGATTCCAAATCGCTTTCGGCCGGAAACGTTCCCGAAACGCTGGCTGCATTACCGCGTTGGATGGCAACACTTATCCTTTGCCCTAAATACAAACCAGCTTTTTGATCCCATGAGACCTCTATCAAGCGTTTTGACAGGTCTCGATAAAGTCTATGTGCTTGTGGACCCCACGGCCTCAGAGTCTCAACACCGAAAGCCACAAATATGAATCCGCTGCCAATGGATGAATATTTACGGCATTTCAGGTCCTCTTGTTTTGCAGCAGCAACACCAGCTACCAGAGCTGTATCTGGTCCACTTAATAATATGCGGCGGGGCAGTGTGGAAGTTCCTGTACAATGCGCTTGTCTATCTATCTTTGCTACGTATCTTTGCTAGGGAGCGTATTTCGCTGGAATACCTACTAATACCACCCGTGTTCAATATTTCACCTTTAGCGCCAGGGCTAAGGGACACACCGAACTCGTCAGGCCGCGGCCCCGACTAACGCTGGACCTATTCAAAGCCAGTCTCCATGCGCGAAATATGGCGCCCCTTCTCGGTCATATGACTGTGTGTGGCTATCGACCCTTTTCCAGAGAGAGCTTAGCGCGCTCCCGTTCCCTCTTTATCGAGCTGACTATCTCGCAGGAAAAAGCGACAGAGTTCCATCTGATTTGGTTCAAGACTAGCGCTAGGATAATGGAAGGGATCAAAATAAACATTGCATAGGACGTGTGGATTATAAAATTTCTTGTTTTCAGTCTCTTTAGCTGAAGTCATTATAGCTACAACTTATGGTGAAACGATTTTTTTTTTTATAGCGAGAGTTCAGCAGACAGGCAAACGGCTCACCCTGGCAGGTGGTCACCGTCGCCTATGAACGTCTGCAACACCAGAGGCATTACTAACGCGCTGCCGGCCTCGGAGAAATTTTATAACGCCTTTTTTGAAGAACCCCATATCGTACCGCGCTGAGAAAACCTCAGCCGGAAGCTCATTCCAGATCCTGAGAGTACGCAACATGAACGTTCTGGAGAACCGTTTCGTACAGGAAAGAAGAGGCTCCAGGAAATGGGGATGAACACCCAGCCGATGGCGGGCAGTGCGGTGGTAGAAAGACGACGAGGGCACCATTCTAAATAGCTCCTCAGAACACTCCCCGTTGTACAGACGGTAGAATACGCAAAGAGACGCAAAGTCTCTCCGAAGTCCAAGCGTGTCTAGACCGTCTGTGAGTATGGGATCGTCGACAATACGAACTGCGCGCCGTTGGATCGAATCTAGGGGATTGAGCTGACAGGCGGGTGCTCCAGCCCATAAATGTGAGCAGTACTCCATATGCGGTCTGACCTGTGCTTTGTATAGCACAAGCCGTTGCCTTGAACTGAAGTACTGCTTGGACCGGTTTAGCACACCTAGCTTTTTGGAGGCAAGCTTAGCTTTACCCTCCAATTGTCCCCTAAACTGCACATCATTCGTGATGTCGACACCAAGGATCCCAATACTGCTTGCGATGGAAAGAGAGGTTCCTTGGAACTGTGGCGATATAGATAACGATGTAGATATTTAAATGTATTATAATATTTCTTAGTGTTGATTATGATCTTTTTCAATTGGTAAAAAAATCAGCGGACACGTCAATAATTTAAAATACAAACACGTGCCTAATGTTGACTAACAACATCTGCCACTTTTTAATAGTCGTGAACTTTGTTGACTCAATCAAATAAAGATAAACGCTTAAAACGATGCTAATTTTTTAAAATATGTAATAAATAATTTTAATGACAGCAAGAAGTATTTTTGGGCTCAATTAAGTAAAAGGGCTTACCTTTCCTAAGCTAGGCTAGGCTTAAAAGCTTTCCCCTCAGGGGCGCTCCTCTGTCCGAGGAGTGCACGGGTGTGCGTACCCGAGGTGCCCGAGCATCCGTCGTCTCACGCCCCTCTCCATCCGAGGCGACAGCGTCCTACCTTTCTTCCCGTCTACCTCCTACATCCTTTCCAACTTCGCTCTCTGTTCGTGGCGTGGTCCTCGGTGGGATGGTTGCGAATACTGATTGGAGTCCCAAGTTCTGCCCCGGGCCCTGATTTGGTAGTCGAAACCATACCTATTTCGACTGCGCCTGCACAGAGAGTGTTCCTGAGGCGGGACTCGCACCCTCACTGTCGGTTGGTCTTGCTGGGCCGACTACAACGTTGGGCGACACTCTGGTTTTTCTGACTAGCACGCGATGAGGATGGGAGTCCCGTCCGGAATTGGCCGCGGATCTGTCGCTCCCGGCCCTGGTTCTGTCCATGGTCGGGGGCGATCATGGATGGACGGCCGTCGCCTCCTTTTGCGAGGCAGTAATGTCCGCAAAGGAGGTGGCGGAGCGGGAGCGGGAGTCGACCACCACACTCCCCTCTCGCCAACGCAGGCCACGTCGTCGGCGCCGGAGGGCAAGCAACGATCTCCGGCCGCCGTAGAAAGCGGCCGCGGGCGGCCCCTCGGGGGAGGATCCACCGCCCGCACTATTGCCGCGAGGGAGAGGGCCGCGTGCTATTCCGCGGCCCCCCTCACCTCCTTGAGTCAACTCAGGAGAGCGCCGGGGGGACGAAACCCTGACCCCCCTGGCGTCAACACTTTAGAAGACGCCCGCCTTGAGAAAGGGTGGGCCGGCGTCGGCCCGCGCCCCGAGATCGGCAGGCCACATTTCCGTAGGCCCGGGCGTAGGCGATAGGAGAACAGCGGGGTTTTTAAGTGGGTAGTCGGATGGCCGAACATCTTTCCCGGAGTCCCACATATCCCTCGGTCCCCCCGGGCCGCGGAAACGCGTCAAGAGAGGGTTTTTCCCCGAGAGCAAAAAAAAGGCTTAAAAGCTTTGTTATAGCAAAGCTCGAATGCGAGTCATGCTCCTCTTGCTACATTATTCAGAATAGGAAGGGCACCGATCAGCTTTTCCTTTCGGGTTGTCAGTTCACACAGTAGTTTTAAGCTGACATTATCAGTCTATCCAAGTTCATTGCTATAAACTTAGACCCATCGATTTTCGGATCTATCTCCATCAAGTTGTATAATATATATGATTATTTATCGCATTTAATGATAATAATTTGTAATTGAAATTAATAAATACTAAAAATGCGCTAAAAACTGTACAAAGGTGAAATGAAAACTCATCAGGTGAAACCAAACAAGATAAAGCGAACTTCAAAAGCCGTCGGCAAATCAGAATACCTCATTTGTGCCCTGTGATTCCACGAGGCTGCAATCACACACTTATTCAAACATATCCGTATTCTTTTTTTACGTAGAGGGGACTTAATTATGTTGTATCAAAGGGTCCATGAGCATTTTAGTAAACCAGTCTGTGATACAGCAATCACGAAATAGAAGGGCCCAGCAATATTGCTGTGCCCTTCTATTAGAAATAACTATATACGAAAGAAATAAATGCTTGAGTTATATCTCTTTCTTCCTGCCTTTTCCTACATTATATGGGGTCGGCACAACATGTTCTCTCTTTCCACTCTCCTCTATCATCTCAAAATTCACACCTTATTTCGCCATATCATCATTTATGCAATCCATTTTTCCTTTAGTCTACATCTCCTATATCAATCTACTCCCATTTCAATCATTTTCCTAGTTATATGGGATTCTTTCCTACGTATTATATAACAAAACCACGCTAGTCTGTTATTTTTTAGTTTTTCTACCACTGTTGCTATTTTCATACTTCCTCTAATATACGTAACGTACATATAGTTCAAATATAACTAAAAATATATATAAAAACCAAATCAGTTTAATACAATATTAAATTTTTTCTTTCATTAATCAAAAACACAAAATTTTGCAATCTAAAGATAATTTTAAAACAGAGCTCTGTCCATATGGCATATTTATAATAAAAATAAATATAGTTGACGTATATTTAAATATATGAAAAACATACTTGAGGTCAGAGCACCCTTCCTTTAGTGTGTGTTTATTTTAGCCTGTGATTAGAGTACGACTTTAGAACCACGCTTTTTAGAACAGTGACAATAATTTTCTTGTCAGTAATTTTATTCTTATGTTAAGATTTCTTTTTTTCTTTTTAATTTGAATAATTATAAAACGCGTGTCTTTTAGTTTTTTAAACTTTAATTTATTTTTAAGGTTTTAGTTTGATTAACTATAAAATATAATTTATTTGTGGTCAATTCCCAATCGGTAAATGTTTTATTGATTTAACGCCATCTTCTGACAGTGTTATTAATTAATCGTCAGATGCGTTTCGATAACGAGAGATGGGAGCAGGAAAGGTCAGGCGTCAGTAATTGAGGACTAGGACGATGAGGTCGTTTACAGGGGGGAGGCACTAAGTTCCTCAACCCAAGTAGCCAAACCAGCCAAGCAGCAAGCAGCATTAGGCTCGACATGATTTAAATCCCCGAAATTTGAAAGTTTGAATTACCCAACCCAACGTAAATAAACCATCTAGATCTGTGGATCCTGGTAAGGATAATGATACAAACTATACAAATTATTGCATTGTCATCGGTCCTTGATAAGTATGCCGAATTTCTAGTTAATCCGACGTTTTGAAGGAGATCATAATCATATTCAAAATTTTCATTACATACTAACATACGTACGAGGCTAATAAAAGTGTGTTAAAAATTAATATTTTTTCTAGGCTCTTGATTATAGCGATTTTTAAATTTAACAATGCAGAATGATAAATATATATTCCATATTTCGCTGCAATATCATCGTGGGAATCACTTAGCATAAATACCTAGTCAGGTCATAAGTATTGTCACACAGTAAAAACTTTTCTTTTAGAATGCTGGCCACAAAAAAGTTTATTGAATTCGAATTTCGAATTGTTCATGAAAATAAAAATGTATAACTTTTAGAATTTTACTCATTTTTAAATATGGAGTGGACGCTTAAAGAAGACCGTGTTGCAGTTATTGCGTTGCATCGTTGCGGTTACGCGCCAATTCAAATTTTTAACATACTGAAAAATTTGAATATTACCAAAAGATTCGTTTATCGTACCATCAAACGATACAATGAAGACTCTAGTGTAGATGACAGGTCAAGAAGTGGTCGCCCTCGGTCTGTTAGGACTCCAGCAGTGATAAAAGCTGTGAAGGCACGAATTCAAAGAAATCCCAAACGTAAGCAGAAACTGTTGGCCCTTCAGATGGGGTTAAGCAGAACCACGGTGAAAAGGGTGTTAAATGAAGACTTAGGGCTTCGGGCATATCGAAGAAAAACAGGACATCGTTTGAATGCTCGTCTAATGGACCTGAGACTGAAGAGATGCCGCGCTTTGTTGAAGCGGTACGCGGGAAAAAAATATCGGGAAATTCTTTTTTCGGATGAAAAAATGTTTACCGTAGAAGAGAGCTACAACAAACAAAATGATAAGGTGTACGCACACAGTAGTGAAGAAGCGAGCAACCGTATTCCGCGTGTCCAACGAGGTCATTTTCCATCCTCGCTCATGGTATGGTTGGGAGTTTCTTATTGGGGCTTAACAGAGGTACATTTTTGTGAGAAAGGTGTAAAAACGAATGCTGTTGTGTATCAAAATACAGTCCTGACGAACCTTGTGGAACCTGTTTCTCATACCATGTTCAATAACAGGCACTGGGTATTCCAACAAGATTCGGCGCCAGCTCATAGAGCGAAGAGCACACAAGACTGGCTGGCGGCGCGTGAAATCGACTTCATCCGGCACGAAGACTGGCCCTCCTCCAGTCCAGATTTGAATCCGTTAGATTACAAGATATGGCAACACTTGGAGGAAAAGGCGTGCTCAAAGCCTCATCCCAATTTGGAGTCACTCAAGATATCCTTGATTAAGGCAGCCGCCGATATTGACATGGACCTCGTTCGTGCTGCGATAGACGACTGGCCGCGCAGATTGAAGGTTTGTATTCAAAATCACGGAGGTCATTTTGAATAAACTTTAATGTCATAAGAATCTATGTTTTGTTAAGTTCATTTTGGTATATGAATGGTTACATAATGAATAAACTTGTTACAATTATTTTACATTAAACATGTGACAGAATTTATGACCTGACTAGGTATAATACCAGTCGTTTAAGACGATAAAAAGAAGTGAACTGTTTAAATAAATTGTAATTAAATCCAATAGAAAAGTTATCAAGTTCTTAGCCATAAGATACATCTCGAAGCTTAAAGAAATCCCCTTTCAAAGTTAATCAAAGCCTGATAATTATTTTAACAAGCCGTGATATTTATACCGGAAAACTCATTAGTAGCAACGACAGTCTTCATTATTTACCTTTACTTTTAATTAATTCCTTGTCATGGTTTTTGCTACGGCTTTTGAGTTATATCTTAAGGACGATAAAACGAGACAATTTATCAGTATACACATGAGATAGAGTAGGATAGGTGTATGTTTTGGATACCTGATTAGCATCTTTTGGCAATTAGTAAAACACACAAAACTCCACCCTTGTTCTGTTCCCCTGGTAGGTGATACTTAAGTATTCTACCATAAATTACTTGAAAACTTAACCAAAGGTGGAATTTAAATGTCGGTTTGCTTGCTGGCGATAAGGTTCCGTGCCTTAGTTATTTATTATGTCTACTCGTTCGAGTCTATGGTAATTTGTTTTGATTTACACGAAAATAATGTTGGAAGGCTTTTAAATAGTTTGAGCATGTAAATTTCATGTTTACTCGTATTTTTTATTTTTATAATAATAAATTATATTAAATTTATATATCATATTTCTATAGTCTTATATTTAATTATCATTGTGCCCCGAGAATAAAAATTAAACGAGTGGTGTATAATCATACATGCGTTAAAAAATCACGCTCAGGTACTTCAAAATGGGAGGTAAATTAGCAATTGACAACTCTCAGGTGACTGACATATAGCAACTGTACTCCAGGGGCGGAATAATACTGACTGACAACTGCGGTCAGAGTAATCTGTAGTAAAAGGCGATAAAACAACCCCAGCTAGGTGGTGCCCATCTGGATGGCAACCACCCTTAGGTTCTGAATATGCCGCCACAATAACCTTGTGATGTGTTCTGGCATAAGTGACCCGGATTCCAGTCGCCTACGCGGACATCAGCGTATTAGCGGTGCTCTTGGCGTCGAAAATATTCACAGACAACGGTAAGTATCGAGTGGGTTGTCAGCTTATCTGCTATTTTACAGCAATAAAAAATTATAATTACGCTAAATTTCATTCAAAATGTTGCTAGGAAGATCTTAAAGGGGAACAATAACAGCCTTAAGTCTTCTCATACGCATTTATAAAACTTTCTAATGGATAGGAATTTCGATACATCAAACTTTTATCAAAAAAATAAAGTATCTGATTGTTACAAGGTTTAATGCAGGAATCCCAAAATGAAAAAATACCCTTTTTACATGTGACCGATTGTAAAATTTTCCGGTTGACCGGACGTAAAAAGTTAAACGGACATTGGATATTTGGTAATTAAATACAAAATGTCAGTGAATTCGTGAATTTTGGTTTTCGTTTGAATGAACCCTGAATTTGGGGGCGGTTGAAATCAGAGAAGTATTGACAGTGATCGTGATGACAATTTCAGCTTTTTCATTTAAGGCCAAAGCAAAACCAATAGTCTGGTGGCTTATTTGTAATCGGTAAGCGGTTACATTGATGTTTTTCTACTTTTGAGGAACCGTCGACATAGAAAGAAGAAGAAAGAAAGAAAATAATTTTTATTTAGGACAATTAAACTAATATAAAACTAAGTGTTAATGAAATTGAGTTTAAAACAAAACTTGTCCTAAAAGGGGCATCAGACTCAGCATAATGCTGGTCAGTTGACCAGCGCTGATCTTCCGCTGAGCCCATAAGGCACATAAGGCCCATAAGGTAACGGTACGGCAGACATTACACCTTAACTTAGCACATAGAACAAAACAAACAATAATATAATCTTATACAAATAAATATATATGTAGTATATGGTATAAAACTGTAAATATATGATAAATATAAATGCAATAACTAATAGTAATATTAATGAATATACAAGTTGCAATTAAGAGAAATAAATAAATAAACATTACATAAACATGACAAGCGTTGTTACTGAATAAGATTTAGTTTACCATCAACATATTTCTTTTCAAAATATGGTTTTGGGTCGGAATATTAACGCCAAAATCTAAATAATATACTCGTATTATAGATACAGAATGCTGAAGACCGTACGAAGTGGAGTAGAAAGAGTCGGAAAGCGGACCCCGGGCACCGAAACGGAAACTTAGGTTGCAACCGGGATACTACGCTTAGACGATGATGATGATGATAGATACTGAATGCAATGATTGCACTTCCGTTGGAAATCTACAAGAGTTGCAGACTCTAGAAAAAAAAGTACACGAATAAGTTTGCAGTATCGCAGGTTTTAAAATCAAAGTTGGTCGCAAGTAAACATATGTAAGAAGAAGAGAATTAATTATTTATACATCAACAAAAAATATACAGCAATTTTTGTTTACTGTAAGTAATTGTAATAATCAGGCTACATACAATCTTATGCTAGACGTATATTTTGCACTTAACAATATCACCTATGGCACGACAATCGATAAAAATAACCCCTCGCAATATAAATATCAAAATAAATCATTTCAGTACTCCCATGTTGTGTATTAGAGATTTTATCGAACGGTAACTGCTTTTGGTGAACGCATCGTTTTTACATCGGCGTTATCCCATACTACTTGATCACTTTGTTCAAACTATTATAGACTCTGTTACAAACGCAATAAGTTTCAAATTATTCAGATCTAATGGCAAAAATATATATGCCAGGTACAGTATTAAGGCAATTGACATAATTGTATTTACAGCTATTTCAAATTTTGGTTTTACAGAATCAATTCTATTTTGTATGCAATAAGAGTGTATTCACCTAAAAATCTTAATTTTCCGAATGCAAAAGTCATTTGGCTTTTCGATGTAATTGTCTAATGCCCGAGAGATGGTGCGTGGTCGTTCTATTACCATTTTAATGTTATTATAGGTAATCTAAACTAAAAACCTAATTTAGATGCGTCTAGACGTCACAGCATCTGGATGCCAACTGAGGTAAAAGTTAATGGGCTTCTTTCGGAATTAAAAGGTTTGCAACAATCGTTTTGATGGGCGATAAAATAATATTTACAAATACGTGTTATAAGCAACGTGATACAAGTAAGATGTTAGTAAGAATGCATTCATAAAGCAAATTGTACCTATTTTTGGTTTGCATAGTAAAAAATTGCAAAGGCATTTACAGAACTTCAAAATATAATCAACGGAAAGAACTATCGGAGAATGTTCTTCAAAATTTAATACGGCCAACAAATAAAACACACAAAAAATTAAAAATACATCTCTTACTTAAGATCTTCAATTAGGAAAGATTAACTTAAAATTACTCATAAAAAACGTAAAGTTAAAATACAAGTTAAAAGTTTTTCCGAGAAGTTTTGAAAGGTGCAGATTGATGACACAGCTAAATCACCTGGCAACCAAAGAAACCCGATAAAAACCAAAACGACTTCGTCAATTACTAATCTATCCACAAACCTGTGCAAGATACGATTTACAGCTATAATCATCTTTATTACGATGTCCTAAGTAATGAATTCTCTTAGCCAGAAACAAATATATTGGTTTTATTGGCGGATTAGCAGAAAGTAAGAATATTTTTCTTATTCACTTCATTTGCACCTTAGTGTGTGGTTTTATAGTTTAAATTGGTTCAAACGAAGTGCATAAAAATGGTTCATTTGGACATGGAGCTCATCAATCAAATAGGACTTTGATGGAGGCGGTATAATCTAGTTTGTCGGGTGTCTGGCTGTCGTGTACCTTTGGTAAACGCCTGCAAATTGGGTTCAGGTGCTTTCTCGTGTCTTTATTGGAAATTTTGAACATTATTTATGTCAGCATGGAACATTTATAAAGAACAAGTCATATGTAAACCTACTTTGGTTTTCGAACTTTCATGCATATTTTGTACTATACAAACAGCAAAAGTATTCGTTATACCGATTATTTTTAAATAACAAGTACTATTTATTCGACAGGCCAACAAATGCATATCATATGGTAACTTGTTGAGGATTGAGAAAAATAATGCGCAAGCTAAAGCTGCATAGTGAGATGTCTGGTGTTCTTCAAACAAGCATGGTGGGTATTCCGTTTGTTTCCTCTAAATGGAAACGCAAATTTTATACCAGTATGCTATGAATTTTAATGTGCATAGTGATTAAACATGTAATACTCCTCTTAAATTTTATAAAACTTCAGTTGCATAACCTCTGCGTTTATTAAAGCAGTTTATTATATAAATCATTGAATGATATTTTAAAAAAATATTGAAATATTTAAAATTTAAAGAAAATATTGAAATCTTATTTAAGGAGTCTAATTGTAGTTGTGAATTTTTTTCATAATTATTACATATCGTCTTATAACCTGACCTCTGCGGCCTTGGTTGGCCTGTCGTATAAGGCGACAAAACAACCCTAGCTACGTGGTTGGGCCCCAAGTCTGTCTGGATGGCGACCACCTTTGGTATTAGGTATGTCGCCATAATAACCTTGTGTTGTGTTTTGGCATTAGTGACCAAAGTACCCTTATAGGACAGCAGGATGGTAACTGCTAAATTCTAAGCGGACCGTCAGCCTGTTTGCTATCCTACAGCATTAAAAAAAAAATTAAAATTCGTTTTAACATTAATGAAGATACCCAAACAACTGCAGTCTTCCCCCATCTTATAAAAATTTAATTAGCAAATAAATAATGCAAATGTGTACGTCAGGAGTATGCCAGTCTACAATGGTATCGATCTGGCATCAGCCGAAAGCTGCATGAAGTGGAACACACCTCGCCACTTGAGCAGCTCTTGTACCGAAAACTAGGGGAAATGCATCCATATTACCCACTGCAAGCGTGTATAGCAAATGGATATGGCATGTCACACGTAATATCTATTAATTAAAATTTGAATTGTATGAAGTTTGCTAAAATGTCTGAATGAAATTAATCCTATATTAAACCTATTTTATTAATTACGAAACTTTACAATAATAGTTTATTTTTTTGATCAGCATTCATTACAACAACAATAATTGTTTCACGAAAAATAAATACTCATCCAGATAACATAAAAATAATAAAATATTGCCAACAGCGGAGCTAGACCTTCAAGATACGCAAGTTTGGAAATCTGGGCCAAGAATGTAACTACTAATAACAAAATTATTTATAATATAATAATTTAAAAATATTGTTATTAATGAATAATACTACTGTTAACCAGGTTACCAGGCTGTATAATACAAAAAAGAGAAAAGAACCACCATATATTGACACTAAATACAAATAAAACATACAGGTGTATTGGATGTATGTATTTTCATCCATGCAGGGGCGGTGAAAGAATATTAACCTCTGCGGCTGGGCTCGGCCTGTCGTAAAAAGCGAACAAAGAACCCTACTAGCTACGTGGTAGGGCCCCAAGCCCGTCTGGATGGCGACCACCTTTGGTCTTAAATATTTCACCATAATAACTTTACTCCGGCATTAGTGATCCAAGGTCCTATACCCTTATAGGACAGCAGCGTGTTCGCGATGCCACTGGCGTTGCAAACACCCATAGGCGACGATAACTGTTAAATTCTAAGCGGGCCGTCAGCCTGTCTGCTGTCCTACAGCAATAAAAAAAAATAAAAAAAATTTATAACAATATATTCTTTCTTTTCATAGCTTGTCAGGAATCCTCAGCTATTGTAAAGATCTATAGGCGACGATAACTGCTAACCATCAGGGCGCTCTCAAAGGGCGTACAAAAAGCAATATTAATTTATAACATACCGTATCCATTCTTATATTAATTCTCCAACCCATATTTTTACCTTTTTATCTTCAACAATGGCACTCGATGGTATGCCCCAGGGCTAGCAGGGTAATCGTTCAGAATTGCAGTGTGGGGTACATGGGTTTGAGAATAGAAGGGGCAGATGCACTGTTTGGAGCGCTTTGTTTGATTTAGTTTTTTACATATTTATCAACAACTATTTTATTGAAATTTATTGGGGAAAAGGGAACTCAGCAGGACCCTCGGAGCCCATGGTAACATCACCTGTCGGCTGATGATGGTGAAATATTTAATCTAAAGATAGGCCATCTTGTATATAGACCATCAATTTATGGTATTGTACGGACATATCAGCATAGTAAAGAAAAATTACACATATAACAAAATAAGAAGAAGACAACATTGACGTTACTTTTATCTTCTTATTGTTATTTATTATGATATAGATAGATATATTTTATATCTTTTCTCCTTATAGTTGTTTAAAGGTAAAATATCTGGAATTGTTTAAAGAAATTTTTTTACTTTTTGAATTACTGTAGCTGTATAATTCAAGAAGAAAGCGTTCTCCAGCTTTAGTAATGATCTCTGGATCCGCATTTGGATTTTTAAATACCTGAATAATCTCATTTACATCTGGATTTTTTCGGAGCACATTAATAAATTTCATTTTTCCTAGATGAAATAATGCTGATGTTGTATTACAGCCACTGATGGCATACAAGGAGGTAATGTCAAAAAACTGGGCGACATTTTTCCAATATGTTGACGCGAGCGGCAAAACATGAGGTAGCGATTCGGAAAATTCGGAAAGAGCACATCAAAATTTATAAAATTACCTATTTTAAAAACTCCCGCAAAACTTGCCAGTTAAAACTACCAAATGACTGTACTATTATGGGTTTACAAACATCAAAAAAGTCTAAGCAACATGTACTAATTTAAATTTTAGGATGGAGGATGAGCCTCTGTATGGATGAACTTCCTGAATGCACCTGAGCCTTTCAGTATTTCCGGGCCGACGGTACACTCGCACCCTTCTTGTATCAGGCCTAAACCCGAATCGCGACTCATCGGAAAACATAATTTTATCCCATTGTTCCTGGGTCCATGTTCTGCGTTCTCTACACAATTCATTTCGACGAGCGCGATTCCCGTGACGTATCGGTGGGCACCTAATTGGGCGTCGAGCTCGTAGGCCGTACTCATGCAGTCGATTTCACACAGTTTGAGGACTTACATCAACACCACTTGAATTTTGTAGCCTCAAACTTATTTCTCGAGCGGTTAACATCGGCTGGTGTCTTGCAGTCAGTTGTATGTACCGGTCTTGCCGAGTGGTTGTACGCCTTTTATGGCCTGGATGCTGTTCAGCGGGTTCCCTTGTATTATTATAGCGCTGCCAAAGACGACAAATAACACTTCTATGAATGCCAAAATGCCGAGATACCTGAGATTGATTACTTCCCGCTTGCAACATCCCTACATGCACTTCATTTGCCGTCAAATGACGTCGCTCCATGGCGTAAAGAATATCTAACAATTCAATTTTTTCGCTAACTATATTTAAATGGTTGGTAAAATTATAAAATCAAGACTAAACGTAGCAATAAAAACGCACTTAAATTCAAACAAATTCCCTTTCATTTAATTTTATGAAAAAACATAACATAATCGTTTTTTTTACAACCAGTCAGTATGTCATCAATAACAAAAAAGTTTACACACCTATGTACTTTGAGTGAGTAAAGACTTAGAAATTAATTAAAATAAATGGTAAATTTGTAATATCATGCATGTTGCTTAGACTTTTTTGATGTGTATATTTCAAAAAGATAGCTTCTTTGTGTCAAGCCGTCCATTGTATCAATCTTTTATATAGATCCTATAATTCGTGAATCATATGGAACTTTCATTTTACATTATTACATTCTATTTCTTAAAAGTAAATACTTTTAGCTACTTACAATAACATCAGTTATTTTCACAGCAGTAATAATAACAGCAAACACTGCTGCACAGACACCGTGTCGAAGATTAGACATCTTACGGACAGACACGAATAGTATATGTACATTAGTAAAAAGTTTGACATTCTATTCTCAGTCAGATATAAAAATACCTGTAGAACTACCCTATCCTTTTCATATAGAGTCGTAAAAGGCAAAGGAATTAGTTGGTTTTTATTTGGGGATTGAGGTAGTTGCCACTGTAATAACTAAACTGAATCGTATATAGAATAGAATAGAATAGAATATTCTTTATTGCACACAGAAAATAATAAAATAAAATGAACATAGACTTAAACTAAACAAATGTACAATTGGCGGTCTTATCACTAATAGTGATTTCTTCCAGACAACCGTCTTAATAACAATCAATATGATCTGGAATAGGTCGGTCATTGTGCGCATCAGTATCATATAAAAAAAAAAAAAAATATATATATATATATATATATATATATATATATATATATATATATATATATATATATATATATATATATATATATATATATATATATACAATTGAATAAATAAAGGGATAATAACTACATAAAATGGGAAATATATAAGAGAAAAATAAAATAAAATTACATACACCTACATAAGATTATAAGATCAATTATAAATGAAGATAGTGTTCTTTTACGAGTGAGTTGAAGGAGGTAAGCGATTTGGCACTTCTGATTTTAAATGGCAATGCATTCCACAGTTTCACAGCCATAACTGTAAAGGATCTGCCATAAATTTGAGTGGTATGCATTGGAGTGGTGAGTCGCAGGTTCGCTGATGTTCTCAACAACCTTGAGCTTGGGATTGAAAAGAGTATTATATAGAAGAGAGAGGATTCGAGCATTCCGGCGAAGGCGAATAGGGAGCCATTCGAGCTTACGACGAAATTCGGAAACATGATCATATTTGCGTAAACCAAATACGAAACGAATACAGAAGTTTTGGAGTCGCTCTAACTTATCTAGTTGGCTTTCATTAATATCAAGATAACTGACGTCACCATAGTCAAGGATGGGAAGAAGCAAGGATTAGAAAATTTTTTAGTCTTCTAAGAGAAGCTACACTAGCAAATATTTTTCGACTAATTTCCTTAACTTGAGGGCCCCAGGATAGTGATTGGTCAAAATATACTCCTAAATTTTTCACTGTGTCACTTAAGGCTATAGGAATATTGTCAAATACAATTTTAGGTAATTGAGAGACGTCAAGCATTGAAATCATCCTGGAGCTGCCCATAATAATTGCCTGGGTTTTGGATGGATTTACAGTTAGACCATATTCCTTGCTCCAACTTGATATGGTTGATAAATCTTTATTAATAAGACTAATAGCATTATTGAATTGTGTAATTGGAACACTAGTGTATATTTGAAAATCATCAGCACAAAGGTGGTAGGAACAAAGAAGATGAGTTGAGATAGAGTTTATAAAAACTGCGAAAAGTAACGGAGATAACACGCCACCCTGTGGCACGCTGGCCAACGTATTGCTCCAAGATGAATAAACATCTTCAACCCGGACACGCTGTCGGCGTATATATTTTTGCGTTACTTTAATAAGTTGTTATAGACAGTCACCAGAGAGATACTGCCGGGGTGTAAGGGGCCCTACCAACATCTTCGGGGCCCAAGTCAACCTCACCGGCAAGTCGGCGCACCCTGCTGAATAACGGACGAGGCTCTGACGACGGCTTTCCTTTTGGGGTTGGGGGGTCAGACGGCAGTCGCCCCCGTAAAAGCCAAAATCAGCCAAATCATAATGGAGAGACTAGGAATGCGAGATCGTGTAAGGGCTAGGGCGCCGCCGCATAACGGCGCGCAAGAGCTTCGCCCGGCTCTTGTGAGAAATGGACAAGGGCTACCGTGTCATGGACGGGCACGGCTAACGACGTTAGCCCCAACTCACGCAGCCCAAACATCTCGAAAGATCCGCTTCGCAACATGGAACATAGGCACGCTAACCGGACGCGCGAGAGAGTTGGCCGATGTGCTCTCCAGGCGGAGGGTGGCCGTGGCGTTCCTGCAGGAGACTCGGTGGAAGGCCAGCAGATCCCGGTTCATTGGGAATGGCTACAAGCTGATCTACACAGGTGCACCTGGTGGGGAGAATGGGGTTGCCATAGTGCTCTCGGAGGAGTTCCAGAACGACATTTTGGAAGTGAAACGTCATAGCGATCGGCTTATGGTCGTTAGGGTACTTATCGATGGGGTAGTTACCCACTTGATAAGTGCCTATGCGCCACAGGCCGGTTGTGACGACGCCGATAAAATAGCGTTTTGGAATTTACTTGGAGAAGTGCTCCGTGGAATCCCATTATCACAGGGGATCGTTTTGGGTGGTGATCTGAACGGTCATGTGGGTGATGAATGTGGGGAATTTGAGCGTGTTCACGGGGGATTTGGGTACTGTAGCCGCAACGCGGAAGGGGAAGACATCCTCAGTACGTGTGCGGCTGCCGACCTTGCCATCGTGAACACGTATTTCAAAAAGAGACCCGAGCATCTCATCACCTACAAGAGCGGGAGGAATGCTACCCAAATCGACTTCCTACTCACTAGGAGACACCACATCAGCAAAGTAGCCAACTGCAAGGTCATACCCGGTGAGAGTCTCACTGCACAACATCGCCTTCTTGTCATGGACCTCTGCGCTAAGCCTAAAGACTCGCATACTGAGCGCGTTCAGCGCCGAATCAGGTGGTGGCTGCTCGATGAAGTCACGTCCCAGGAGTTCGCCTTAGCCATCGGTGACAAGTGCGCCGGTGGTATGGGCGAACCAGTTCAGGCTTACTGGGACAAGATTCAGGCGGCTATCCTTGGGTCGGCGAAGGAGGTGCTTGGGGTGTCTAAGGGTGGTCGCAAGTGTGACAAGGAGACATGGTGGTGGAACGACACAGTCCAGAGGGAGACAAGAGCGAAGAAAGCCCTCTTTAAGAAGTGGCAAGCGTCCAGATCTCCTGAAGATCGCGACGCATACCGGGTGGCAAAGCGCGCCACTAAGAGAGCTGTTGCCAGAGCCAGACGAGACAACTTACAACCACTTTACGACAAGTTGGAATCGTCTGAGGGGCAGAAGCTCATCTATAAGTTGGCGCGCTCCAGGGTCAAAGCGGCACAGGACATTTCCAAGTGCCGCTGTGTAAAGGACCCTGTGGGCAACCTGCTATGCGAGGACCTCGCGGTGAAGGAGAGATGGCGCTCGTATTTCCACGAGCTGCTGAACATGCAGCATAAAGGGGTGCAGCCGCCAGATCTTCCTCCGAATCAAGGACTAGTGCCACTGGTAACGCCTGCAGAGGTCCAGAATTGTCTTCGCCGCATGAAGAATCGGAAAGCTGTTGGATCCGATGGAGTCCCCATCGAAGCCTGGAAGGCGATGGGCTCTCGTGGTGTGGGCGTCTTAACCGACCTCTTCAACCAGATACTCCTCACCAGTACGATCCCGAGCCAATGGAGACTGAGTATCATTACTCCAGTCTTCAAGGGCAAGGGGTCGGTCCAGGACTGCGGTAGTTACCGAGGGGTTAAGGTCATGTCCCACACCATGAAGCTCTTCGAGAGGGATATCGACTCTCGGATTCAACAGGAGTGCACTATCTCGGAATGTCAATATGGGTTTCGCCCTGGTCACGGGACAATGGACCCTGTTTTTGCCCTAAGGACTGTCGCGGAGAAATACAGGGCGAAGAATACGCCTCTGCATTGCCTGTTTCTCGACTTGCAGAAGGCCTTCGACTGTATTCCTCGCGCGATAATCTGGTGGGCATTGCGGTCCAAAGGGATTCCAGAGGCCTATATTGACATCATCCGAGACATGTACCGTGACTCCGATTCCGTAGTTCGGACCGCTGTTGGCGACACAAAACCTTTCCCCATCACCGTCGGAGTACACCAGGGATCCGTCCTTAGTCCGTTTCTGTTTAGCGTGGTATTAGACGTATTGTCAAACAGCATCAGAAACTCACATGAGCAGCCCCCGTGGCTGCTCATGTATGCTGACGATATCGCGCTGGCAGATTCGGACACGGGTAGTTTGGTGCGACGTGTGAAGGCGTGGAAGGAGTCGCTTGAGAACGGTGGTCTGAAGCTCAATGTGGCGAAGACCGAGTATTTGGCCTGTAACTCCACAGATCCCACACCCGTACGCATAGACGGCAACACGGTCGAGCGCACGGACCAAGTGAAATACCTGGGATCTGTGTTCCATGCGTCTGGTGACATCGATTGTGACGTCAAGGCACGCATTGCTGCCGCGTGGGCCAAATGGCGTGAGGTAACTGGTGTCATTTGTTACCCCAAGATGCCGGTAAAGTTGAAGGGACAGGTCTATAAGACCATCATTAGGCCTGTCCTTTTATACGGCTGTGAAGCGTGGCCGGTGTTAGAGTGACACAAGCAAGAGCTGCGTGTCACGGAGATGAATATGCTGCGGTGGATGTGTGGAGTGACGCGGAAGGACCGCGTTAGGAACTCCCGCATTCGCGGCAGTCTTCATGTCCGTGACATTGCGGACAAATTACAAGAGTGTCGGCTCCGTTGGTACGGCCACATTTTACGGCAACCGGATGCTTACGTGGGTAACAAATGTCTGGCCATGCCGCCTCCGCCGGGCCCCGGCAGGAGGGGTAGACCCAAAAAGTGCTGGCTTGACGTCGTAAAGGGTGATATGCGTGCCAATGGGCTCACTACCAGGGATGCTGAAGACCGTGCGAAGTGGAGAAGAAAAAGTCGGAAAGCGGACCCCGGGCGCCGAAGCGAGAGTTTGGGCTGCAACCGGGATAGAACGCAAAGATGATGATGATGATGACCAGAGAGATACTGCCCTTTTTTTCGAAATAAACAAATTACCCGTACTACACCGGACTCCGAAGGAAGCTGACTTGGTTATATCAGACTCACAGTTTTAACCGTACGAACAGCCGTATTTGTGCTACTGGCCGACAACAGGTAGCCGCAAAGGCAAACCGACTAAAAACCGTCGCCTTCTTTGCCGTTTTGGTTACTGTTCTGTGAGACTAGGAGATGTAAAAACATCCATCAGCGAACCTCGGGGTCCAGAATGTAAGTTTCATTTATTTTACAAGAAACATTTAGCAGAAGCTATTATTATGACAAACGAATAAACACTTCAATGTACACAAAAAAGAGACATGATTATAGCGGAACAAAAAGATCAAAAAGCAAATATGAAATCATTAGGGACTTTGAAGTGGTACAATTAGTCTTACTACTTACGACTTGTCGCCATTTCTTAGAACACGTGCTTGCCTATTGTCCGTGCGACTTGCGCACGCGCAATTAATCGCACGTCGGCTATTAGTCGCGACGACTATTACTCATTATAATTAGCGTACGGAATTCATTTTGCATGCACCAGCGATCTGTAAGCGGTCTTGGTGTACTTATTGGTGGGAATAATATCTGCGATTTGTCGAAGTCAATTTATGGTAGGAATTGTATTTACAATTAATTTTAGATCACTGGGAACAGGAGGTATAAATACATAAAATATTTATCATTTTTATCAAAAAATGTAACAAAATGCACCAGCGCAAGGGGGCGTGCCTCTGTATTGTTACTAGAATATGACGCCACTTGGCTATCGTATACCTAGTATATGTATATATACCGAAAGCTTTATAAATAAATATTATATATTATTTTTACATATTTATTAAATATTATAATTACTTTATTGCCCAGACAAATAAAACAACTTACGTAAATAAAAACTAGCGCAAATCACAAAAAAAGGAAAAGTACGAAAATAATTAGCTGCCATCATCAGCCAATATTTGCCATAATTACATTAATGCTCCAAGTTTTCACAACAAATCGCAGTCCCTTGTTTTCCCAACCAGCCAGGCATCAGTCCATCGGGTTGGGGAGCAACCTTCAGTACGTGTGGAGTATAAAATGTGATTCATCTCTACTCCAGGACTCGGTTCTGCGATAAACATGACTGGCTCACTGCCACTTCAGCTTGCTTTTTAAGAGCTGTGATAGTCACTTTAATTTTATTAAACATTTTCGTTTCGATACTTAGTCAAAGAGAAATACTTATAGTGCTGGGTTGCTGGGATGCTTCACTGGCTTGATCATGTCCACGTATATCACTCGCCGATGTGTATAATGCTTTTCAAATAAGGATAGGACTTTGCGCCATATTGTGACGTCATAGCATAGGTTTTTAATATTTATTCCACTAACTGTTTAAAATAAAATTAGATATGTTACCTGTATTTATGACTTTAATTCCACTTATCATTATTGATACGCAAATAAGTTTTCGTTCCAAACCGTACTTTTGTAATGATATTTGACAGATACAGGTTATTGACGTTACTATTCTTATTTGAATCGCATTGTATACACCAACACACAACATGTATTTGTTTGTCACCCACACTTGCGTCTCATAGCTTGACCGTGACAGCTTAAGTATGCTGTAAATGCATGCATATCATAGATTAAGTCGCATAGTTTACAAATTTGTGGAACAGTCTCACCGCCACTGTCACGGCCTTACACCAATACTGGTCGCACTGCTCGAAGACTTCAAGCACTGAACAATAGTTTTATATTGAGATATCTAATTCATGCAGCAAATAAACCAGTAATAAATCAGAGCTAGTTCAGTATTCCCACAATAATATAGGTAGGATTTTTTTTAATTGTACATGCAGATAGAAAGGGGGTTCTCCCAATGGGCTACGTTAAATCAATTTTATCAACTGAAATTAGATCTTGCATTTATTAGGTAACAACTTAATGAAAAGCAATTTTAATTAACAATACTAATACAATAATAACCTATTTAATTAAATTTGAAGACGTGTCAAACGTATGTTATTGCTATGTAACATATAATTTATATTTTGATGTAAATCAGCTATGCACCTTAACAAGGGCGCTAACCAGACATTGCTGCCTAAACAAGCACCTCAGTATCATAAGGACTAGGAGTAGCAAAGCCTGTAGATTTCATAATGAGGCAGATGAAACGCCTCTGCACTTGCTGTGCCACTGCCGTTCCCTGATGCACAAACGTAACCTTATACTAGGGAAGCATATGCTGGAACCAGATGAGATACGAGCAGCTCCTATCATAAAACTGCTTCGTTACATTAATGAGGCAAGCTTTGCCAATAAGCTATAGTAAATGTGGCGATCATAATAGTTCATTAAATTGGACGCAGTGATACTAGGTTGAATAAACTAGCATAGCCACTTTTCGAAATAATAATAATAATAAATCTCATTTTAATTGCACTGTAAAGTTCTTATCAGAAATAAAGTTCTTTAAACCTAACTTGACCATCAGCTGACTACATATATGTGATCAGTAATTAGTAGGTGCATTAATCACACCACAAGTGCTGCCCTGAACACTAATTACCGACACGGATGAGCATTTGAACTGAACACAAAATTAACGCAAACATATTTTATTGGTAGAATGCAGAATGGAGTGGCCATATAAATATCATCATATTTAGTTCATAGGCTGTTATAAAAGTAATCAAATATACTCCTACGTTTTGGCGACAAACAACACACTTAGCGTAGCCGGCTTTGTAACTCGCCAAGAATATTTTTTCTGCAAACAGGGGCGGAGCAAGAATACCCACGCGGCCGTGGGTGGCCTGTCATAAAAGGTGACAAAACACAGCAGCTATAGCTAGATAGCTAGTTAGTAAAAAAAATCATGCCCACCTGGATGGCTAGCATTCTGAGTTTCTAAGCATGCCACTATAATAACTTTGTGGTGTGTTCTAGTTCTACCCAGGTTCTAATTCCCCTATGCTTGGCGATGCCCCTGGCATCGCAAACATCAATAGGCGATATAATTACTTCCTATTGAATGTGCCACCAGTTTGCTATTCAGCACCCATAAAAAATAGAATATATATTATTTCAAAACATGAACGTTACAACAGTAATTTATTATTACAAATAAAGTTAGTACAATCGGCGGTCTTATCGCCGTGATTTTTTTCTAAACAATACAACTTTTTAAATATATTGTTTATATGTGATTGTTGCAATTTGTCACAGACTATGCACAAAAAGTAAAAAAGAAATTACTGTCTTATGTACGCACATAAGAAGTTACACTTTTCTGGCCCAACAGAACAAAAATAGCTAAAGATTTCATCCCGTATTCTACAACTTTTTGTCTGTAAAAGGAATGATAAAGTAATAAAAAACATGCGGGGCATGTATAAGTAATGCAATGCAATCATTTAAAAGTTACATTATAAAATAAACCTTAAGTCATTATTAATAAGGTTGGTATTACTGGAGCAAAACTCCGTCTTACGAATTCTTACGATTAGGACACGTGACCTGACGCGAGATTAACATTTTTTACCCATCACAAAAAAGTGCACAGGTCCGCTAAAGAAGCTTTCACTTCAAAAATTATTTATAATGTAAGCAAATAAAAAGAATACATACTGACAATTAAAAACAAATCTATAAATGCCTTTAAAATAGTTTCCAATTTATATTTCATATTATACACTTATGCTTTATGAATGTTTGAAAAACTACAGTGAATATAGTTACAAGTTTTCTCGGAAAACAGTTCAACACGGAATACTTGAGAGATCATTATCAGCTAACTTCATCATGTCACATCGTAAAAATTTTACTATAATATTTTTTTTTTCAAATGCGCCAGAATAAGCATAACTTCAAAAATTGATTCCGACACGGAAACTGCTAGCTGTGGTTTGGTTCAATTATGTCATTATAATATACATTCCATGAATTAAGATAAATTGTAAATTAGTTTATGTGACAGCATACAAAGATATGTATTGATATGCGTGCCAATGGACCCACTACCAGGGATACCGAAGACCATGCGAAGTGGAGAAGGATAAATTGGAAAGTGAACTCCGGGCTACTAAGCAGAAATTTGGATTGCAACCGGGATTTAATGATTTTACATAAAAAGGTAATTAGATAGTTTCCTACATTCCAATAAATACTATTCTCAAGTTTCAATAAATTCGCATCGTAGTGTTATCGTTACCTTTTGTTTAAATTTGACAATTAATTACAATGATTTATAATAAAAATTATGTACATAAATAAGTTGATCAAATTTTTTAAATAGGTCCTCTCTCTCTCGAACTTATAATTCTACACCTACATCGCTAGATACCTAATGAACAATATCTCCAGATTAAAGGTTGCCTGGAAGACCTACCTATTGTGTATTCTTCTTCTCTTTCGTTTCGCTCTTGTCAGAGCGGTCGTGGTCATCGTTTTTCAGTCACACGCCTGACAATCCGTCTCCATTCCTCCCGGACAGCTGCTTTTCGGGAGCACATGTGTACTGGGACGTCCACTGCAGCCTTTACTTGGTCCGTCCATCTCATAGGCGATCTGCCGCGAGGTCTTGTTCCTTCTATTTTCCCTTGGACAACCAGACGTTCGATGGAGACATCGTCACGCCTAATCAAGTATTGTGTATTAGTTGTAAGAATTACAATAAAGAGTTATTTATCTATTTAAATACTCCTCCAAATACTGTAACATGACGCTGAGTCACTGTTGAACATTATTTATCGAATGCACCTATAGATTATGCTGTAAATCCAATCAGCATAAATTGAATCCGCGCAGGAGTTGCGAGCAGTGCGACAGATGCCGTGTAATTGTTCCTGTGACAGTTTTTTTTGCAATGAACCCCGTCCCTAATGTTCGCGCGATCGAATCGGTTTAAAACGAAACATTATTGTATTGAAGCGGACTTTTTTATATTTAATGAAGTTAATGTATAAATAAGCTAGTTTTTAAAATTATTTTCCTGAATTCTTAAATACTATATTGAGAAAAACATAAAGTTAATTCAATGGTATATCCAACAATGCAATATAAATGCATAAATAAATAGAAAAAACGTGTCCATATTTGTTTAAATACAATAAAAAAAAAACTTTAAATTGGCATTCAAATATTTAAAATGGCGTTTAATTCTTCATGTGATTCCTTTTAGAAATAAAAATAATATCATCCTATCATTTTCTATAGATATCGTAAATGCTGAATAAAAATACATTTTATCACAAATACAAAGAAAGAACCCCCATATGCTGTTAGAAAATCAAGTGACAGTTGCCTCTGTAAAAGTTATACGTATAACTATATCTATTTTTTTGTGTACAGAACTGATAAGAGTCAGCATATGCAAGCACTTCTAAGAACAGAAAGAAAATTATGTTTAACTATATCTACAGAAGTTTAATATGTAATTTTAATCTAAATATTTGAATTTAAGATAAAAATAACATGTGCTTCGTTAAAAAAAGCCGTGGCCATACTGGCATACATTTTATCCCTCATAATAAACGCAGGGGCGCAGTGTACTCAGGTGTCGAATCGCGGCTGAGAGAGGAATGTGTGCACCGGCCCTTTTATTATACATTCGATCAAATACAGTGAAAACGTTAGAAAAGGTTCGTTACATGGTGAGTGTACTGCTTGTAAAACGGGCATCAAGGTAGTATGAGACTCCTATAAAAAACACTTTTGTGCATGTACAAAGAACGCACATCACTACTATAAGACTAGAATAGGCGTAGCAGCAGCAGAAATAAATTATCAACAAGACATTTCGGTTTAAATCTGAATTATTCGAAAACGAGAAGCCAGGAAGAAGTCAATTCAGTAGCTGAACTATTTTAGTTGAAAAATAAACTTCCGCGTTTAAAATTTTAATACGAATATCTTAAAGCGTACCTACATTTGTTGAACGTATATTATACGAATTAAGGGTGGTCAGTGCAAAGGGGCTCCGCTCCCCCGAACTCTTTGATGTGGCGGCGGCCGTGAAAATTCAACGCACATTCATAACGAAACACGTAATTGCACACAAATTGAGGTTCCAACATATTCCATTCCAAATTAAGGCTTTAAGTTAAGCCACATGTTATTATTGTGTTTCATCAATGCATATTTTTGAATAAAGATTTATTTCAACTTTGACAATCAAAGCAGAAAAATAATTTTTACGTTCTCTTTATTTCCTCTGTAATTCGTCCCATTCTCTTCGTCTTATTATATTTGATTTAAAACCGTCTAATACCATTTAGCAGCCTATAAATGTTCACTGAGTAAATTACATTACATTTAGTTCAGTTTCTTAAAAGTGGTCCTTTTTTCTCTTCCTGAAAAACTGCGCAACCTGGAAAGCCACGGGGATTGCCTGCAATGTAACCCGATCCGGGTTACATTGCAATCCGGGTTACAGGCCAAGTAATAAGTTAGGGATAAAGCAATCTAAGAGCCACAACCCACACACATATAAGCGAGAGAGGGGTGCGCAGGTGTTCATCATGTAGGATTTCATCGCCTGCCTTCAAGAGGCCGTAGCCTGACTAGGGCGTTGCATCCCGTGGACTCGGCACTGAAGGTGCAAGAAGGAACACCTGATTTTAGTGGGTATACAATTGACTTGCTTCTCCTACCTTAGAAAAAGGGACGTTCAGATGCATTGCACGGGGAGTACCGCACTACTCCGCCGCTCGTTTCCACATGACGGGATGTGTTGTCCACGAGCACCTCCCAAAAAAGGGATAGAGCAACTTCGCATACCATGTTTTAGTCACTTCTTGTCCAGGTTTGTATAAGTCACTCTATTTTTTTTTTTGGTCTCGGGGAAAAACCCTCTCTTGACGGGTTCCCCCGGCCCGGGGGGACCGAGGGATATGTGGGACTCCGGGAAAGATGTTCGGCCATCCGACTACCCACTAAAAAACCCCGCTTTTTACCTATCGCCTACGCCCGGGCCTACGGAAATGTGGCCTGCCGATCTCGTGGCCCGGGCCGGCGCCGGCCCGCCCTTTCTAAAGGCGGGCCTCTTCTAAACTGTTGACGCCAGGGGGTCAGGGTTTCATCCCCCCGGCGCTCTCCTGTTGACTCAAGGAGTTGAGGAGGGCCGCGGAACAGCACGCGGCCCTCTCCCTTGCGGCAATAGTGCAGGCGGCGGATCCTCCCCCGAGGAGCCGCCCGCGGCCGCTTTCTACGGCGGCCGGAGGTCGTTGCTTGCCCTCCGGCGCCGACGACGTGGCCTGCGTTGGCGGGAGTTGACTCCCGCTCCCGCCCCGCCGCCCCCTTTGCGGACATTACTGCCTCGCAAAAGGAGGCGACGGCCGACCATCCAGGATCACCCCCGACCATGGACAGAACCAGGGCCGGGAGCGACAGGTCGGCGGCCAATTCCGGACGGGACTCGCACCCCCGCGGCGTGCCGGTCAGGCGTGGGTACGACTACCAGGCGACACTCCAGAAAAACCAGGGAGTCGCCCAATGCCGTAGCCGGCCCAGCATGACCAACCGACAGCGAGGATGCGATTCCCACCCCAGGAACACTCCCTGTGCAGGCGCAGTCGAAATAGGCATGGTTTCGACTACCAAATCAGGGCCCGGGGCAAAACCCGGGACCCCAATCAGTATTCGCAACCATCCCACCGGGGACCACGCCACGAACAGAGAGCGAAGTTGGAAAGGATGTAGGAGGTAGACGGGAAGAAAGGTAGGACTCTGTCGCCTCGGACGGAGAGGGGAGTGAGGCGACGGATGCTCGGGCACCTCGGGTACGCACACCCGTGCACTCCTCGGACAGAGGAGCGCCCCTGAGAGGATAAGTCACTCTATTTTTTTTTTTTTTTTTGGTGTCTGGGAAAAACCAACCTCTCTTGACGGGTTCCCCCGGCCCGGGGGGACCGAGGGATATGTGGGACTCCGGAAAAGATGTTTGGCCATCCGACTACCCACTAAAAAACCCCGCTGTTCTCCTATCGCCTACGCCCGGGCCCACGGATATATGGCCAGCCGATCTCGTGGCCCGGGCCGGCGCCGGCCCGCCCTTTGTCTTGAGGCGGGCCCCTTCTAAAGTGTTGGCGCCAGGGGGTCAGGATTTCGTCCCCCCGGCGCTCTCCTAACAACTCTAGGAGTTGAGGGGGGCCGCGGAACAGCACGCAGCCCTCACCCTCGCGGCAATGGTGCGGGCGGTGGATCCTCCCCCGATGGGCCGCCCGTGGCGGCTTTTTACGGCGGCTGGAGGTCGTTATTTGACCTCCGGCGCCGCCGACGTGGCCTGCGTTGTCGGGAGGGGAGTGTGGTGGTCGACTCCCGCTCCCGCTCCGCCGCCTCCTTTGCGGACATGACTGCCTCGCAGAAGGAGGCGACGGCCGTCCATCCAGGATCGCTCCCGACCATGGACAGAACCAGGGCCGGGAGCGACAGGTCCACGCCGATTTGGGCGACGAGGACGCGGCGCTCCTCGCGCCACGCACGGCACACGGCGACAGTGTGGTTCACCGTGTCCTCCTCGTCGCCCGCGCCACAGTGGTGGCACCCCGACGTCATCTCCCGCCCTATGCGACACAGGTACCTCCCGAAGCAACCGTGCCCCGAGAGGACCTGCGTCAGGCGGAAGGTCAGGGCGCCGTGGCGCCTTTCCAACCATTCGGCCAGGACGGGCCTCACCGCTTCGATGGTGGCGAGGCCCGCGCTGGGGAGCGCGAGGCGCTCCTTCCACTCCACCATGAGCACCTCGTCGCGCAGCTCCGCCCGCTTTACCTCAACTTCGCGAGGCGCGGGGCGAGAGCCACGCTCGGCCGCGTCCCGGCGCCACTGGTATAATAGCGCCAGGACCCGGGCCTCGAGGTCCCATGGTGGGGAAAGTCACTCTATTTTTTTTTTTGGTCTCGGGGAAAAACCTCTCTTGACGGGTTCCCCCGGCCCGGGGGGACCGAGGGATATGTGGGACTCCGGGAAAGATGATTGGCCATCCGACTACCCACTAAAAAACCCCGCTGTTCTCCTATCGCCTACGCCCGTGCCCACGGATATATGGCCTGCCGATCTCGTGGCCCGGGCCGGCGCCGGCCCGCCCTTTGTCTTGAGGCGGGCCCCTTCTAAAGTGTTGGCGCCAGGGGGTCAGGGTTTCGTCCCCCCGGCGCTCTCCTAACAACTCTAGGAGTTGAGGGGGGCCGCGGAACAGCACGCAGCCCTCACCCTCGCGGAAATAGTGCGGGCGGCGGGTCCTCCCCCGAGGGGCCGCCCGCGGCCGCTTTTTACGGCGGCCGGAGGTCATTACTGGCCCTCCGGCGCCGCCGGCGTGGCCTGCGTTGGCGGGAGGGGAGTGTGGTGGTCGACTCCCGTTTCCGCTCCGCCGCCTCCTTTGCGGACATGACTGCCTCGCAGAAGGAGGCGACGGCCGTCCATCCAGGATCGCCCCCGACCATGGACAGAACCAGGGCCGGGAGCGACAGGTCCACGCCGATTTGGGCGACGAGGGCGCGGCGCTCCTCGCGCCACGCAGGGCACACGGCGACAGTGTGGTTCACCGTGTCCTCCTCGTCGCCCGCGCCACAGTGGTGGCACCCTGACGTCATCTCCTGCCCTATAAAGTCACTCTATTGTTCTAAGTTAATCTAAGTTTACCTCGATGGTTTGTAGCTCTCCGCCATATTGATAATTTGGGACTTTTTTTTCTTTTTTTTTTTTCTTTTTGGGACCTAACCTAACCACTAACTTCAATGCGGATGTAATATGTTAGTGACTCGAAGTAGGTCTTACTTCGTGTTGTTCTATTTAGCTTGATTTTTTTTATTGCTGTAGGCCAGCAGACTAGCTGACGGCCCGCTTACAATTTAACAGTTACCGTCGCCTATGGGTGTTTGCAAGGTTGTTAGATTTTTTTAACAAAATATACACAGTAAGAAAATAAAGAAGTGAAAAATATAATATGTCATGTGAAAATCGGTACTTAATGGTGATAACTGTTTGACAAATCTTGGAAAATATAATTCAATGAATTTCTGTTTTATTGGAAATCATAAGGTCATATTTGGCAATATAGGAAAATCACTGTTCCGTACCTGCGGTTGGCACGTATCCAAGCAGCCTGCACTGTTACAATGCAACAGGGCCCAATGACCACTTCATATTTACGATTATTACTTTTATTTGTTACGTTTGCTAGTGCACTTTAAACGGTAATAGTTTGGTTGTTTAGTCAAAGTTATGTAAGGATGATGTCATATAAAACGTACCACCAAATATTTGCAATCTATAGTTAACAATGGCACTACATTTATTTTCAGTTGCAGTTTTTTTGGATTTGTTCTCCGTGCAGGGGCGGAGTAAGGATCTAACCCCTGCGGCCGGGGTCTGCCCTAAAAGGCGACAAAACAAGCCTAGCCAAGCAACGTGGTTGGGCCTCAAGCCTGTCTGGATGGCAACCACCAGTGGTGTATAAGTACACCGCCATAATAGCCTTGTGTAGTGTTCCAGCATTAGCGACCCAGGTCCCTGTAACTCTTTTTTTTTTTTTTTTATTGCTGTAGGACAGCAGACAGGCTGACGGCCCGCTTAGAATTTAGCAGTTACCATCGCCTATGGATGTTTGCAGCACCAGTGGCATCGCGAACACGCTGCTGTCCCATAAAGGTCTATGGAATAGGTCTATGGAACTCTATGGAATAGCAGCGTGATCACGGTACCCCTACCATCACAAACATCCATTGGCGACAGTAACTGTTTATTATTAAGTGAGCCATCAGTCTATTTGCTATTTTTCAGTAATAAAAAAGTTTTTGATGACTTTTATGTGTTTCGTTACCTATGACGTAGCCTTTGATTAATATAATCAAGGGACGTATAAGCATACAACAAAAACTATTCAGCTTTTGGCGTTAAGAGAAAATGGATGTTGATATGTGTTTAGGAAGGACACCAGTTTGAAAAAGCATGTTGAGATTTTAAATATATTTACAAGCAGTCTGACCTCCTCAGTATACATTTTTAACCTGATTTGTAGGGCAATGCCAGATAATTTTCCTCCTGTATCTCTTTTTTCTGTCAGCGTGGTTTACAATAATAAATGGGTTACATAGACATTTGTTTCTTATAAATCCAGTCGTTTCAATGGCTGGACACAATAAACCAGACACAAACTAAATGCATCATCTACGATATGATTATTGCACCGGGGTGTACATCCCTGCGGCCGAGGGCGGCTTCTCGTAAAAGGCGATAAAACAGCCCTAGCTTGGTGGCAGAGCTCCAAGCCCGTTTAGATGATAATCATTTCTGGTTTTTTTATTGCTGTAGGACAGCAGACAGGCTGACGGCCCACTTAACAGTTACCAACGCCTATGGATGTTTGCAATGCCAAAGGCATTGCGAACACGCTGATGTCAAATAAGGGTACAGGAACTTGGGTCACTAATGCCGGAACGCAACACAAGGTTATTATGGCAGCATACTTAAGACCAAAGGTGGTCGCCATCCAGACGGGCTTGAGGCCATACCACGTAGCTAGGGTGGGTTGTTTTGTCGCCTTTTACGACAGGCCGACCCCGGCCACAGACGTTAGTATTCTTTCTCCAACCCAGCACGGATCAAATGGTCTCTAAATATGCTGCTATTATACCTTGTGCTGTATTTCGCCATATGTAGTCTGGACAGCGGCGAGTTAGCAGTGCCCATGGCGTAGCAAACATTCATAGGGGGTGGCAATTACTTACTATTGAATGGACTGTCAGCATGTCTACCATTCCACCAGGATAAAAAAAAGTAAAACTTCACTGTAGTACATCAACTAAGTTTTAACTTGATTTAAAATTAAAAGAAACAAAGCAGCTGTCGTCGCCAGGAAGTAAAATAAAGTAACAAAAATATTTAGTGGTCTCGCTTTACTCAACACCTGGTTTTTCAGTGATGCAAAAATACTCAATACTATTTTCATCCTCCTCCCAATAATGGGGGGTTTGCAGAACGGCGACGTAAAAACACGAAAGCGTGTACAGTCGTGTACACAAATAAAGACGTTAAATTTAGAGGCGTGCGGTTGGCACACCTGGCGCGCACAGACGCCACGTGGCTGTTTCGGATACGACTGTACTCAAAATATCCATATAGAGCTAAATATTTAAGTTTTTAATAAGAATATTCTAAGGAATCTTAAAAGTTAGCTAATATATAAATCGTTTTATATAGTAAAAAGCTCATGCTTCATTTTCTTCTTTCGGTATAGGATAGTTGGGATGGCTCGACATCATATACGCAATGAGCTCTTAATGAAAGCTTGAAATTATTCGTACTGAAGACCTCAGATTCCCTAGAAATTCTACCCGTTTTTGTATTATCGAACATCTGACAAGGACTAACAGAAGACTGTTTAAAGTGGCACGCAACGTGGCTCGTCGGAACGGCTGGCAGTATACATAGACCACACGAGGACAAGTGCTATGTAGACGCAAACCTGGGGAAGCTGTGCTCAAGATCCGAAACGTGGACGATATCAATAACAACATTAGATCTTTTTTTTTTTATTGCTTGTACCCTGTAAATCATTAACTATGTTTTGTCGTACATCTTATACCATACCTTTATTGACGACCTCCGTGACGCGGTAGCTTTTGCAAATCGGAGCGCCTGTGGGGGTCGTGGTTTTGATTCTCATCCAGTCTTGGTTTATATGTAATAATTTGCGATGGAGGGTTATATAAGTGATATGTCGATTGTGTACCCGTGGCACATGTACACTCTGCTACTCTAACTACTAGACTGGATGGCGTAGAGTTAATTATAAGAAAATATAATATAAAATATATGAAATTGTATTTATGTATTCTTAGACTAGACTGCAAAGTATAAATTAATATATATATAACTATATACTTCCATGTATATATTCAAAATATTTTGTTACTCTAATCAAATTTGTAAAACGAAACTAAACTACCAATGGCTATAATACGTGTATACAAAATAAATATAGTGATTTTAAAAAAATTATTACCAGTATTAAAAAGTGCTGTAATTCATAAGTGTTATTATTGTCATTTGTTTATGTTGTATGCAACTTATTATTTCTACATTATATACAATTTTAAATGTTACCGTATGTTGTTCTTTGCGTTATTATTATATTGAATTTTACAGTCAAATAAAATGGAATTTAAAGAAAACTATTCACATAATATAAAGAATAAATCATAATTGTAACATAAAATCCTAACAATTATTAATTGCGACAGAATACGGAGTACGCTGTGTTGCATTTTCGTAGTACATAATTTGTTAGTTTTTGTTTGATTGCTTTTTTGTCTTAAAGACATTCTTAATTTGTAAAAAGAATAATAATTTTAACACTTGAGTCAACCAAGATTTTAAGGTTGGCATTGAAAGTCAGCGCCATGTCGTTTCTTTATGGCATAATGCTGAGTGCAAACCTTATTGGTGGAGGAGCGGCGAATATTGACGAAAATATGTACTCTATTTGTTAATTCTTATCTTTTCTTATGTTCTATGATATTTTTCTTTCTTCTTTCTTCTTTTTTAGCTCTACAGCTTACTTTATGTATTGTTTAGATTGCAGTATGTGTATTTTCACCTTATATTTATTTATTTATTATAATTATGTTAATCGCATATCTATACAAATAAATAAAATTGGAGGGTCTGCTTGTAATATTAAAATAACCGCTTTTTACTAAGTGCATTCGGACATATAGACGGTACATATACCAAAACAACATTTTTTACAATTTTTGTCTGTCTGTCAGTCTGTCTGTCTGTCTGTCTGTTTGTTCCGGCTAATCTCTGAAATGGCTGTACCGATTTTGACGGGACTTTCACTGGCAGATAGCTCATGTACCAAGGAGTGACTTAGGCTATTTTTATTTTGGAAAAAAAATTGTTTTTGTTAAAAATAATAAGTTTCGGAAATTTTAAATTCCAATTTAAGTTGACTTCAGATTTATATCATTAATCATATGAAATAGGGTTCAGCTTAGGCTGGAATTAATAGATTGTTTTTCCAATTTAATTTGACATCATATTATATCCAAAAAATGCCGTTTAAAGTCACTATTCCACGCGGACGGAGTCGCGGGCACAGCTAGATTTACATATAAAATTCATCGCTGGCATATCAAGTCATTATATAAATCAGTCATATATTTTTTTGTCAATATAATTTGTAGGTGGTTATATCATCTTTATAGAATTCTTTACTAAATATTACGTATATACCTACTTCGCCAGTTTAGATGGAACACGGCCCGGCTTCTTTCGACGTCCGGTTATTATTCGCTGATCCTATTGGAAATATTGCACTTTTATTGTTCACTGTACTTTTGTTTTATTTATTTTTCAAGTGGATTTTTTCGGTATTGTTTTTAAATTGTAGCTCCATGTCCAGCGGAATTTAGTTCTAATATTAATTTAAGATACTTAGTTTTATTTTTATGTTTATAACAGGTATTTATTAATTTATAATACATGTCAGTTTTGAAGGCAGGTTGTTATTTTCTTCGTGCAGGGGCGGAGTAAGAATACTAACCCCTGCGGCCAGGGTCGGCCTGACATAAAAGGCGACATAACAACACTACGTGGTAGTGCTCCAAGCCCGCCTGGATGGCGACCACCTTTGGTCTTAAGTAGGCCGCCATAATAACCTTGTGTTGTGTTCCGGCATTAGTGTCCCACGTTCCTGTACCCTTATGGGGCAGCAGCGGGTTTGTCACCACATTTGTCCAAGGCAGATTTGCAGGCACATGTACATACAGTGATTTCAGTAGGTTTTACCTCAATGTTTTTCTTTTCCGTCGGAAAGTGGAAATAACTAAGAGGCCAACCATAAATTACGTCAAACGAATTTTAGGACTTTTTAACCCCTCCTCCCGTGATGTGACGTCACACATTTATCAATTTTATGCATTTATTTAAAAATATTCAAAAGAAAAATTTATTTCCATTTTTTCTCATTTTATCAAATAATCTTTAATAAAATCAACATAACGTCAAATATTTTAGATAACAGAGAAAGACTTAAACCTATTTAAATTCTTACCATTCAGAACTCTCGTGAATTTCAGCGTCTCACTTGCATTACAACCTTGATTTTGAAGTTGAATGTTGTTGCGTGAGAGATAATTTCATAGCGAAAGTGCTAAAGTATTAATAAATATACATCGAGTAGGTAATTTTTTCAAGTTTTTTATTCACACATAAATTTCGCATTTTAGTATTTTAAATCTTAACATGTGACGTCACAAAACTTTCGATGCCCCTTGTCACGCAATGTCACATTCCGGTAGAATTCTGGAGTCTAAGGAGTACACCAAGAATTCTTCGAACCCATCCTCTCGGTCATTAGCTAATCCATTCTATAATACGAATCCACTGTTACCGTATAATTGTCTCCTGGCCATGTTACACCCCCTCTCACCCCATTTGCCCACTTTGCCCGCTGATGTAATTACACGGCCCAGTTCCCTTATCTTAGCGAATACTTTTCCTTTTACACCACCTAACTTCACGTTTATCAGGTAAAACTTTTGCTACGGCAAATTGAAAATTTTACGATGTCATAGGGTACAATGTGAGTAAGAGCGGAAAACGCTTTGACCTTTAACATTTTTTTTTTTGGCGCCTTTCCACCCATTCGGCCAGGACGGGCCTCACCGCTTCGATAGTGGCGAGGCCCGCGCTGGGGTGCGCGAGGCGCTCCTTCCACTCCATCATGCGAACCTCATCGCGCAGCTCCGCCCGCTTTACCTCCACTTCGCGAGGCGCGGGGCGAGAGCCACGCTCGGCCGCATCCCGGCGCCACTGGTACAATAGCGCCAGGACTCTAGCCTCGAGGTCCCATGGTGAGTTTGACCTTTAACATGCTCTTACACTTCTGAACAACAATTTTGGTTTTTGGCACATTATATAATGTTAAAGTGGTGACTGTTAATCATGAAATTAATTTAAGCTTTAGTTCATCGTTAAGAGCACATTACACTCGTAATATCAGGATATGATATAGAAATCAGTATATGAAAATGACACTGATGGGAATTGCAGCGATTAATGTGCAATAGTTTATGTATACAACTATTATATTCCATAATGCGATCATAGTTAGGTTGCCTGGAAGAGATCGCTTATTCCATTTTTCTGTAATAAAAAAGTTTTTTTATTGCTGTAGGACAATAGACAGGCTGACTGCCCGATTAGAATTTAGCGGATACCGTCTTCTATGGGTGTTTGCAACGCCAGTGGCATCACGAACACGCTGCTGTCCCATAAGAGTACAGGAACTTGGGTCACTAATGCCGGAACACAACACAAGGTTATTATGGCGGCATACTTAAGACCAAAGGTGGTCGCCATCCAGACGGGCTTGAGGCCCTACCACGTAGCTAGGGTGGGTGATTTTGTCGCCTTTTACGACAGGCCGACCCCGGCCGCAGAGGTATCTATCTATTTATATATAGCTGGATAGAAAACTCTTTATTGTACTAAAAAAACAGGTACCTACAGTTTCATAATTTGCTCTAAAATTACAATTGAGAGATTAGTTTTGTAGTGGTAGATTATACCGCAAGTACTTAACAGTAATCGCATAACTAGAAAAATCAGCTTAAAAACATTATTTTTACGTTATTCGGTTTCTTGAACCACATAATATAACTTAACGTTTTGCCGCAATTTATCTGATGCACTGGTGCTTGACATATCTTTCAAAAATACCGGTATTACTACAATTATGTCAATGTGTCCGTGTTTTTGAAATGTCTAATATTTAAATTGAAATTTCCAATATTTCCTATTTATCGCTGACATTAGGACCCTACCCTTGATATTGCGTAACGAATTAATTGTGTTATCAAGTATTAATGGTATATCTCGGGTAGGCTTTAATTACAGTAACATCGAACCGGCTTTTGCCGGAGCACGGATCAAACGCGATTCTATAATTTATTAAAATTATTTAACTTAATAATTTACCTTAAAATAATGACATAGTGGTTAAATGTAAGTCATTTGAGGTTTATAGTAGCCAAGGAGTACCAGATACCCGCATCATTGCTGTGAGCGCTGGAGGTACGAATCCCTGACCCCCCGGCACCAACTATGGAAGAGTCCACTGTCGAGTACAAAGGCGGGCCGTCGCTGGCCCACACGATCGTCGGGACAAGTCTTAGTTTACCCGTAGTCCCAGGCAGTACGTGATTAACAACGGCGTTTTTAGAAATGTTTGCATGTCGACCACTTTCCTCGAAAAAAAATTGTCAATACTAATCACGTGTTTAACACCTGATGTACAATATAAATCTTTGGTGCAGGTCGGGAGACAGGAATCAAAACCGCGGCCACCACAAGTTTTCCAGGGTACAAGATGCCCTTGTGCAGGGGACGTTCGGGCATCGATGTGAGCCTTTATTTATGTTTATGCTAGGGTAAACCCTGACATAAACTTGGGGAGCAACTACCCCAGAGTGGCGAGGGTTTGACCGCTTGAGCACACATGCCTATGTGGACGGTGAGGCATCACGGCAGCCCGTTGACGACCTATCTTCGGCCTGGGACCAATCTATAACGAAGGAAAACTAGATTATAATTAATAAAATAGATCGAAAGTTATAGTAATGACATTTCGTAGTTTGAATGTTGCAGAGCTTATTTTCTGACTGATTCCTTTTTAATGTCTGGAGGAAGAATATTGAAGCGTGCGGCCGGGAAAACCTGTCGTAAAAGGCAACCAAACAACCTTAGCTAGGTCATAAGGTCTTAAGCTTTCTGGATGGCAACCACTGCTGGTCTCTAAGTAAGCCGCCATAACAACCTTGTGTTATGTTTGTTTGGGTATAACTGACGTTAACTTCCAGTTTCCTTATATAGATAGATTCGCAAATATCCATTGCCGAAGCTTCTTAGTATTAAGTGATTCGTCAGCCTGTCTACATTATTATCAAATGAGGTCATTGAGAACTCACAAGACTTTAATTTGCATTTTTCTTTTTAATACTCTTGTATTTATAAATACAACTTATATAAATATTAAACAAATAAATAGCATAATATAAACAAAGATGACCGGTGTTTTACTGAAAACAAGCTGCGAATATAAACTGTTGAACGTGTACGCGACGAAATAAATACAAACATTAAATTATTTTTAAATCACCACAGCTGTTTCGGATTGTAACGATTATTGCTTGGAAATATGCAAATTGGAAATTTGATAAATTTATTCTCGTAATTTCAAAGAACGTATCAAACATTTAATGAGGTCATCCAATATTAATTATTTTTCACTACTTAGGGAATCACTTATTATTATGTTTTAGGAAGCTCTTATTATACAATCGCTGTATAGCTGTACGGCGTAGTCTTTGGTCATGCTCGAAGTAATAATTTTTTTGTGAGAAAGTGAATCGTAGAAAAATAGCTACTATTTACATGACTTGATGATGTATTCTAAAGAAACCTTCGGATTACCGGCATTATTATATTTACAAAACAAGCTATCGAAAGACATATTACGGCTATCTCAAGTAATTGGGATGGTAATAATAATTTATAAAATGTCTTATATATAGGTACATGTGATTGGCTTTATTAAGCAATACTATAGGATATAATTAAGAAGAATTCATTGTATGCTATAATACAAAATTCATTTCAGTTCCAACTTCCAAACTAGATAAAAATCAATTTTAGAAACGATGTAGAATAGGCCAAGCTAAAAGTAAAGAAGAAGCACACTCGTATAGCTCAAAATGCCTGTACAGGAGCGAGAGCTCTAGCGGTGCTCCTAGCGTTGCAAAATAACAAACATCCACAGGTGATGGTAAATCCTTACAATTAATGGAATAAGAAAAATACACCTTTTGATTCGGTCACTCGTATCTGTCAGCTAAAATTAACTTGTCTAGACATATGTAGTTATTCAGGATGTTCTTAAATAGTCATCATCATCTCAGCGTAGCATCCCGGTTGCAACCCAAACTTCCGTTTCGGTACCCGGGGTCCGCTTTCCGACTTTTTCTACTCCACTTCGCACGGTCTTCAGCGTCGCTGGTAGTGAGCTCATTGGCTCTTGTTGTTCTCTTAAACAGTATAATATCCGGATGACCGAGCTTAGCTCGGTATTTTGTTTTTTTAAATTGTGTTTTTTGGAAATTAACAATTGATTTTCTTAGTCTAACCTCAAAGCAAGCACTCATTGGCTTCGTGTTACTTAACAACGCCATCTGCTGGAATAGCTTTAGTGTTGTTATATCGATAAAGCAATTTTAAAAAAAAATATTATTATTCGCCGATAGATGTCAGGAAGAGTCATTTTTCAGTTTAAATTGGGACTACTCAAACGCCACCTTTTGACATTTTCTAGAAATGATTCCTAGCTAGATCGATTTATCGCCCCCGAAACCCCCCGTGTACTAAATTTCATGAAAATTGTTGGAGCCAATTCCGAGATTATCTCTTGTATATTGTGGAAAAAATTGTCTAATATATATATATATACAAGAATTGCTCGTTTAAAGATATAAGATTACACAACAGCTCTTGTTGATGTTCTTAAACAGTATATTATTAAAAAACCTACCTCAGGGTTAATTCATTATGAGTACGTTTTTTTAAAATAACGTTTTTTAAAATGTAGAGATAATAAATTAAATCCAAAAGAAGGTAGTTCCTCATTACCTTTCTGAGATCACCAAATCGAATCAAGCTGCTAAACTTAACCAGGCCATCCATTCACGTAACTAAATTAGCATCACCTTTATAAACAATTTACCGGTGATTAATCGCTGACACGTCGTGCTGTCGTCGACGCTCGTGCCCAGTGCGTTCCCGCTGCGTGCCTCCAACGTGGCACGCGGGCCACGCATGTACGCCGGTACATGCATTCGACGGTGTGAATGATGTGTGTCTCAATTGATTTATACAATTATTCTAATTTAAATGTCGCTAAGGTCCGAATGTGATGACATATTATTTACTTCAGAATATTCAGTCTATTTTCGTTTTCTGACAGTGTACGTTACTTTGCCTATCACTTTATTTTTACTTAAATAAAATATAAATCTACGATAAATTTAGCAAAGCTACTTTTAACGGCAACCATTTACCTTTGAGCTAGTTAACTAGCTATTTTATCTCGGCTAAACATTATCAGGAGCGATAAACCCAAAAATTAATGAATCGGTATATACTCTAATTGCGTGGAACATACGAGTTAAATCTTTGTTGTTGTCAGCCTATGTAGAATTTTTATGACAATGATTACAATTACAATAATATAGTAAGTTTCAATGCTGGCACAAGACGGCACGTTATGATGATGCAATAATTTTATTTTATTGCGTTTCTAAAGGCGACGTACACATGTATTACATTACACAAAGCAAAGGATTAGAGTTATCTTTTTTAGCTGAGTATTCAATCAAGAGTCATCCGTCAAAAAACTTGTGTGTCAGTTTATACTTACACTCAGGATGTTTTAACAATATTTTAAAGGTGAAAGAAGCACGCATGTATGTACTTTTGCCGGTAGGTATATTTTTTACTTTATTTTTAATAATACAAGCTGTCAATTTCTTCTCTTGTTTACCGAGGGTAACTATTTAAAAGGAAATTGAATAGAGGAATAAATGAAGTAAAGCTTATCATAGGACGGTGATAAAAACTCCATTTTCAATCAATCCAAATTGGATCAAATGTATCAAATCCACGTCTGCCATCCCAATTTATAAGAAACCAATGGAAATGTTAATATTAAAATATCTAATAAAAATATTTATATACAAAATCAGCACGTTTAAAAGAAACAGGTGGTATAAACAAATCTGTTTAAAATTATTTTCAAATAAAATCTAATCAACGAACGAGGTTATTACTATGGGAAACGGAAAAATGGATATCTGTGTAAAAATAAACACGAGTTGGTTGCGGCACTGTAAATTACCTGTTGGTTTTACTGAAATGTTTGATGCGTCTGATCGATACACATGTGGAATAAGTAGTCTTGGTCCATTAACTGTGCAATTCATGTTTCAGTAACACACAGACATTCGGCTTTCATAAATTTTTAATAAATCAGATGCTCTAGATTAAAAGTTATTTTATATGTACCTATATATACAAATTTTGTCTTTAAAATACGAGTATATTTAGTTATAACTATTATTCTTTAAATACAAGTTATATAAACGCTGGCGAACGTTTGTCATACTATGCTCAGTGTAGTGCTATATTAAATACTTTTGGAACTAAGGCCGGCTTGCTCGACCAATCACTAAACCGATTTAGCGCTAAACTTATTTGAATCCTCATTCTGTCCCTGTCACATTGATAACATTTAATTTTGTCATGGACAGAATGACAATTAAAATAAGTTTAGCGCTAAATCAGTTTAGTGATTGGTCGTGCAAGTCGGCCTAAATTTCGCTCTGTATTGCATATATAAAAAAACCCTCTTTTTAGCAAAATTATTAAAAACGTATTTTTTCATATATATATATATATATATATATATATATATATATATATATATATATATATATATATGTGGGAGAAAGTTTTATATTAATGGCAAGTTTTTAAGAAAAAAAACACCGAGAGAGATGTCAAAAAGAGGTCATGTCAGATTACGAACTAAGTTGTATTGTGTGTAACAAAAATAAAAGAATTGTTGCTAAATCTACATATCTTTACTTTATTGGAGTCCCACAACTAATTTGGGGGCTCGTCCGGGATCCAGAGAAGTATAAGTGATGAAGAATTAGCAATATTTACGAAGAAATTCATTCGAAATACCGACGCGTCATCGTGTTGATGTGCTGTTTTACCGACAATAAGCCGCTTCAAATGCTGTGAGACGTGTTTGTAATGTCATAATAACAATGTTTATATATGATTGAATGAAGATAAAATTTATTTTGATGATTACTGGACTATACGATTAAAGATGTTATAAGGATGCTGATACGATTTGAAGAAGATTTTACAACTTAAGAAGACGACTTTTTTCAACGATTTAAAGATTATTTTTTCTGATTGAAGTTACAAGATGCCACCAAAGAAAAATAAAGATGTTGAAGACCGTGAACGGGAATGGCGTGATGCTGATGACTCCCCTTGTATTTCGTTTAGAGACGTGGAGAAATCAATGACGTCTTTCAGCGGAGATGATGATTACCCAATTTCAACTTGGTTTGAAGAATTTGAAGACACGGCAGAGTTGATGAGCTGGAGTGAAATTCAGAAATTGATTTACGCGAAAAGACTGCTTAGTGGAACTGCAAAATTGTTTTTACGATCGCTAGGACGTGTAAAAGATTATAGAAATCTAAAGAACGAACTTGATGAAGAGTTTGGATTAAAATTGAATAGTGCTGCCATACACAAGAAGCTTAGTTCACGAAAAATTAATAAAGATGAAACCTTACAACAATACTTTCTGCATATGAAAGAATGTGCACTCCATGGCAAAATTGAAGACGCAGCGCTCATGGAATATGTCATCGATGGTATAACTGACAGTGAAACTAATAAATCTATTTTGTATGGAGCATCAAACCTTAAAGAATTCAGAAAGAAACTTGATATTTACCAACATATCAAAGAAAAAGTTCAACAAAAACCTAATACGTCCACTCAACCCTTCAAGAATAAAAATGGAAAGAGATGTTTCAAATGTGGAGACCTAGATCATCAAGCTCCTGTCTGTAGAAAAGGAATAAAATGCTTTAAATGCAATGAATTTGGACACAAAAGTACCGATTGTTCTAGCAAGGCTAATAAAACTCTAAATATTCAAAATAATACGAGCACAAATTTTGATAAAGAAGGCAAAGAAGTAAAATCACCATACAAGAAGATAAAAATAAATGATATTGAAATAATAGCATTGATTGATACTGGAAGTGATGTGAATTTAATAAATCTAACTGAAGCTGGAAAGATTATGACAGAAAATTCTAAATACAACGAAAAAGTAAAAATACAACTAACTGGAATAGCTGGAAAAGAACTTAGTACTGAAGGAATACTGAATGCTAAAGTCATGATTGACGATTACTATGCTGATATTAAATTTCACGTTGTGAAAGACAATGATATACCTGTCAATGTTATCCTTGGAAATCCTATACTTAATGATTTTGAAGTTAATTTCACTGCTGATGGTGTTTTTCTTGAGAAAATTACTTACCTGACTCTACTTGCTGAAGAGGCTGACACTGTTTGCTGTGACAATGGTCCTGGAAATAAAGAAAATATAAAGAAGATTAAAAAGATGATAGAAGAATACAAACCTGAAGTTAAAAAGAAGAGTAATATTGAAATGAAAATAATACTTAGTGATGAAGAGCCCATCCATCAAAGCCCTCGTCGATTGTCACCACTGGAAAGCAAAGTTGTCAGCGAACAAATAAAAGATTGGCTGGAACAAAAGATTATACAACCTAGTAAATCAGAATTTTCCAGTCCTGTGGTGCTGGCAAAGAAGAAAAACGGAACTTACCGATTGTGCATAGATTATAGAAAGCTAAATAAAAAGATTATGAAAGACCGATTTCCCTTACCCCTTATTGAAGACCAGCTTGATAGGTTGAAGGGTGCCAAGATTTTCACGACTTTAGACCTACAAAACGGATTTATGCACGTGAATGTCCAAGAGGAAAGCAGAAAATTTACATCATTTGTAACACCTCAAGGTCAGTACGAATTTTTGAAAATGCCGTTTGGTTTGTGTACAGCACCATCGGTGTTCCAAAGATTTGTGAACAATATTTTCCAAGACCTTATCGCTGAAGGTATTGTGTTATCATACTTAGACGACTTGATTTTGCCATCTAAGACAGTAGAAGAAGGATTTAGAAAGTTGGAAATAGTGTTTAGAAGAGCTGGAGAGTATGGTTTACTATTTAACTGGGAAAAATGTCACTTTATAAAAACGGAGATACAATATTTGGGATACATAGTTAAAGACAATGAACTACGACCCTCACATGAGAAGATTCTGGCAGTATCAAGATTCAAGTCACCTAATAACATTAAGTCCTTACAGTCATTTTTGGGCTTATCAGGTTATTTCAGAAAATTTATTAAGAATTATTCCTTAATCGCAAGACCGCTTACTAACTTACTAAAGAAAGATGCTGAGTTTTACTTTGATGAAGAGTGCGAGATCGCTTTTAATGAATTGAAAAGAATACTGTGTAACTCACCAGTCCTACGTATTTATGATCCAGAGCTAGTTACAGAACTACATACAGACGCCAGTGCTGAAGGTTATGGAGCTGTTTTGCTACAAAAGAATCCAAAAGATAATCAGATGCACCCGGTTTATTATATGAGTAAAAAAACGACACCAGCTGAAAGAAATTATCACAGCTACTACCTAGAAATTCTAGCAATCGCCGAAGCTGTTAAGAAGTTCCGTGTGTATCTGCTGGGCATTCGTTTCAAAATTGTAACAGATTGCTCCGCTTTAACTAAAACATTACAAAAGAAAGATTTACCTCCACGGGTTGCTCGCTGGGCTCTACTCCTGGAAGAGTATGACTACGAAATAGAACATAGATCAGGGTCAAGACTTAAACACGCTGACGCATTAAGTTGAAACCCAGTTTGTATGATACTTACCGAAGCCGCCGCCCGCCTGAAGAAAGCACAAGACGAAGACTCCCATATAAACTTATTAAAGAAAATGCTAGAAAAAGAACGTTATCAAGACTATATTATAGAAAGAGGAATAGTATGTAAAGAAAAAAATGGTACGAGACTTATTGTGGTCCCAAAAAGAATGCAGAACGAAGTTATAAGAAAGAAACATGAGTATGGACATTTTGGTATTAAAAAGACTGAAGAGCTTGTAAGTAGAGAATATTACATAGAAAATCTGAAAGAAAAGATTCGAAAGATTATAGACAATTGTGTAGAGTGTATTTTGATTGCGCAAAAGAAAGGAAGAAAAGAAGGATACTTACATCCGCTCGATAAAGGTGATGTCCCACTGTCAACGTATCATATCGATCATCTTGGTCCGTTGACATCTACTAATAAAAACTATAAGTACATTTTAACTGTAGTGGATGGCTTCACCAAGTTCACCTGGATCTACCCTACGAAGTCTTTGTCTACAGAAGAGACATTAAACAAGTTGAGGATCCAACAACAGACTTTTGGATCGCCTCAACGAATTATTTCCGATCGTAACGCTGCATTTACCTCAAAAGATTTTCAAGACTATTGTCAGCAGGAAGGTATAACCCATTATACGATTACGACTGGTCAACCACGTGGGAACGGACAGGTAGAAAGAATCCACCAAGTAATTATAAGCGTCTTAGGCAAGTTAAGCGCTGACAATCCTACAAAATGGTATAAACGAGTTTCCGGGGTTCAACGCTGTCTTAATAGTACTTATCAAAGAAGTGTCGGTATGACGCCTTTTGAGTTACTTTTTGGTACAAAGATGAAAGATCAAAGTGATGAAATTATGAAGTACATAGAAGAGGAAGAGATACAGAATTATAATGAGAAAAGAGATGAACTAAGAATAAAGGCCATAGAGAGCATAAAGAAAATTCAAGAGGAAAACGTCCGAAATTATAATAGAAAGAGAAAGGCGGCTACCGAATACAAAGTTGGTGACCTGGTCGCAATTAAACGTACCCAATTCACACAAGGGAGCAAACTTTATCCAAAATTCGTAGGACCCTATGAAGTGGTAGCCAAAAAGAACCATGAACGATACGCTGTTAAGAGAGTTGGTGAATGTGATGGCCCTATTAATACCACCAGCTCGGCTGATCATATGAAGCCATGGGTCGATGTGGAAGAAGAAGTTTGTTCATCTGGTACAGATGAATAACCAGGATGGCCGTGTGGGAGAAAGTTTTATATTAATGGCAAGTTTTTAAGAAAAAAAACACCGAGAGAGATGTCAAAAAGAGGTCATGTCAGATTACGAACTAAGTTGTATTGTGTGTAACAAAAATAAAAGAATTGTTGCTAAATCTACATATCTTTACTTTATTGGAGTCCCACATATATATATATATATATATATATATATATATATATATATATATATATATATATATATATATATATATATATATATATATATATATATATATATATATATATGTAAAGAGAATATCATCTCTTTAATGTTATTGTATTATGGTTAGGTTGTGTAACCAGGACATAATCCCTTTTGATTTAACGCGCTTAATGTCATGTGTCATAGAAGTGTGACACATGACATTTGCCTACAAAAAAGTAAACAATATTTACGTTATTACGTTACAGATTTGATTTAAATAATTTAATTAATAGATAGAAAAGCAAGAGTTATGAGAGACGAGTAATCAACTTTAATTGTCGTTTCTGTTATTTTTACAGAAACAAATTTGTTTGATTTATTCGGACCATCCAGACTGAAACAAATAAATAATATTATAAAACGACAATTTTCGTCACAAAATGAAATTGCAATTCGAGTTCAGAGCTGTGGCTTCTCCAAAGGACTGTAAAACTACAGTAGTAGCTGTAACCTCAATTGTCACAGAACAAGGGGAAAAATATGTTATACCAGATGACCTCATGTATGCAGATTATCATGAAGAGTTGACAAAGACGGAGACTTTCAAAAAGGTAAAAAATTCATTAGGAAAAAGGCATGATGAGTTAAAAATATGGATAAAAATTTCAAAAGAATTAGAAAAGATATATTTAGATGATGAAGGAAATATCCAGTTTGGAGGGAAATATTTAAAACAAACACTTCAAGAGAATATTAAAGAAAACTCGAGCTTGGAAAAAATATTAGAAAAATTAATTGAAAAATCAGAAAAACACGAAGAAGAAAAAAACTTAAAACATATTGTAGATAAATTTGTATTAGAAAAATTTAATTATAAAACATCTAATGTTAGACAATGGTTACATATATTCGAAAAAGAGTGTGGAAGATTTAAAATAGAAAAAGATAAAACTAAAATAGAATTATTAAGAATATTTTTAGATGCAACTTGCCAAGATTGGTATACTTCTACTGTAATAAAAGGAGAACATGAAAACAATTGGAATACGTGGAAACAGATATTAATAGAAACCTTTTCAGGTAAGGGATGGAGTAGCAGGACATATGCTCATTATTTTAAATACAAAGAAGGTTCAATAGTACAATATGCAATAAAGAAAGAACGATTATTATTAGAAATAAATAAGGACATGGACGCTGATACAATGATAGATAGAATTGCATTTGGGTTGCCAGAATTTATTAGAGAGAAGATCGCCAGAGATGAAATAGAAAATACAAAAGATTTAATAAATGAATTACAGAAGCTTGAAGGGATAATAAATAAAAAGAAAACATTTAAAAAAGAAGGTAAACCAGAACATAAATTCAGAAATGAAGAAAAGAAACCATGTATGACATGTGAAAACATGGGTAAAGGTATAAGATATCATCCAGAAGAAAAATGCTGGTTTAAACTAGAGAAAAAAGAGAAACCTAAAGCTATAGGAAGCAATTCAGTAATAGAAGTAAATTTAAATACAGAGAAAAAAAACTAATAGTCACACCATTGATCAGACTTAAGCTACTAGTTGAGAATCAGATAGAGATGATGGGAACATATGATCCAGGTTCTCAAGTATCCTTGATAAACTCGAAATGGATAAAAATAAAAGAGAATAGAGAAGATTTAAACAAGATATTCTTGAGGTCTGTCAATGGTGTGAATCAGACAAATGGATTGGTAAGAATAAGAATAAAAATATTTGATATAGAAAAAATAGTAGATATATATGTAGTTGAAAGAGAGGATTTTGAAGATTTTATAATAGGATTAGACTTAATTCCTATGTTTAAGTTGAGGTTGAATGAAAATTTAGAAATCTCACAGAAAATAGAGAAAAAGTTAGAAAAACCAGAGATAACATTAAGTGAAGTTACAAATTGTTCAATTAATTTTAATGAACACGTGGAAACAGAAGAATTTCAAACAAATATAGAACATTTAGATAAAGATAAAAAAATTAAGATAGAAAAATTGATAGATAAAAACAAATCAGTGTTTGCGAAAGACAAGTATGATATTGGGACTGTTAACGAATATGAAGCTAGAATTGACTTAATAGTGGAGAAATACTGCAGTAAAAGACCCTATAGATGTAATATAAAAGACAAAAAAGAAATAGAGAAACAAATAGCCAACTTACTAGAGAAGAATTTAATCGAAGAATCTTATAGTCCTTTTGCTGCACCCGTCACACTAGCATATAAGAAAAATGAAGGAAAGACACGTCTGTGCATAGACTTTAGAGATTTAAATAAAAACATTGTCCCTCAGGCACAACCATTCCCTTTAATAGATGATATAATAATAAGAGCCAGAAATTGTAAATACTTTACGACACTGGACATTAACTCAGCTTTTTGGTCAATACCACTAAGAATTGAGGATAGGAGGAAGACGGGATTTGTAACACAAGATGGTCACTATCAATGGACATGTCTACCGTTTGGCTTAAAAACGTCTCCAGCTATATTTCAACGAATTCTGAGTAGCATATTAAGAAAATATGGACTAACTGAATTTTCAGTGAACTATATAGACGATATCTTAATACACTCACCGACGTTTGAAGAACATCTAAATCATATTGAAAAATTATTAAATGCAATAAAAAAAGAAGGACTCAGGTTAAAATTTAAAAAGTGTACATTCGCTGCTAGTTCGGTTAGATATTTAGGACATGTAATAGGAGAAAATACGGTTAAACCGTTGAAAGACAACATAACGTCAATAAAAAATTTCCCAATTCCTACTACACAAAAGCAAATTAGACAATTTCTGGGGAAAATAAATTTTTACCATGAATATATAGAAAAGAGCTCAATATTACTAGATCCATTACATCAACTATTAAAAAAAAAATGTAAAATTTATATGGACAGAGGATTGTGAAAAATCTTTCAGAAAGATAAAAGAAATGCTATGTTCCCAACCAGTGTTGGAGATATTCGACAAAGACCTTCCAATCAAGATATATACAGATGCATCACTTGAAGGTATAGGCGCAATACTAAAACAAACACAAGAGGATGGAAAAGAAAAACCTGTGGCCTACTTCTCAAAGAAACTTAATGAAACGCAAAAAAGAAAAAAAGCTATTTATCTTGAATGCTTAGCTATAAAAGAGGCAATAAAGTACTGGCAACACTGGCTGATAGGGAGATACTTCGAAATATACTCTGACCACAAACCACTGGAAAATATGAATATAAAAGCACGAACAGACGAAGAATTGGGCGATCTAAGTCACTATCTATCTCAATACGATTTTACAATTATATACGTCCCAGGTAAAGATAATAAAGAAGCGGACTGCTTGAGTAGAAACCCTGTTCTAGAATCAAATACAGAAGAAGAGGATTTATTAAAAACGGTAAATTTTATTGAAATAGATGAAATAAAATTAGATCAGATGAATAATATACTATTACAGAATAAAAAAGAAAAATTAATAGAGAAAAACGGAATATATTATAAAAAAGTGAAGAAAAGAGAGAAAATCATATTATCAGAAAAATTCAGTATTGATTTAATTAATAAAATACACAAGGAATGGTGTCACACAGGAATAACACAAACACAAATGAAAATATGTCCATATTATACTGCTAAAAATTTAGTGAAGAATATAAAAAAAATTTGTAAAGAATGTTATATATGTATTAAGAATAAGTCAAGAGGGCAACATAAATTCGGCTCAATGTCACAATTAGGACCAGCGACCAAAGCTTTCGAAATTATGTCCATAGATACAATTGGAGGATTTGGAAGCACTAGATCAACAAAAAAATATATTCATTTACTTGTTGATCATTTCACGAGATATGCGTTCATTTCAACATCAAGAACTCAAAACGCCGCTGATTTTATAAAACTAATTCAAACTGTGTTAGACATAGAAAACATCGGAACAATCTTAACGGACCAATATCCTGGAATAAATTCGAAAGAATTTAAAGATTATTTAAAAAATAAAGGAGTGCAATTAATTTTTACTGCAATAAATGCACCATTTTCTAATGGTCTGAATGAAAGACTGAATCAGACATTAGTAAATAAAATAAGATGTAAAATAAACGAAGAGAAAAAGAATAGAGCATGGACATCGATAGCGAGAGAATGTGTGAATAAGTATAATATACTAGAACATACAATAACGGGATTTACACCAGAGTATCTATTATATGGCACAGACACCAGTAACATACCAGAAGAGTTAAAAAGAAAGAAAAACGGAGAAGACTGGATAAGAGATAAGAAATTAGCATTAGAAAGAACACAGAGATCACATAAGTATAACGAAAGTTTATTTAATAGAAACAGAAGACACCATGAATTCAACGAAGGAGATATGGTATTCATAGAGAATGGAAACAAACTCAATAGGAAAAAGCTAGAAGAACTAAGAATCGGCCCATATATAATAGAAGAAAAAATTTCAAACTCAATTTATAAAATAAAAACTGGAAAAAGAAATCAAGACACGAGTCTATTCCACGTGACAAAACTAATTCCAATGTTTGAAGTTGAAGCTGATTGAAAAATTATGCAATTTTCATATCGTGGAGGGGAGATGTAAAGAGAATATCATCTCTTTAATGTTATTGTATTATGGTTAGGTTGTGTAACCAGGACATAATCCCTTTTGATTTAACGCGCTTAATGTCATGTGTCATAGAAGTGTGACACATGACATTTGCCTACAAAAAAGTAAACAATATTTACGTTATTACGTTACAGATTTGATTTAAATAATTTAATTAATAGATAGAAAAGCAAGAGTTATGAGAGACGAGTAATCAACTTTAATTGTCGTTTCTGTTATTTTTACAGAAACAAATTTGTTTGATTTATTCGGACCATCCAGACTGAAACAAATAAATAATATTATATATATATATATATATATATATATATATATATATATATATATATATATATATATATATATATATATATATATATATATATATATATATATATATATATATATATATATATATATAGAAAGGTTTTTTCAGAAAATATTTTATGTGCTAGTTCATAGTTTTTTTATAGCTGAATGTCAGCAGACAGACAAAGGGCCCGCCCTAGTAATTAACTTATTTAATTTCCGCATTTAATTAAATTTACATTAATTCAAAACGAATACGATCAAGATTGTTCAGTCTTGGTTGGAATAGAATAAACGCCGGGCCATGTGTTTCATGTAGGTGCGCGCGCGCCGCAATTCGGTCGCAATCACCATTACCTGTGCGCATGTACGTTTTTATATGCGCGCTATTTCCAACTGATATTACCGATTTATGGCCTTCAATATTTTTATGGGAGTCTTGAACCGGAAGTTTCTACTGCTTGGGTATTTTTGTTTTCATTGTTTGTAATTTAATTTCAAACTATTTTCTGGCGATAAACATATTTTTTACATATTTCTTATAAGAGATCTTAAGAAACGTGTAAAAAACTAGCAAACCTGACACATGTTATTTTGTACACATGTTTAAAAATTTGTAATAAAATCAATTAGCTACACAAATAAATTAGTAGGATAGGATGATTGTAAATTGCACGTCTAAATTAGATTGAAAATCATGTAAAATACTCACTTCAATACCGCACCTAATTTGCACAAGGTGTCGTTTTTTATCCCAAGCCAATGGAAACTGAGTATCATTTACTCCAGTCTTCAAAGGCGGAGTGCGGTAATTACTGAGGTATTAAGGTCATGTCCCACACCATGAAGCTCTTCGAAAGGGATAACGCTTGACAATGACAAGTGTGCATTGTCTCGGAATGTCAATATGGATTTCGCTCTGGTCACGGGACAATGGACCCTGTTTTTGCCCTAAGGACTGTCGCGGAGAAATACAGGACGAAGAATACGCCTTTGCATTGCCTGTTTCTTGACTAGCAGAAGGCCTTTGACTGTATTCCTCGCGCGATTATCTGGTGGGTATTGCGGCCCAAAGGGGTTCCAGGGGCCTATATTGACATCATCCGAGACATATACTGTGATTCCAATTCCGTTGTTCGGACCGCTGTTGGCGAAACAAAATCCTTCCCCGTCACTGTCAGAGTACAACAGGGATCCGTCCTTAGTCCGTTTCTGTTCAGCATGGTATTAGACGTACTGTCAGACAGCATAAGAAACTCACATGAGCAGCCCCCGTGGTTGCTCATGTACGCTTATGATATCGCGCTGGCAGATTTGGGCAGGGGTAGGTTGGTAGGATGTATGAAGGTGTGGAAGGAATCGCTTGTGAACAGCAGTCTGAAACTCAATGTGGCGAAGACCGAGTACTTGGCCTGCAACTCCACAGATCCCACACCCATGCGCATAGGCGTTGATACGTTCAAGCGCACGGAACAGGTGATATACCTGGAATCTGTATTTCACTTGAAATTAATTGGGACGTTAAGGCATCCATTGCTACCGCTAGATGGCGTGAAGTGACTGGTGTCATTTGTGACCCCAAAATACTGGTTAAATTGAAGGGACAGGTCTATAAGACCATCATTAGGACTGTCCTTTTATACGGATGTGAAGCGTGGCTGTGCTGAAGCGACACAAGTAGGCACTGCGAATCACGGAGATGAATATGCTGCGTTGGATGTGTGTAGTACCGCGTTAGGATCTCTTGTATTCGCAGCAGCCTTCATGTCCGTGACATTGCGGATAAATTGCAGGAGTGTCGCCTTCGCTGTTATAGCCACGTTTTACGGCAACCGGCTACTTACGTGGGGAACAAATATTTGGCCATGCCACCACCGCCAGCCCCGGCAGGAGGGGTAAACCCAAAAAGTGCTAGCTTTACATCGTAGGGGTTGATTGAGAGGAGTTGATGCATGCCAATTGACTGACCACCAGAGATGCCGAAGATCGTACGAAGCGGAGAAGAAAAAGTCGGAAAGTGGACCCCGGGCGCCGAAGTGAGTGTTTGGGTTGCAACCGGGATTCAACGCTAGAATGATGATGATGACACTCTTTCAATAAATTATTTGAAGCAAAACTTTCCTGCAATTGATAAACGGCAACCCTATGTTTCTTAATCTAAACAATAATATAGCTGTGAATACAAGTTGTTATTTTCACCTGCTTCATATCAGAGGTATTAAAGAGACAAAACAAACTGTTCAAATGCAAAGTTGAACGTGTACTTAAAATGGTTATTATAAAGATTATTTGTAATAGAGATTGCATACGTAGACTAATTTATCGATAAAATTAACAGAACTTTCTTTTCCTTGTATTGCATACTGTTTACTGCTTCAGAACCCATGCTACTCAGCTCATTTTGCTTCAGTGCTCTTCTTCGGTAGACGATATAGATGAGGATAAACTTGATATTTACAGGGGATTAACTGCCATCTGATACTAAAATCGTGCTTTCTATGAACTAATGATAAGATTTTGCTATTTGTTAATTTTACGACTCCCTATAAAAATTAAGCGGGTAGTCTTTTAAATTTAGATAAAGGTGTCAGGAAGTAAATAAAGTGATCCACCACAACCTTCAGAGTTTAAATATACTGTACCGTATCAGCCACGGACCCAGAGAACGCCGTTAAATTGGTGTGGGAGGGGGAGAACCGTGAACTGTATGTTGTAAGAGAGAGAGCGTAGTGGTTGTGGAAAGTTATTTGCGCTACATTGTAGTGGACAAAGAAATCCACCTTGAAGCCACCTCTTCTTGGTTCGGACCTCTTCTTGGTTGGTTTTGCACAGAGTGTGATTCTCAGGAGGATTGAATCTCGACACGTTTTTCACGTTGCAGAGATACACGCAGTACTACAACTCGTATGACGTATAGGGCTATAGGTAGTTTGGATTCACCGCTGAAAGGAAAAATTTGCAATGTTTTTTTTAGTTTTTTTAAAGAAATTAATGAAGTAATATCGATATCACGTACTCTCTGCTCTAAACACTCATTAGGGTTGTCACAAAATGAAATTATACAAAGGTACACCTACGAGTTTGCAAATAATATTCTATTTATTTCTTACACTAATACATTTTCTGTTTCGTCATTTGAAAATGTATCTTATTTTTTACACCATAAGATGTATGGAGATTAATTTTTGGCTAGGAAATTGTTTCCGAGGCAGTTAATCCGTTTTATCTTAAGGTGACGCACGCGGTTTATTATTTCGGTTGAGATATGTCGCTAATACGGTTTCGAGGATGTTTCTAGAGGGTACAATGAAGTTAACTTCCTTTAGGGGAGCTTTGACTTTGTGAATGTGGTTTGATTATATAAAATTGTAATGAGGAAAATCTTAAGGTTGACAGCTTTGTTTATTTAAGTGGCTTGTTTTGTAGCACCAATTTTGGCTGCTTGGTTCCGACTGGACCCGGGATTGTTAATAAGTGACAAATGCCTAAAACTGCCTTTATATTTGTTTTATTGACATTACGAAAGTTTATTAAGTATGAAAATATGTTGACTAAACCTGGGTCTCTAATGCCAGAGAACAACACAAGGTTATTATGGTGCCATACTCATAGACAAAGGGTGGTTGATATCAATATATATGCAGACAGATTTAGGGTCCTACCACCTAGTTAGGGTTGTTTTGTCGCCTTTACCGACAGGTTGGTCTGTCCACACTGGCCGCAGGGATCAATATTCTTAGTCCACTCCTGCATCAAAAATGAACATATAATATTAGAATATCAAATATTTTATCAGGATCGATTGACTGGAGTTTTTAACGACACCGTATAGCCCAGTATTGATACTTTTAGGGTTGTATAAGTGAATTGGATCCCCATGAAGGTCTAAAACAAATTTTAACCAAGAAAAGGCCACTATCTTAAAATAGTGTTCAAAAGCAATACTAATTCGCATGAACACCTGCCTTACAAATCATTTTACTGATATAACTAACAGTTGACAACTATAAGCCGATTGGTTGTAGCGTAGACAACTATTAGTAACTATTAGTGCTGATCCCGGCTCACATGTAATGAAGACTAATCGTCGATTAATTCAACAGGTTAGCGTGTTAGCACATCACTATTTATAGAGTTAAGTGTGTAGTGTCTGCAAGTTTTAAATAGAGATCTAGATATAAGAATTTCGAGTAGAAAATAATTTTGTGATTGAAAATGTATGCATGTGAAATTATTCCTAGGAGTAAAATGCTATAGGATAACAGGCCGGCTGACGGCCCATTTAAAATTTAGCAGTTACCGTCGCATATGAATGTTTGCACCAGCGGTGGCATCGCGAACAGGCTGCGGTCCCATAAGGGTACAGGAACTTGAGTCACTAATGCCGGAACACAACACAAAGTTATTATGGCGGTATACTTAAGACCAAAGATGGTCGCCATCCAGACGGGTTTGGGGCCCTATTACGTCGCTCATTGCTGAAGATAGGTGTTCCCAAGATCACGCCATAACACTCGTCCTCTTTTATCTAAATGCCACCTTTTTAGTGTCGTCGATCCACCGGTCTAGACGGCGTCCTACCCTCCCTTGATCTTATTTATCTGATCATCTTTAGACTGAACTTTATTGTTGTATACTTATTTATTGTATTCTTTATTTTGCAATTAAATAACCTTTCGTTTCTAGGGTTATTATAACAATCACAGTAACCATTAACCGAAGATATGCATGTGAGTCTATGTAAACTATTCGAGGTTATTGCAACGCGAGCGTCTGCTTTCTAGCCTCGTAAATACCTGCCGTTTATTGAAGACGTATTTGAACGTACAAGTGGGATGGAACGAGACGAAAATATCGTAGTATTAATAAATAAAATGATAACATATTTAGATTAAGCTATACTATATAATAGATCTGCAGAGAGAAAATATTTAAAAATTCTTCAAAGAATATATTACCTAAAATCCTTAACAACATACAAATTTTATCCATGCAGGACCGGAAAAAGAGTAGTGACCTCTGCGGCCGGGGTCGACCTGTCGTAAAAGGCAACAAAACAACCACCTTAGCTACTACGTAGTAGGGCCCAAGCTCGTCTGGATGGCGACCACCTTTGGTTTTGAGTATGCCGCCATAATAACTTTGTGTTGTGTTCCAGTATTAGTGACCCAAATTCCTGTACCCTTATGGGATAGCAGCGTGTTCGTAATGCTACTGACGTTGCAAACACCCATAGGCGACGGTTACTGTTAAATTCTAAGCATCAGCGTATCTGCTGTCGACTACTACGAGGTGTGAAAACAATTACAAGATATTGATTTACATTGTAATGTAATGCGAAAAGAAAAATGACATAACTAGGAAAATGGTAGAGATGAGAGTGAATGGATACAGAAGGCGAGGTAGACCAAAGAAAAGATAGATGGATTGCGTAAAAGATGATATGGCAAAAAAGGGTGTGAATGTTGAGATGACAGCTAACAGAGGACAGTGGAAGGAGAGAACATGTTAAACCGACCCTATATAATGTGAGAAAAGGCCAGGAAGAAGAATTGTAAACGAACGCTAGTAAACCGTATCGGTGTAAACAGTGCCCAAACACCTTTACGGCATAAATAGTGGGGCAGTTAGCGGCAGTGCGTGCGCATTGCCGCCCTCGGCTGACATTAATGCAATGTGCTGTATATCCCGCATATCTATTATTAACGCTGTTAAACCAACACCTGCTGGCAAACGGCTTGGAAATTTTCGGTACAAATTCTACTTATTAATGCTATTTGATTCTTTGGCTTTAACATGCTTAGGAATTCTCGGTGGCGTAACGGATAACGCACTTCGGTACGCTTGCGGAGGTCACGGGTTCAATTCCCGTCTCGCGTCTGAGTGTTTATGTATAATATGTATTTATTTACAAAAAAAAAAGTATATAAGTAGTATATCAGTTGTCTAGTACCCATAACACAAGTGCTACTTAGATTGGGACTAGATGGCGCTGTGTGAATTGTCACAAAATATTATACTATTATTATTATTATTAATTCGGTGGAAATTATTAGCGTTGAGTAAATTTTGCTAGTTACTTCTTATCAGAAACCCCCAGTGTTTGATGATGAAAGTTTACATAGAACACGTCCTACCAGTAATCATTTACGGGGCCAGTCATAGGTACTGAAAGCAGGTCACAATTTTCAAGTTAATGAGCTGGCTATGAAGCGGGTATATAATGTTTCTCTTATAGATAAAATTAAAAATGAGGACATACGTAATAGAAACAAAGTGACCCACATAGCCCGCAAAATATGCAAGGTGAAGGTAGTGCCATGTCTGTCGTTAGACCAACGGGCGTTGGAACAAACAGAAGTCCTGAAGTAGAGACTGCGGCTGTGCAAACGTAGTGTAGGACGCCCCCCAGGCCACCGGTTTGCCGGTTGAAGCTAGATGGGAAAAGCAAGAGACCAGAATTTTTGGGATAAGCTTGGGGTGACTTTGTTCAGCTGTGGATGACGATTGATTGAAGATAAGTGACTCTTAGTTCGTGTGGTGCAAAGGACTCACTGAGATCTTTGAGACCCAAGTGAAGCTCATCTATTAAGAGTACACTTTACAAAACGATAGATAAAACTGACGAGGATTACGTATTTATGCAGTAAACCCCTCTGTAAATCGAGTCACATCTATTGCTTAGATTTTCTTTATTCAAATATAAGAACCTAATCATCATCATCATCATCAGTTCAGCCGGAAGACGCCCACTGCTGGACAAAGGCAAAAGGACAAAGATCTCCACGATGATCGGTCCTGCGCTGCCCTCATCCAACCTATTCCGGCGATCTTGACCAGATCATCGGTCCATCTTGTGGGGGGCCTACCAACATCGCGTCTTCCGGTACGCGGTCGCCATACGAGGACTTTTCTGCCCCAACGGCCATCAGTCCTTCGAGCTATGTGCCCAGCCCACTGCCACTTCAGTTTTGCAATCATCCGGGCTATGTCGGTGACTTTGGTTCTACTGCGAATCTCCTCATTTCTGATTCGATCTCGCAGGGAAACTCCGAGCATAGCCCTCTCCATTGCCCTCTGAGCGACCATGAGCTTTCTCATAAGGCCCATAGTTAGCGACCACGTCTGCATTCCGTATGTCATCACTGGCAACACACATTGGTTAAAAACCTTCGTCTTGAGACACTGTGGTATTTGGGACGAAAAGATTTTACGGAGCTTCCCGAACGCTGCCCATCCGAGTTGGATTCGACGAGTGACCTCTTTCGCGAAATTGGACCTGCCTAACTGGATCGTTTGACCCAAGTAGAAGAACCTAATGCGGTAAGTTAAATAAAAGTTTCAGAAGCACATTTACCCTTATCCTTGCCATTTCTCATCTTATTTATCACTATCGTTTTTTTATCTAATGCCTTATTATGCTAGCCGTTTGCCTATTGAACTATTAGTTCCAGGATTATTAAACCTGGTATTGCAAACAAACATAACTTTATTCATTTTCTGTGTTTCAAATATTAAATTATATTTTGTATATAAGCATATACAAAATCGACTGTTAGTCAACTATATAAAGATACCTAGAAAAGCACCTATTTTCGGAATTGATAGCCCATTATCACAGGACTTGGTACAAAAATGAGAGATTGACACCTAATTATGTGAATGTGAAATATATCTTCTATAACCTCATTAATATAAATATGTTTGTATGCATTTTACAGATCATAATGGTATTTTTATTGATCTTTGCAGTTTTTTTGCACCAACTATAATTTTTAAGTTTTGAGTCTGTTCGTAGTAAACCATTGTTATTTGACAACGTCTGTGGCGTAAATGTTAACTCACTTCGGCATGCTTGCGGAGGTCACGGATTCGATTCCCGTCTCGCGTCTAGATGTTTATGTAAAATATGTATTTATTTACAAAAAAGAAGTATATATGTAGTGTATCAGTTACCTAGTACCCATATCACAAGTGCTATGCTACTTAGTTTGGGACTAGATAGCGTTGCGTGAATTGTTTCAGTACTTTTATTATTATAATATTATTATTGTTAGAATACCAAGTGAAAGCTTATTTTTAAAGCTTAGAAGCATTAATAACAATACAATACAATCTGCTTCAACGGTCTTCAATTTTTGTGAAAAGAAGATACTTTAGAAACGTAATGATGATCCCATTGTACATGTTAGCCTGGAAAACATGGTCTCATTATTTACTAATTCCTAAAAATAAAAATTGATTGTCGTATATTATTTTTTTTTTTATTAAATAGACTGCATTTGACCTTGCGGATTCCCTATCAGGGATAGAGACTTTATTATTACAGTATTACTATTTTTATTAATTATTTATATTATTATTTATACTCGTATTATTCATACGTATTTTATTCGCTTGACATGTGCCGCGGTACGGTGGAATCAGTTCCGTCGGGTTATGTTGCGCTTTACAGCGTCTCCTGCTACCTTCCTACAGAACCGCTCCAGGTGTGGCTGGTATTTTTACTGAACAATATTTCAGCCAGTGTCCGTTCTTAAAGGTAAGCTCCATTCTTATTTGTATCTCAAGCTCACACCTGAGGCGATCGAACACCGGACATTCTAGCAGGATATGCTGTATGGTTTCGCTAACACCGCAGTTGGAAACACGTCCCGTCATCACTTGTACCATCAGTGGTGTCAAAAGTGTTTTCCTTCGGATACGATTTGCTTCTTGGACGCTAGGGAGGAAGAGTTTAGTTACTTCAGCGGTCTGACCACCTCAGCAACGCTCATTCCATTCAAGGAGCGTCGGTTTTCTAATCTCATATTTCGCGCAAGATAACGGAACCAGATCATACGCTAGGGCGATTTCAGTTCACCCTCAGGGGCGCTCCTCTGTCCGAGGAGTGCACGGGTGTGCGTACCCGAGGTGCCCGAGCATCCGTCGCCTCACTCCCCTTCCCTTCCGAGGCGACGGAGTCCTACCTTTCTTCCCGTCTACCTCCCACATCCTTTCCCCAACTCCCGCATCTTGGGTCGGGTCGGTTGTGTGTCGGTGTGGCTGGGGGTGCTTGGGGCCGCTCTATGCCCTAGATTGGCGCTCGACGCTCACGGCCATTCTCTCACTGCAACCACTTCCGACCGAAGATGTAACGCATTGCCCTAGACTTCGTGGTTGGGTCTGGGGTGGCGTGTCACAGCCACCTGCGTTACGGCCTACGCAGCGGAGCCGTACGTCGGGATGATGGGATCCTGCGAGGCTGAGCCGGTGTAGATGGGCAACCTGTCATCGGCAACAGGCCCGTTTGGCCCGGATTTCTGACCAGACGGCTGCCTTGTAGCTTAGCCAGCTGCAGGGAAATGGTCATGGGTGGTAGTGTCAAACACACCTGGCTAGGGAAGGTCGTCAGGTAGGAGGTCATGGTGATGGAGCAAGAGTTTCGTGGCCTAACCATCTGCGTCTCTCATGCTTCGGATACCGCACCCACCGCCTCCGACTACCCCTATATCCCGTTGGTAGCCCTGGTGGCCCTTGCGTAGAGCTCTGCTCCGCTGGGTCGTCCCCACTTGCGGACTCCATGGAGGGTGGGGAGCCAACGGGATGAAAATTATATTTCCATGAGCATGGATTATCAGGTTAAAACAAATTTTAGTAATAAGGAAAGCACTACTAGAGAGGAGGAAGAAGATAGGGAGAGAGACAGCAGTGGAAAGAGTAGACCACTAAGGAGGTCTCTCAGGACAAGGAGGAAAGAGGTGGACAGGGAGTCGGACTCCTCCGTCTCGTGTGCTGATCTTCCTCCGATCTCCGCCAAAAGGATGTCCCACGAGGATGGAACCGAGGAGATCAGGATCAGCAACGAGACGGGGGATAAAAGGTTCAAAGTCAAGGATGGAGCCGAGACTGCTGCGAGAGCGGTGGTCTCAGACACCGACACAAGGACGATGAATACCTCCAGAGCGCGTAGGGGTAAAGGGGGTAAATTAGTGATTTCCCCGCGTTCCAGCGCCGCTCCCGGCCCTGACAGTGAGTCGGACCTCACCGTTGGGGAACCGGTTGAAATAATGGTGGAGCGGATGCTGGAGCGCATATATGATAAGTCCGGGTGCGTTTATGTGCCCACAGATGACATTGAATTTGAGTCGAACGAGGAGACCCCAGAAAATCTGGAGTCCATGGACCTCGTTCGGCTCAGGGCCGCTGCGGGCCATGAAGTGTCCCAAATCCAGCTCGTTGCTGCCCGTTCGGGCAACCTGAAAGGGACCTTCGTTAAACAGTTGAAGGCATCGGCCGCCAGGATCACGGACATCGTGGAGATCCTGGCGGAGAAATCGGAGAGCGGAGAAAACCGTCGTCTCCGCATTGAAAACGATCGCCTCAGACGCGAGCTCGCAGCTGTGAAGGGCGAGCTCAAGGCGCAAAGGCGGGCGTACGCGGAGGCGACGGCCAATAGGCGCTCTTCCCCTCCTCCTGCCGTCTCCCCGGCCGCAGCAACAACATCTGTGGCGGCCGGGTTTGATATTGACGACCTAAAGAGGTCGGTTTTAGAGACGGTAGGGAGGTTAATCGAGGCCCGTTTTGAGGGCCTCGAGGAGCGCCTGTTACCGGCAGTTAGGAGAAGGCCCCCCCTTGCCGCAGACGCCAGGCGAGAAAATGGGGCCCCAGCGTCCCAGAGGTTGTTGGAGGCGATTGGGCCTCCGACGCCGCCTGCTGGGAGCGATATGGTGGTGGCGACTGGGGGACCGCAGGACTCCCTGGCGGGCGTGACTGTGGGGAGGCGCCTGGCAACCCGGGCTCAGGAACCCCGGACTGGTGAGACCCCGGGGCCTGGGAGACTGGGCAAGAAGAGGAAGAAGAAGAAGAAAAAGAAGGCAGCCCAGACTCCTGGGCCCTCTACTGGGCCAGAGGGTACCCATGCTCCGGCGCCCATGCGTCCCGGGACGTTGGGAGCCCGGAGACCAGTGGAAGTGTGTGAGGCCGGTCCACCGGGTGTGCGACCTCCTGTCCGGCCCGCTATACCGCCACCACCATCCCCCATGTTTGGGGGGGCGGGTCCGTCGTACCTGCCGACGCCGTGGCCCGCCTACCACCCTCCAATATATCATGCGGGGTGGAATTCGAAGGATTTCCCCCAGCTGCCACCCGGGAGGGGGCAGTCGGCCATGGAGCCTCGGCCTCCCCTACAGCCCTTCGAGGAGGCATGGACGGTGGTTGCCCGTAAAAAAGGTCTCAAAAAGAAGAGCAGCACTGCCACGGCGCCTCCGGCGTCCGCTGCTTCTCCTCCCAAAACCCAGCAGGGGGGAAAAAAGGGAAAAGAGAGGCGGGTGAAGGTGGATCCCCCTAAGGTGGCAGTCATCCAACTATCGCTGCCACCGGGTGCCTCGGAAAGGGGAATTACCCTCCCACAACTGGCCCTAATGGCGGAGACCCAGGTGGATATTAAGGACCTGGGTTTCCAAAGGGGGCTCAGGAGTCGCCGAGCTGCCGACGGCAGCATCCTCTGTGAAATTGAGGGGGAGGGCAAGGAGGGAAAGGCGGACCTCCTTGCTTCCCGGATAAAGGTGGTCCTGGGGGACAGGGCTCGTGTCGAGGCCAGCCAAAAGAACTGGCCTTTACATACACGGGCTATCTGTCTCCGTCACCAAGGAGCGACTTCTGTCGGCGTTGGCGGAGGCGGCGCAGGTCCCTGCTGATTCTCTCAAGGTCTCGGAGATCAGGCAGGGACCAGGGGGCTTGGGCTCATCTATTGCCCAGTGCCCCATCGAGGGAGCCCTTCGGCTCACACGCACCGGAGAGTTTAGCATCGGCTGGGGGGCGGCCCAAGTGAGGCTCCTCGAGCCGCTCCCCAGGCGGTGCTATAAGTGTTTCTCGATGGGGCACACCAAAGCGATGTGCCCCTCGCAAGTGGATAGGTCGGACCTATGTTTCCGGTGTGGGAAGCCGGGACATGGGTCCAACAGATGCAACGAGCCCCCGCGGTGCGCCGTCTGCGCCGATGCGGGAAAAACGGCGACTCACGTGATGGGGGGTAAAGAATGCCGCCCCCCCAACGTTAAGGGTATCTGGCGCTCCCTGCCACGACAGGGAACGTCAGAACCGACGGTTATGGAGGTTGTGGATGCCCCTGTCAATGGATAGTGTCGGGGGCGTGCGCATCCTCCAGGGGAACGCTAACCACTCTGCGGGGGCGCAGGACCTCTTCCTGCAGTCCCTCGCGGAGTGGGGTGGTGACGTCGGAGTTATCGCAGAGCCCTACCTCGTCCCGGTCCGTGACAATTGGATCGGTGACTGGGACGGCACGGTGGCAGTGACCGCCCGGGCAGGTGAAAGCCTCCCTCTCCAACTCCTGGAGAATGGGTCGGGATATGCGGCGGCAGGTTGGGGTGATTTCGCCATTATTGGCGTGTACTTCTCCCCCAACCGCCCCCTGGTGGAGTTCGAGTCATTTCTCGACTCCGTCGGCCGCCGTCGGCCGGATGCCGCCGAGGAAGACCTTGGTCCTCGGTGACTTCAATGCCAAATCCCGAGCCTGGGGCGGTCCTACCACCAATGCAAGAGGTAGGGCCGTAGAAGAGTGGGCGCTGCGGAGTGGCCTCGTCCTCCTGAACAGGGGGGCGGTTCCCACCTGCGTGCGACCACAGGGCAGTTCAATTGTGGATCTCTCGTTCGCCACTCCTGTGGTCGCATGCAGGGTGGTGGACTGGCACGTCGAGGAGGAGGTAGAGACGCTGTCTGACCATCTGTACATCAGATTCAGCGTCTCCCCCCTCCGTAGCACTCCGCAGCCGCAAAGAGGTGAAAATTTCCCTCGCTGGGCACTCGGCCGTCTCGACAAAGAGATGGCTGAGGTCCAGGCGATCGCCGAGCGCTGGGTTTACAACGCATACCCAGCGCCCGCGGGGGAAACAGCAGAGGAGGCGGCCGGTCGCCTTCGCACGGCCCTCACAAGGGTCTGCGAGGCGGCTATGCCACGGGTCCGGCGGCGTCCGGCTCGGAAGCAGGTGCACTGGTGGTCAGCCGAAATAGCGGAGCTGCGCAACGCTGCGCAGCGCGCCCGCAGAGCCGTCCACCGGTACCGACACCGGAATCCGCAGCCGGACGAAGAAGAACTCCGGAGGATAAAGGGGGAGCAGAATGCTGCGAAGAAAGCCCTTCAGCGAGAAATTAGCCAAGCGAAGGCCCGGGCTTACGAGGAGCTCCTCGAGGGCCTTGACAGGGATCCCTGGGGGCGTCCGTACAAGTCAGCGCGCAAGAAGATGCGTGCTGCGGGCGCCCCGGTAACGGCGACCCTGTCGGAGGAGGCCCTCAATCGCATAATTGAGGGGCTCTTCCCGAGCTTGGGAGCATTCACTCCCCCATCTATGGCCGTCCCTCTGCTTAGAGAGGAGATCGTGGATCCTCCCCCCACAACAGAGGTAGAAATCGAAGATGCCCTGCGACACCTTCAGGGCACCAAGAAGGCACCTGGACCTGACGGGATTCCGGGCAGAGTGCTCCTCCAAGCCGCCACTCACCTTGGCGGCTGGCTTCGGGAGCTGTTCGATAAGTGCTTCAGCACCGGACAGTTCCCGGCCCAGTGGAGGGAGGGCAGGCTCTGCCTGATTCCCAAAGTGGGCCGTTCCCCAGATGATCCCTCCGGTTACCGCCCGATCGTCCTGTTGGACGAGACGGCGAAGACCTTTGAAAGGGTAGTTGCGAGCCGTCTCGTCCAGCACTTGGACACGGCAGAGCCGGGACTCTCCGCCGCCCAGTACGGATTCAGGGCGGGGCGCTCCACGCTGGATGCGCTAACCGCCCTGAAGGGCATATCGCAAGAGGCGGTGAGTCAGGGAGAAGTGGTCCTGGCGGTATCGCTCGATATAGCGAACGCCTTCAACAGCCTCCCGTTCGAGACGATACTGGAGGCACTCCGGTTCCATGGAGTGCCTCTGTATCTGCGGAGGTTGTTGGGGGCATACCTCCGGGACCGTTTCATAGTCTGGGAGGACGGCCACGGTCGGGTCCGAAGGAGGCGCGTTACGTGCGGCGTTCCGCAGGGGTCGGTACTGGGACCACTTCTGTGGAATATCGGGTATGACTGGGTCCTACGATGCCCAGTCACGCCCGATACGAGGGTGTTGTGTTATGCGGACGACACCCTCGTCGCAACTCGGGGTGATTCATATGAAGATGCCGTCCGGCGGGCCACCATCAGCACCTCGCTGGTGGTGGACCGAATTGAGTCGTGCGGTCTGAGGGTCTCCGTAGAAAAGACGGAGGCCCTCTTTATGCATGGACGAAGAAGGAGACCACCCCGAGTAGCGCGCATCGTGCTCCGGGGTGCAGCGGTCGAAGTGAAGCCCCAGATGAAATACCTGGGGCTCACACTAGACCCTAGGTGGAGCTTCGGGCCACATTTTGCCCAATTGTGCCCGAGGCTGGTCTCGGCCGCTGCCGCCCTGGGCAGACTCCTGCCCAATGTGGGGGGGCCGGGCACAGCCGTGAGAAGATTGTACACTGGCGTCGTGCGGAGCATGGCAGTGTATGGTGCGCCTGTCTGGGCAGACCACCTCACATCTCGTAGCAGGGCCCTCTTGAGAAGATCTCAGAGGGTCATAGATGTGAGGGCCATTCGGGCGTACCGTACAGTGTCCTGGCGGGCGGCTGCACTCCTGGCAGCCGACCCACCCTGGGAGCTGCGGGCGGTTATCCTTTCGGAGACATACCGCCTGCGCCGCGATGCCAGGGAGAGGGGACTCCGGCTGTGCCCGGAAGAGTCGCGACGGGTCAGGGATCTCGCCCAGGAGGCCTTGACCCAGTCCTGGTTGAGGATCCTGGGGCCACCCGAGCCGGGCCGGGTTACGGTTGAGGCAATCCGCCCCTACTTGTCGGAATGGGTCTCGCGGTCAAGCGGGACCCTGACATACAGGCTGGTGCAGGTACTGACCGGCCACGGTTGTTTCGGCAAGTACTTGCACCAGATTGCGGGGCGGGAGCCGAACCCGGCCTGTTGGGAATGCGGCGCGCCAGTAGACACCGTGGAACATACGGTGTCGGAGTGCGCCGCCTGGGGGCCCCAGCGTTTCAATATGCAGAGTGTGGTAGGAGGTGACCTCTCGCTGCGGGCAATCGTAGGTCAAATGCTCCGCAGCGAGAGGAACTGGAACGCGGTGGTCTCCTTCGCCGAAAGTGTCATGCGGCAGAAGGAGGCCATCGAGCGTGCGAGGGAGGAGGACGCGGCGGCTCCACCGATTCGTCGGCGTAGGACGAATCGGGGAAGGAGACGCTATGCGCACCTCATCCCACCCTGAGAAGGGGTTGCCGGTCGCTCTCTTGTAAGAGCGGCCAGCCGGGAGTTCCGGGGGAAGCTCCCGGCGAAGGCAATGAGACGGAGGGTGCCCTACCCCGACTGGACACTCTGTGTCTGGTCACCGGCAGGTCTAGTGTGACCGCCGGCAGCGGGAACTGTCACTCGGGGTACCCTCATTGGAGACGTCTGGCTGGGGGCCTAGCAGAGTAATGCCAAAAGGCGATCCTGCGAAGCCCCCTCTAAGGCCAAGAGTGGCGACCGGGGTTTTTAGTGGGTAGGACCGGCGGCCTTGGCCCCCGGTCCGCCCGAGAGGAGTAGGCAGCCCCCTCGGGAGGTAATCCCACATACCCCACCGGCCTTCCCCCGGAGGCTGGTGGAAACTGTAACAGTTTTCCTCGGTATAAAAAAAAAAAAAAAAAAAAGGGCGATTTCAGTTCCATTCCCTGCTGCCTGCCTGGCCAGCTTCCCACTTCATCGTATGTATGACCCATGCCCTTCAGTTCTATGATATTCTTCCAAATATGGGTAGCGAGGCGATGAAACGTGTCTGAGTTGCATACCAGATCCATGTCGTACAATGTTATAACAAATAAGTTAATAGTATATAAAAATTACGTAAAGTATCTTAAACGTTATATATTATCCGTAATAATATTATAATACAAAGAAAATTTTCTGAGCCCAATTAAATGAAGATACCAGAAATACCTTAGATGAATAAAATTTACGTTATCAAGAAAATCGAGACAACGGAGAAGTAATTGTTGATTACTGTTCTAATGTCATGTCTATTTCAGTTGTAAATTTGCGATTGAAAAGTAAACAGGTTGATCAACTTCAAATGAACAAATTCAAAATGAAATACGAGAAAAGTCATGAAAATATTATCAAAAATACATTAGTTATAGTAATGGACGTATCATATATATCTTACAATGTAAAGATTACCGGACACCCGGCGTGCGACGGTGTCGTGCTGCGGAATGCGCGCCAAACGCAACAGGAAAACATGGCGTCGGACGTCTGTCAATCAAGCGCGTAACAAATGCCCAGGTGGGCGACGTTCCTTAGATATTTAAATTTATCCATACGAAGAATTAATGAACAAGAAGCCAAAATATAGGTTAGCCAAAATATAACAAGAAGCAATTTATCCTTTTTCGAAATATTCGTCGCAATTGTAGCCGAGGTTGTATTCAATGCTTTTTGTTAAATATTGTCATAGGGCAAAACTGACCTTTGTAAACCTAGAAAAATTACTGCTGTTTTTCAACCAAGCCAACTATCAAATAGTTATCTTTACGATATATTAACGACTAGATGGACGTACTCTTCACGTGAACTGGAACAACTCGGCTAACGCCTGAAAGTTCGAAAACGTTCGCACTTGTTATTGTTACGGATGACAAACCAAATCCAAGAAAATGTTCCTAAAAATAAAATAGTCGCATATTAACTTTTTTAAACTATTTAAAAATCGAATAAAGTGTAGATAAACAAACTTCAGCGAAAGTAGGTGACGAAAACCTTCTTTTATAATATAAACAATTTGACAGTCGCGCATTTTCAGTGGCCCGATTATTTCATTAGTTTGTCACGGATATTATTTGTTGGACTTTCGTGTCTTTAATGTGTATATGATAATTAGGAAGCTGGAACGGTGTAGCCGCACCATTACGAACTGTCCGACAGATATATTGCTGTGGGGATATGCTGAGAACGATGCCATCACGACTTTACGGTCATTCTTATAAAATTGCGTTCACGTCACAAATAACGTAAATGTTAATTAAATTTCATTGCATTAAAAATCTATTACAACTTTAATCAAGAACTTCATTTTATAAATAAAATCTTAAAATAAAATTACATAGAAGCTGTAACAGTCATCAAATCATAATTCATCTTACACAGAAACATTATTTTTATTACTTCATCAATCGTTTCATTGAATTGAACTTATACTATCACATTGCTTATTTATACTTTCTTTAAAGTATATAATTATCATTTTATTTCATTTATTTGATTATCTTAATAATATTTAACATCAAATATCGTAATAATATCGTTTCAAACTCGTCACTCTGAATAACAAAACTTACTCTAGCCAGTAAACAATTTTATTGTGTTTTCTTTCAATATCCAATTAAACAATGTGGATTCCACATTTACAAATAATATTTCAACTTTAAAACATTATAAGACTTATTTAAAAGTTTATTTTGAATTCTAGTGCTGAAATGACGCGCTACAGATATCATAAGCAATTTATTAAAACTAAAATATTATACAGGAAATATAAAACTTAGAAATCAGTTTACATTTATCACTTTTTAACGAAAATTGTTTATACGATTTTAGAATATTTACTCCTAGTAGATTAAATAATTTCGATCGTTTTCTTCTTATTGGTTTTCATTACTAAATTTCTCTCTGGAATCCGTTATTGACAATTATCTTACGGAAACACTTTTGCGCGTTTTCAACTTCCCGTGTTTCTTATACTTGTGCAAACATGAAGATGTCGAAAAAATATTTGCGTATTTGAAATGTATAGTGGCTCCCGTCTTCTTCTTCCTGCTCTCATCCCACGTTATATGGGGTCGGCACAACATATTCTCTCCTTCCACTCTAGTCTGTTAGCCACCACCTCAACATTCACACCCTTTTCGCCATATCATCTTTTACACAATTCGTCTATCTTTTCTTTAGTCTACGAATTCTTTTGTATCCATTCATTCTCATTTTTTTTTATTGCTGTAGGACATCAGACAGGCTGACGGTACGCTTAGAATTTAGAAGTTACCGTCGTCTATAGGTGTTTGCAACGCCAGTGGCATCGCGAACACGCTGCTGTCCCATAAAGGTACAGGAACTTGGGTCACTAATGCTGGAACACAACACAAAGTTATTATGGCGGCATACTTAAGACCAAAGGTGGTCGCCATCCAGACGGGCTTGGGGCCCTATCACGTAGCTAGGGTGGATTGTTTTGTCGCCTTTTACGACAGACCGACCTCGGCCACAGAGGTTAATATTCTTTCTCCGCCTATTTTTTTTTTAAAAAGCATTTTCCTTGTTATATGGCATTCTTCCAGTCTATTATTGCATAATATGTAAGCTGAAAGGTTCTCTGTCATCTGTAAGGAGTAATTCATATATCACCTTATCTTTAATTTTATTTACTTGAAAGCTATTAGAGCTCCAAATTTAACGATTCCAACATACCACTTTCTGATTCATGTCGTTTTATTCATTCATTTATTGAATGAGTAATATCAGTTTTCTTCTTCTTCTAATTAATATTCACGAGTAAGCATACTAACCATTCTTCTCCGTGCAGAGGCGGAGTTGGCCTGTCGTAAAAGGCGACAAAACAACCCACCCTACCTACTTGATAGAGCTCCAAGCCCGTCTGAATGGCAATCACCCTTGTTCTTAAGTAGCATTAGTGACCCAGGTTCCAATACCCCTATGGGACAGCAACGTGTTCGCGGTGCCTTTAGTGGTACATGCATAGGCGACGGTAACTGCTAAGTAGGCCATCAGCCTGTCTGCTGTTCAGCATTAAAAAAGCTCTACAGTACTATGAAACATTTGAAATCGAACTAAAATGTTCAATATATTTTAGTCTAGTCATCTATCGTGACTTTACTACTTCTATGGGAATGACCTTTTAATTATTAAAATAATTTGAATCCGCTTCTCTTTAATGATAAATTTCCATTAACCTCACAAAGTTTTAGACACTATTGAGATAGATAGCAAAATTTTTTCACTTGTAATTATTTTTCATAAATTTTCTCGATTTGTCAATGGCTTTTAAAGTTCATAGTGTCATTCAGTCTGACGGAAATGCTAAGTTTAATGCACCCAGTGCACTTAATAACTCCCTTGACGAAACTGTTAAAAACACAACCTCATCATCATAAAAAGGTTAAACATGTAACTAATATGAAAAACTTAAATCGATACTAAGCTATAAAGACATGAGCGGCTAATGGCGCCCCTGAGTGGTTTGCCGTGTACGCCTTACCTTGCCGCGCGGGGTGCCAGCTTAATCCCTGCTCTTAGTTTTTTACTACGTTTTTGTACGTAACTTTTCGTACGTGTGTACACCGCATTGCTTTTCTCTAAAGAGAATTTTAATATTGTCTTTGAATTTGTATGGTTAGCAAACAATGGCCGGCTTTGTGTGTAAACTAAATAAATGATTAATTCTAACAAGTTTTACAATTTAATCATAAAGGCACATTCTATATTAACCTTTTAATCCAATTTAATCCGCAATCCATCGAATTCATTCGAATATGCACGTTTTTTGATAGTATCCCCAGCATAGTATTGCGCGGCAAAGCGACTGATCAAATCAAGCGTTTATTTGTGCACAGCCAGTCGACCGTGGCGGATATCGCGCGGATACACGGCGGATATTTGCGGTGGCTCAACCAATTTAAAACATGTGCTTCCCTATTTGCGTTGCATCATTCATCATTTTTGCCTTCTTTGAATGAGTTTCGTATAGTATTAAGTAATTCTGTAATGTACGGGATAGCATCGCTGTTAAAAATGGTACTTACGCCTCAGTTTAATCAGTGCGCAACTAAAACAACATATTCACAGTTTTATCATCATCATCATCATCATCATCTTTGCGTTGTATCCCGGTTGCAGCCCAAACTCTCGCTTCGGCGCCCGGGGTCCGCTTTCCGACTTTTTCTTCTCCACTTCGCACGGTCTTCTGCATCCCTGGTAGTGAGCCCATTGGCACGCATATCACCCTTTACGACGTCAAACCAGCATTTTTTGGGTCTACCCCTCCTGCCGGGGCCCGGCGGAGGCGGCATGGCCAGACATTTGTTACCCACGTAAGCATCCGGATGCCGTAAAACGTGGCCGTACCAATTTGGCGAATACCGATATTCAGTTTTATATTCAATAGAAATGGGAATTATGTAGCATGTGGTTAAATATTATCAGCGTGGCTATCCCATTTAATTTAGACTGTCATAAAATATGAGAACGATTTTCTCTTTCTGTTAGCAAAAAAAAACCAAAGAGTATTCCTGTTGGGGTTTTGGGTGGGTAAAACGTATATTTTATACGTCACTGCTTCCAAAAAAACCACATCGCAAAAATTAGTTTGTAATTATTTTTCTGTCACAATAAAAAGGTCTTAAGAAAAAGGTTTTTATCCGTGCTGGGGCGGACAAATAATACTAACCTCTGCGGCCGGGGTCGACCTGTCGTAAAAGGCGACTAAACAACCCACCCTAGCTACGTGCTAGGGCCTCAAGCCCGTCTGGATGGCGACCACCTTTGGTCTTAAGTATGCCGCCATAATAACCTTGTGTTGTGTTCCGGCATTAGTGACCTAAGTTCCTGTACCTTTATGGGACAACAACGTGTTCGCGATGCCACTGGTGTTGCAAACATCCATACGCGATGGTAAATGCTAAATTCTAAGCTGGCCGTCAGCCTGTCTGCTGTCCTACAGCAACAAAAAAAAAAATATTTGGTGGCTATTCAGTCCACTTTATAACACTATCAGTATTGATTTATCAAGTTTTCACGTTCTACTACTGAGCGTCATCATGATAAGCTTCACTTCTTCACTGTTACTATAAGTATATTATTACTTAAATATAAAGTAAATACAATCTAGAATAATCCTTGTTTTAATTAATTGGACGTATCACTTTATAGGAATCGCGTTTGCAATCGCAGTGTTAATGGCCACCGGTTCATTTCACGTTAATGCGGTTCCACTAACAGGCTATTTCATTTTGTCAATCAACACTTCAATCGCATTTGCCGATGCGATCGCTAATTTCCCAAAATTGGAATACGATTTTGGATTAAATATTCGATAAGCTTCTGTTTTGATAATTGCGAGAGTATTATCCATATTTCCAATGAAGAGTTGATCCGCGTAATGTATACAATATTCATGTTATTGAAGTGAAAACCTCTTTAGCGGCGTTGTGCACTGTTTTGTGATGGGTAAAAAATGTTAAACTCGCGTCAAGTCACGTGTCCTTATCGTAAGAATTCGTAAGACGTAAGACGGAGTTTTGCTCCAGTGATACCAACCTTATTAGTAATGACTTAAGGTTTATTTTATAATGTAACTTTTAAATGATTGCATTGCATTACTTACATATATCTATTCGAATTGGAACTTTATTACAATGAAATACAGTTGAGTTTTTTTGAAGTGAAAACTTCTTTAGACGCATTGAGCATTTTTTGGGTGAACAATTTTAGATTTGTAAAGAGGTGTTAATAACCAATTTAAACTTTAATCCTTGACCATAAACACTTCTTCATAAACCGAAAATAATAATCTAATAGCTCGACGATACAATTCACAAGTTACTTAGTTTTCACTTTTATCGGCATTCCCCAAAGACTGACCCGAATGTTTTTTTTTTTTTAATTATGTAAGGTATTTTATATATCGATATTTGCCATTTCCTAACGGCTACAAAGATGATTAATCCATTCTCCGTCACTACTTGTCAGTGTTTTTTTAACTATTTAAATTTCGAACAATCTGGAAAAGTGTCTTTTTGGTGTAATAATACAATACCTGATGTCCCTGAAGTCGGAAACATCTATAGACGATGATAACTACTTACTTAAGTGGACCATCAGCCAATCTGATGTTCCACACCCACAGCAATATTATTTTTAACTGAATATATAAATAGATAAATAACTTATTCAAGTCAGATTGATATTACTCGTACTAAACAATAATCATTTTTATTAAAATTTCAAATCTTAATAAAATGACGACAAAGCTTAGTTAAAGAAAATAATGGAAAATGTTAAATATAAAGGTTTCTAAAACTTTTAAAACGCCACTCAACTCACGTTATCAGCGTAACAGTGCTATTCGTTTCCTGACATTCACTCAAAAGTGGGGTGAAGGGGTGTTGTTCAAGGACACGTAAACTTGTTCATATTGCAAAATTAACTTTTGAATATATATATATATCGCACGCTTAATCATAAACTGACCTAACTCAAAAAACAATGTTTTTTGGGAAATCGCAAAAAAGGTTTTGTCATTTACTACTTATGCCATATATTAAATTATAACTAAATAGCCGTAATTCAGTGTGGGAAAGAGATATCGAAATAAATCTTAGTTTGGCCGATAGAGAGCGTCGATATAATGCTGCCCGTTATATTATCTCACTTTAGACCTAAATCGTAATTGGTCAGTTTATGATTAAGCATGCGATATGTATATAGTGTATATTTATTGTATATAAGCATTTAAAATAAGGTACAACATTTTTTTTTTGATTAGCTTGCAGGAAATAATTAAAAATTAAACAAGGAAGAAAAAAGTGTATTTATATTGAAGTAGTACGAGTAAATAATTAAAAAATATATTTTGAATGTTATATTCGTTATGCCATATAACAAGGAAAATTATTGAAATTGGAGTGGGTGTATCCATACAGAAGCAGAGGTAGACCAAAAAAGAAGATGGATAGATTGCGTAAAAGATGATAGGGCAAAAAAGGTGTGAATGTTGAGATGACGGCTAACAGAAGAGAGTGGGAGGACTCCTTCCACTCATATAATGTGGGATAAGGGCAGGAAGAAGAAGAAGATATCCGTCATGAATTAAGTAAAATTCAGATTATACAATACAAAATGAATTACACAAGGTAGTGAAGGAAAAAACTTCGGAAATTCGCAATCTCGTCACTGTTATAAAACTCAACTGACTTTACTGACTGACTGTACTCAACTAACTGACAATTAGCAAAAGACCAAGTTACAGTCGTAACATTATTTATTTATTTCAAAATTTATACAATATTACATTACAGACAAGCTTTTGCACAATATTATACAATATTAATAGGTTATAACTGTAAATTATTATAAATAGATAAAAACGTATGTCAAAAATTATAAAGTCATAAAATATATAAGTCATAGAAACATTTTAATGGTTAACAGACCTCAGTGTTTTATCTATCTCACAGAATTCCAGGTACATGGTTAAAATTTTGGGCCACCTATCGACAAATATATCAATTTCTTGAGGCGACTTTAAAATTTCATTTAGCCTGATTAAACCACACACTAAAGACGAGTTCTTGTGGAAAATGGTGGACCATCGTAGCGTATTTCTGGTTGTATTACTTTCGCCACTTTGCCTTTGCTTTTGACGAATTACTGATGTTTTGTGGCCCTCGAAAAAACTGCCCTTTTTTATTCTAGGATTACAGGGCCACGCTTCGGGTGAGACTCTTTTCAAAGTATTTATCTGGAATGTCTATGAACATACATCACCCTCTCTTGACGGGTTCTCCCAGCCCGGGGGGACCGAGGGATATGTGGGACTCCGGGAAAGATGTTCGGTCATCCGACTAAACACTAAAAACCCCGCTGTTCTCCTATCGCCAACGCCCGGGCCCACGGATATGTGGCTTGCCGATCTCGTTGCCCGGGCCGGTGCCAGCCCACCCTTTATCTCAGGGCAGGCTTATTCCAAATTGTTGGCGCCAGGGGGTCAGGTTTTCATCCCCCCGGTGCTCTCCTGAATCAACTTTATCAGTTAAGGGGGACCACGGAACAGCACGCGGCCTTCGCCCTCGCGGCAATAGTGCGGGCAGCGGATCCTCCTCCGAGGGGCCGCCCGCGGCCGCTTTCTACGGCGGCCGGAGGTCATTGGATGCTCTAGCTATGTCACTATTGTTGCAACTTTTATTATCTTTAAATTGGCATTCGGTGCACACCCACACATCTCTTTCATCAAATGTAAAGTTTTTATTATTACATAAATAATGATACACTTTACAGCACATTAATTACATATTGGAGATATTCGGCTTGTAGTCAGGAACTGCTGTGTGGGCACACAGCAGTTCCTGACTACAAGCCGAGCAAATCATTGTATATTGTGATAGCACTCTTCTTCCTCCTGCCCTTATCCCACATTATATGGGGTCGGCACAACTCTCTCCTCTGTTAGCCGTCATCCCAACATTCACACCCTTTCTTACCATATAATCTTTTACACAATCCATCTATCTTTTTTTGGTTTACCTCGACTCCTGTATCCATCACCACTTTTATTTTTATCATTTTCCTTGTTAAATGGCGTTCTTCCCCGCGCATTACATAGTCAAACCCCGCTAGTCAATTACTTTTAAGTTTTTCAATAACTGGTGCTATTTTCATACCCATAACACTCAAAAATCTAAACTCCAGGAAAATTTAAAACATGGCAACACTAGTACTATTAATTCAATAACATTTCATTAAATTTAGTTATGAAAATACAAAAACTGAAGTCACATGGGTAGATACATTTTCGATATAGTATTATAACATTCATTATTTCTGGCAAACTTTGTTATAGTTTAAAAATCACTATTGAATTATTATAATAGGTATACTTGTAAACCGCTTTGATGTGTATATAAAATAGAACATAAACTCTAACTTGTTACTGACATAAATACTCCATCAGCAAGTTTATACAGTATTGCTGTATTATTCACCTCAGCAACTGATAGAAGCTTGTAAAAGTTTGAAGTACACTCAGTAAATTTAACATCCAACGAATGACAATGACGCTAACAACGCTTATTATTCATTAAATAGTTATGTTTACCAATGTTATTAATCAAATAAAATCATTTTCAACCATTTTTTGATGTTATAGCATAATATCAAAATGACTTTGTAAAATCTGTTCAAATACTCGATTTGTTCTTAAGAATTAATTTTTCTAAAAATATTTAATATACTTAAAATGCGCCCATCTTTTGTAACATATTTCTGCCAAATGAATATTCTGATTTAATCTCATTTCAACTCCCTTTGAATTTTCACGATCAATAATTTCACTTAATTAAGAGAATAATATAAGACGTGTTGAAAGGATTCGACAAACAAAGAGAAATAGAGTGTCATAATGATATAACGCATGATCTTATGAGAGTGCGTAGGTGGGGCAGTAAAAATCGCGAGTTACGACCGCTCCGCGTCGCACACTAACGGCACATTTACGTACCTGAGTTACGAATCACAGCGCGAAAAGATGGGTGCACAACATAGACAAATGTGTCGTCAGATTCATATTACAAAATGAATACACATTTTAGATATATACACAGAAATGTGTTACCATACTTTCCCACATAAATGCTTCGGTCGCGACATTTTAAAAAGATTTTAAATTAAAATTTGCATGTTTGTGGCATCACACGATATAACTTACTATATTTTCACTAAACCAATTTATACTATGTTCTATGGTCAACAAAAACAAAGCGGTTAATAGCGAGAGACAAGATAGTAAAAATATTGCTAATGATCCAAAACCACAATAACAAATTATATTTTTCTTTCTTCTGTAAAACCTTAATAATACAAATTTATAACTACTATTTTTAAAAAGGGTAGGATCCAACACAAGTTTTTTATTCTCGGTTTCTAAGCAAATTGTGCGAATTATATAGCTGAACTAATTGCCTGATAAAACCTAAAACAAGGCTTCTCAATGCTCTAATAAAATGATGTGTCTAGGAAAAACTAACATATAAATGAAGACTACGCTTTATAACATTGTCATCAGCGTTGCATTTAGTCAAAACAAATTGAGTTCCCCACACTCATCGCTTCTTAATTGGAACAATAATACTGCCCCGAGAAAGGATGTAATTTGTCCATTGGATAAACTGAAACGCTTTTTACGGAACAAATTTATGCGATCTCGTAAGTGGATTGGCGACATCTTTACGTCAAATAACTTTGCTCACATTTTGATATTTTGCTTCGAGTGTGTACGGTTTAACTATTTTTGTGCTTAAACAAAAATATTACTAATGAAAGTTCGTTTATTCTATATTTGTTATTATGCGGTTTGAATATGTACAATAGAACCAGCTTGTTTTCTTCAACTGGCGTGTTTAAAAGCAACATTCAGTCGTACTCAGAGTACTTTAGCCGTAATTAAAGGTTTGGACTCAACCGTTACGAAATAGTAAAAGAAAAAAAATCAAAATCAAGCCAAATTAAAAGGACCGGTACTTTATTTTCAATAATCTCAACACAAATTACACATCATCATCATCATCATCATTTCAGCCGGAAGACGCCCACTGCTGGACAAAGGCCTCCCCCTCCCCCAAAGATCTCCACGATTATCGGTCCTGCGCTGCCCTCATCCAACCTATTCCGGCGATCTTGACCAGATCATCGGTCCATCTTGTGGGAGGCCTACCAACACTGCGTCTTCCGGTACGCGGTCGCCATTCGAGGACTTTTCTGCCCCAACGGCCATCATTCCTTCGAGCTATGTGCCCAGCCCACTGCCACTTCAGTTTTGCAATCATCCGGGCTATGTCGGTTACTTTGGTTCTCCTGCGAATCTCCTCATTTCTGATTCGATCTCGCAGGGAAACTCCGAGCATAGCCCTCTCCATTGCCCTCTGAGCGACCATGAGCTTTCTCATAAGGCCCATAGTTAGCGACCACGTTTGCGTTACATATGTCATCACTGGCAACACACATTGGTTAAAAACCTTCGTCTTGAGACACTGCGGTATTTGGGACGAAAAGATTTTACGGAGCTTCCCGAACGCTGCCCATCCGAGTTGGATTCGACGAGTGACCATAAATTACACATATATGAACTTTATGTGAACCAGCTTTGCTTACACTAGGCCCTTATGCCGGGGTCGGCAAAAGGTTTCAAATAACTCTAGCTATGTGATAGGGCCTCAAGCCCATCTGAATGGCAACCATCCTCGGTCTACCGTCAGAATAACATGTGAGGCATTGGTGAACCAGGTTCCTCTAAGCGGATAGCAGCGTGTTTGTGGTGCCCGTAGCGTTACTAATCTGTCAGCCTGTCTTCTGATACTCACGAATTAAAACTCATACATGTAATCCTTATTCAGGACTGATAGCTTTATCTGACTACAAAAATATTATATACGTATTAAACATACATGAAACATGTTTAATATGCGAGTTACACTTGATAATACTATGTCTTGACTTTATTATACTTTTACTGACTATATTTTGTTGCGTCGTTCTACAGGGAACACCAGCTGGCCAGAGAAATTTAGTGGGATCCCTTACACCCCGTAAACACGGTTTAAGTTATCTTGAAAAAACCCAATAAAATCATCCCCAGAGAACGGCCACCGTCGCTTTATTTACCCCACCTATAGATTGCCAGATATAAAAACACCCTGTGATTTATGGGTAAATTCTTTATGCCGATAAATAGTTGTCTTAGAGGTCTAAAGGGCGAGCCCTACTCATTTTTCCAAAGGTGGATATTGCCTTTTTTCTGATAAAGAAATGATGGATGTAGGGATGCTTTATAACTTTTCCTAGTTATATCACGTACAGGTATTTGAGGGTAAAATCGAAACCATAATTTATTTCACAATTCAATGGAAAATAAAAAAAATCACCTTCACCCGACATTTCACTATGAACAATTGTAATGAGATGTTTCCTTATATAAAAAATATATGGTCGTTACATTTTTGCTAATTATTATTTATACAATTATTATTAATTTATTTATTATTTTACTTATATAAAGTCGAAATTTAAATTTAGTTTGGCTTACAGCAGATAGATCATTTATTGGAATGCATTACCTAATGCCGGTTGTTAGGCCAGCACCACGTCTATAATAATAGAGTGAAAAAGAAGGGAAGCAGAAATAATTTAGGTAAGGAAAAAGTAAATAAAGTAAAAAAGAGGTAATGACTACTTAGTGAGTCACGAATTGTAGAGAACAATCTATCATCTTTGTCAGCCAGTCATCATCCACGGCACGTAAGACTCTCAAAACTTGTAAGTTTACAATTTCCACATGACTGTACAAAATTGTCGAAAAGAGATTTATAATTATCAAATAACAAAAACAAGCTATAATCGTTTTTATTAAATCTAAAATAATTACACTAAAAATAGTGCGTGCACCCTCTAATGTCGATAAAAGTAATTGTCGACTTATCTAAACTCACAAGACGTCGACACATCGTCATAAAGGGCTTAGTTCAACGGATTGACGGAGTGCCGAGGGGTGTGTGGGGTGTAATGTTTAAGATTATTGTTTCGAGTTGGCTGTTGGGTTGTCGAGGTGTAATTTAATTTTAAGACGTCCTACCTCACTACTAATGACGTGTAATATAGGACAAGTTATCGATGTTTTTGTATAATTAGTTCAACACTAACAAAAACAAAGACTAAGGGAATATCAAGGTGTATACAAAAAGTAATGTGACGGTTATCGTACACTCGAACTAATAGTTTATATTACAAATTATTTATTTAATAACTCATCAATTAGTGACTAGAACTGAAGCTAGAATTACGATGCAAAAGAGGACGAGGCTAACAGTATTCTTTTTATTGCTGAGGAACAGCAGATAGGCTGACGGCCCACAAGCAATTACCGTCGCCTATGGATGTTTGCGACGCTGGAACACCCAGAAATACGCTACTGTCCCATAGGGGTACAGGAAACTGGGTCACAAATGCCGGAATATAAAGTTATTATGGCAGCATACTTATAGACCTAAGGTGGTTGCCAGGTTCATTATGTCGCTATTTATGGTAAGCCTACTGCAGCCGCAGGGGTTATTCTTACTCTATAGGATATCGCTAGAATGAGTAAGTAAAAAAAGTAAAACGCGTATCGTGTTGATAACCCTAAGAAAATGACTAAGGCCACAATTCTCTAATTTCAACATATTATATTGTCTCCTGGTCACAGTAATTGTATTCCTGTAACCCGTAACGAAACAGAAGTAGTAAGTTAAGTATAAATAATAAATTTTGTGATTAATTAAACAATTTCTTATACTAAAAGGTTTCAGTTTTGCGAGATTCATTGTATTAAATCATATTCAAGTGTTTTCCTTTTGATTATTAACTACATAACATAGTAACTTATTTCATAACACGTAACACGTAGGTACTGAAAAACATTTTGGTGTAGATTAAGTTTAAATAATAAATCACGTACTCCATCCAGTAATTACAGTGGTTTTTGGTGTGATTGTGTATAGTATTTCTAATTACAAATATTAAAAATGTCTTCTGATATATGTGGTATCTGTAGTAAGTACATTCTAACAAAAGATGGCGTTAAGTGTAGTAAATGCAAATTATTCCTACACAAGAACTGCGTTGGAATTCCACTTAAAACAGCCGTATCTGCTTCCTGGAAGTGCCCTCGTTGCAAAAAGGGGAATAAAAAGAATAAGGAATGTGAATTATATGATATACCATTGCAGTTAATTAACAGTGAGGATACTCCGGATACTAATGCTTCCTATAGTAACTCCTCGCCAAGTACTCAGAAATATTTGAGTCAGGAATTTACGAACAAAGATATCATGGACGAAATTCGGGGAATGCGCATTGATTTTTTAAATTTCTGCAAAGACGTTTCTGACCTAAAAGTTGAAATGCGCAGCTGTCTCACCCGAATAGCTACACTCGAGACTCGTATTAAAATATTAGAAAAGCGTGCATGTGATCGAAGTGAAGAACCAATCGAAGTAAAAGACATTGTATCAAAATTAAGAACAGACCTCAATGACCGCGACCAACTACTTCTGTGTAACGATCTTGAGATTAGAAATATTTATGAAGAAAAGGAAGAAAACCCGACACAGTTGGTCGTAACAGTTGCTCGCAAGTTAGGCGTAAATTTGGTGAGCCAAGATGTTGTGATTGCTGAGAGAGTTGGGGGGCGGTTATTTAATGGAAATGGACCAAAAAGAACTATTGTGCAGCGCCCTAGAACTCTCGTAGTCCGTTTGGCGAGACGGGAATTGAGAGATGAAATACTAAAAAAAGCTCGAGAGAGGCGTACTGCTAATATAAGCGGTAAGAATTTTTCTGGATTTGCGCATCAGTTTTTTATTAACGAACGTCTGACCAAAATTAATAGGCAGTTGTTGCAACAAGCGCGGAATGCTGCACGTAAGAACGGATGGAAGTTTGTATGGACCAGAAGAGGCCGGATTTACGCTCGGCGCCAACCAGGAGACACCATAGCCACAATCAGGGATGAAAAAGACATAGTTAATAAGATAAGCCAAAATACAGATACAGTGTAATAATTAAATAACCACCTAAACATTAAACGATTTATAAGTACTTTTATATACCTATTAATTATACCTAAATATTGTATAGGCTTTATTTTGTTATTCTGTTTTCTTTAAAAATTCTGTATAATATACATTAAGTTATATGAGCATTTTTTTTTTGTACAAAAATTATATTGTTTAATCAAGTTATTTCTTATGAAATTATTATTAAGGAGTTAAAAGTTTTTGGTTTACTTTTCTATTGTAAAAATGCCTATAGGATAATAATACATAATGTATACATGCGAATACTAAGAAATTATATGATATTCATTGCATCTATAAAAATACAATTAGAAACTCCATTTTACTGGCAAATTTTAATGCATGAGATGATTAAAATTATAGAATAAAACATAAGTAATTCCTTTTTACTTCATAAGATCAATTACAGTATTGAAGTTTATCTTTATATTAAAACTTAAAGCCAAATTTGTTCTCATATAATTTTTTTTTTTTTAACCGTTTTGAATTATAAGAAATAACCTATATTTTACTTATTAAGTTTTTATTGCAGATATTTTACATGCACAAGTTATAATGTATAAATAAACGAACTTCCTATATTATATTATACTTAAATAAATATTCTTTGTTGTGTATATACATAAGTAATAAGTTATTAGTTTAAATGGATCTTTACTTTCATTTAATGTATACATATTATTAAATTTAAACAAATATATTGTATTAGAGATTAGAATTTTCATCTGGTATTCAGCAGTATGCACCAGGTTAAAGATAGGGTGTCATTGCAGCTGCGAACATTGTTATATTAGTTTAATTCTCTCACAAAATTGTAATAATGCTGCTGGGTCTATTAGGTAATAGGTGTTGGTAGGCGGACACTGAAAACCAGCGCTGTGTCGGTAACTCCGACACAGCATAATGATGAGATGTCAGCCTCGTTTGTTAAAATGTAACAGTCAGTTTGTATACTTATTTATATGTGTGCGATCTTGTTATGCGTTGTTACTTTTTGACAAATAAAATTCTTTCTTTCTTTCTTTCTTTCAAGTAAATTGCTACCAAAGTGTACAAATCATATATAAATAAGGTTTAGTATCAAATATCGATAAATTAGATTTTGAAACGTAGCCAGCACTATAGGTTGTCTGTTTATTAATCTGGTATATGTTAAGATTTTAATTGCGGGAATTAAGTGGCTGTGCTAAACAAGTCCTGCCTCCACGCTCCACTCGTTATCTAAAATACTGCCTACACAACAGACTTAAGGTGTAACGATACATAGGATGTCGTGCTTTATTATACAAAATTTATATAAATAAAATATACTTATTAAACATGTTTAGAATATTCATTATTTAAAATTCTTTGTAATACAAAGGTAGCCCTTAATACCTAATGTCCCTTCAATTAACGTAATAGTTAATTGACCCAAACCCTTTAACCAAGGTGTTTCGACCTGTATTTATGAGATGTTGAACCCCATGTATCTAAATTATCCTGACCATATATTCACCTCAAGATAGGATCCCGTATTCAAGGTAATTAAGGAGGGTTAATCATTACACTGTTTGTTAATTTAATAATAATAATAATAATATAATCTTTATTTGTAAGAAACATGGTGAATACATAGGTGACTTGTTCAAATTTTATAAATGTACAACACGTTTCGCCATTTCTGGCATACAAATTTCTTTATAAACCTAAAAAATAAAAATCTTAACATTAAATTATTTTATATATGTTACATATTTTTGTTAATCTCTTTCCCTGTAATGTCCATAAAGATAATATAAAGTATGTCAGTATTATTTAAAAATAAATGTCATCGAATTAATTATTGTCATTGAATTATAATTGGATTAATTACATGTTCTTTGGTTACAATTATATATATATATATATCATGTCTATAATTAATTTTTCCATTTCAGTGTTCACAATACCTGAGTCCGCGTGATTTAAAGTAATTTTAAACAATTTATAAAAACACATAAAATAAAACATTATTGAAATAAGTCTGATAATTTATAAAAACACCTTTCAACCAGCCATATAAACATCTTTTCCTTAAACTGTTTAAGAGGCAACTGCCTTATCGAAGCGGGTATTCGATTGTACACTTTAATAGTTATAACAGGTATATTCTTATGTCCTAAAGCAGTGCCACGGATCGGCATCATTAGTCTTGTAGGATCTCTATTTTTTATTTTGGAATATTCGCAGTCACCGTATGCTGTAAAATAATGTTTGTGTTCTTTTACAAATACACATGATTGATAAATGTATAAACCAGCTAAGGTAAGTACTTTTTGGTCAACAAATAGGGACCGACAAGAAGTCATAGGACTCACTCCGCAAACAGCCCTCAGACACTTTTTTTGAACTACAAAAGCCCTACCTACGTCAGTTGAATTTCCCCATAGTATAAGGCCATAGCGTAGGACTGACATAACATATCCATGAAATGCTGTCAAAGCGGTATTTTGACCGGCTGTACAGCGTAATCGTTTTAAGGCAAATACGAATTTATTTAATTTTTTACATATAAGATCAATATGAGATTTCCAATTTAAATTTTTATCCAATATAATACCAAGAAATTTAATATCATTTACTTTCTCTATTTGTTCATTATTATATATGATACTATCATTTAATTGTTCATTAGTCTTATAATTCAAAAACTCCACATACTTCGTTTTACTTATATTAGCCTTAAGATTATTAGATTTTAGCCATCTCATAATTTTATCGATCTCTGAAATCATTGTGTGTTCAAAATAATTAGATCTATCCTCATAAGTAACTATAGTCGATACATCATCCGCGAATAAAATACACTTTTGATGCGTGACTACAGGCAAGTCATTTATGTACAAGAGAAAAAGTAAAGGGCCGAGAATACTCCCTTGTGGAACGCCAAATTTGTTTTGTTTAATTATAGATTGATACTCCATTTTCTCCATTTTATCATTTAATCTACTTATCTCAACATATTGCTTTCTATCCTCAAGGTAACTCCTCAACCATGATACTGCATGACCCCTTATACCGCAGTGTTCACATTTCTGAATTAATATGTCATGGTCAACAAAGTCAAAAGCTTTCGTCATATCATAAAAAATAACAGAAACTGGTATTTTATTAGTAACTTTTTCAATTACAGAATCAACGAGATCGAATGTCGCTAAAGTAGTCGACTTTTTCTTCTGGAAACCATTTTGCTCCTTCTGAATAATGTTAAATTTATCTAGAAATGCATATAATTGAAAATGCATAGCTTTTTCAAATATCTTGGCAAATATCGGTATGAGAGTTATAGGACGATAGTTATTCATATCTTGCTTATCACCTTTTTTATACAATGGTTTAACTACAGATATTTTAAGCCTCGATGGAAAAATCCCTTGTGACAGAGAAAGATTCACAAGGTAAAGTAAAATAGGACAAATTATATTTAGGCTTTCTTTTATTATATAAGTAGATACACCATCAAATCCCACTGATTTAGTATTATTAAGAGAAATAATTATGTTATAAAGTTCTGAGTAGGTAAGTGGTTTTATGAATATACTATGACTAGCTCTTAAAGATTCAGGTAAAGGATAAGCTTTTACTTTAGTACCTTTATTGGTTGTGTTAATAAAAAACTCATTAAAACAGTCAGCAACTTTTTCAGGTTCAGAGTGGTTATTTCCAAGATAGTTAATACTTTCAATTCCTTTTAATACTTGTGGTCTATTTATTTTATTTTTTATTACATTCCATGTTGCTTGGCATTTATTTTTTGCTTTAATTATAATATTATTATTACAAATTGCTCTACTCTTGACAATACATTTCCGCAAGATAGTGCTATAATTTTTGTATTCTACCTTAAATCTTGGTGAAGTACTTCTATAACAAAGAAATCTTAAACGTCTCTTCTCTTTAGTCGACCTTTTTATACCTTTTGTTATCCATCTAGGTGAATTCATATTACATTTTAATTTATATTTAGTAATCGGAAAACAAAGATTATAAAAAAGGCAGAAAGTTTCATGGAAGCAATCAAAGCACTTGTCTAAATCAGCCTCATCATAAACACCAGTCCACCCTAGTGATGACAAATAATATTTAAATTTATCAATATTTTCTCTGTTAAAATTTCTCCTGTATGTAAACCAAGAATTTAAATTAGGTATGTGACTAACAGGAAACGTAAGAATTTGACCAGTATCGTGGTCAGATAGATAAGTCCTAAGAGTAAAGCCTTTTGCATCACAAATATTGCTGATAATGTGATCTATGCAGCTAGTTTGCCTAGTGGGCTCTTTAATGTTAAATGTTAATCCATAATTCAAAACAATATCATTCAGTCGATGTTTAATTATATTATCTTTTAATAAATCAATATTCAGGTCACCAGCAATAATAACTTTTTTATTAGCTTTTTTATTAATATGGATATTATGCAAAAATATGTCAAGTTTGTTGAAAAAAATGTTAACGTCACTGTTCGGAATGCGATAAATACATAAAACTGTGCAATTGATTGAAGGAATATATATGCCGCATAATTCAAAGCTTTTTTCTAATGTTACATATTCTGGGATATTAAGCGATGTATAGTCTAAATTAGTCTTTACTAATATACACGTACCACCACGTTTTTTGTTTTTTCTCAAAAAACAGTCAGCCAGTTGATAATTGTTTATTCGTATATTTGTTTCATCACCAGATTTTACAAAACACTCACTTAAGCATATTATATCAACATTAATTCCTTTGCGCGAAAATTCATTTAAACATATTTCTAATTGGTCTATTTTATTTAAAAGGCCAGCAATATTCTGATGAAAAACAGTCAAGGTTCGTAATTTATTATTAAGATCGAAAAAACGACTTTTTCCTAATAACATTTCTAGCTGTTGTTTTAGGGACGATTTGGAAGTAATAAGGTATAGTGCCCTTTTTATGTTTAATATTACTATCAGAGCGAGGGGAATATTTTTCACATTTTTGGAAATAATAAGGAATAGTACCTTTCTTTGGTAATTTATTTATCCCAATACAGTCCTTCTTGCATGATTCTCTTTGTAAAATTATATTTTTAAAAGATTTTATGTATTTATTTTCATAATATTGAGTATCTATATATAAATTAATACGTTTACATAATTTAGTTTGATAATCAAACTGTGTCTCATAATTTGATTTATACAGTGTAATAAATTTAACGTTATTAAAATTATTGCATGCAGTTTTTAAGCTATCATTAAGTTTGTTTACATTCAAGTACTTATTTTTATTTACATTAACTACAATTACGTTGCAATTTTTAAGAAATGTAAAATAATGCAACAGGTTCAAAATCAACCCAGTAGGATTATGATCATTTTCTCCTATACATACAACTAGTTGGTCATTTTTGTTAAGGTTCAAGTTAATACATGGTCTTAAGATTTCATCTGACAAGGCATTTGGCTTAATTAATGAAAAAATATCGTAATTTTCATAGTCCTTTCTACTACGTCTTAAATCTAACAGGATGGATGCAACTCCAGCCAGCTGTTGAGAGGCTAGAATCATCAATGTAGGTTTCTTAACTTCCTCTGCAGTTTCGGGACTTACGTGTCGTATTTTTGAAGAAGTTTTAATGTTAGTAGCGGCATCTTTGGCAAGAATTTTCACAGATGTATTATTTATTGTTAAATCACTTGACGAAGAAGCCAGTAACTTTTCATTTTGTGGAGATTTTCTGGAACTGTTTTCCAATTGCAAATCAATTACACTTGAATTTGCGATTTCATACTTTTGTTTGTTAGTTTTCCTCTTTGTTTTTTCTGTACTAATACTGCCAACGGTTCCTATGCAAATCTTTTTTAGTCTGTTAATTAATATCTGGTTTTCATCAAGTTTTCTTTGCAGAGACATGTTTTTCAGAGATAAATTTTCAATCTCCTTATTCGCACTTTGTAGATTGCATTTTAGATTAGCGATTTCATCATAAAATTCTTGTAGCTCACATAAGCCAGTCGATAAGTCTGGCAAGCTTTTTGTTCGCAGGTCAGAGTAAGTTGAAGTAAAAGAATCCTCAATTGATGCGTCAGAGAATCTCTTAATTACTCTTCTAAAAGTAACATTCTTCATGTCATCGGCCATTTTTAATAAGAAAACAGTTATACGAAAAAAAAGAAGAAAAAAAAATATATATATATGTATATATAACAATCGTCAATACAGGAGCGAAGCCGGTGGCTATTTATATTTATGTATATTTATAATGACTTCACTGTGCAACGCCACTAATCTCTTTGTTTATGTTCACAGAATTTGAATTTTAGTTCTAACTGACAAGTTGCTATACTTTGATAAATCCACTTAAAACAGTGTTTATTATAAAGTCAGATTAATAATTTACACTGATAATGAAGTATTTTCACTTTATTGTTTGTAAACATTCGTTGGTTTTACTTAAAAACTTTTACAGATTTATATTATCCATACCAACTTTATTACTGAGTTTATTTTTAATCAATTCGAATACTTTTTCCGCGATATTACTCACTCTGCTTATTTCTATTGTCTTTATTTATTTCCAGTTATTGATGTAGTGTTATTTGATAATTCAATTGATTTGAGATAGTTTCTGACACAGTGTAGTGTGTAATACTTTCTATATTTTCCTTTTGCACTGTGTTTGATTCGAGATAACAATATCACACAATATTCACTGTATACACTTTCAATAATTATCAATTTTACTCTATTAATTTAACTATTTATATTTTTAAATCAATAACAAAATTATTTTATGTTTACAGTTGATAGCACTCAACTACCCTCTCTCATTATTCATAATTATTCGACAAGTGTCTTGAAAAGCCACTTTTAATAGCACAACGTAACGAATTTTTTTAATATAATAAATATAGACATGACACTTTGATGCTGAACCGAAGCTTTAATGAGGATGACTTCATTATATTGATTTAATAGGATTCAAACACTTCAAACTTAACTAAGCCAACTTTTGCAAGGTGTTAGGGTTCCAAACCCGTCTGGATGGACACCACACCTGGTTTTTAAATATGCCGCCATAATGACCATATGTTGTGCTTTAATGGAACATAAATGATCAGATTCCAGTACCATTATGTTGATAGCAGCATGTTAGCAACGCCTCTGGCGTTGCAAAGACCCATAGGCGCCGGTAACTGCTAAAATCTAAGTGGGCCACCCGACTGTCTGCTATCTTACAGCAATAAATAAAAAACAAGTGACGCTGAGATAAAAATATATTCTAATAAGCCGACAAGACCATGGTCACATATTTTTTTCGCCATTGATGTTGTTTTTTACATGAGCAACTTCTGGTTCACTCTTACTCCAAAAATAATACTTAGCGGTGCTCTTTTCTAATTTTCTTTAAAATATCAAAAGAAGTAATATATTTATCGTCGTTTATGACTCCTTTTTAAGAAATTGCTTGTAATATACAGCATATTCCACAAGTAACATGTGGCAGTCGATGCTAATCTTTTAATATCAGAGAGACTTTCACGTGTGTTACATTTCGATACTAAAATATATCAACTATTATATGATGATATGATAGTAATTTATACGTTTTTGTCTCAATTATTTAAACCATTAAGTAAACATCTGTATTGTCTGTACAATAACATTCTAAATCAAACTTAGGACACAAAATAATTGCGAATATTATTTCAATGTGCGATATCTAGCAGAGTTTAAATTAAGTGAAAAAAAAAATCACTAAGCATATCTAGATCTATTTATGATTACGTGCATAACAAACTAGTCTTAAAGTTAAAAAGTAGATTATCTCCATGAAGCTGAGGACACTGCAGCCCAGAAATAGTCCCGCCATGCCACCCACAGACACTGAAAATGATTGTATTAATCAATTTTGATATCAAAATTAGTTTTGTGAAGAGGTCGTGATTGAGGTTGTCATTTGAAAAATAATTTAGCTACACTTGAAGCGCCTCTTTCCACCAAGAGGCTCAAATAGAGTCGTGATTCAAAAAGGCGGACAGACTTTTTGCCATTTGACAGTGTCTATCTTTGTCTATATGCACTACTGCAGGGCAACGCTCCATCCCTCCTATCAAATTTCGAAGAAAGAAACTAATGACAGTATTTGTTTATAGCACAAAATAAATGATGAAAGAAATTGATGCAAATGATATCACTTAGGAATTTAACGTGATTACTATTTTCGTATATCAAGACTACTGGGTTCAAAGTTTACAAGAGATGGAAAGTGTGAGAGTGATATTGAAAGAAGAGTGAATGCAGGAAACACGGTGAATGGAGCTTTGCACTCCTTTATGAACAGTCGAAAGGTGTCTAACAAGGCTCGTCTGGCTGTGCATGAGGGGGTGTTGGTTCCGACACTCATGTACGGAAGTGAAAGTTGGGTACGGCAGAAGAAACATGAAAACAGAATAAATGCAGTTGAGATGAGAGCGTTACGAAGTATGATAGGAGTTTAACTGAGTGACAGGATAAGAAATAGTGAGATAAGGAAACATTGAGGTCTGAAAGAAGATGTAGTGACAATAATTGGGAAAGGTATGCAAGATGGTTTGGCCATGTTGAAAGAATGAATGAAGAACGATTGACGCAAAAAGTGTATAAGGCGAGTGTGAATGGAAGTGTTGGAAGGGGTAGACCTAGGCGGACGTTTCAAGACCAGATCAGGGACGTCTTGAAAAAAGGCCAGGTCAAGAGTACCCTAAACCAAAGGGCACGTATGAAGGGAATAATGAAAGTGGACGAAGCGAAACAAGTATGTAAGGATCGTAGCAAGTGAAAAGAAGTGGTCTCTGCCTACCCCTACGGGAAAGAGGCGTGATTATATGTATGTATGTATGTATCAAGACTACACGGCTAAGAAAATATGTAGGTAAAAATTGAGACAAATGTAACGCTCGTATAATTATTGAAATTTCATCATTTTCTTTCTACCCTTATCCCACATTGATACAATATGACTTCTTGATCTCCTTCGACTCTCCACTGTTCGGCGTCATTTTAATATCCACGCCCTTTTTCGCCATATCATCGTTTACGAAATCGATCCATCTTTTCATCGGTCTACCCTTCCTTCTGTATCCATGTACTCTCATTTCTACCTTTTAACATATTACATGGCATTCCTTCCTTCGCATTATACGATGATTAAATTATTCGGATTATATTTGATTAAATATACATTGAAAACTGAGTAACTTTATTATGAAACTAGAAAAGCACTCAACGTACAAAGTTGAATTTAGCTACGCATAATAAAAAAACTTACCCAGTACATCTGTAAATCCAAAAATGATATCCCGACGAAACCTCATCCTTGGATATGTGGCCATTCCCCATTGGAGGTTTGTGCCCATGAACCACGGTTGCAAAGCCTATAATGAGAGATTGATCACCATAGAATATTCGTCTCTGTGATCTATGGAATCTAAAATGCTTTTCAGTACATATTAAAGACAACACGTACAATAATTCGTAACATTTACAGTTGAGCATTTATCTCGTCTTCCCTTTTATTATTGTAACATATATATCACCATTAAATATTCATATGTTTATCCTTACGCTTTTTCTCGTACTTGTATTATATATACACACATAAAGATTTTAGTATACAAAAAGATTTACTATATCTACTTAAATATCTTTGAACTAAATTAAATATTTTATATAACTATATAACTAAATTTAATATTGTGCCCAAATAAGAAGGAAAGGACTATGTGATTTCTACCCTATTTGCAATCGTTCGCATATTGTGTTTTGTAACGTACCTGTAGTGTGTAGATTCAACGAGTTCTAAAATAAATTTTATGTATTATCGTAATACTATTCTATTCGTGTATTAATCCAAACACTTAACATACTTTATTAATTTGATAAATTATAAATATAATGTAATATAATTAAATATGATAATTTTTTCTTATTTGTTAAAATTTTAATTCTATACTTTTTGTGTTTCAAATTAATAAAAAAATTAGATATAATAAAATTATAATTGCAAATAAATTAATATGTTACTATTATTTTGTAATAATTTGAGCATAAAAATACGTTTATAAATATTGTACGCCTTAAAAAGGCAAACTGTTGATACAAAATGTACTTACCAACATTATAATGTACACAGTTCTAACAACAAATAAATAAATAAATAAATACTTACATTAGATTGAATTACATAGCTAACATCGTCGCAAAGGGGCAGGCAGTCGCAATTTATTTTTTTACCATCTACATCATGGAGACGATATAAACTGTCTAAAACACAAAGCGTGGTACAAAATATTCTTAATAATTGCACTAGAACTACTTCTTAAATAATAATTATAGAAATAGAATGAATGATATAAATATCAAAAAGTAGTACGGACGTAGTACGTACCTCTGTATTCACCCAAACACTTCAAGCCATTGGTGTCGCATATTTTTTCATCGCCTGTGAAAATTTTTATAGCAAAGTATCATACACGTAGCAAACTTATTATGTTTTTAAAAGGAGTTTAAATACAAGTACTAATGTTTTCATTTTCATCAAAACTTCTGTTCAGTTACACTCGACTTCACTACGGAGGCCCGTGTCTACTGTTAAATGGTGTCACAGGGTACCTACTTACAACTGTGCATATTTTCCGTCAGCAACCGGCGCGGAGGTCTTTAATTGTTACGGAAATTCATATTTTAGGTTAATCCGTACAGGGGCGGAGAAAGAATACTCACCTCTGTGACTGGGGTAGGTCTGCCGTAAAAGGCGACAAAATAACCCTAGCTACGTGGTGAGGCCCCAAGACCGTCTGGATAGCGGCCACCTTTGGTCCAAAGTATGTTGCCATAATAACCTAGTGTGGTGTTCCGGCGGCATTAGTGACCCAAGTTCCAGTACCCTTATAGGACAGCAGCGTGCTCGCGATTCCACTGGCGTTGCAAACACCCATAGGTGACGGTAACGCTAAATTCTAAGCGAGCTGTCAGCCTGTCTGCTGTCCTAAAGCTATAAAAATTTATTTACAGTTTTTCACTTTACTGCATTGTTTTTGCACAAAAATTTATAAAACATAATTTTAGAGTGAGGGAATCCCAATTACACCTTAAATGGGTTTTCTTTAGTATTATATAGCTCAAAGGTCAGTGACCTTCTCATTATATTGTCTCTTTATATTACATTCTCTGATCTTATCTCTGTGATCTTTACACTATAATTTATCTTTAAATGTCACATGAAATCAAAGGACATCATCATGCTCTACATCAATCCTGAATGAATACAATGTTGGAAGCCTTAGGTCCATTGTGGCGAACTATCCTTGAACGAAATTAGTACGCGTCGATTCCGTTAAGGTCCACCTGTGCCGTTTACTTTTCTTATGCCGAAATTTAGCATAACAATTGAACAATTCATTATAAAAATATTATGCTGATTCTTTCATCTATCTGATCCCTTGACCGCGAAAGGAAACCGTTGCGTCATAGCTTCATGAGCTGCTTAGTAGGGTATGCCAATTGGCGTGTGAGAATGATTTGGACGCCGACGTTAGCGAGATTTAACATGCCACACAACTACTCTACAAATTATCAAAACATACCAATGTTTCTATAAAAATGCGGAATACACTTGCAGTACTTCAGACAGAGTTTGATTCGACATTCCATTCTACACATCGTATAAGTGTAGATGGAATTATGGTGCAGATTGTTTTCGTGGGGGAATCGACAACGACGCTGAGCTATGCTCAATCTGGAAAGGTAAACTAGACAAGTTAGAAATGGTGAGAAATCTACGCCACCTACACGGTTTTCGTTATTAACAAAAAAAAAGATTAAGACCTAACAAAAATTCTGGACATGGAAAGCAGCAATAAAAAAACTTACTTATCTACCGGCACGCTATGATAGCCGTTTTGACGTTTGTTCACTCATGAAGTTTCGTATTAATTAGTCATTATATTTGTAGGAGCAAATTGCTGTTCTTTATTGTCAATAGCGACGTGCAGTTATTGACAATAAAGAACAGCAAATTGCTCCTTCAAATGTAATTAATAATTATGTAATACGAAACTTCATGGAGTGGACAAACGTCAAAACGGCCATCATAGCGTGCCGGTATAGTAATGAAATAACGACACTAGTAAATATTTATCAAAAATTCGGGGCTACACTATAATCGCTTCCGTAAAAACCATGAATAAATACATAGTGACAATTCACACATCGCCATTTAGCCCCAACGAAAGTAGCACATTTTTTTTATCGGAACTAGCCTTTTGGACTTTGACGACCTCTGTGGCGTAACGGATAGCACACTTCGGTACGCTTGCTGAGGTCACGGGTTCGACTCCCGTCTCGCGTCTAGGTCAACACACAGGTTTGGAACGATAATCGAGCGCATGATCCCTACAGGCATCCCGACGTGAGAAAGTCGTTGGGCCACGGAGCTTGTCTAACGTTGGTAACTGTCATAAAAGCAGCAACACAAAATTTGAGGTCAGACTACAATCGCTTTCACAAAAGTCATGAGTATATTTTAAAATTTCCTTAAAATTCGTAAGCTCTAGCTTATGTAATATTTCTAAAGCACATAGAATATTAAAAAACTTTACTTCGCTGCAACAGGTGCTGTGTAAACAGTCACAGCAGTTACATAAAGCTTCATGTAGAAACCTTCCGTTGAATGAAAATGTCTACTAGCTAAGTCTGGGACTTCCTGGGGCTCGTGGAGGAATACCTAAAATCACAAAATTAAAATTAAAAAATGTAGAAAAATATTCAATCTTAAAATGATCATATAATTTAATTATTTTTTATATGTGAAAAAGTAAGTTACATTATTTTTAACATTCAAGCAAGTAAGTTTTCTACAGGCGATAGCAAAGATAAGAACGCTTAACTTTTACTAAGTCATACGTAATGTGGCGATCATTTTCCACCTTTTACGATGAGTTTTTATTTCAAACTAGCTGTGCCCGCGACTCCGTCCGCGTGGAATAGTGACTTAAGGCAGCATTTTTTGGATATTTGAGATTAATTTAAATTGGAAATTTAACCTAAATGTCCAGCCTAAGCTGAACCCTATTTCATATGATCGATGATATAAATCTGAGGTCAACTTAAATTGGATTTAAAATTTCTGAAACTTATCATTTTTAACAAAAACTATTTTTTTTTCTAAAATAAAAATAGCCTAAGTTACTCCTTGATACATCAGCTATCTGCCAGTGAAAGTTCCGTCAAAATCGGTGCAGCCATTTCAGAGATTAGCCGGTATAAACAGACAGACAGACAGACCGACAGACAGACAAAAATTGTAAAAAATGTTGTTTTGGTATATGTACCGTGTATACGTCCTAATGCACTTAGTAAAAAGCGGTTATTTTAATATTACAAACAGACCCTCCAATTTTATTTATTTGTATAGATGTATAGACTAGGACTGCTCGATTATATGCAAATTGTCATTTTGATAAAAAAGGAAGACTATTTAAAAACTCATTTTTACGAATTAAATCCATTTTTACCCGTGCAGGGGCCGAGAGAGAACACTGACCTCTGCGGCTGGGGCCGGCCTGTCGTAAAAAGCGATAAAACAACCCACCCTAGCTACGTGGCAGGACCCCAACCCTGTCTGGATGGCGACCAACTTTGGTCTTAAGTATACCGCCATAATAATTTTGTGTTGTGTTCCGGCATTAGTGACCCAAGTTCCTGTACGCGGTTATTTTAATATTACAAACAGACCCTCCAATTTTATTTATTTGTATAGATGTATAGACTAGGACTACTCGATTATATGCAAATTGTCATTTTGATAAAAAAGGAAGACTATTTAAAAACTCATTTGTACGAATTAAATCCATTTTTACCCGTGCAGGGGCCGAGAGAGAACACTGACCTCTGCGGCCGGGGCCGGCCTGTCGTAAAAAGCGATAAAACAACCCACCCTAGCTACATGGCAGGACCCCAAGACCGTCTGGATGGCGACCAACTTTGGTCTTAAGTATACCGCCATAATAATTTTGTGTTGTGTTCCGGCATTAGTGACCCAAGTTCCTGTACCCTTATGGGACAGGAGCATGTTCGCGATGCCACTGGCATTGTAAACACCCGTAGGCGAAGGTAACTGCTAAATTCTAAGTGGGCCATGAGCCTGTCTACTGTCCTACAGCAATAAAAAAATACTTTAAGTGTGTTTTTTTATATTCTGTTGCATCTGAATTAAATTACAATATATAAATCAATATAAACTTACAGAATAACCCGTGGATAAGTTGACCACTTGGGCAAACACTTCTCCATCTAATGGATGTATGTACAGAGTTTTATTATGTTTTATTGGTTCCCATATATTGGCTTTCCGATACCTAAAATGTATTTTATTATTTTAAAAAGGAATAATACATAAATTTATAATATTAACTGATAGCACTCAACATTTAAGGATAAGACCAATTGAGAATAGATCTTATAATTTAAACTTTGTATTATTATTTATGTCTTAACTTTAAGCTAAACGTGTGTTGTTCAATTGTTTTAATCTGTAAGGTATATAATTGAATCATCATAATTTAAACGTTAACAATGCGGTAAAAGAATTTTAAATTTCCGTCAAGGTATTTGCCTCATCTATTTATTCTTCATTACGAAGAGTATTTGATATCCGTGGTAGACTCGCCAAAAATGTATAGATACTTACTAAAAGGTTTCCACTACCATGTATTCTTATGGTAAACAAAGTTTGATAAAGATTTATTATTATAACAAGAAAGTTACAACGATGTTGAAAATCTGTTCGTTACATTAAAATAAAATCATATTGAAATTGTTAAAAACCTTAGTACCTAATTAATGTTAACATAGATTTATTAATTTACACAAGGAGCACACTAAAACTAAAAGACATTTAAAATGACTTTTTTTTCTTTCAAGCGCCTTTACTTTATTTTTATAACACAACTAATTACAAAATACAGCAGAAATTAACTTTAAAATTTATAAATATTACTAAAAAAATCCTAAATAAAAATTAACTTTAAATTTTTTAACAAGTCCATATTATTGTGTCTAACCAGTTTGAGTCCGTAAAAACGCTCAACTACCCTAACACAAAAAAAAATTTCTCATCACATAAGGAAGGTACCCACGATACAGGCTCGGACTAGTTTAGGTGACAGTATTTTTATAGATGATAGTGTTGTACATACATACATTTTTATATGCTTAATCTATATTTGTACTGTATAGTGATGAATAATACAAATTACAGAGTATTCTTTACTTCGTGTAATATGTAGTGTGTGTGTAAATAATGTTGTTTGAAGAAATAAATAAATAAATAAAATAAATTATTATTATATTTTTATACCAACTACTCTTTGCGACGTCAAGCTAGCATTTCTTAGTCTACATCTATGAGTACTGCCGGTATTCTGTAAAATCGATAAGGGTCACCTACTATCATATTCCTATCAAACAAAATTTGAACATAAGGCTTCTAAAATATTTTCATCGACACAAATATAACAAGCTAATCCAATCATCACAAATAACTCACCAGGGAGAGTTGTAAATAGCAGCTTTACAATTAACAGCATAACATAAACCCATCTCAGTAATGGTAGGAACGATTTGCATGATAATACCAGTAACACCAACAGTGAGGGTTGGAGTAAAAGTAGAAGACAGATTAAGTATTAGATCCACGTAATCTTCAGGTGGTATACCATCATAATTTGGTATGTTTCCTAGGTTTTCGTAAGTGGCATTCACGATAGCACGGATAAAAGCTTCGAGTATTGTTTTGTTGGATTCTGGAGATTTACTGGAAATTACAACCTTTTTTATTTATTATCATAATGTAGGCTCCGCAATTGAACGCGGCTAATTGTTTGGACTTTAATTTTGCAAGCGAAACGTTTGTTGTTTTGAAACAAGTATAAGCAATTTTTAAAGTAGTTGCAAAGTTTACGAAAATTGCACATTATGCTTTATATCAATACCCCTAATATTACAAACTTCCTTAAACAAGTAGCTGATAGTATTAAATGAGCGGTTTTTCTATCTTACCCACTTCTCTAATAACAAAATAATAATAAACTGGCAGGTTTCTATTGTTATTCTCACCTCAGATATTCTTCTAACTTATCTGGGTCCAACTTCTTATATGGGCAAATGGTAACACAGGGGAAAGTAGTGTTCCATGCAAACATGTCCCTGTCCATGGAAATGACGGTAGGAGATGACTGGTATCTACTCCAAGTACTTCGGGAGAGATAAAAAGACCCGAATACGGAAAGCCCTACTATAATGAGCCAAAGAATCCTGAAAGTAGATGTGGGATTAATACATAAATTTGCTAACTTCCTACAAAGAGTTCCGTAAAGAGAAAAAAAACATTTAGAGTGAAATAACTCATTGTTCTCTAGACAAACTAAACATTTGAATCATATTAATACCTATCGTTCCAGTTTGAGTTAGGATGGTGATACTTTTAAGAATCAAAATATCAAATATTTCATCAAACATTGTTCTTTAGAGAGCTTAATGAGGTTCTAACCACAACTTTCAAAGCAAACCAAATTACGACCAACCAGATTGGTTGCTAACCAGATTGCCTTGGAATCCAACTGTCTAGCTAGGGTTTTTATGACAGGCCGACTCAAGCCGCAAGAGTCAGTATAGTACTGCCCCTGCACGGAAAAAATATACATGTGACTTTAAAAAATGTTCTAGATAGGAACTTGTTTTTAATCTAAAATTGAGTTTAAATATCAAGAATACAAAGATGATTCTTCTTTAAGTAAATATTATTGTTTCATTTTAATCATATTTCAGGTATTCAGAGAATAATGTTCTTTAACTACTCACACTTCTAATGGATGTCGTCCACGAGTCACAAGGTGGTTCAGTCCATGTATAGAAGAAGTTTCGAGAAACGTCTTCAAGTATCTCTTAGAATTCTGCTTCAGGCGATGAGCAAAAGCGTTTTTCTTTTTGGCTTTAAATCTTTCACGTTTTGATGTATGGAAATCATCATGAACTCGGCGGTGAAAAGAACGCTCAATCATCATTATTAAAAGTGAACACACTACAATATTTTCATTTACAAAAATTGAAAAAATAAATCTAGATTAAGCTTATGTTATTAGAATTACGCAAACATCTAAGAAAATTTGAAAGCGCAGTTTATACTGTGATGAAATTTAAAACTGACCGAATTAAAATAACAAGTTATACAAACCATTTCACCGTCAACTTTTGTTGATACTCTGTAATCTGACTATTATGTTCTTCGTACTAATTCAAACATTCCAATGATTAAAATTATTCCAACCAATTGCATCTAAATATACTTTAGAACCCACATCAACTACAAGTACATGTTATAGTCACATGACTTAACTTCTGCGCCCTTATTTGTATCAGTGCTCTTCCGAAAAACCCACAAGTGCATAGGTGTGGTTAGGTTGATTTTTATAGGGGCAACTGTTGTCTGGTATCCCAATCTTAAAATGAACCTGCATTCTTCTTATATGATTGAATTAATTGTAAATAAAAGAAAAGCACTACAAACACAACCATTATGGTGTTTTTATCTATTTTTATCGCTGAAGTATAACATACACTTACAGGTACAGATAATTAAATTTAATTCACCTTATTTATTTACCGTAGTTTTTAGAGTTTGAAAATCCTACAATACGACCGATGTGCTGGGTTTTGCAAATAAATTGGAAAAACCGATGATTAGGATAGAGGTAAAATGGTATTGATGGGGCAAAAGATCACCACATAATTGATTAAAATGCAGTTATAAGCAAATTGAAATCTAAGAAAGAGTATTGATACGCTAACAAAGTTGAAACAGTCGCACCTCTGTGACGAATAATAAAATGATAAATACACAAAGTATTATATCGCATGTTACCGTGACATGTTGAAATAAAACTACGAAAGTTTGTAACAAATTTGTTCGTGTACATAATGAGTTAAGGCTATTTGATTATTATTGTTACAGAGAAAACGTATACCAGATCAGCAAACCTACTGATTTAGGTGTAGAATGATAATAAGAATATTCTTTATATAATATCTTGACATAATAACTAAATTAATGCTTTATAATGCATTAGGTGAATCATATATGGATTAACGAGTTATGGTCGCACCTTTAAGTCTTACATGAATAAAATACATAGACTACAACATAAAATTTTAAAAAATATTGTTTCCCTAAACATCAAACATAAATTTGTTGATGATGAAAGCAGTCTTTTTAAATACTGCAAGATTTTACCTGTAGAAATTCAATTTAAAAAAATGATACTCAAGGAAAACTTTTTTAATAAAAAAATACAAACTAAAATGAAGCACGCTGTATATACTCGGGCCGCTGCTCAAAATCGGTTTGCTACTAGCGGCGCGAAGAATATGTACGGCAAGCGCACAACTACCTACTTAGTTCCAAGATTATTAAACGATTTACCAACAAATATAAGAGATAATATAACCCAAAAAATATTAAAGCCTCACTTAAACACACTTTTTAGAGAAATTGTAATCTAAATTTACTCAGTCATTTGAACGTGCGTAGACTTAAGTTTCGATGGCATTGTACAAACCTTAGTGGTTTTTTGTGCTGTTATTTTACTAAGCCAATGTAATAACTGTAAATTTTATATTTAATTTATAAAAAAAATTTTTGAGTGAATTTTACATTCATTAATTGCAGATCAAAATTAGTTATTTTAATATTTAATCTTAACATAGATTTTCCATTGTAAATCATTTCAAATACTTATTTATAAAAATAAATGTACGACGAGGAAAAGAAAAGAGAAATGAACTTACCATGAATTATGTTATGTTTATATATAATAGCCTGTCACACTATATAACATCTATATACTCTTTACTTATTGCTTGAATATTTTAAATCCGCCGAGGTGACCATAGTACCTAGTCAGGTCATAAGTATTGTCACACAGTAAAAACTTTTCTTTTAGAATGCTGGCCACAAAAAAGTTTATTGAATTCGAATTTCGAATTGTTCATGAAAATAAAAATGTATAACTTTTAGAATTTTACTCATTTTTAAATATGGAGTGGACGCTTGAAGAAGACCGTGTTGCAGTTATTGCGTTTCATCGTTACAGTTACGCGCCAATTCAAATTTTTAACATACTGAAAAATTTGAATATAACCAAAAGATTCGTTTATCGTACCATCAAACGATACAATGAAGACTCTAGTGTAGATGACAGGTCAAGAAGTGGATTAACGAGTTATGGTCGCACCTTTAAGTCTTACATGAATAAAATACATAGACTACAACATAAAATTTGATTAGTTTAAAGAAATACAAAGGTCTGTTAGGACTCCAGCAGTGATAAAAGCTGTGAAGGCACGAATTCAAAGAAATCCCAAACGTAAGCAGAAACTGTTGGCCCTTCAGATGGGGTTAAGCAAAACCACGATGAAAAGGGTGTTAAATGAAGACTTAGGGCTTCGGGCATATCGAAGAAAAACAGGACATCGTTTGAATGCTCGTCTAATGGACCTGAGACTGAAGAGATGCCGCGCTTTGTTGAAGCGGTACGCGGGAAAAAAATATCGGGAAATTCTTTTTTCGGATGAAAAAATGTTTACCGTAGAAGAGAGCTACAACAAACAAAATGATAAGGTGTACGCACACAGTAGTGAAGAAGCGAGCAACCGTATTCCGCGTGTCCAACGAGGTCATTTTCCATCCTCGCTCATGGTATGGTTGGGAGTTTCTTATTGGGGCTTAACAGAGGTACATTTTTGTGAGAAAGGTGTAAAAACGAATGCTGTTGTGTATCAAAATACAGTCCTGACGAACCTTGTGGAACCTGTTTCTCATACCATGTTCAATAACAGGCACTGGGTATTCCAACAAGATTCGGCGCCAGCTCATAGAGCGAAGAGCACACAAGACTGGCTGGCGGCGCGTGAAATCGACTTCATCCGGCACGAAGACTGGCCCTCCTCCAGTCCAGATTTGAATCCGTTAGATTACAAGATATGGCAACACTTGGAGGAAAAGGCGTGCTCAAAGCCTCATCCCAATTTGGAGTCACTCAAGACATCCTTGATTAAGGCAGCCGCCGATATTGACATGGACCTCGTTCGTGTTGCGATAGACAACTGGCCGCGCAGGTTGAAGGCTTGTATTCAAAATCACGGAGGTCATTTTGAATAAACTTTAATGTCATAAGAATCTATGTTTTGTTAAGTTCATTTTGGTATATGAATGGTTACATAATTAATAAACTTGTTACAATTATTTTACATTAAACATGTGACAGAATTTATGACCTGACTAGGTATATTGGCGTATTTTGGTTATTTCAGAATGCCCATAAGGTGTGAAGTGATTATTTCAACATTTCTTTACAAATTTGTAGGTTGACAAAAATTATTGGTTCAAGACAAGACTTAGCATATACCACGTATTTTAGTTATTTTCAAGTTATAAAATAATTTCAAATTTTGTAGCCGTCTTCAATAGAATTGAATATAGTAAGATAAAACATTATTGGCTTAGCTAGTATGTGTTAAAATGGGTAAATAATCAAGTATATAGTATTGTTTAACACATTGAGAGGGCAGCCATAGATGTAAATATTAGAAGTTATACTATCATAAGAAGAAGAATACTATCATAAATAACCTTCAGATGTACCAGAAATAAGAAATAATATTGGTCTTACTGAAAAAAATGTTCACTGTGTTATAACCTTTTTACAGTTTAATGAGCTTCCACTCAATACAGCAATAATAACTCTGCGTTTAACTTAATGACTAGCAATTAGAATGATTCTGATAAAAACGGTTATTATACTCCATTTTTTCAATTAAATCAACATATTGATCAATACAGTTATTGATTTTTATACAACTCTCGAATATGACGATATTTTTTTTGTTAAATAATGGATAACTTATTGTTTATAAACCAACATCAACAAATTAAGAATATTTTTTTGCTCCAGTACACATGCTCTTTTATCTTCTACACTGCATATGCAAGGAACATTTTGTTAATATTTTTAAAGGCGTGTGTCAGAAGCCCATTAAAATCTTCAAAGTCTTCTATTATCTCAGATCCAAAGATACCCACAGTGTAGATGAGAGTACTAGCCCAGATCACTTTCAAAGCAGGACGCGGCTCAACTCCATATCGAATAAAAGCAACTCTCTCAAATTTCTCCCCCGTAATATCGCACTTTAAACTTTCGAGTAAAACTTTCCATACGTGGAAGAGATGAATTGAAACTCAGTTATTATGGATAAAATTGCTAAACCATTTACATGTTACTCTACCTAAAGGTTGAATAAATATAACATTAATTAAATATTCCGCCAAATATTCAAAATTAACGACTGTTATATTTCTTTCAGAAAGCCTTTTTTGATTTTTTTTTCAGAATTTTGCACTCCAGACACTAACCCAAAACTGTTTCGTGTTTTTTATTGGGTATCCATTCATAAAGAAAATTATTATCTGTAATTAAAATCAAGAACAGGCAACGAAAAAACAACGTTACAAGATTACAATTGAAACCACTAAAGGAAACGGAACCAGTCTTAAATCTAATAATTTCCGAAGTGTCATGTCACCCCTGAAATAAATGAACTGAAGAAAATAAATTTCATTTAAAAATCACGGCACCATTATTTTGCCGAGCTCCTCCTAATTAATTTCTTGTCACCGTCTAGTTTGGCTGTGACAGGAGATTAGAGAGAGACAGTATTATTCAGAATCGTTATGAGTGAGCAGGATAAACGTGAAGGTGTGCGCGTTCCATTAACATCTTTCAGTAGTTAACGCGATACGAAGTTGGTGTTGTCAAGCTGTGTCCGTTTAGTACTTCATATTATTAATGATCAGGGATATCTAAGACAGTGGAAAGAGGGTTATACATTTTTAATACTGAAAGCTTTGGGGGTAAGTTGGGGTAAGCTACTGCCGATCTAGTAATTAAGTCAATGCCACGACTGCTTCAGTGGCTTACCTACGACTATTGACTGACTATTATGATATGTAAATAATTTTTTGTAGTTGATTTTCTTGTCATTTGTATTATAAAGGCTATCCAGAAAAGAATGGATAATCATGAAACACATTATAGTAGAGCTAACGGGTGCTCAAAATCGATTAAAAAGAAAATCCTATTTCAAGTTATAACTGAGTAACAATAAAAAAACTGAAAAAAGTATTTTTTTCAACTTACTTTACGTTTATAATCACCACAGCTAGAAATAAGTGAAATCCATTATTTTTTTAGTGTCAAAATATTCTACATAAACTAACACTACATAACAGAAACGTATTAAACATTATGAGTAGTTGTTTCACTTTTTTGGAAAAAAAATTTGATAAAATTAATTTCTATGAAATGTGGGAAATTTTTTTATTGCTGTAGGACAGCAGACAGGCTGACGGCCTGCTTAGGATTTAGCAGTTATCGTCGCCTATAGGTGTATGCAACGGTAGTGGCATCGCGAACACGCTGCTGTCCCATATAGGTACAAGAACTTGGGTCACTAATGCCTGAACACAACACAAGGTTATTATGGCGGCATACTTAAGACCAAAGGTGGTCGCCATCCAGACGGGCTTGAGGCCCTACCACGTAGCTAGGGTGGGTTGTTTTGTCGCCTTTTACGACAGGCCGACCCTGGCCACAAAGGTTAGTATTCTTTCTCCGCCCCTGCACAGATAAAATAATTTTTTGTGTAAATCTAAGGGTCTAAGGTGTACAAAATAAATATGAAAGCTTATAGGATCAACTATTAAGAGAAAAGGCGTGTTTAATAAAAAATAAATGCTTTTCATTGTATATTTTATGTAAAAAAAGTATATTAGTAAAAAAGGTATTTGATGAAGTGGTTAACATAATGTGGCTTTAAGATTGACGATCACCCTGGCGTAGCGGCTAACGCACTTTAAGACGCTCGTGGAGGTTACGGGTTCGATTCCCGTCTCATGTCTGAGTGTTTTTGTATAATATGTATTTACTAAAAAAAAAATTGTATAATGTAGTATATCAGTTGTCTAGTACCCATAACACAAGTGCTATGCAACTTAGTTTGGGACTAGATGGCGCTGTGTGAATTATGCCATTATATTTATTTATTTATTAATATATTTTTAAACAAAGATATTATCTGAATAAATTGGAGAGTGACAAAGAAAGGCAACGAGAATGTGAATTATAGACATTTGTCTAGCTAGCACGCTCCCTTGTCCACTGCACTCAGTTATACAGAAGGAATTGTCGCATTGTCAAGAGTAAGCTACAATCGCCCCTTGTTGCTTATGACGCCTAATCGCCTATTGCATATTATAGACAGGTAGGTACTTGTTGAAATTTAATTACACTCTGGTATGTCCTCTTTTTCTTCCAGCTCCTAGCCCACATTATATGAGGTCGGCGGTCGGTATTCTCTCTTCCCACTCTCTTCTTTTAGCTGTGATCTTAACATTCACATCCATTTTCTTTGGTCTACCTCATTTACTGCATCCATCCATTCTCATTTCTATGACTTAATTATTATATGGTATTCTTCCCTTCGTATTATATGGTCAAACCACGCTAGTCTGTTATTTTTAAGTTTTTCAATAACTAGCGCTACTTTCACACTTCCCCAAAAGAGGTGTTCCAAAATTAACGCAAGATTTGAATTTGTCGCCATTTGTACAGTAAGGTGTTAGCAACCCTAAAAAAACAATTTGACAGCCGACAGTTTAGGGTTAGTAAAAATGGAGCGTTTTACGATAGAACAACGTGTCTTCATTATTGAACAATATTTCAAAAATAATGAAAGCTTGGCGGCCGCAGTTCAAAAATATCATACAAAATATGATCGAAATAGTGTTTTACCTTCGTCAACTGTGAAAATATTAGTTGAAAAATTCAGGGAGACTGGATCCGTTGGAGACGCTAAACACACTGTCGTCCAAAACAAGCCGTTCAAAGTAGTGCGTGAGAGTGTCGGTGACAATCCAGGAACCTCAATTCGGCGTCATAGACAAGAATTGCAAATTTCAAGAAGCTCTCTACAGTGTATACTCACTAAAAATTTGTATCTCCATGCTTACAAAATTCAATTAATACAACAACTGAAGTCTAACGACCATGCACAGCGAAGAGAGTTCGTTGAATGGATTATTGAACATCAACAAATGGCTGCTGATTTTTCGAGTAAAATCATCCTAAGCGATGAAGCACATTTTCACCTTGATGGCTTTGTTAATCGCCAAAATTGCTGCTTTTGGGTTCTGAGAACCCACATGTGATTGTCGAAAAACAAATGCATGCACAACGAGTCACTGTTTGGTTAGGATTTTGGGCTGGAGGCATAACTGGTCCATACTTATTGAAAATGAGGTCAAGCAGTGACTCATACTGGTGCTCGATATCGCGACATGATAACACAGTTTTTTTTTACCGAAATCGGATGATATTGATGTGGCCAATACGTGGTTTTAACAAGATGGTGCCACATGCCATACCGCCCGTGAAACAATTCAATTACTGCATGAGACATTTCCAGGCCGCGTACTCTCTCCTTTCGCTGATCAGAATTGGCCCCCTAAATCGTGTGATTTAACACCATTATACTTCTTTTTATGGAGTTATTTAAAATCATAGATCTATATCAACAAGCCCACAACCACCAGTGCATTAAAGGAGGAGATGCAACGCTGCATCAACGAAGTTCAGCCACATTTATACAAAATGGTCATGGAAAATTTCGACAAACGAATGCGTATGTGCATGTAAAGCCATGGAGGCCATTTGTCCGAGTTGTTATTCCATAAATAACCCTATTCTATGTACTTTATGATTCAATAACAAAATAACAATCAAAGGACTAGAAACTATGTTTTCTATTTAATTCAAATCTTGCGTTAATTTTGGGACACCCATTATTAATGAGTTTCTTATTTTTGTAACTGTGAATTTATCCATCTCACCATTGAAATCTCTACAGTATGTAACATCCTTTTATTCCTCCCATTTGTAACCCAGCATTCTCTTTATTTTTCCTCTTTTTCTTTTGAAATTTCCAATTGTTAATTCAAAAAGGTGGAGTACTAAGGTGTATTTTTGTGTCTGTTACCTCCTTACAACTGAAGAATCAAAATGTGATAGTACTAACTCACTAAATCTCAACAAAAACTATTGTAAATAAAAAAAATTATTTTCTGTAAGCCTTTATCCGTGTATAGGTGGAGAAAGAATACTGACCTCTGCGGCCGGGGTGGACTGTCGTAAAAGGCGACTAAACAACTCAAGCTCGGTGGTAGAGCTCCAAGCCTGTCTGAATGGCAACCCCCCCCTGGTTTTAAATATGCCGCCATAATAGCATAGTTTTGGCATAAGTGACCAGGGTCCGGTACAACTACATAGTTAGTGGCGTGTTAGCGATGCCCCTGGCGTTGCAAACACCCATAGGTGTCGGTAACTGCTAAATTCTAAATGGGCCATCAGCTTGTTTGCTGTCCTACAGCAATAAAAAAAGCCTTGAGATGAAATTAGCAATTAAATAACTTTTTTTTATAAAATATAGCTGTATAATATTGCAAAATATACCTATGTCATGTAAAAAAGAACTTAAAAAGTATCAAGTTCCCTCGTAAAGCTTAACACCAAGGAAGATATATCGGTTCAATAATGATTCCCGATTTGTCCATTTAGACGCTTTTCGTCTTTCAGACTGGTCGTTTTCACACCTTTAATGCTCGTTCTATTTGTGCTTTTAAAAACATGGGCTATTTAGATTTAGAAGTCAAATAATAAATATAAGTTAAAATACAAATTATAAGAAAAATAAAGATAAACATAATTTTAAAAACCACAAATTTTAAATTAAATTTAAATTATGAGCCTCATTTAGCAAAGAATTTTGTTGAAGTATCTAATAATAAATAAATAAGTAAATATACTGGTATAATTTACTCAACACCGTCTATTCCCAAAATAAGTAGCACAGCACTTCTGTTATGGGTACTATACAACTGATATACTACTTATACTTATATACTTGTATAAATAAATACATGTCATCCATAAACACCCAGATGCGAGACGATAATCGAACACGTGACGTCCGCCAGCGTACCGAAGTCCGTTAGCCGCTATGCTACTGAGGATGTCATAAACTAACATTTTGGCAACGTTCCTTATTTGGATCGATAAACCTAAACCGATGTTACTGACAATCATGTATTATTACCAAGAGTGACAAGTTTTGGCTTTTATGCAAAATTTTTAACCAAGTAATGTTTGATAAACCTGTTAGTACATTGTTAAAATAACTCTTGTTACGAGTATTCAGTTTCAAATAACCAATACTGTTTCAACTTACTTTTACTTAACTTTTGTTAAGCTTTAATTGCAAATATGCTAATAAATAAAACAATACAACGTCTTTAACTTCAAAAATTAAACAACGGGAATTTAAATTACGTAATCACGAGTAAAATTCGAGGCGAAGAGGTAGAACGATACAGCTGAGGTGTAAGTACAAGCGATTTGCGTTCTAGCTATATTTTAATCAATTATTTTTTACGTTTATTATTTGTGATACAGTATTAATATTTTGATATTTTTTGCCTTTGAAATCAATTGAATAAACAATTTTAATAAGATTATAATATCGGCAAATAAAACAGTGGTGAACCAAATGATATAACAGATACTGTATTATATAGTACGACAATAATTTTTTAGTGCTGTAAGATAGCAGACAGACTGACGTCCTACTTAGAATTTAGCAGTTACCGTCGCCTATGGGTGTTTGGAACGCCAGTGGCGTCGTGAACACGTTGCTGTCCTATAAAGGTACAGGAACTTGGTTCACTAATGCTGGAACACGACACAAAGTTATTATGGCTGCATACTTAAGACCAAAAGGTGGTCACCATCCAGACGGGCTTGGGGTCCTACCACGCCCGCAAAGGGTAGATTGTTTTATCGCCTTTTACGACAGGCCGACCCCGGCCGCAGAAGTCAGTATTCTTTCTCCACCCCTGCACGGATAAAATTCAGTAAATACAGTGTCACACTCATACACAAAAAGTAATTTATTATTATTTAATTTAAAGCTTTAATAAATAACTATTATTAGTCAGAGAGCTGAGTTTTATAGAGTTTAGACTTCTGTCATTCCACTCTATCTAATAAAGACTTGTTTATTTTTTCATTATTGTAATGTATTTATTAATTATTACTGGGAAGAAACAAATCATCATCATCCTTGCGTTAAGTCCCAGTTGCAGCCCAAACTCTCGCTTCGGCGCCCGGGGTCCGCTTTTCGACTTTTTCTTCTCCACTTCGCACGGTCTTCAGCATCCCTGATAGTGAGCCCATTGGTACGCATATCACCCTTTACGAAGTCATGCCAGCACTTTTTGGGTGTACCCCTCTTGCCGGGGCCCGACGGAGGCGGCATGGCCAGACATTTGTTTCCCACGTAAGAATCCGGTTGCCATAAAACGTGACCGTACCAACGGAGCCGACACTCCTGCAATTAATTAGGAAGAAACAAATAAATAGTATTATTATCTAGTCCCAAAATAAGCAACAAAGCGCTATTGTTATGGGTACTGGACAACTGATAAACTGTTAACACGCTTTCCTTTTGTAAATAAATACACATCTATATAAATAAAAGTGATAGAGGTCTGCAGTTGTGCGCGCATCACTGCACTACTACTAGACAGATTTCAATAAAATTTTCTAGTTTTACTTCTAAGACACTTGGCCCTTATCTAAAAAAATATTCCGATATCTTCATTTAATATAAAGTTAACAAATTTTTACCACACAACGATTTTTATAAGCACTGTGTTTTCAGTGACGTGTGTTTTCTTACCGCGGAGAAGTGGGGCAAGCGGTGTAGTGCGCATGCGTACGAAAACTTCTCATATTTTTCAAGTGATAACTTCTTATGGGAGGGTAAACCGCTTCCTTACATAACGCGTTACGGAGCCAGTCTGTCTGGCTTCCCTTTCTCTCATGCATACGGCAGCGGTAGGCAGGCTCCTCCTCTCTCACTCAAATTGCGACTTTATTACAATGAAATACAGTTAAGTTTTTTTTTTCTTTATAAAGAATCCACATTAGGGAATAATTTAATATAATATAATTATGAACAGTTTTAGGAAAAATTGGAAATTTGTAAACTTTAGTTATTTTTGATTTATTTTTGGTTTTATTAATCACTAACCTTTCCTTACATTATCATATTAATGTACATACAATTTAAGTAATAACCTAAACTTTTCTCAAGTTAGACAATTTCAATATTAAATAGTTCAACTTAGATTAGTTTAAGTTATCACTTCTGTTGGGCGTCCCGAGACGAAGCGGGCGGGAACGGCTAATTATATATATATATATATATATATATATATATATATATATATATATATATATATATATATATATATATATATATATATATATATATATATATATATATAACATCCAGACTCGAAACGGAAATGGAGCCCGTAATCCCTGCAGACGACTAGATGGTCGAATATAGTAATATAGCTTCTACTGTACTCTTCTTCCTCCTGCCCTTGTCCCACATTATATGGGGTCGGCACAATATGTTCTCTCCTTCCACTTTCCTCTGTTAGCCGTCATCCCAACATTCACACCCTTTTTTGCCATATCATCTTTTACGCAATCCATCCATCTATTTTTAGTCTACCTCTAATCCTATATCCATCCACTCTCATTTCTATCATTTTCCTAGTTATATGGCATTCTTCTCTGCGTATTATATACATGGCCAAGGTAATTATTGGGCAAAATCTGCTGTACAGATAGCCGAAATTTATTTCATATAATATATTAATCGATTATTTTAAAAATGAAGATGTCACTATATTCTAAAAAATGTCATATGTTTGTCTATAGCAATACTATAATTACAGTAATAAATAAACAAAGCTGCTTCTATTATCAGATCGCTATAATAGAGACCAAGACTTAAGGGCGTGTTTACACTAAATAAGGCGGGAAAGGTAGGGATTTTGGCGGATGTAAATCAAAGTGGATGTTTTATTAAACACTCCGTTGTGTTAGATATTCAAATTAAGCGGCTGCTTCGATGATATACATTTATAGAAACGGATTATTAACTCGATCGCAGTATATTTAATTATCTGTATTATTATTTTGTTGTTTTAATGTTGTCTTTACGCTTGAAGTTGATAGTCTGCGCTAAAATAAGACTGAGTGCGTCTTTCTAAAAAAATAAGCAAGAGTAAAAAAAACGCACTGAAGGACCATTTATTTATGATAAATCAAAATGTATCTTATTACATAGCAAATGGAATAAATAGCCCCGTATACCACAATATTCATGTAATAAATATATTTTATATGGTTTAAAACAAAACTTTAAAAAAATCAACTGTTAAGGAAAGTGAGACTACGAAAAAATGAATTATAAAAATAATTCTGAACGGTTTAAAAATTATTCGACTTACACTGCGTGCTCAAAGTAATTTTATTAAATTTAAGATTCTGATAATCATATCAAAAGTACTTATTGGCTTGTAAATGATTCAACTGACAAATTTCTCAACGATATATTACAATAAAAAAAATATTTTCTTGTTTTTAACTATAGGATATTCAATTTGCAATTATATAATTATGGCATATGATATTTGCTTTGTTGTGTATTATTATTAAATAACAAAGGAACAAATAACATAATTAAATTTTCGTAAAAATAAGAAGCAAAAAACTGTAATATGTACCGAAAAGGGGCCAATATCACTTTTAAATACTTTCCACCACTTTATTACCAATTTTCAAAAATAAATATTTATTTCCTTTTATTAAAGAGGAATAAAGTTTCCTCAATTACTAATGAGGAAAATAACAAGTAAGTAGGGTTTAACTAAACAACCCTAATTTAGTTAGTCATTAGGGAAAACCTCGTCAGATCGTTATCCTTTATGCAGCAGGTTGCAATAACTAGACGTTGAAGATAAATCAGACAAAAAAGATTTTGGAGGAGCTACTTAAACTCCAAAAAAGTCAAATATATTATGAAACCGTCTCCACACTCTCTGACATCCACAGTCCCACCTCAGCAATCTCTTGATATTTACAAGTTACTTTCGGCAAACACAAGGAACATCTTCAACGTGAGTCGCGGAACCGAGTTAAGCTTGTTTAATTACCAACTCCGCTGGTACAGCCCGTGTGTACACTCCTTTATGTCTAATTGAAATGATTATTCATTATGTTTAACATATATTTGTTACAAAATTAAAAGTTTGTATGTTTTATTCACGGCATCTGAAGATCGCCTATGAGATGGACGGACCTAGTAAAGGCTGCAGTGGACGTCCCAGTACACGTGTGCTCCCGAAAAGCAGCTGTCCGGGAGGAATGGAGACGGATTGTCAGGCGTGTGACTGAAAAATGATGACCACGACCGCTCTGACAAGAGCGCAACGAAAGAGAAGAAGAAGAAGAATCTGAAGATAAAAGTAGTGGGTCGTACTTGATGACTACTTGCCATACCATTAGCCAACAAAATTTTAGTAGCCTATCCAATTATGATGCTCAATGGTGTATTGAAGCTGAATAGAAAATACTCTTTAATGAACACACTTGGCATATTCTGATAGCGAGAAATTTACCAAATAAATATATTAAATTTTATTTGTGTTTATGACCTACCTCTAGAACCTTGAGAGAGCCAAGAATATCTATTCATGGTTCTGTTAATCATAAGTCATAATATATAGTAGTCATACATTCCTTTAATTTTCTGTTTCTGAGTATTCCTTCTCTTCCTAGCACATTGGCAATGAGAAATGTTGACTATTTTTTTTTATTTCAAGTTACGTTGGTAGATTTCCTTTCAAGAACTACCTTTAAGTAGCTCCTAGCCTAAATATGGTGAAATAATCACGAATTTAATAGTACTTTCCAGAACACATTTTTTTATTGCTGTAGGACAGACAGGCTGACGGCCCGCTTAGAATTTAGCAGTTACCGTCGCCTATAGGTGTTTGCAACGCCAGGGCATCACGAACACGCTGCTGTCGCATAAGAGAACTTGGGTCACTAATGCCGGAACACAACACAAGGTTATTATGGCGTCATACTTAGACCAAAGGTAGACGCCATCCAGACGGGTTTAGGACCCTACCACTTAGCTAGGGTGGGTTGTTTTGTCGGCTTTTACGACAGGCCGACCCCGGCCGCAAGGTTAGTATTCTTTCTCCTCCTCTGCACGGATAAACATTCTAATTAGATTTTACATTAGTGACTCTAAAGAGAGGCTGACGTTTGTCTCTTGTCGCCAGGTATATGTTATCATTAATTATGCATAAGAATTTTAAGTTATACGTTTATTTTGTTATTGAACTTCAGATGGATATAAAATTACAACATAATTTTTTTTCAACCGTCCCTTATTGAAGCAATGAATTAAAATTCAAATAAATACTAAAAAGGACAAATGCCGGAACAAAGTGAAAATAAGGCAGCGCCACACGAGCGTGGAAACAATAAAACTTTCCATTTCTCGGTAGGTGGTAGGTACACCTCCTAATAAAAATTCCAGCAAATCAATACGTTCTCGTTTTACGCTTTTTGTATTGTATTTTATTCTGTTATTCGCTACCGATTCGTGTTAAAGGGACAATTCCGGGATCTAGTGTGAATCGAGGATCGAATGTTCTTGATACTTTATTGCCTTGTTCAAATATAATTGAATGTCTACGTTTATAATTTGCCTTTTTGTGTGCTGCGTGACTAAAATGGATTCTTCGACTTAGAACTTGGTTATATATAGTCATGTGTGAAATAATAGAATATTTTAATATCTAAAATTAAAAGTTTTGGTTGATAATCTGATAGAAATTAGATTTTTACAACATGGTCTATTTGATAATTAAATTCTTCAAACTATAATAGTTGTAATTAATCGTAGCACAAATTACAACTCAAATTTTGTATTATCAATGACATCTTAGTTTTTTTATTCAAAAACGTCACATCTGATGACTAACAGCTACCAGAACTCTTGCTGTATGTGCTTTTTATAAGATGATCTTTTTTTGTTTAAAATTCATCTTTATTTAATATATTTAGAGGATTTTACTTATGATTATCATTATTACAGATCTAAATGTAATCTAATAAAATCTAAATTACATCCTGAATCTATTTTAAACTTTATATTTGCAGTAGTTTAACAATTTAATAAACGTAAGGTAAATATCGTTAAGTGAAGTTGTCATGTCAAGTAATTTATGCCAAGTACTTGTTGTGACAAGTATTCTCAAATCTACATTCGCTTACTAACCTTAAAAGTATCAAACCAATAAATCCACACACAAAACCAACAGTAAATAGAATACACGTTGAATTCCGTGTTCTGTCTTTGCGATTTGCATGTCCTTGTTCCTTGTGTGTGTGCTGTGTGTACAGGGTGTTGATGTGTGACCCGATTGACATGGAGGCGCTAAATGCTTTGGGGCGCGAGCACCATTTATTGGCACGTACAAAACGATTGGAAAAAATTCCAATAAAAGGTCCCCAGTCGGTATTCGGATCCGAAGAATAATGTTTAATTTGTACACAATGAGGGCGACTACCCTGATTTATGTGTGTAGTTGTGTCGATTGAAATTAAACGGATATTTGCTTTGAGCGGTTTTTAGCTGACCCGCTAAAGCTTAAACTTCTTAATGATAGCATATTTTCTACGTACATAATGTATTTTTTTCTATGTAGATCTTTTTAGTAACAAATGTCCTTTGTAGACTAATACTATTTTGAAGACAATGACATCATCATCACCATCTAGCTTTCTAAATTCCAATCAACATCTAGTCTGGAAGCAAATTATTAACCTGTATGAATGTGATGTTTTAACTAATTTTTTTTTATTATCTAGGTGTTATCAGATATTTTTTCTTGAAATCCGAGTAACAAAAAATGCTAAAACAGGCCTATGTAGATATTTAAAATGGAAAATTAAAGTTGACGACCATTAAGACGTATGTGACATTGGAAAATTTCAAAGTAATTTTCCTTCATTCACCAAATTCAAAAGTATATATTTTCAAGGAAAAACACGCGGCAGCTAATTAAATATACAATGCACCACGTACGTCATTGTATTTGTGTAGTAACTATAGTACCAATTCTGATAAATGGCTTTTCCGTATTGTTTTTCACTTGATTTATTACTTTACATTAGTTAGTCTGAATTATATTGTAAACAAAATCGTTGGGGTGTATTCAACATGGAGGTATTTTTTGACATCATAAATCCCATAGCCGTCATTATCATAAACTGAGTATTAAATTCCAATCACATACGAACTTACGTGGCCTTTTTTGCTGTTCTTTTATGTTATGTAGGTTTCAAAACACGTTCAATAGGTTACGATATTATTTCATAGATCTGACACTTCTGCCGGTCTCAGTAAAGATAGCGTGTCAAACTAACTAACGAGTATTTTAAATTAATTGGCCCTTTCCAGAAAGCTTATAATAATAATAATAATAGCCTTTAGTTAACAATCTTACAATATAGTTACATTATTCCTATTTAATCCATTAATTGTTTGACACCGGTACGTGAAGATTGTCTTGCTGTCCAGCATAGGCCTCCCCTAGAGTTCGCCATTGAATGCGATTCAGCGCTTGCCTTTTCCACGTGTGTCCCGCAATTTTTTTGATATCGTCTTCCCATCTACGACGCTGTCTCCCTTTCCTTCTTTTGTATTGTCTCGGGCACCAATCCGTTACATCCTTAGACCATTTGTCCTTATCACTCCTAATCATATGTCCTGCCCACCTCCATTTTAGTTTCTTTATACAGTAGGCAACATCTGTGGTTCTAGTTTCCTTCCTTATAGTATCAAGTTTATTTTATCTTTTAATTTGATGTTAAGAATGCTTCGTTCCATACTGTGTTGGCAAGTTTCTAGTTTATGTATGTTGTGTTTGGTTAAGCTCCAGGTTTGACATCCATATGTCATGACAGGCAGAATACACGAATTAAATAATTTGCTCTTCGCTTTCATTGGTACGAGTGGGTTTTTCATTACCTCCTTAAGAGACCAGTATCTTTTCCATGCCAAAGTAATTCTGTTGTTAATTTCTTTCGTTGTTAGGTCTATTGGAGATATGGTATCTCTAATAGAACATATCTCCAATAAACCATATCACCATATCTCCATATCTCCAGAAAGCTTATACAAGGTTTCAAATAATTTATTTAAAAGTACTCATCTATTTAATCTTTGAAAAAACCTGCTTGAATATGGTTAAACCAGTTTTCACACACATATAGTCAACATGTATTTTACCAGATTATTTCTATTTGAGTTTTATAGAGCTAGTTTGTAATTTTATAGAGTTTAAAAAAATTACTTAAATCGGTAATGCCTGAACGTAGTAAAATTATAAAACTAATATTTTATTACAAGAGGTTAACTTTTCTTAAAGTTTTTATCCATGCAGGGTCGAAGAAAGAATACTGACCTCTGCGGTCGGGGTCGGCCTTTTGTAAAAGGCGACAAAACAACCTACCCTCGTTACGTGGTCAAGCTGGACAAGCCAAGACAACTCAAACCCGTCTGGATGGTGACCAGCTTTGGTCTTAAGTATGCCGCCATAGTAACTTTGTGTTGTGTTCGGACATTAGTGACCCAAGTTCCTGTACCCTTATAGGACAGCAGCGTGTTCGCGATGCCGCTGGCATTGCCAACGCCCATAGGCAACGGTAGTGCTAAATTCCAAGTGGGCCGTCAGCTTGTCTTCTGTCCTAAAGCAATAAAAAAAGTAATTTGATGAACAGCTGATTAGTTCAGAAGTATACTTGGCTCACAGCACTTAATATTATATAATAGTACAATTAAATGTATCCAATCAACACTTAGCTTTATAATTTTCAAACACATAAAAACAACTTATTTCGTTTTATTAACATAGTTGTTTTAAAGATAGTTATTGCACAATTTCCTGAAAAAGTATAAGTATAAATTTAAAATAATAAAAATGTATCTATTCAAATGTTTAGCTTTCGTAATGTTGAGCCTATCACCGGTCATACGATCTTACAATTATAATAATAATTACGGTAACGAATTTACTAATTATTACCGAGATTACGGGAATTACGGCAGGTATAGATCAGGAGAATATCTACCAGCACCGTTTATAAAGAGTCTGTCTGCCTTCGATCCAGCCGGCTTCCAGGTCCAATGGACCAGGGTCGACAACTACGATGACATGGACCCAGTGATGGGATACAAGGTTTGTTTTATCATACTCATTACAACTACATTAACTAAAAGACTTCATTAAAAGACAACTATTTTTACAAGTCTTCAGTTTGTTCTTTATCGTCTGGTCTTCGGGGTAAGTCACATTTCTTTCATGATCAAAAATTAAAGTAAGCATTACATTGCTTTAATTTTTACAATAGGTAAAAAGTAGTAAGGCCAGTAGATTTCTACCTTATTAAATTTATATATTTTACTAAAGATTTTTTATTCTACACGCAAGTTAGTACTAAAGTATTTTAAACTACTTTTATTTTTATGGCTGTATTTACGTCACTACATCCTTTATGTTATTCTTTATAAAATATTTACTTACTTTTGTTTATTTTAAGACGATTTCACGTACTAAAGGCGACATAAAACATTGTGAGACCTTTACATTATGATTACTGGTATCAATGTAGTCCGCAAATCGCATTGAACAAACATGGTGGGTATATTATTTAGGAATATCCTCTAGAAAGAAGCAAACAGGGGGAAGGTCTTATATGAGTATTCAAATAAAATTAAATCAAAATGATTTGTTTTAATAAAACATCATACAGATCACTTATGGAATGTCAAGAATTTACAAACGCTTCCAACACAAAAGGCGGGCTAGAGAATAAACGGCAAAGTAGTCTAGCCAGAGGATATATATGTCCTTTATTATTTTATATGTGTCTTTTTATTCTGTAATACTTTTATTACAACACTGAAATTAAATTAGGGGAAAAAATGTAAATTGACACAATGACAATAATATCCGGATGACCGAGCTTTGCCCGGTATTTTTTTTTTTTTATAAATTGTGTTTTTTGGAAATTAACAATTGATTTTCTTAGTCTAACCTCAAAGCAAACACTCATTGACTTCTTGTTACTTAACAACGCCATCTGCTGGAATAGCTTTAGTGTTGTGTCGTTAAAGCAATTTAAAAAAAATAGTATTATTATTCGCCGATAGATGTCAGGAAGAGTCACATTTTTGTTATTTTTCTTCCATTAAAAAAAAGCGAATAAAATGACATTTTCTAGAAATGATTCCTAGCTAGATCGATTTATCGCCCCCGAAACCCCCCGTATACTAAATTTCATGAAAATTGATGAAGCCGATTCCGAGATTCCAATTATATAAGTATATATATATATATATACAAGAATTGCTCGTTTAAAGATATAGGATAATTATTCCCAGTCTGTGTTGTCGTCAATGTAATATTGAATAGTGCAATATCTTTTCCCACACAGACGTTACTTTATAGTAGTATTTGGTATATTAAAGTTTAGATATAATTGTAAAATTTTATCCTCAGATAAAGATATGGGAGGTGAATGACAAAAAGCTGGCAAAATACGAGAGGGTCAATGGAGCTGTGATGTTGGTTGGAAGGGAGTCACAATATCAACAAGTAACTTATTTTTTTTATACGAGTATTTATTCCAAACGGAATTTTTATATGTATCTAATAATAATAATTTATAGTATAAGTACATCAAGGGCAAACTTTCAGATTCGCCATCCATTCAACCAGTCTCGCCATCGCTACTATTTTTTTTTTTTGAGAGGTGGAAATGCATGACACCCACCCCGCTGCGTGGGAGTAGGCGGAGGGGTAGTGTGGGACTCCCCGTGCAATGGACCCGTACGTCCTCTTCTCTAGAGTGGGGGACGCATGTCGCTGGTATACCCACTAAAACCACCCTGGTGTTTCTTCACATGCCAGGGTCAAGGCTGCGTAACGTGACGGGTTAGTCAGACCGCTGTCCCAACGGGCGCTGGCCCACTATTGCAGGCCTCTTCAAATCCGAGAGAGTGACGAGCTCCGGCATCTTCTTCCAAACGCAGGTGTGAGCTGGGTACGCGGAACACCCGCGCGCGCCCCTCTCTCAGTCATGTGTTTGCGGGCGGAGGTTTGTTGTTAATCTCCGGCGACGAGTGGCCCTGAGTGAGCGGGAGGGAGGCTTAGCACGCTCCCTCTCCGCCACCTCCTTATCGGATATGACTGCCTCGCAGAAAGACTAAAGGTGACCGCGTCCCATCCCACTTGGCCCCCCGACCATCGCTAGGATTATGGCTGGGAGTGAGAGGTCAAGACCGATGGTGGCGATGAGGTCTCGGTGCTCCGATGCCCATGCGGGACACACTTCGAAGGTGTGGAGTGCCGTGTTCTCATTGCCGACGTCACAATGGTGGCACTCGGTCGTTTGCTCCTTTTGAGAAATGCGACGCAGGTATCGCCCAAAGCAGCCTTAGCCCAAAATTAGCTGTGTCACGTGAAACGGCAGAGTGCAGTGACGGCTGTCAAGTCAGTCTTACAGAGCGGGCCACACCGCTGCGATGGTGCTCCGGCCCGCACTGGGGTTGCGCAACTCTTTCCTTCCAAACTGCCGTGAGATTTTCCCGGAGCTCCGCCCACTTAACCTAGATTTCACGAGGCGTGGGGCAAGAACCCCGGACGATGGCCTCTTGGCGCCAGCGATACAGCGACGCCAAGAGCCGAGCTTCCAGATCCCATGGCATGGATCTAGCGAGGAGGGAGGTTGCCTCGAAGGACACCGTGCGGTATCCTCTGATAGCCCTGACAGCCAGTGTGCGCTGCGGTTTTTGCAGCAACGCAGCGCTCCGCCCAAATGGGGGCCCTGTAAAGGGCCATTAACCGTACGGTTCCTTCGTATAGTTTCCGGCACACTAAGTTCAGTCCTCCGATGCTGGAGAGTAGTCGGGCGAGTGCCCCGGCCGCCCCCGTGAGTCGAGGGGCCAGCCGCTCAAAGTGTGCCGAAAAGTTCCATCGGCGGTCGAGGATGAGACCCAGATATTTGAGCGGTGTTCCGACGCCGATGCGAACGTCTCCCGCAGTGATGTGCAGGCCCTGAGGCGGCCCACGTCGTTGGCTATAAAATACTATAGCTTCGAACTTGTGCAGGGCCACCTCTAGGCCCAGTCACCGGTTCCGGTGTACGACTTGCGCAACTCCAGCCGTGCCTTTTAGGCACGCCTGCTGGTAGATTCCGCCGCGCGCTGTTACCAGCGTGTCGTCGGCGAAACAGGTTACACGGACGTCAGGTGGGACTGTACCTCGAATTACCAAATCAAATTCAACTGGCAATGCACAAACTTTGTCTTTCATTGGTTGAAATTCAAATAGCAGTTGTTCTCTATATCAATTAAGGTTTAATGTACTTTGGGGTTAAATTTAGCTTCTAATTTGTACCAACCTCTACTTTTAACAAAATATAGTAAGTAATAATATTAAAGTAATTAAATAAAAGTTTGTATAAAAAGACAGAGACATGGGAAAGACATTAAATGTATGCCTGCCAATGTATTAACTACCAGGAAAGCTGGAGACCGTGCGTAGTCGAGAAGTAAAGGTCAGAAAGTGGACCGGGGATACCAGTATCGAATTGCAACCGAAATATGCTAAGATGTTAATTACCTAATTGTAACCATAGCATTAATAAATAATAAAATTCTTTTTAATTTTAGGCACTTGACTCTAGACGGGTCTCAGACTCCGAACCGTTTGTTCTTGTCCTACCAGGCCGTGAAAGAACGTACACCAGGATATCAAATATAAAACTGAACACCCTCTATGAAGTCAGGGTGCAGGCTTTCACAAGGACAATGGATGGGCAGCTATCGCAACCCGCCAGGATCAAGGTGGTCAAAGACGCTGATGGAAGACATAAGGAAGTCTACATTGCTACTTAACTGCCATATTTTTATTACATTATAACTGTTACCAATCTGTTACGAATATCTTAATATAAATCCTAATTATTCTAAATAAAGTTATATGTTCAGAAATAGTTTTTTTTTATTGCGTAGGACAGCAGACAGGCTGACAGCCCGTTTAGAATTTAACAGTTACCGTCGCTTATAGGTGTTTGCAACGCCACTGGCATCGCGAACACGCTGCTGTCCCATAAGGGTACAGGAACTTGAGTCACTAATGCCGGAACACAACACAAGGTTATTATGGCGGCATACTTAAGACCAAAGGTGGTTGCCATCCAGACGAGCTTGAGGCCCTACAACGTAGAAAATAATAATAAATATATGCAATTTTCCTCGGTATGGAAAATATATATAACGCGAAAAGTAAAGTAAGATAACTAATGAAGCAACCTTCGCCAGAATTACTGATTAATTTAAAGATTAACGGATTAAATAGTTTTTGTTGAGAGTCCACTGACGTGACAACCGTGTCTACCCCAATCTATGTCAACTAAAGAAACTATGATCCCACATGACACTATTAAACCAGGTGACATGTGTCCGTTTATAAATCCTTGACCATTTCAAATTAATATCAGTAATTTATTTATTTATGCGAGTTTAGTCCTTCAAATTGGGCAAAGTTATACTTGCACATATTTTATTTGATTCTTACTAGTGATATTTTTTATTGCTGTAGAACAGTAGACAGGCAGATGGCCCTCTTAAAAATAAGCAATTATCATCGAAATTTTATGACGGCCTTTTTGAAATACCCCATGTCGTAGTCCGGTGCAAAACCTTCAGCTAGTAGCTCGTTCCACATCCTGATTCATCTTGCCTTCATTAGATACTTCAGCAATACTTCTAAATATTACTTTATTTTCTGAGTAAAGGTATTATTTATTAAGTCTGCAAAAAAAATACGGAAAAAAAGTTTTTTTCAGTGCCATACAAAATGTAGTATAAAATAGATAAAATGTAATAAATATAGTAAACTTGAGTTATTAAAAGTCGATGCAGCCGTTCCCTAGCTGGGCACGCCGCCGTAGCGGCGGTAAGATCCATTCTAGAGGAGTGGCTCAATAGGAGCCACGGCGCCCTCAGCTACCGGCTTACGCAGGTGCTTACCGGACACGGGTGTTTTGGGAAATACCTGTATCGCATAGGCCGGGAGCCGACCTCCCAGTGCCACCATTGTGGTGATTGCCGCGACGATACGGCGCTGGCCCAAGCTTGGCGGAGTGCCCAGCTTGGGCCGAGCAGCGTCGAGACTTGGTCGCGGCCGTAGGAGCTGCGGGAAACCTCTCGCTTCCGGCTGTTGTGTCTACCATGGTCGGGAGCGAGTCAGGGTGGAGTGCCGTCGCCACCTTTTGCGAGGCCGTGATGCTCGCAAAGGAGGCGGCGGAAAGGGAGAGAGAAACTGCCTCCTCTCTCCCCTCTCGCAGCAGACGCACTGGGCGCCGTAGGGTGGCCGACTTCCGGCCACCGTAGGGTGCGGCCTGCGGACGGCAGACTCGGGGCGTCTTGTCGTCCGATCAGCGGCAGGCCTCGAGGCGGCGAAGTCTTGTTCCGAGCGCGCCTCATAGTGGAGTCCTGCGGCCGGGGTGACGGGGCCCGCCTGACCTTCTGGCGGGCCGATACCCGTCGGGGGATGGCGACGAATGCTTCGGCGATACCCGCCCCTCCGACACACGGGTACATGAGGAACACGGGTTGGTTTTTAGTCAGTAAGAGTCTGACAGTCCCCTTCGCCCTTCCTCGAGGGCGGAGGGCCTCCATGAGGATTTTCCAACCCGATACCAAAAAAAAAACCGTTCCCTAGCTCTGAAAGAAAACTTAAACCAGATACTTGAACTATCTATTTATTGTACACAGATTTCACTTATAATTTTACCTATAAATATTTTTACATACAACATGCTACGAGTATGTTGATAGAACATTAAAATACACCCTCAAGTCATCGTTTTAATATAGTAGCAGACGGTCCGCTATAATTTCATATGACATCGCATTGTCCACACAACGATCCGCTTGACCCCCACTTGTGCCAATCGAGTTAGACCACGTCGCCAATCTTCAAATAAAGCTGGACCCAAAGTAGGGATATCCAGAAACTCCATCAACATGAGTAATGTTAAGTATGTAAATTCTGCAAATTTGTACATTTGTAAAAAATTATTTACTATAATTGTAAATATGACTTATCTCTAAAAACGTTTGGAAAAGGAGTTATATAATACAGTTTCTAATTTCAAAAAAACATTTTTTTTTATTTCGAAAAATTCACTTGTCACTTTTAAGTCTTTTCTTTCATCTATTTCTATATGAAAAGAAAACATACGAAATAAGAGCTATTCGTATTTGACAGTACCCTAATCTCAAATTCTGTAGAAATCGTCCAATATTGGCCACATATACATCGAACACTGGCTGTCCAGAAATAATATATCTTATAATACATAAGAGCCAAGACGCAGGTAACGCGACGGAAAATCTAATTTGGTAAATTGAATCACACTGTCCACGACACGGGATATTGCTATCTTGCTGACCCTCAAAATGGGGTGGCCAAAGTTGTTATAGTAATTGATATTTTTGGACATTGTTGTTTGGATATATTGAAAGGAAACATGGCCAAATAAATAATTAAACAAATAATAGCATGAAAATGTAACATTGGATTAACAGAAACAAAAAAACAGTCTGGGCTCAACCATATGTCTTCAACTTATTAGATAGGCTATCACTAAAAAAATGACAATCGATGTGACTTATTAAACGGCCGCCAAAAGCATTCATATTACATACTTTAAAAAAGTAAAGTTACGTGATACGTGAATCAAAAAAGCTAAGTTCGCAGGTTGGAAAACGAAAAGTTAAATGCAATGGATAGGAATCCAGTTTTTGATAAAGTTAACAATTGATTAAGTTTAGAAAAAAATTCAAAAAGAATCTAAAAAGATGAAGTCCCTGACTTTCGAGCTAGGAAGATATCAGTACCCCCACTCATACATATGTAAAAGTTTATCTACTTTACTAACTATATAGATAATACATATTTTACACATCTGTCTCGTTGTGGGCACGCGTGTGTGTGTGTGTGTGTGTAGTTGTGCGTGCATCAGTTAATATTTAAATACTATTTAGGATATTAGTTCTTCAGTTCTGAATAGTCAAGAGTTAGTAACCAATTCATTAACTTGAATTTTAACTCGTGTGAAGACATTGGATGTATCTTAATTTATTTATTTATCTTATTGTACAGGGTGATTGATTTATAGTATTGCTGCCTTTTTGCAAATGCATTATGGTACACTGGGATTGGACAAATTTGTGCCAGGTCATTTATTTCGTTAATCGTCACTGCTAGATGTAGGCGCAAGTTTTCACCACAAATGCCAGTCCCTTGCTTCTCCTATCTTTTTTTTTTGCTCGGGGAAAACTAAACCTAATTAGCGTTGCGTTAGAACTCCGAGAGAAAGCCGACGCGGGTATGCGGGGTTCACCGTCCTTGTAAAGTGACCACTCAACTGGCTAGTAAAATATAGCCAAGGTGGTCGCGGCGGCATACCTATTAAAAACCCCGGTCGCCACCTAAAGCGTTTGTGGGGGGTCGTAGGATTGACTGTGATCATTGGTCTGCTAAGTTGCTTTCCTATCTAGCCCAACCGGTAAGTTGTAGGTCGATTAGACTATTATATTATTATGCATATGAAGATACATTTTATTTCATTCGTTTTCTTATTCCAATACATATGAATATGAGTTTACTTATGAAGCGAGAATCTACCTTGTAATTTATCTTTCTAATTAGGATATAAGCTCCCATCTTTTAGACCAACGCTATATTCTAGCTCTATCTATGTAAAAATCATATCTCAGTAGCAGGCTTAAGTATCCTTTTGATCCGTGCAGCGGCGGAGAAAGAATATTTACATCTACGGCTGGGGTCGGCCTGTCGTAAAAGGCGACAAAACAACCCACCCTAGCTACGTGGTAGGGCCTCAAGCCCGTCTGGACCTTTGGTTTAAGTATGCCGCCTTAATATATGTGTTGTACCATTAGTAACACCTTGTGTTGTGTTCTACCATTAGTGACCCAAGTTCCTGTACCCTTATAGGACAGCAGCGTGTTTGCGATGCCACTGCCGTTACAAACACCCATAGGCGACGGTAACTGCTAAATCCTAAGCGGGCCGTCAGCCTGTTTGCTGTCCTACAGTATTAAAAAAATCCTTAAACAACATATTTTTAAATCCTAAACAAAGCAATAAAGTCATGAGATACATATGTAAATCCATTTCAAACGCTCTGCATATGCTACATTTTTATCCCAGAATCGTACAAAAAGCGGAATGCGAGGGCGCCACTGGAGTGCGGTTGCCGCAGTTAAAAGTAACAGACGCCACGTGAGTTAGCTACAATTTATATGTAAATCAGTAGGGGACGACTTAGGACGAGAGGCTGTGGCTTTAAGAACAGCGTTGGTTTTACTAAAGCAGCATCACTAATTAGTTCCAATTTAGGACAAAATCGTTTACAAATATAAACTTGTTTAATAATAGTATAATAATAATTCATTCATTCAGACGTCATTCACAGATTTGTTAGTGTACATTATAACTTAAAAACAAGAACATGTGTGTGTGTTAGAACATATATAAATCATGAAAACTACAATTGTCCAGTGACGACTGCTATCCATTGCTTCTGGATATAAGTCGTAACTGGACGCAATGGTGTTCCAGAAGCAGCTCTCTTCCTAATTATTGTGTAAAAACTATCTACACGCGCCTCCGCGAATTTAAGAATTATCATTTACTCAGGAACAACGGCGTCTACATCAACCCCTTTATTAATATAATATGCATTATTTAGCCTAATCAATAATTATTTACACATTTGTTGTAAAATAAAGAGCTAACGCGTTAATCTCCTGTTTCCTTTTTTAATTACAGATAATCTTCATCAAGCTTTTTCGTTATTGATCCAACTATGAAGAAATCAAATATATTGTTATATACTCGTTTTGAGTAAACCAAATATAATGGAATTTTTTTATTCTTAATTAAAAGAAAAACTGAAGTAAGTGCTAAGTGTTCATTGATCTGATCAAGACAAGACAAGTTATAGCTCAAAATATGCTAAAAATAAGAATAATCCACCCATCTGTAAATGCAATACAAAACTTGTAAAACAATAACAAGAAGATTCTATCCGTGCAGGGGCGGAGAAAGAATACTAACCTCTGTGGCCGGGGTCGGCGTGTCGTAAAAGGCGACAAAACAACCCACCCTAGCTACGTGGTAGGGCCTCAAGTCCGTCTGGATGGCGACCACCTTTGGTCTTAAGTATGCCGCCATAATAACCTTGCGTTGTGTTCCGGCATTAGTGACTCAAGTTCCTGTACCCTAATGGGACAGCAGCGTGTTCGCGATGCCACTGGCATTGCAAACACCTATAGGCGACGGTAACTGCTAAATTCTAAGCGGGCTGTCAGCCGGTCTGCTGTCCTACGCAATTAAAAAAAAAAAAAACAACCATTTTGTAGTAAAATACGCTGGAGATATAAATCTTAAATTACAAAAATCATGTAAATAAGAAATCTGGGAACATTAACAAAATGTTGGATGCATTACAAGGTTGGATGAATGAAACTGCAAATCAGTTTTTGGATCCAAGTCTCTCATAATAATTCAAAATTAACTACCGCTTTAAAATTAAAAATAAATTGAAATCGGTGGATATGCATCAACTTAATACTTTATCATATAAAAAATTATGTACAGCGTTGACCTCTTGTAGATGTAGACAAAATGAATTACCGAAATGTAATTAATTATCCTTTTTTTACACAATAGCTATATACCACCAGCTGTTCTGTAATGAGTCAGTCACCGTTGTTTAGTTTATACGACGTAAGCACCCGTCCGGGTGGAAATAGCTCAGCCCTCTGAATTAAACTATTTGGTTTTTGTACCATTTTTGATGAAACTAATGGCTGATGAGATAGTAAACTGTTTAATAATGAGTGAGCGAAAGCGACGATAAATAAAAATTTATCATACAAACAATTTACAATACTAGTCTCTTGGTCTATAATAGCGGTCGCATCAGTCTCGTGAGAGATATCTAATTGCATTTTGCTTAGGTAAGCATCCTCGTGTTCACTTTTATATCTGAATACAAGTTGAATTGTTTAACAGTATTCTAATTATATTGAAATTACTAATATCACGTTAGCGGCAATACCTATTTAAATTATAATTTAATTAGAAATTGTTTACTTGTTTAGATTTTAAGTATACAATTGACGCCTGATCCTCTACCCTGGAGATTAGAATAGGAGAAATAATTTTTGTAAACCAGAATACGGCTCTTAAATTATAATAAAAAATAATACTAATAAAAGTCCATAACAATTCACTGCTGGTCTCGGACAAGTGCAAAAGGACCCGCTACGCTTATCCGAGGTAGAATGCCGGGTTACGCGTGGCGTCTCAGTATACAGATTTTTTCGAAAGTTTTCGCCATCATCGGTATGTGATCATAATACAGACATTAAAGAAAAAGTTGCCCATGCGGGGCATATATATATATATATATATATATAATTTTGGAATCGAATCCGCGATTGGTCTCGGAGTGACATTATTAAGCTACCATATAATAAAGTATTTAAAAAGAATTCATAATGATATTAGATTAAACAGAGGAGAGGTCAATAACAATTAAAATCAATTTTAATATATTTCTTCAACTGATGTAGCTTGAAAAAAATAATTTACAAATTGAAAATACTTTTAAAATCTCTAAAAATAGTTTTAATAATAAATAATGGCCTAAAAGTTAAAATGTATGAAATGTGTACTTTTTTTGACGATGAAGTATGCCAACGACTATAAAAGAATAATAGATATTAATTAAAAAATAAACAAATTGTATAGTAGTATCATGTATTTTATTTTATTTTATTGATGAACAAAACAAATTACAACCAAATAAATTATAAGTTTAGATATTCAACATAACTATCTGGATTGCAATTCAAAGCAGGTGCATACAGAAAAATTGTAACAACAGATGCCTAAAAACCTTGTGTGTGTATATTGATACACACATAACACACATGCACTGACACACACTCACACACATATATAAGTAACTATCTAATTAAATCTAATGTATCATTAACTGGTCAAATATAAATTATTTAAGAATATGTTTTACTAATTTACAATATTTAAAAAACTATTTTCAAATATATCAAGATCAGTGCTGTTACTTGTCAATTCATTATAATGTCGTGCCATTCTAACAATGGGATTAAAGTATGAGATGTTACATTCACCAAACATCATTGTATCGTTTAGTCTAAATATAATTGTTTTTCAAACGCAGCATATGACGCCACAGCTCACAAATCTTATGAGATTGCATATTAATTAAAATAACTCAAAAATTTTTTAAAAATAATTATACTTTCTGTTACATTATGTTTTAGAGTAAAATATATTTTTCCCAAAAACCGCCTATTAGACAATTTTTTCCTAAAGAAACTAATTTCAAAATAAATTAACCTTATCAAACAACCTTCGTGCGTATGTTACATTATTCTTGGGGCCCATGTCGCCTAATGTCGGCCACTTGGGTGGCTAAAAGCCGCTCGCCATCTATTTGCGCCCAATTGACTGTCAATAGCCCCTACTTACGTACCTTTGGGGTTTCACCTTGCCTTCTTCGTGACCTGCTTACATTTACAAATTCAGGCTTCTTTGTGCTAAATCCAAAAACGTTTTTAACGAAACGATTGAATTTCATAAATGTCGGCAATCTTATTTAATAAATTAAATATATACTTCTTTTTATTCATATAAGAGTTTTAAAAGTTACCCATCGGAACCTGAGAAACAGCACCTATAAGATATGAGTATGTTGTCACTTTTTGTGTCAGTAATTGTCGCAACATTATTCTTTTGCAAAGATGCTCACAAAATATATGTAATAGAAGTGGCACAGTTGGACTTCTACGTGACTGCATTATGACTCGCAACTCGGAGAGGGAAAAACAATGTCCTTCCTTTGTTACCTGCAAGAAAGTAAAAGTAATTCTTTTATCGCTTACTACCAAGTCTTTGAAATTATCAAAACTCATTCTTCTCGTATCTTGTAAATTTAATGTAATGTAATTTTCTTATTTTTACACAGTAAATGACATCAATTGTAAAATCACCGTGCGATAAGCAGTATGACCTAGTTTTTACTTGGATAATACTTTTTTTCTTGAGTCTGGGAGTTATTGGTAGCATATTTATTTGATATTATAACACATAAAACTTTGTATCACAAATAACAAACAAGCGTGAGAAGACGAAAGAGAAAATATCTAGGGCCAATTCCAGAGCGTCCATCGAAGATCTACTCGAGTAGAATAGAAACTTGAATGAAAATAGAAATGACTCAGAGATCGTTAAGATTCCACATTACATGGAGATCGGTACATGTTCTCTCCTTTATTCGCCATGACATCTTTTACACAATATATATTTTCTTTGGTTTACCTCTCTATATCCATCCACATTCTTACCCTTTTTATTTCCAAGGTAATAAGTAAAAGGATTATTTCAAAACTAAATGAATTATGTAATCATAAAAGTATTTCCCAACAAACAATATAATTTGAAAACGCTTTTCAACGGCGCGGCGTATCGCTAAGACAAGCGGCGCCCGGGGGAGCAATGCGCGGTGAGAACTCCACTTAATAATATTTTTCACCTTGTTTCGCTTTCCAATTTTCCGCAACTCACTCTGGGGGGCAACCGGCCATGTTTTGATTTAGAAATTCTCCGGGACAATGTCGCCAGTTTACACGTTGCGGTAGATTTTCAATTTCAAATTGCGCACATCGGTAAATGTGAATCCATACTAATATTATAAATGTAAAAGTAACTCTATCTGTCTATCTGTTACTTTTCATGCCTAAACTGCTGAATCAATTTTAATGAATTTCGGTGTAGAGATATATTAGACCTTACAAAAGCGCATACGTTACTTTTTAAATTTATATGGCCGAATAACGTTCGCCGGGTCAACTAGTAAAACCATTAATATTTGAGAAGTGCGAGTATAATGTATTAAATATTAAAGTTTAAGTATATTAAATATTAAATCATAACCTTGTAACCATAATGCTTAAAAAATAATTGTTTATTCATACAAACTTAAATTTAAAGTGACTGGCCATGTCTATAATTTTCGCAACCAATGAAAGCATCCTCATAAAAGTGTAATAATTCAAACAGCAACATCATCATCACCTTGCAACCCCGGTTGCAGCCCAAACTCTCGCTTTGGCGCCCGGGGTCCGCTTTCCGACTTTTTCTTCTCAACTTCGCACGATCTTCGGCATCTCTGGTGTTGTTCATTGGCGCGCATATCAACTCCTACGATGTCAAGCCAGCAATTTTTGAGTCTACCCCTCCTGGCAGGAGCCAGGACCCGGCGGTGGCGGCATGGCCAGACATTTGTTCCCCACATAAGTAGCCGGTTGCCGTAAAACGTGGCCATACCAGCGAAGGCGACACTACTGCAATTTATCCGCAATGTCCCGGACATGAAGGCTGCCGCGAATGCGAGAGTTCCTAACGCGGTCCTTCCGCGTTACTCCACACGTCCACCGCAAACAGCAACATAGCTTTAATAATCATTGATATTTATGTTTTGCTATAGATAATTACTTTCAAACATAAACAAATATTTTTCACTTTATTTATAACTTTTTCATTTGGGTCCAATATTTAAATTTAAAATAAAGTTGGACATTAACAATTTTTGTTCTTCAAAAAGTAGATTTCAATTTCTTGAGCTTTACTAAAGTTTGAAGAAAGCTTAAATTTATATAAGTCTTAAAGCGAACGTTCACTCTTTATGGAATCGAGGGTATATATAGTGGTTCACGGTCGATTGGGTGCCCACCTCGCTTCACCTCTTTATGGCCGCGTGGCCGGGACTCTGATAGCGCCAATTACTGCCCAGGCTGTGAAAGAATGTCATAGATACGACAATATTTCCGTAAGAAAATAATACTTAAATAAATAGTTCAAAAAATACACACTTTTATAATTAATCAACCTAAAAAGTAAAAAATAATTCTTAAGATAATAATAAAATTACTGACGAGAAAATTAATATCACTGTTCTAAAAAACCGTAGGGTGCTCGATATCAAATGTTGTAATATTTTTTTTTTACTATTTTCATTCCGAACATAATAAACGAACCTATAAAGGATACATGGATACGTGGACACGTGGATCAGTACATACAACGTACGTACATAGGTCAAGCTAATATAAAGCATATAAAAACATTTACGAGTGCGTTCGCTTTTGACACTAATTCTTGAGCCTCTTGATCAGTATTAGAACGATTAATACTGAAACATTTTTTTCCAATCTAAGCAAAATCGGCATTCGTAAAAATTTGTGGAAGTTGTAAAGTATTGTATTTTAGCTGCTCTTTTGTATCTGCAATAGCATGGGGCGAAGTTTATTTGTCTTTTATTATTTCCTTATATTTTCTTGCACTTTTTTATTTTTTATTTTTTTACCAATGGGTGTTTTTTCCGGTTGTCTTTGTTTCTTACACAATTTTATTTATTGTTATCTTTGCTTGTTTCATTTGTTAACTTAATCTTTACTTATTAATTATTTATAGATTTATTTTAAAATTCATTTTCACCTTTAACTAAAAACGAAAATATTGTAATAGTAAACATTTTATACGACAATTCAAGCAATTTTATTATTTTTTGTCATTTATAGCGATTGTTACAGTACATATATTTATCTATATAGTTGGTTGCTCCTATAAACGTCTTCTTGGGACCAGTCAAATAAAAATTCTACAATGATTACATGTATTGAACACTAGATAAGTGTCAGCATATCTAGCTATTTGATTATCCGAGTACATCAATCGCACTTTATCCCATTTTCTAAGCGACAGTAATTTTTTTCTACTAGTATCATATCCATACTATGCTGACTAACATGTTCGCGATATATGGCGAACGGTCAGTCCCTTAGACTTTGTTACCTCTACGAGGAAATTGCTTCGCTTCTATATCTACGAACATTTACTGTTTCACTTATAATACTATTAAACTCCCCCGACATTGTCTACGGTAGAAGAATGAACATTCCGATTAGAAATGTAATCCATAATTTTGAAATATGGAGTCTAGTATAGACTACTGTCGCAGGACGATAAAATACTTGTTGCTCGCTCCAATACACATCCGTGAAATTTCTTTACGTAGAGACCTGTAAAAGAAGAAAAATGAGATGGAAATATTTGAATTTATCAAAAGCGATTACTGAGTCAAATGGCAGTTGCCTTTGACCATCCTACCCCAAAAAGAAACCTTTCTTCAAGGATGAACGAGGGTTCGAAGTGAGATGTCCACCAATCGGAAAATGAATATTAGCGCACAAGATCTTGGTGGGACTCTTAACATGATTTAAGTAATGAAATAATTTTGTAACCAGCTTTTTCTGGATTAACTGGAGATAAGTAAGGAGTCAGTATTAGCTATAGTCGAGTGTTATAGCCGTAAATTTAAAAAAAAACTCGTGTGGGAATGGGATTTAATGAGCTGAAATGTGACAATTTACATAGCGCCATCTAGTCCTAACGTAAGTAGCATAGCACTTTTACTATGGGTACTAGGCAACTTATACTTATTACTGGCCTACTGATATATATAGTATTCATTAGTTCAGGGGTCAGTGTGATATTTTTTAGGTAACTAAGCTATTTGTAGATGAATGGTTATATATATCTTTGTATTGTGTTTAAATATAAATAAACTTGATTATTTTTCTTTAGTGTTATATATTTTTTTATTACTCCAGGACAGCAAACAGGCTGACGGCTCGCTTAGAATTTAACAGTTACCGTCCTCTATGGGTGTTTGCAATGCCATTGGCACTGCGAACACGCTGCTGTCCCATAAGGGTACAAGAACTTGGGTCACTAGTTCCGGAACACAACACAAAGTTATTATGGCGGTATACTTAAGACCAAAGGTGGTAGCCATCTAGACGGGCTTGGCGCCCTACCACGTAGCTAAAGATAGGAAGATAAATAAATACATATAAACACCTAGACTCAAGATTGGAATCGAACTATATATCCAATATATTTAAAGTTAAATACTCGTAAAATGAAACGAACAAATTATTTTCCACGTGCATTGTTGATGCGCTTCGGTGCGCTTATAGGGATTTCGAGTTCAATTCCCGTCTCAGGTGGTCAGGGGTGTTTATGTATAATATATAAATCCTAAGAAAATATATATTAAGACCAAGGTAGACTGGCAGAGAATGCCTTAAGGCATTAAGTCCGCCTTGTACTTTAAGTGCTAAAGGTTAAATAAATATATAAATAAATATTATATCAGTTGTCTAATACCCATAACACAAGTTACATAGTACACAAGTACTTACTTTCGGATTAGATGGTGCTGTGTGAATTATGCCAGTATATTAGTTAGTAAGTACATACATACATACATATAATCACGCCTCTTTCCCGTAGGGGTAGGCAGAGACCACTTCTTATCACTTGCTACGATCCTTACATAAGTAACTAATAATTAAACCCAAAAACAGGGTTAACATTTGTTATTACTTTTTTATAGCTAGAGTTCAGCAGACAGGCAGACGGCCCACCCTGGCAGGTGGTCACCGTCGCCTATGGACGTTTGTAGCACCAGAGGCATTACCAACGCACTGCCGGCCTCGAAGAAATTTTATAACGCCTTTGTTGAAGAACCCCATATTGTACCGCGCTGAGAAAACCTCAGCCGAAAGCTAATTCCAGATCCTGAGAGTACGCAGCATGAACGTTCTAGAAAAACGTGAATATAAAATAATAATATGTATATAATGAATATAATAACGTTATACGTTAAGTTGTTAAACATTTTTATGTCGGTAACTTCCTCAACAAAAACAAGCAACGAGATAACAAAAACACAAGCGTTTCAATCAAAGTCAGCTTCTGATTGATAATGTTAATCTACTAATTGATTTACCTAATCTCATCTTGGCCACCTATCCTTAAATCACTGTTTATTTAGGAAAACAAAACAATCATTATATCTATGAAAATATCTTCTTCCTCCTGCCCTTATCCCATATCTATGAAAATATATATACTTAAAATGAAAAAATACAAATAAACATACTCTAAACCAGTGATCCCCAAAGTGATCTATATTGACCCCTAGGGGTCTATGACAACCTGCAAGGGGTCTACGTCAGCGAAAAAAAATTTGGGGGTCCATGAAATGAAAATGGGGGTCCATGATAGTAGATCTCAACACATACACTGATAGTACCTATTTACTTACATCATACTATCTTATAATATCAAAACATATACAATATTTATAAAAGTACCTATGAAGTAAAAATTTTATTTTATGTTTATTTAATGTTACGTATATTTTACATAACAGATACAAAATTTTATTTTGAGTAGTTTTAATTTAAATTCAATTAATAAATGTATAAATTAACATGTGTTTTTACTTTAAGTTTTTAACACTAAACTTCACTACAGTTAGAAATTTACAGGAAATCAATATCAGGTAAGTAGGGGGTCTACCAAACACGGAAAAACATGGCAAGGGGTCTACGACACAAAAAAGTTTGGGGAACTCTGCTCTAAACAATTCCTACATCTCCATCTGATCGTAAAATAAACAGCAGAGCACTTGTGTTATGGGTACTAGACTCGGGATAAGAATCTGACGCATTCACAGATATTCGTGTGTTACCTGTTGCTAGATCTTAGATAGAGGTCTTAAATGTATATTGACTAACTGTACAAAAGTGGCGAAGAAAAGATCCTCACTTGCCCATCTATTCAATATTTCACGTTGTTTACGATTGCCTAAGCTATCCACCGCTGAATATACATATGTCATCTATTAACGTTTGCAATACCAGTGCCAATACGCTGCCAGCGTCGAAATAACGTTGGGACGCCATTTTTTAAACTACATACTGTACTGCGATGGAAAAACTACAGCCAGAATCTCATTTTCAATTGAACGAGTACGTAATATAAACGTTCTTGAGAATTGTTTCGTATAAGAAGCAGAGGTTCCAGGAAATGAGAATGAAAGCTCAACGCAGAGGTAGAAGAACGACGATGGTACCATTTTGAACAGTGTTTCAAAACATTCCCCGTTGTATAGGCTGTAGAATACGCAGAGACACAAAGTCTCTTCGAAGGCCATGTCTAGACCGTCTGTGAGTACGGGTCCATCGACAGCACGAACTACGCGCCGCTACATAAAGTCTAGTGAATTGAGCTGAGGCGGAGTAAGAATAGTAACCTCTGCGGTCGGGATCAAACTGTCGTAATAGACAATAAAACTACCCTGACTAGGTAGGGCCCCAAGCCTGTCTCGATGGTAAACATCCTGGGTCTAAAAGTATGCCATAATAACCTTGTGTTCCGTACGCATAGGCGGCGACACGGTCGAGCGCACGGACCAAGTGAAATACTTGGGATCTGTGTTTCATGCGTCTGGTGACATCGATTGCGACGTCAAGGCACGCCGTGGCATTGCTGCCACGGCGTGGCAGGCAGGCAATGCCAGGCAGGCATTGCTGCCGCGTGGGCCAAATGGCGTGAGGTAACTGCTGTCATTTGTGACCTCAAGATGCCGGTAAAGTTGAAGGGACAGGTCTATAAGACCATCATTACGCCTGTAATTTTATACGGCTGTGAAACGTGGCCGGTGTTGGAGCGACACAAGCAGAAGCGTGTCACGGAGATGAATATGCTGCGGTGGATGTATGGAGTGACGCGGAAGGACCGCGTTAGGAACTCCCGCATTCGCGGCAGTCTTCATGTCCGTGACATTGCGGATAAATTACAAGAGTGTCGGCTCCGTTGGTACGGCCACATTTTACGGCAACCGGATGCTTACGTGGGAAACAAATGTCTGGCAATGCCACCTCCGCTGGGCCCCGGCAGGAGGGGTAGACCCAAAAAGTGCTGGCTTGACGTTGTAAAGGGTGATATGCGTGCCAATGGGCTCACTACCAGGGATGCTGAAGACCGTGCGAAGTGGAGAAGAAAAAGTCGGAAAGTGGATCCCGGGCGCCGAAACGGAAGTTAGGTTGCGACCGGGATGTAACGCTTAGATGAAGAAGAAGAATAACCTTATGTTCCGGCATGAGCGACTCAGGTTCTTGACCCCTATGGGAGAGTAGCGTATTCATGGTGCCCCTAGCATCACAAACATCCATAGGTGATGATAACAACTTACTATTAACTAGGCCACTAGGTTGTCTACTGTTTCTCAGCAATAAAGAAAATTTTCAGAATGAGTATCAAAGTAAGTCTGAGTGGGTACTTTTTTATAGATTTTATGTTATTGTTTCGTAAAAGCATTAAGATAAAAATTACCTAATGGTAATTTATCATATGTATAAACTATCGATATGGGGACAACGTTATCTCCTGCTGTATTGTCTCAGTGTTTAGCGGTAACTATATCCGGATGAAATAGGATAGCACCTTTTAACGCAACAAACAGCTCAGGTGTTTGGGTTCGCTAAAATGCGGGCTCTTATTTGATTTAAAGGGAAGAAGTGTAATGGACGATATCTCTGTTTGTTTTGCTGTTTTTGGAGATTCACAAAAAATATCAATAATGGTTTTGTTTTGTTTTTTGGTTCCGTACTTTGATATTGTTTTATAAATACAAAAGGTAATGTAAGGTCTTGGCCTCCGATACCAGATAATGCCATGTCTCTCGGTCCCGATCTTGCGCTAGCTCTCACCAGTCGCTATAGCCGAAATTGAGCAGGTCTTCGACCACTTCATCTTCCCAGTGGTATCAAGGACGTCCAACCGGGCGTCTCCCATTTGGTTGTCCCTAGTACGCTCTCTACACGGCACGATCCTTTCCCACTCTCTCTAGAAGTCTGAGCCACTGAAGCCTAGCATTCCATACAATAAAATTGGTCTAATGATAGTTTAGTAGACACGAATTTTAGTTCTTCTGCGTATCAGCTTGGACGCCCTAAAACCTTGTGACTGACTGCTGTGTATCTGAGAGAGTTTTGAGCACTTTCTAGGTTAATAATTATAAAAAAAACTTTGTAAAAAAATATAAATTGTTCTAAAATCTAAAAGGATGTCTGTGTTCATAATACGAATTTTATAAAATAAGAAACCAACCAGCGCTGATCAAAAAACATTCAATAATTCTTCGATTAGGATCCTACCACGCTCACGACTTGAATCGCAATCGTAAGTGCACAATCAACCTTCAACAATTTTCAACAGTGAGCAGAACGGCTCACCTAAGTTATAACAAGCAGAGTGCTTTGGAGCAATTTTGGGGCAATTTCTTTCAATCGTCACCGTTCCATTTGCCATTTTTCCGCCACTTTACTAAGGTGTGCAGATGGAGCATGCTCGACACATAATGGCGGATTATTGCAGGTTAGAAAGGTCTTTGCTATACATGAAATAGGACTTTATAGGTAATATTAATTAATTAATATTAGTGCTTGTTACTAATAAGTATAGTTAAAGTACACATTTGCAGCTCCCTAAAATCTAATTTTTATGGTATTATGACTTTCTTGATGTTTACATTGATGTTTTTAATTTACACTGATAAACTCTGATGCAGGTTGGTTTTGAAAGAATTCACCGGATAAGCAGGTGAAAATGAGTTGAGCCGCAAAGATGGTGGTCTCTTCTATATTTGTGAGGAGAGTACTTGCTAGTTGGTAGTAATTGAATTAGTAAACGAGTAAAAGGATGGTAAAGAATCGATAACTTTTCTGGATATTTGTCACACCCCTGGTCTTGAAGAGGCCTGTGAAAGCGGGCCGACCCCAATAGGAATCATGGTCAGACTTAAGTCACGTCATTTAACCTCGGTGTTCTAGGCGTATAAAGAAATTAATATGGACTAGCTCTAGTACGTATATCAGCGGCATGCGTCCCCTAGAAAATAATGAAAGCATTGCAGATTGTGGCTAGGGTGTAAGGAAAGCATTTCCAATACGAAAACAATAAATTTATACCTTAACTTAGAAACTAAAGATGTGATAACATCAACCCCTGAAATTTTGCTTCAGGGCTCTGTAGTTAGTACTGAGACTCCTCTATGTCTATAATATAAGAAATAAAATAACATCTCTAGTTCAATCACAAAAAAAAATATTCAGGAAATTAAACTGTAATTTAAATTCAAAATTTCATTTAAATATTAATTATGTCACAATAAAACTGTAAACACAGTTGTTCACTGCAAGTGACTGCGAATATTACAAACTTAATTCAATTGTCTGTGTTATTAAAATATACTTTATGTTTTTGATAATAAAGCCGATGCTAGCTGTACAGGTATTGTGTTCCTTCGCCCTCTTGCTGTTGGAAATATCTTGAAGGTTTGTGACGTTTAATCTTGCGTGATGTGCGGCGGCCGCGCGTATCACTCGCCGTTTAGAATAGGGGTGGGAAATGTCGATATTTTTGTCGTCATTATGCTTAAATAAAAACATACAAATCTAATCGCGGGCAAAGCTATACATTTTCAAATTAACACTTTAATTATTTTTTATTTTAAATATCTGACTTGGCCGCCATGTAAACTAATCTTTAACGCCTTTAAATCATTCGTAACACTGTACCCTCACTCTTTCACTTTTTATTCATTCATTCACTCTCACACCACACAAAACACAAACATTCCGCACTCGCATTATATTTAAATACCCTCCTCTTTATTAGTAATTCCGTGTGGCAATACGTAATTGATTTTGCTCCGTAAATAATGTTAGTTCTTTTTTTCGTGAACTTGCATTATCCTTTTTCTATGAAAAATTTAAAATTAATATTTCATTCTATTTACTTTTTTTTATTCTGTCTTCTTTAAATATAGTATACAAAGTGTGATTTTATTTGGCCAATTTCCTGTTTATTATGTATTCGTATGTAAGTTTGAAATATGTGCTGTATGATCATTGTTGAAATAAATAAATAAATATAAACTTACTTCTCTTGTCAAAAGATGTAAAAATAATCAGAATGTATATAACTGGATAATTTTTACCGGATATCTGCCCCCCAAATCTTGGAAATATAAATATACTGTCTATATTATCAGTGAGCTTACATAACACACAAAAAAATAATGACGGGAAATCAAATCTGTAAATAGTATAATTGAGCAAATCTTCATATCAGACTTTATTCAAATAAGATAAACATCTGTAACAGTTTTTTTTGTGTCATGGTGTCAATAGTAATAATCTATTATATCGCATAATAATATACCACAATTTAATACATGTACTAAATTACCTACATAAAATTAAATATTCGTTGATAAAAATATTTTAAAGATCGTTACAATTCTTTTTTTTTATTAAATTCAAGGGCTTTAAATAAGAACATTTCTTTTAAACTCAACGTGAAAACAAATAGCACCGGAAGTATCTATTAAAGAAGTTTTTATAAACAATAACTATAAGCAATGTAAAAGTGGAACTGCATACGTCATTTCCTGATATAACATTTAAAATTGTGATAAAAATTCCATTAGTAATTCATCGATAATTTTTCATAAGTAAGACAACATTCTTATTTTTAGCGTCTGCAGAATTCAATTAACATTACCTCCACTCGCGTGCACCTTTATTTCCGTTCGGAGTCACTTAACCTCCCTCCATTCCCCCTCTTCTCAGGGTAGTAATGAGGTCCGGTGATCATTTAGTTTGGGCGTAATAGCTTACGTGGGACCATAGACTTGGGAATATTGATAAAATGTATCTATAAAAGTATATTTATTTGAATACTGAAGTTTATATATATATATATATATATATATATATATATATATATATATATATATATATATATATATATATATATATATATATATATATATATATATATTAGTAGGCAAGTTTAGTACACTGCTGAGCGGTGTTATTTTAAAATATTTGGATAACATTTTATATAAATTTGTCAATGAAAATAAATATTCAAATATTTAATTTATCTACATTTTTTTCTAATATACTAAATAATAATTTTCAGTAGCATTTAAGGCATCTTTAAAATATCCCATGGCTTCTCATTGGTAGGCCTGGGTAGCCAGCGCGGCTATATTTATAATGCACCGCGCTCCTGCGTGCTTCTGGTGTTTCAGCTCACCTGCGTGTTGCACGTGTTGTTTACCGTCTTAATAGTTTGGTATTTTGTTTATGTTATCAAGGGATTCACACACGTGCATTTCACACGTGTTCGATGCAGCTGCGTTTTTCTCGTTTTTTCAAGGAATTCGGCAAACCTGAAAATTGCACTCAAGTCAAGTATTAAAATGTTATTATAATCGGTGAGTGTTGTGTTTGCACCGATATATCTTATACTATTTTAAATATTTCGCTAAATAGCCTAAAAAGCTATTTATACTCTTTTTTTCATTTGCCTGCTATACATACAAAGTTTAATAATGCAATTTTGTTAGTCTTCTCATGATGTTCGTAAATCAAAACAAACTTGGACGTCCCCCAACTCGTGTCGATCTGATAACACGCTCATTCCACCTTGGGATCACCTATCTGAAGATAACCATCGCAACAATCCATCCGCGTCACTGGATACTTTTGTTATTTTTGTCTACAATTTTTTTTTAATATTTTGTTCTATTTAAATTTATATTTAGAATTAGAAACAGTCAAAACAAATATTATCAAAGATTTGTATCCCGATATTATTCATGCAGAAGCGAAGAAAGAATACTGACCTCTGCGGCTAGGGTCGGCCTGTAAAAGGCGGCTAAAACCCAAGCTAGATGGTAGGGCTCCAAACCCGTCTGGATGGCAACCTGCCCTAGTTTTTAATATGGCGACATAATAACCTTGTGTTGTGTTTCGGAATAAGTGACCAGGTTCTAGTACCACTACGCAGATAGCAGCGTGTTAGCGATGCTCCTAGTGGCGGTGACTACTAAATTCTTAGTGGGCCGCCAGCCTATTTGCTGTCCTACACCAACAAAAAACCGTAAGTAATAAATCGAGATAGGAGAAACCATACAGCTTTTTGATTTAGCTATCGGTGGAATGAACCTACATAATTTTTTTATTAAAAAAATTAAAATGTTGCATTACAGACAAGCTTTTGCATGATATTATAAAATAGTAATTAAAATTACAATAATTGCCAGGTTAATATTGTATAAATAGTTATCAATAGTTGTAAACATCCGGTCAAAAATTATAAATATTAAGTCCTAGAAATATTTATCTATATAGCCCCAATGACCCAACTAACTCATTGGCTACACATGTGGGGTGCTATAATCGTGTATAAGATGCACGTAGTTAGTCCTTGTTTGAGTATCTCTGTCCTTTATATTAATAACAATAGTTATTCCTTGCCTTACAGGTTTTTGTCTAGTGCAGACAAAACCTCTATGACAAAGAATGACTTCAAAACTTCAGCAACAAGTTCTAAAATTTTAGCAATTGACCACGTTTAAAACTAAGCTACAAATGATTTTAGTTTAACTTTAAAAAAATAAGCTATACCCGTAAAACTAAACAATAAATTTCAGGGAAGCTCGTCTCTGATGTGATGTAATGTAAATAGCTCAATAATTCATCGATATTCGCTAGACGCCAGACTGCATAACTCAACGTGTGTCACATAGAGATGTTAAATAGTCGATAAAATTATAACCATACATCGACTCTAATATCGATAATACCATTTTTTGTAAATTTTTAGTGTAATTATAATTTTTATTAGCCTTATAAATCGCTCATATACTTCCATCTCCTTTATCCACCACCATGATCCAAAATATTATATCTATGTAAGTTTTACTTTTTAGTTAATTTTTATGCTCCGTGGTCTTAATCTTATTTCAACTCTTGCTGTACTACCCCTTTTTTTCTAAGGTATTTTAATACATCCCCTAATAATAAGTGAAAATTTCTGTAGAAACATTAGATGAATTTTGATTAATAATAGTCACCAGCTTGTAGTGCGCATGGCTAGACATATATACACAAATACATTGCATATACACGACTGTAGGACATAAATTCTAAGAAAAATAATACTTTACTGTCGTATTTTGTAGTAACAAGTTTTACTTTTATTATATAGCAGTCATTTGCTATTAGGAAATTAATGTTTTTATATATTACTCATCAACGTTAATACTATATGGTGCACGACTGGTAACATACTCATTTCACGTTTAATAAGACCTTGGCTTCCAGCTATTAAAAAAAAGTAAATGCCTTTTTAATAGGTAAGTCTTAAAATTATTTATTATGTACTAGTATAATTTCGGTGTAGATTTACTACGAGATATAGTAGTATGAATACTACGCCGCTACGAATTACTACGCTTCAACAATTGCAGATATGTATATATCCCATCACTATCAAGCATACGCGCGCGTGACAAATGTTATTGAGTCAGTGGACCCGTACAGTGTCGAGTTTGTCACTAAACAAGCAATTTCACTCTTATTTCGACAAGTAATGTTCCAAAAGAACACTCATCTTCGCATTTTACATATACTTAACAAATATGGCCAATTTTTAAAAGTACGACGTAGATATTATTTTAAAGTTTCTTTTAACATTTTACTAGTTTTATTTAAAAAATATCGGATTGTTCTTAATTTATTTGGCACTTTACACCTCGATAAAATATTATTTGTACTCAACGCTATCATTTTCTGCTCATCAACAAGCCAGTCATCACTAAACACTTACTAAATAATTAATAAAGTTCAACCCGACTTTATATTTCAGAGCTTGGCGCGGTCTTTCTACTTTTTCTCTTCAACTTAACATGTAAATTAGTTTCATTTACGTCATATAATTATTCTAAAAACTCCTTGAGGCATCTGTATATCATTTAATTGAACATTTAAGATAAACAACTTAATTTTTCACCAATTTTTTTATTGCTGTAGAACATCCGATACTTTAACGGCAAACTAAATAGGAAGCAAATACTGTTTTTGGTACCACAAATATGCTGTCATTCGCATGGGATGGGGTTCACGAGGGGTGGTTGGCATCCAGTCCGGCTTGGAACTCTAACAACTAGTTAGTGATGTTATGTCGCCTTTTACGACAGATCGGCTATAAGGGTCAGTATTCTTGCTTTGTCCTTGCATCGCGAAAATTTGATCGTGTGTACAATTTTTATTATGAAAGTGATAATGGAGTGTATCCAGGCTGGTGAATGGGCTCCATATGCTATTTTCATTGGTAAGAGCATTACTCTCGTTTAATCACCCAATATATGGAAGAAGCTTCGACCTTTGTTAACTAGCAGCTAGAATTAAGACACATTAGGTCCCATGCCTTAGAGTTTAGAGGAATACACACTATCAAATGTTAATTTACGCCAAAGTTTTAACTCCATAATTTAAAAAAAGCTCCCCATTTTTACTAAGTAATTAATAATTAATAGAATACAACGTAAAAAGCACTCAATTAATCTTTATAATAAAACACCTTAATCTCGAAGATCTTATTGCACAAAGTAAGGAGATATTGCAGTTATATTAATTGCTTTAGTTAAGGGCAATTCAGACGCTATATTTTTACAAAAGAAAATATGATCCGACCACAACCACTTAATATTTGCCTCCAAATACCCCATGGTCGTGGTATGTGGAACTTATTGGAACCACCTGATAAACAGAGAGTTTTCCAATATCTGAGAATAACGAAAATGATTTTACGACACAAATAACAGTGGGTTTACATGACAATGCTTGGAGAAACATTACTGCAATATCGTAAGATTCAATCCTCGTTGTCCTTTTATCGCCTAATACCGAGATCGAGGAACAGATATCTTGGTCAATACCAAGGCACATGCCATGGTCTGTGTGGACGCCGTCCATGAAGTGCACCACGAGGTGAGGTTTTCACACCCCCAGCGTATGTATCAGTCCTGGGATAATAAGTAGAGTGACGTGGTACAGCACGCCTATCCCCTCTTCGCGGTACTGATGGAAAGTGTGCCTACCTCGACTTACCTACCTACCTAGACATTGCATGATATGACGATTCTATCCTGCATTGGTAGAAGAGAAATTGGTTGATCCACCTCTGTTACTTTCCAACGCCATCTATAGATTAAATTTTTAATCTGAATCATCAAATAAAGCGTCTCAATGGTTTCACAACATAACTCAACATGTAACATTAATGTACAGTAGGACCTAACTCTTGCCAAAAGATTAAGAAATGCAAAATACACTGGAACAAATTTAGTTTGATTCAGTTTTATGGGGTGACAGCAATTTTTTTTAAGGGGTGCCAGCAATTTGATGGTACCCTGAAGAGTACAACCTGCCGTCAGGGTACCATCCTCTTTTTAACAGGATTTACTCTTGAGATTGATCTGGATTCTAAATGTAATTACCCAAAAAGCTTTATGAAAATATGACAAATACCTTAAAAGTTTAACTTTCAAAGTGCCTAATGGTAGTATTTTGACTATGTGTATTTTCATTCGTTGAATTTTCAAAGAGGACAGTGTATATCTGCCCTAACATAGTCCGCCTCAGTTTTCTGTGACGGCAGCAGATTTCACGACGCACCGCCGCCGTTTCTAATTAATTGGCTTGCATTCGTTTGCATGAATTACTCAGGTACACGAAAGCAACCCCTTTTTTCGAACCCCGTTTGCCAATTTGCTGCCTATTTTAGAGGGATTTGTGCATTTTGTTTTAACAAAAAGAACAATCGCTTTAAATGAAAGATTGTATTTTCTTTTTTATAACGTGTCTATATATAAGCCAAGATATTGGACCTCGATTAATCGCCAACGGGATCCCTATTGGTATCTGTGCCTTTTTGTAAGGCTTATTTTTTTTTATCAAGAAGACGGAAAATAAAGATAAAATGGATGTGACTGAATTTAGTTTCAACAGAAGTGATTACCGTTTGACCTCCTAATTCTAAGTAAAATAAAGATCACTTTACTTATTTTTGACTGAAATTACAGTCATAATACAAACGAATACCGAAGAGCTTCTTAAGAAGATGACTGCTTCAATTTTCCAAAATTACCTTTATGTTAAAAATATTTAAAATCGGTGACTACCTGACTAAAATCAAAAAACCAAAAGTCCTTTTGGTTTTAGCTTTCTTTTTACGTATTTTAATTTAAGCCGGTGTCTTGTAAGAACAATAATTGCCTTATAATACACAACGCCTGCTGTTGTATCTTAACAAAAAATTATTAGGTATGTATAAATTCTCATTACATGTTTGGTTAATACAGTATTACATAATGGAGAAGGAGACTTAGTACAGCAAAAGTACTGATTAACCAAACCCCACCAAATGATTAGACACGCAAAATCTTTTAAGCATTTTCATAATCTAACCCCAAAGACGCACCACCGTCACCGGACGCAAACTGTCACAACTCCCCAAACTTTGTTTGCACGAAGTTCCGATCAGATCCCGATTAACACCTGTTCTAGGCACTTACCGTTTCGGGTACCGTCAAAACTTTCCAGTCTCCGAGTAAAGGAGGAGATAAACAAATGCGCTCAAAGCATTACACCGAGCATTCATATGCGATCAAAACTGAACATTCGGTTAGAATTATTCTTAGGACTATGCTTTTATCGTGTTATTTCAAATCATGCATGTATGGTATATACAAAGTAAATTCACATATTACTTAAAATAACTATTTTAGTATACCATTATACATTTTAAATATATTGTACATATATCTAAATCACTATCAAGCATTTTCTAATTGATAGAGAGACAAAGTAATAAAAGGACACTCAGATCATTTATAGTTGTTATTAATTTATAAGCCAATATTATATTTGTGCCTTTCATCCATCCAAAATGAAAAAAATACCTAGAGGCACCAGCTATGCACATTGGCTGACCGTTGAGGTCAACGAACCCCATAGATCATGGTTGATAATCTTGTCTCAGATCTTACTATTTGGGTTTAAAGAACTTTATAGGACTATTCTGAAGAAGAAAGGATTTCAGTTTAATATCACTTCAAAAAATTATTTATTGTTCTTGTTTCTCTTTGTCTATATCACCCAATTTCCTTACAATATATTATATTATATACACGAGGTCTCTGTTTAAAAATCTCAAATACTGTGACTTAACTTTTTACTTAACTAAAGTTTACAAAAGCCTGTCAAAATCCTGAGTATCGTTACCGTAGTGCTAGCAAAAGCCGCAAGGTTCGGATCGTAGCGGATCGCACCGGATCAGGTGCACCGGATTATTCCGGTTCGAGGCGGTTCCGTGCGGATATAACACGATTTTGGACTTACGCGTCCGGACTGAGACCGGATTAATGGCGACCAAAGTGCCCGATGAATGTAAGGGGTGCTTTTGAAAATTTTAAACATTATCACATTAAATGGCCATTGAGTAATATGTTTGAAAGCGTTAATTTGTTTAAAAACATATTAAGGCTGTGTTTCTTTAATTGCTTTTTAATCGTTATTTTTAACCATGTATATATACGAATATGTACAGGCTAGCAAGTCTCAGAAAAATCTTACAAGCGTTTTATCTCAGATTCATTCGAAACTAACTTCAGAGGCGGAAATACGCTAGTGAGTGTTATTTTTTATTTAAATACAGTGTGAAAATTTATTCAACCCCATCTAGTATTAAAGTAAGAAAGCATAGCGCCTGTGTTATGGGTACTAAACAACTAATTTACGCTTTATCATACAAAAACAACTAGTCTCGGGACAATAATAAAACCCATAATACCCTTAAATGACGTAAAAAAGCTTTTGCACTATGAAGGTCTTCGTTGGATGGATTGTATTAACAACAATAGCAAAGACAGATGTTATTTTCAATTCAAATATTTTCTTCTTTCTCATGAAAATTAAACATAAAAATTATCCTCTGAAATTGTCCTCAAATATGCTGAGGTAATGATGTTAGGGAAGTTCGATGGACCTCTGGGCGGGTGCTCACGACAAACGAGACTTTGCAAATTGAAATTATTTTTTCATTAAAATTCCCAAATTTCAAGTTTTCAGGTGAACTTTCCAGTTACGAGTTTAAATTCTTCTTTCAAGTTTAATGGTGTTTGGTGGTAATTAAGGTTCTTTACTTTTTAAATTTTTGTTTTTTAGCATTCAATTTAATGACTATTCATCAATGCACCAAATTAATTGACCATAATCCACATTTTTCTATCTTATGATATTATGACAGCAATATTATATAGTGAACATGATATTTCAGTGTTTTTGTTTAGTTTTTTATGATTCTAAGTACAATTGCTAACGCTAGCAATACAGAAAGAAATAGAGGTTTTTCATAGCACCTTTATCAGGCCTGCTCGAAGGAAAGGAGTGAAGACTTGATATCCTGATACCTTATGAACTCAGAGCGGGGATTCCGAAAGCATTGCGAAGTGAGGAATTAAAATAATTAATGAAAATAATAATAATTGTGTCTGCTAGGATGAACCATTTTTATTGCCTACATACAATGTGTTTATTATTATATTTTATCTACTCTTAAAACAACATAAATCGTAATAAGTGATTATATATCAAATGTCAAATATCAAATTATATATCAAAGACACAGCGTTAATAAACTATGCTTTCATGTATTTTCTTTTAGAGGCAAATATTTATTGTCCAACGCATAACAGACACATTGTTGAATAAAGAAATACTTTTTAACAAAAAAATTGAACCGCCGAAAAAACTGAAAAGCAAAAGATAATAAACCTTATTTTTATTAACCTTAATTACTAAGTTCTTTAACTAATGTAAATATATCTAAGCAATTTTGAGTCTGCGCCAGTACCCTCACGTGTGTGCCCGTTCGGGTTGCTATGTCGCTGATATTTATTTCGTAAACGCTCGGCATTTTCCGGCGAAAGGGCGTGTCACACTGCGCCGCCGCTGCGCATCACGCTTTACGTAATTAATTAATTTGCTTGTTTGGCACCGACCCAAAATTACTTAGGTATACTTACATTAGTTTTAGAACTTAGTTATTAAGGTTAATAAAAAAGGTCTATTATTTTTTGCTTTTCAGTTTTTTCGGCGGTTTAATTTTTTTGTTAAAATTATTTTATTTAATAATTTTCTGTGACTATAATCTACTTATTATTACATGTACATACATATAATCACGCCTCTTTCCCATAGGGGTAGGCAGAGACCATTTCTTTCCACTTGCTACGATCCTTACATACTTGTTTCGCTTCGTCCACTTTCATTATTCCCTTCATACATGCCCTTCGGTTTAGGGTACTCTTGACTTGGCCCTTTTTCAAGACGTCCCTGATCTGGTCTCGAAACGTCCGCCTAGGTCTACCCCTTTCAACACTTCCATTGACACTCGCCTTATACACTTTTTTCGTCAATCGTTCTTCATTCATTTTCTCAACATGGCCAAACCATTCCAGCATACCTTTCTCAATTTTTATCACTACATCTTCTTTCAGACCACAACGTTTCCTTATCTCACTATTTCTTATCCTGTCACTCAGTTTGAGTCCTATCATACTTCTTAACGCTTTCATCTCAACTGCATTTATTCTGCTTTCATGTTTCTTCTGCCATACCCAACTTTCACTTCCGTACATGAGTATCGGAAGCAACACCCGCTCATGCACAGCCAGACGAGCCTTGTTAGACACCTTCCGACTATACTTAGAGGAGTGCAAAGCTCCATTCACCATGTTTCCTGCATTCACTCTTCTTTCAATATCACTCTCACACTTTCCATCTCTTGTAAACTTTGAACCCAGATACACAAACTTATTCACCTGTTCAATTTGTTCATCTCCAATCACAATATTGCAGTCTGTCACTGTTTCATCTCTTTCAAACACCATCACTTTCGTCTTCTTTACATTCATCTTCATTCCCTTTCTAACAAAAGCTCCACTTATAACAGTTACCATCTCTTGCAACTCCTCGGCCGAAGACGCAAGTATTACTTGATCATCAGCATAGAGAAAACATTTGACGAGTAACTCATTCATTCTCAACCCACTTTCATTCTCTTTTAAATCTGTCAAGCAATTGTTCATGAACAGATTAAACAGCCACAGTGACGCTACACATACCTGTCTAACTCCTTTTTTGATATTAAACCAATTTGTGCCCCGTTTATCCTTACACAAGCACTAAAATCCCTATAAAGAGATTGCAATGCTCGTATGAGGATACTGCTCACACCATTCACGGACAATGCTGACCACAATTCATTCCTCACCACTCTATCATAGGCCTTTTCCAGATTATTACATGTAGCATGCTTAAATAAATCAATGCTGTCAAAAGTTGTGCATGGTCATAGATATAATCAGTGAAAACAATCAATCATTCTCTATTATTCTCCTTTTTCGTACCCTTAGGGTTGGGTTTTTTCCCCAAATTTATATAAGACCAACTTCGACTACTCTATAAAAGTTATGCGTGGTTATACATCAAAAAATATATATGCGTCGACTTGAGAACCTCCTCCGTTTTTTTCGTCGGTTAAATAAAAATAACAAAATTAATATTAAATAATTAATATTAATATTAAATTATGTTACAAAATAAAATAAGTAACACCATAAACAATGTAAGATATTATATGTTGAATATATATCAATAACTAAACACAAAGGAGACATTAAAGTATCCCCGTGATATCGCATGGTCGCCCCAAAGCCCGTTTACCTCAACAACTGTAACTAGCAGCGACATCTGTCGATCGCCTCCCACGCTATAATACATCATGAAGACAGATAGGGCCGGTGTCCTAATCCCGGCGATCCCGGCTCACCTGGGGGATTACTGGGATCCGCGACGCGATTACCGTACTTGATGTGGCTAGCAATGTGAGTTTTAAATGGATTTGTGATCAAATTAATTGAATAACCATTAATTGATTACATAATTTATTTATTACATATTTTATTTAATTTTATACATTATTATTGTTTCATCTGTATTATTATTCTTCTTGTCCTTATCCCAAGCTATGTGGGGTCAGGACAACATATTCTCTCCTACCACTCTCCTCAAAGTGTGAAAAAAGTGTGAATATTGAGACAACTAATAAGTCGTCGCCTCAACATTTTTTCGCCATATCTTTTACGCAATCCATCTTTTATTTCGTCTGCGCCTCCTATATTATTATGTATATTAATAGATATTTGCCTTTTGATATTTGCATTTTTTACTAAAAATGAACTATTTCATAATTTTAATTTATTTCTAATTTCAAAGTTATTTAATGTTGCTATGTGAAATTCTTTATCAACTTTGTTATATAAATATATGGTTACGCGAAGTGATACGAAAAAAACCTCTGTGGTTGGGAGTCAGTTGCCTGTTACCTCTATATCAGAGCTTCTTAAACTTTTTTCATTCACGACCCCATTTAAGATTGCGAGTTTCTTAACGACCCCATACAAATATAAAAGAAAAATAAATTAATATTTTTTGATGATGATTTATGGATGTGTTATATTTAGAGGTGGCGGTCAGAGTGGGAAGTAAGCGGCGCGCGGTTTATTCAACATGTATGATACCGACAAACGCACTAACAATGTATAGCCACAGTATAATAATAGCGATCATTGATCGTTTACTGCTGTCGGTGGAGATAGCTCAAAACCTTCAACAAATGCGCGTGTCTAGACGCTGCAAGTCCACTGTATTCCGCCAACTCTAGTGATGTTATAAAATGGTATTATTTGACATTAAAATCTCTCGCGACCGCAGAATGACCCATAGTTTAACAAGCCCTGCTCTATATAAATAAATAAACATGCTCTATTTTCTCTTGCTGACATTTCAGCTCTTGAAGAGGAAGTATTACACTGGGATACCTTTTTTCTTTCCAAACTAAAATTTTTCTCACCATTTTACCTAGCCTGTTGAATAATAAAAGGATCAAAAAGAGCTTTTCCTTATCCTACCTTATATCTTTCTTAGCTAAACAGAATCACAATCCTTATTATCTCTCTAATCGAGTTAATTGATCTATAAACTTAGCTTTTTCATCGTTATGTGTGCGTATGTATGTTAGTCCTGTACATTTACCCATTTATTACCCACTTATAACATTGCTGTTGTAATTTACCCATTTCTAAGATATCTGCTTCTTCAAGCCAGATGTTCAATCAAGTTCACCAAAATGCGCAAGCTGAAAATCTGGTATGAATTTATCCATACAACTTGTATTTAAAAATTTATTCTAAAATTTAATTCCCAGCAAACTGTAAGCTATTACGGACCGGTTGTTTAATTCAACAGTTTTATATTTCCACCATTCACGGGACATGTCCTGCGGGACAAACAAACGGGACAATCGAGTTTAATTATGAATTCACCACCTCACCTGTCTCGGCGTTAACGAAGGGGAGATTTCTTTACTCAAAGTTCTCAATGCTACAAGAAATGTGCATTCAGAATAAATAATTTGTCATTACAATAGTCTTACCATAAATAGTAGTTCATATTACTTGTCTCTAACCTTTCCCTTCCTAGGCAGTGTAAGAATACTGATTCCTACAGCAGCGGTCATTCTGTCGTAAAAGGCGACAAAATAACCCTAGGATCCCAAGCCCATCTCGATAGCAACCACTTCTATTCTCTAAATATGTAACCATAATAACCTTGTGTTGTGCTCCGACATTAGTAACTCAGGTTTCAGTACCCCTATAGAACAGCATCGTGATGGCGATGCCCTTAGCGTAGCAAACATCCATAGGCGCCGGTAATTTATTTCTATTATGTTGGTATGTCATGTGGCATGTTGCCGCTGTGCTATTGGTCAGCAATTAGAAAAAATATATTCTGTCCATCCAATCTTTTAAGGTCTCCTGTTTTTTCTCCATTTTATCTATCTTTTACAAAAACAATTGCTTTTGCACGAAATTTGGTGAAAACTTACCTTATAATGTCCCAAGTACACTGTAATTTATTTGATTTAAAATATTTATTTTTTCACATAATTTTGACTAAATATCAAAAAAGCACCCTAATTTTCAATCGAAAATTCTCGCGTCAAAATATCAGCTTTTTTCAAAAAGTCGGTGAGCTTTTTGTTCGTTGAAATCTCTGCTTTCTGATGGTATAAAAAAAATATACATTACTATAGTAAATGTAATCAGAAAATGCAAAAAAATGAAAAAAAAACACCATCAGAAAGCAGAGATTTCACCAAACCAAAAGCTCACCGACTTTTTGAAAAAAAGTTGATATTTTGACGCGAGAATTTTCGATTGAAAATTAGGGTGCTTTTTTGATATTTAGTCAAAATTAGTTGAATAAATAAATATTTTAAATCAAATAAATTACAGTGTGTTTGGGACATTATAAGGTAAGTTTTCACCAAATTTCATGAAAAAGCAATTGTTTTTGTAAAAGATAAAAATTAAAAAACCTAAAACTTGGTTATTTGAATTTTTCACATAAATTTTGATATTATGTGAAAAAATTGTAAATACAAAAGTTGTACATCTTTTTATTACCTACAACTTTGCCATTTAACTTTTTTCCATAGTATTTGTAGTTTTGGCGGAAATCGAGATAAACCATTTTTTACCCTTAAAAACTCACCCCCTGCCACTTCCCGAACTCGGATCGCCCGTAATTTATTTTTCCTTTCATTTTTATCATATTCTCCTTATTTTCTAATGGGTTTCATCCTACTATAATTTTTTTCACTTTTTACCATTTTTAAAGGCTTCGGCCCTGGTCTAATAGTCACTCTATCTAAAAAATTAAATTATACGGTGGTAATGTATTGTACTAGTTTCCCCCAATTGTACAAGCAGTGTATCGCATATATGAAAGGAAAAAGCTTTAGATAAAATTGGAATTTATCACCTGGATGGTGATAAGATGATGGATGAATAAGTTACACATCAACACAAATAAGTTTTGTAAGATTTGATGTAGCATATGTATATGTGTATTGTTTGTCATATGAAATACGGAGTTATCAGTCACATAAATGAACAAGGCCATTGAATTGAGTTAACAAGCATATTATGTGCGTTTAGCAGGGTTGGGTGGGGGCCCATCGCTCACCGGGCAGGCTATTAATGACTGACAACTTGCCTCACTTACCTTGCCAGGCGCTTTGTGAGGCTCAAGCTAAAAGCTATAGCGATCTTATAGATGCTGCATGAAGTTTTTAATTTAAAAAAAGGGGAATAAAAAGAACAAGCAGTCTTAAATAGTTCCAAAAGATGGAATAGTTAAGATGTTTCACAAAGATCCACAAAAGACCCACAAGGAGATTTTTATCCGTGCAGGGGCGGAGAAAGAATACTAACCTCTGCGGCCATGGTCGGCCTGTCGTAAAAGGCGACAAAACAACCCACCCTAGTTACGTGGTAGGACCCCAAGTCCGTCTGGATGTCGACCACCTTTGGTCTTAAGTATGCCACCATAATAACCTTGTGTTGTGTTCCGGCATTAGTGACCCAAGTTCCTGTACTCTTATGGGACAGCAGCGTGTTCGCGATGCCACTGGCATTGCAAACACCCATATGTGACGGTATCTGCTAAATTCTAAGTGGGCTGTCAGCCTTTCTGCTGTCCCACAGCAATAAAAAAAAGATGATTTTTCCGAAAAACCTATTTTCTGTGTTAGTTCTAGAATAGGTTCTAGAATTTTCCAGTCTGCAATATCTCACTCACTTGAGATATTGTAGATTGGCATACACAGATGTTGCAATAACACAATTCTTAATTCTGAAGTTCGTAGTTCGTAAACAAACACTTCAAGTATAATTAGTACAAATATATATTTTAAAATACAATCCATACATCTCGAAGAAAAGTTATTTTCTTACACGTGATCTGGAATTAGAAATGTAATAACTAATAATGTTTTAACATAAAATATTTGCATTTGAGATAATTTTATTAATTGCTTGCCTCTCATTACTTAAACAGAACAATAGCCAAGACAATATGTACCTCGTCTTCAACTTTATTGGAATAAGCACAGAGTCGAATTTGAATTAACAAAACAATAGTAAGATTTTCCACACAGGTTGCTTAAACCGGCCTACTCAATTCGGAACAATTTTTCTTTGTCACAACGGTGCGGATTTAGACGAAATTAATTTTCTTAGTGAGTGATTGAACGAACGATTGAATTGAATTGTTTTCGTATTCGCGTTGTTTTTATTCGATTAAGAATTCGCCAATTGACTTTATTTTTGGTTAAGATTGTATTTAATATCCGCCTATTATTTTATCTGAATGAGGTTAAAAGATTGTAAAAGTTCTCTAAAAGATGTAGCTGAATTAAATCTGATATAAATAAAATCTAATTATAATCGGCATTTACAAAAACAGACAGAGATGTCAATTGATAAAATATTGCTTTCTCCTATAGATTAACATTAATAGATCATATAAAATAAACATTATATTTACTGATATGAACAACATTGTGATGGAAACTATGGAGGTAGGCCATTGAAGCTAGAGTCCTAACTGCTTTTACATTATGCTTATGCATTTAGTCGACTCTCGCTAATTCCAACGTGCGATAATACGAACCTCTTTATAATTCCAAGTTGTCATAAGTTCCTTACGACGTCTCTTTATATTTCCAAAGAAATCTATAAATTATTAAGCACTTGGTAATTTGAACATAAAATCATTGCAACAAAACAATATGACGCGTTAATTTAAACTCATAGCGTCAAACACTCGACAACTCAAAGTTATCAGGTTGCATAGAGGTGCATTTTGAAACAAGTCCATCGTTGCACGAGAATTTCTTGTTGTAATGATTACTTAGACACTCACTTGCTTACTAATTTGTTGTGTTATTGTCATTTCAATTACTCTTTCGTTCATCAATTTAATATATTTACTAGATTTACCTAATTTCACAATTGCGTCCCTGCACTTTCCGAAACGTTTAATAGTGTGCCCGGATTAGCCTCTGGATTGTCCGTAGCTACGGACGGATATAAATATGGACTCGGACCCTTAGTTTTGCCAACTCACTGATTGATTGTTCCAGTTCCGGGGCCCCCAAATACCTGAAAGGCTTGGAATGTGTGTAATAATGCAATTAAAATGAAATATTTACCAAAGGAAGACGGTTTATATTCCTTATTTTCCTCCTCGCGTTAATTAAGGTATTTAAAAATAATAGGTAACATTTAAAAATTAATTTGAATATATATTATCATCATCATCATCTCAGCGATGAATCCCGGTTGCAGCCCAAACTCTCGCTTCGGCGCACGGGGTCCGCTTTCCGACTTTTTCTTCTCCACTTCGCACGGTCTTCAGCATCCCTGGTAGTGAGACCATTGGCATGCATATCACCTTTTACGACGTCAAGCCAGCACTTTTTGGGTCTACCCCTCCTGCCGGGGCCCGGCGGAAGCGGCATGGCCAGACATTTGTTTCCCACGTAAGCATCCGGTTGCCGTAAAACGTGGCCATACCATCGGAGCCGACACTCCTGCAATTTATCCGCAATGTCACGGACATGAAGGCTGCCGCGAATGCGGGAGTTCCTAACGCGGTCCTTCCGCGTCACTCCACACATCCACCGCAGCATATTCATGTCCGTGACACGCAGCCCTTGCTTGTGTCGCTCTAACACCGGCCACGCTTCACAGCCGTATAAAAGGACAGGCCTAATGATGGTCTTATAAACCTGTCCCTTCAACTTTACCGGCATCTTGGGGTCACAAATGACACCAGTTACCTCACGCCATTTGGCCCACGCGGCAGCAATGCGTGCCTTGACGTCGCAATCGATGTCACCGGATGCATGAAACACAGATCCCAGGTATTTCACAAGGTCCGTGCGCTCGACCTTGTTGCCGTCTATGCGTACGGGTGTGGGATCTGTGGAGTTACAGGCCAAGTACTCGGTCTTCGCCACATTGAGCTTCAGACCACCGTTCTCAAGCGACTCTTTCCACGCCTTCACACGTCGCACAAGCCTACCCCTGTCCGAATCTGCCAGCGCGATATCATTCAGGAATATATCTCTTATAGCGATATCTCTTAGGAAATTCACATCCCAGAATTGTTGAGATACTTTTATCAAATATAAAAACAAAGCAGCTACTCATCTACCAAAGTACTTTCCCGTCAAATATCATTACGAATTTTTTCTGTATTGATGTAACAAACAAACAAAAATTCACTCGCGTTTGACTGAATCTATATTTTAAAAAAGTCAAGCAAATACCTGTAAATAAAATGATATTGTTAGATATAGCTATTTTCTGAATTTATCGATATAAGATATAAGATGTATAGATATAAGGTATACACGTGGCTTTACCAAGAATAGATCTGGCATCGTTTGCAAAATTACTGGACTCTTTGTGTTCGGCAAAGTAACAGATATAAACAAGAGGATCTAAAGACAGACTTCCCTTGGCGATTGGAATCATTAGTCAGCTGAAAACAATTTAATGAACTTATAATTCCAAGCTCTCTAACCAATGAGAACCTCTGTGATTATAATCACAACATTTGTAAATAAAAATATCCAAGTCCAATCAAATTAGAAGAACATTTTTTTAGTTAGTCATGGTCTATGTCAGGTTACCAAAACCAAACTTTTGAATACCGTCTACCGTTCATTGGCAGACGAATCTTTTAATATCGCCGGCTGGTAAGCCGCGTCCAAATATTGGAGCACACGTAACAAAAGGTCTATCGCTTTATTGAAATCCGCTGTTCGGCACTTGGCCCCATCATACCTAATAACGTGATCGGAAATATTCTATGGAAAAGGATTCACCATAATTCCTTTTCACAGAGACAAATAACAGAACTGATAGTAAGGTAACAAATATCTTGAATTTTATAATAAACCCCATGAAAACAATATATTGCTACACACACACCTTTTAATTATAGAAATATAGAATACGATTACAGAAATATTACATTACTTATAATAGGTACAGTTCATTCAAGCGATTATAAAGTGTGTTGCCAACTCAGCGCTGGTTTTAAATACTCCCCTCCAAGTGCAGTTTTACATTTAAAAAATATTTTATAGTTTGATTAAATAAGTGTAATAAATAAGCTGTAAGTAAATATGACTTAAAGACCTATAGACCAAAAATGATTAAGGTAGTACAATTATCCTGTTGTAAATAATTGGCGTTACTATATGCATCTGAATTAAAACATCCTGGCGTGGTGACTCTGTAAACCTAGTGTAAAAAGCCCTATTAGAGAGCTGACGAGCTGGCTAAAGGCCACACACTTATCTAGGCCAACGATATAATGAACTTATCACAGCTACCTGATAATTTCAATATGCTCATCAAATCCAAACATAAAAGCTTATTAATATTTCATTTACTCTTTCCTCAAGCAATACCATCTCATAATGAATTTAAAATAATTTAATAATACATCAGATGAACTTTGAACTCTTACAAATTCTCTACGCAAAATTTTTTTTAATAATTTTTATGTTTTATTTAAAAAAAACGAAATTAGTTTACCCTAAAACATAATATATATTTGACATATTTTTAAAGTAACATCAACTATAGCGGTACTAAGTCTAAATAAGATATTATTTTCGAACTTATTTATTAAGATTTTTTTATTTAGACACATTCCATTTTATATGTATTATATTATATATCTTATATTCATAGAGTTTTCATACACAATATATGTAAATCAATTAAAGAAGCTTTTTCCATAAAATCCAACCAATCGAATTCGAGCACGAAAAAATATCAGAGTATCAGGAAATGAAACAAAGGTACAAGTGCAAAGCCGGCTGCAATCTTCATTCCAGACTCATTGTCGACAGATCGCTGTGAAAGAAGTCTTTTGTTTTTATACTAAGTGTCAAACAGATTACCAAGCAATGCAATTTCATTAAATATTCAATAATCTGTTCTCTTCTCTGATTCACCAATTCAAAACCAACAAAAGCATTCTACCATTCATAGTAAATCCTCTCAATACAATTAGTAACGAAATCCACATTGAGCTATTTGGAGCTGATAACGTATCTCTACAAATGAAATTGATCGATTTAAAAAGTAAAACTTTGTGCAGTGGAAAATTTTACAAAGCTGAAAAGCAAGTTGATAAGAGTTGGAGGTCCTAAAATGGATATACGTAAAGGAACAAAAGTGGACAGATTTAAAATAAATGCTGCGAGTTGAGACACTTATATTCGACGCATGGAATAGTCTTCCAGATTGCTACAGTGAGGTGAAGAAATTGGCATTCGGAGTTCTGACCATCTTTGGATCGACATATTCGTTAGACTAAGCGTTCTCTTGCATGAATATAATTAAAAGGAAAGTAAGAAGCCAACCAACAAATGAAAATTTAAAGTCGTGTTTGAAACTTAAAACAACAAGTTATGAGGCAAATTTATTCAAACTTCAAACCATGCCAACCCAACGCTGAGAGCGTTAGCGTTTGGATTTGTTTGCTCAAATGTATATTATTCTTTTTTTTTTAAGTACAAGTTAGTGTGGTAAGTAAATCTTTAATTGGTTTAATTTTTAACTTAAATAATAAGTGATTATCTAATAATACCATTTATTATTTAATAATATAATTTCGTAACTTTTTAAATACATAAATTAATTTTCGAGTTCTTAAAGCTACTTGATTAATTTTCGGTTGCCAGGTTCCATTTCATATTATAAGTTCACAATTACAAAACATCCGAATTTCACAAAATAAAGACAATTAATTTGAATTTAAAAAGTAAGTAGAACTTTGAAGACGTGGAAAAGTATCTAGGTTTAGTATAGAATAGTTATTAAAATATTTAATAATAATAAATTAAATATAATTTTATCACTAAACACGTATATTCAAGGAATCCGGTTGTGCTCCAGGACACAAATATTTTGTACCTCGTGTGTTTAGCAAAGCGAACTTTTGCATCGTTTACATATTTAAATAAATGTAAAGAGAGCTTAAAAGTTAATTAGGGAATACTTGTCCTAATTATCGTGTACGTAACATATCCAAAGACTATACTAAAATTACGTCAATAATTTTTTTTATTGCTTCGGAACAGCAGACAGGCTACAGTTACCATCAGCCAGAGTATCGATAAGACGCTGCCGTTCGCATAAGAGAACTGGAACCTGGGCCACTAATGCCGGATCACAACACAAGGTTATTAAAGGCGGAATGTTTAAAGACTAGGGGTGGTTGCCATCTAGACGGGCAAAGCTCTACCACCTAGTAAACAGTTACTGTTATAATTTAATTAATTTTCTACAAATAGATTTGTGATGTAATAAATATGATGGCACCAGGGTAACAAAGATTTCATTAATAGGTCGAAATTTTCAAATTACATACCGAACTTCCTTTGTACAGGGTGAAGTAAGAATACTAACCTCTGCGGCCGTGGTAGGCCCCCAAGTCCGTGTAGATGGCAACCACCCTTGGCTTATTAGTATGCCGCCATAATAACCTTGTATTGAGTTCCGGTATTGGGGACTCAGGTTCCTGTACCCCTATGAGACGGCAGCGTGTTCGCGGTGCTCCTAACGTCGCAAACATTCATATGTGACGGTAACTGTTAACTATAAAGTGGTCCGTCAGTGGTACTGTTCGTCAGCAATAAAAAAAAAGAATGACTAATGAAGTAAGATAGTCTTCCTACTGACAATTATCGAGACCGCGTTTAAATTTCATTGACAAATATTCGAAATATACTTTATAATATAACCATTTGAAGTTCCATCACCAACAGATGTCTCTCCCTAAAATGGAATAAGTATAACGTTATTCCGGAGACAATGCATAGGTAATGTGCTCAAAACTTTGCAATATAAAAATCATGGAAACTCACAAACTTCCCGGATATCGTATAAAGTATTCATTAAATCGAATAAGTTCCCGGGTCAGGTGGACTCCGTTGAGATTGGGAACTTTTTAAAATGTTCATTTTAAAACTTTGTAAGCAACCGTGTATACGATGGAAATATGAATTACTTAGTATGAAAAACAATAAACTTATATATGATTTGATACTTTTACTAATGGAGTATTTAGTAGAGTATTTAATACTTGTAGACGTTGAAAACGCTGTCCTACGCTATTGTAGGATTATTATTATTATTATTATTTCGAAAGGTGGCTATGCTAGTTTATTCTATCCTAGTATCACTGCGTCCAATTTAATGAACTATTGTGTTCGCCACATTTACTATAGCTCATTGGCAAGACCTGCCTCGTTGATGTAACGGAGCAGTTTTTTGGCAGGAGCTGCTCGTATCTCATCCGGTTCCAGCATGTGCTTTCCTAATATGAGATTACGTTTATGCATCAGGGAACAGCAGTAGCACAGCAGGTGCAGAGGCGTTTCATCCGCCTCGTTACAGAATCTGCATGCTTTGCTATCCCTGATCCTTATGATACTGAGGTGCTTGTTTAGACAACAATGTCCGGTAAGCGCCCTCGTTAGGGTGCATAGCTGATTCCTGTTTAGTGCTAGTGCTTCAGACGCAAGTTTGCGGTTGTAGGCTTTGACTAGCACCTTGGAGTGATTTAGGCCTGGAATTGTATTCCAGCGCTTAAGGGATTCACTGCTAAATTGATCCCTAAGGGTGAGCTGGATCAGGCTTTTGGGTATACCGCAGCACGGTTCAGGTCCGTACTGCGCCCCCTTGGCCCCAATCCGGGCGAGTTCATCGGCTTTTTCATTGCCTATGATACCCGCATGCCCGGGAATCCAGCGAAGGATTACTTTATTTTTCTCACCAAAAGTATTTCTATTGTAGGATGTTGGGGATAGTGATAAACCAGGTTTGGCGGTACCCACCTCACATTTAATTCCAGGCGTCGGCGTATTTGCACTACTATACATAAATTAACCACTTTTCGATTTTTTTAGTAGCGAACGGTTTTTCTGTTGTCTTTTTTTCAAGCGCGCGAACTTCACTCCATATGGCGGCCGGTGGAGGCATTTTAATACGACACGACGGCTGAGGCTATACGGCCTTTGAGTTGAGTCGTGTCGATATATACTTATATTTAATATTTATGAATTTACATATATTATATATTTGTGTGTCTGAATAATGTATAATAAATATAATAATATATGTATGTATGAGTATTGCATGTGAGGGTTTGTATATGAATGTCAGTGTGTTTCTATGAGTATGTGTACGTGTTTATATAATATACCCATAGTTCTCACCACCAGAGACCGTCCTAGGACGGGCGATAGTAATCTGGGAAACGTACCACCCGCCCAGTACGCGTTGTCTTCTGCTCTGTTCTGTCGGCGCTTTTCTTTGGGCTTTCAGGTGTTTCTATACCTGTCTTTGATATTGGCCTTTCGGGGTTCAGGATGTACGCTGGTTTTAACCTCTGAATTGTTACTGTCTGTTCTTTCCCTTTTACTAGTAACTTATATACATTCTCTCCTCTTTCCAGTACTTTATATGGTCCGGAGTATGCGGGTTGTAGTGCTCCACGGACGCTGTCGTCTCTGATGTAAACGTGGCTGGTAGAAGGCAGGTCTTTAAAAATAAAGATATTTCTGCTGCAGTGTCTGGATGCTGGCTGAGGACGAAGGTTATGCATCAGCGACCTTAATCTCGCTGTGAAATCTAGGATGTCCGTCGTGTGCGTGCTTGTAGGGGCCTCGAAGAAGTCTCCGGGTAGCCTCAAGGTCTCACCGTACAGGAGCTCAGCTGGCGACGCTTGGATGTCTTGCTTAAAAGCCGTCCTCATTCCAAGCAGTACAATGGGTAAGCTCTCTGTCCAGTTCTGATGTTGGTGGCACTTGATTGCTGCCTTCATCTGCCTATGCATCCGTTCGACCATACCGTTGCTTGCAGGATGGTATGCGGTGGTTCTATTTCTCCGGAATCCTGCAAGTTCGGCGAGCTGTTTCATTAAGGCAGACTCGAATTGCTTTCCACGGTCTGTTACCACTGTCGTTGGGCATCCGAATCGAGCTATCCAGTTTGCGACCAAGCTTTTGGCGACTGTCTCCGCGGTTATGTCAGCCAGCGGTATTGCCTCAGGCCATCGTGTGAATCGATCGACTGCAGTGAGACAATAGCGGTATCCGTCGGATGGAGGTAGTGGGCCGACTAGGTCGATGTGGATGTGCTGGAATCTGCCGCGTGGTAAGCTGAAGATGCCGATGGATGGTGTCACGTGACGTGATATTTTGGTGATTTGACAGGCGTGACACAGTTTTGTCCAATCTCGGCAGTCCTTGTTTATGCCAGGCCAGACGTATCGTTGAGTCACCAATTTGGCAGTAGCGTTCGCTCCTGGATGGCTGAGCGAATGCAAGCTGCTGAATACTTGCTTCCTCAACTCAGCTGGGACGTACGGGCGAGGTGTCTGACTAGATTCGTCGCAGTATAACTCCGTTCGTGATCCAGGAATTTTCACTCTGACCAGCTTCAGTGAAGTACCACCTTCAAGTATGCGTTTTAGCTCCGCGTCGTCAGTCTGTGACTTCGCTAAAAATTCCAGGTCAACAGGTTGTACCAGTTCCTCGATACGAGAGAGGGTGTCAGCTACAACATTGTCTTTTCCGGAAATGTGTTTTATATCCGTGGTAAACTGGGATATGAAGTCTAAGTGGCGGTATTGGCGAGGCGAACATTTATCCTTCCGCTGGTGGAATGCGAAACATATCGGCTTGTGGTCAGTGTACACTGTAAAATGCCGTGCTTCGACCAGGTGGCGAAAGTGCTTAATCGCTTCGTAAATCGCTTGCCAACATCCCTCCAAACAGTGATCGCTTCGCAACCACAATCCACGATGGAAGCCCTGGCGGATCTCGCAGATAAGGTGCATGATCTCGTACCAGCAACATCTCAGGTCAGTGCTGTAGACAATATACCTGGTTCAGTCATTGACAGATTAACCAAGGAGATTGCAGAGCTGAACCGAAAAGTAGACGCACTCTCGATGAACAGCAGAGAAAGCAGACCACGTCCCAGAGGTAGAAACCAGCGCAGCCGGAGTCGGACTCGTACCAGATCGGATTCGATCCAATTTAGGATCGGATACTACCAAATTTAGCTGGTAATGCGCTTTTACCAACCTTCACTCAATGGTTTAGATTGTTATTTATATACCACAATTATTATTTATTATGATTACTTTCTACATATAATCTTAATCTTCTCATTAGTAGAATTGAATATTTTTTCCGTACAGGGTGGAGTAACAATATCCCGGCGGACAGGCTCGGTCTCTTGTAAAAGGTGACAACACAACCCTAGCTACATGGTAGGGATTAAGCCCGTCTAGATGACGACCTCCTCTTGTCTATGAGCATACCCCCATAACCTTGTGTTGTGTTCTGGTATTAGTGATCAAGGTTCTAGTACCCCTATGCCAACAGCAGCGTGTTCGCGTCGCTTCTAACGTTGTAAACATCTGTAGGCGACAGCATGTGCTTATTAAGAGGCCCGTCAATCTACAGTCTATCTGTTATTTCTCAAAAAAGAATTATCATAAATAGATCGAAAAAATCTAACAAAGGGTGGAGTGTGTCTAAACCTATCCAGAATTTTGGAGTCCAATAAACCTTTATGATCATAGTTTTCTTACACAGTTACTAACACAGTTTATGGATCAAACAAGGTCTATTAATATTTTCTCAAACTATATACACCGGCAAATCTGTCCACACCAACGATGATTCATAATATTTATAAGAATTATCGTTGATATAATTTCTGGATATAATAACAATACAATCAATATTTATATTTCCAAACTCATCATCATGTCAATACCTCTATTTCTTTACCAACCTTATAAACCCAAATATTGCGTAAGCACTTTAAGCTTTGCCTAAAACTAAACTAAGGCTAATTGCTTTATTATTCAGCTTATGCTGCATTTTCTTTTAGCTTAATTTTTCCCTCAGTTCGCAGTCTTCGTCAAACTTTATAGTGAGAATAGTGGATATATTAAGCAGTTTCAATTGCCTATAGATGTTTACGACGCTAGGGGCACCAGAAACACGCTGTTGTCCACTTAAGAATACAGGAACCTGAGTCACTAATTCTGGAATACCATGCAAGGTTATTATGGCGGTATACGATTACGTATACACTAGGGGTGGTTACCACTTAGACGGGCTTGGGCCCTACTACGTAGCTAGGGTTGTTTTGTCACCTCTTGCAACAGGCCGAACACGGTTGCAGGGGTTAGATTTTTACTCCGCCTTTGCACGAAGGAAAGGAATTGTTTGTCTGAATGGATTAGCTGGATGTCACATCTAATTCAACTAACTTTTTTAAGGATTTCTTAATTCGATATTCGATATTGACTGGTATTATATCAATAATAAGAACTCGCTGCTGACAGTTACTTACAAGATACCAACCTTCAGACAAACAGTCCTTATGATCTGGAAATGGAAAGTAACAAAGTTGTAATTTAATTAAATTGATTTGGCGGTTGAAGTTTGAACGAGGGTGTTCCGATTCGGACGTCTCGAACGCCGCCAATATAAATGTAAATCTTGTTGGAACACCGCTGCCCACCGATATCATAGATTATATTTCAGAGCTTATATTAGGCAGTAAACCAGGCCACAGACGACAAGAACAGACCCCATATGTGTCAGGGACATACAGTGCCTAGACTCCAAATTAAAAGTTTTAACACAACAGGGAATAGACAAGCTGACGGCCCGTTTAGAATTTAGTAGTTACCGCCTATGGGTGTTTGCAATGCTAGTGGCATCGCGAACACGCTGCTGTCCCATAAGGGTACAGGAACTTGTTTTGTCGCCTTTTACGACAGACCGACCCCGGCCGCAGAGGTCTGTATTCTTTCTCCGTCCCTGCACGGATAAACAGCACAGAAATAAGTAACGCACTGGTTGTAGGTGGAAGGACAGCGCCGGCTTTTAAGAGCTGACAGAATGAATGATTCTTAATATTTTTGTATGATAAGGATAAGGCTATTTTATTTCATATATCAATACTTTATTGTATCTAATAACTTTTTTTAGAGAATAAGAGACATATTATAAAAATTTAAATGGTATTATATTTTCATGTCGAAGTAACAAAGTTAATAAAGTTGCTCCGTTTATCTAGAAACATGCATGAATTCTAAAAGGACTTTATTAAATTATACAGATTTCCAGTTATTTTATTGTGTTAAAATTATTACTAAGCTAAGCGAACGCTATTAATTTATTATTATAAGCAACGAGTGTTATTTTCCTAAATTTTATTGTATTTCTATAATAGTGCAATTATCTGTAGACTTACATTTTCTAATAACCAAGCAAAACAGATTTTAGATTCAAAAAGCGTATTAGACTTGTAATTTAAAAAGTATATTTAAAATTAAATTTGACATAACATCAATAGAAACTAGACCGAAGATCACTCTGTACATTTTACTAATCTATGCCCATACATATCGGGGACGTGCGTTCCGAATCACAAGAGGAATTCATACATAAAGAAACTGGCCCGCAGTGGAACAGCCTGCCACCTGCCCGTCATACTCTTGAATATTACATTACGATTTTAGTTTTCAAACGTGCTCGTTAGATTTTCATCTTACATTTAAATAGGAAGTAATGCGCCTGATTTAATACTTATAGCAAAAATATATATTTAACTATTTTGTTAAATTGCTCTTAAGTGATCGATATTGAAAGAAAATTAATTTAAAAAAGATAGAACTTAATAAAGTTTACGTCTGTTTAATTTTCGCAACAAAAAGTAGCGTATGTCCTTCTCCAAGGTCCAATCTATCATAATACTAAAATTTAACTAAATTGATTCAGCGATTTAAGCGTGAAAACGTAACGTAACAAACAGACAGAGTTACTTTCACATTTATAATATTTTATGGATTTATGGGTATATTTACATTTTAATTAATGGATGGAATAAGAGTAGTATTTAAAATTAGACTCGATCGATTAGATATACGAGTACTTACAAAATATTTGAAACCAAAAAATATTACTGTTCTTGATATATACAATTATACCTATATATATCTATATACAAAATAATATGTGCAATTAAGAAAGAAAAGAGAAAAGGTAGACAAATGTAGATTATTGAAGAAGAAAGAAGTGGAAGAAATTGCTCTAAGCGATAAGGCCACCCATTGTTCAGTAGCTTGTAAGTTTATTTCATTTTCTTGTATATATATTTAAGGTGAACAATAAAGAGTTTTCATTCATTCATTCATTATTTCCCTTACATGTTAATTAAAAAATCCAAGTGCAATAATAAACGGTGTAGAATTCTAAACATAATAATGTTTGGATATCTTATAAAAAGCTGATGCAGCCAAAGATAACTAATAAAAATAAAAATTTCCGATGGCTATAAGAGCTTATTGTTAATTATTATTAATTGCAGCAGACCTATGTTGGCAGAGGACCAAAAAAAAAAAAAAAGGTTATTTTCATAACTGGCGCCAACACTTTAGAAGGGGCCCGACTCAAGACAAATGGCGGGCCGGCGCCGGCCCGGGCCACGAGATCGGCAGGCCATATATCCGTGGGCCCGGGCGTAGGCGATAGGAGAACAGCGGGGTTTTTTAGTGGGTAGTCGGATGGCCATACATCTTTCCCGGAGTCCCACATATCCCTCGGTCCCCCCGGGCCGGGGAACCCGTCAAGAGAGGTTTTTCCCCGAGACAAAAAAAAGGTTATTTTCATAAATTCATAATATTGATATCAGCGTATAAAAAATTGTTTCATCTAATTAACAGATGAGGGTATATTTTTCTAATACCGGATCTTAGACTAATTTTAAGTATTTAAATTAATGAAACAACAGAATCTCGTACATTAATTAGATTATCTCGAGCAACGTTGAGCTTCAAATATACCTCGAGTTGCTGGTTGTTTCGAGGAACCCCCATTAATTATTCATCACCACTTGATAAAACTTTGCAGGTGAAAGATTATGTAAACGCAATTAAGACAAGTTTAAATATATTTACTTACCCTCACCCTCTGTAGTACTCTTGAACTAAATAAGGCTATGTTGCGAGTAGCTTTGGTTAGGATTATCTTTTTGAGGTCATCTTCCTGGTGGTATGCGGTCATAAACCTTAATAGAAATGAAAAGAAGTTTGAAAGTGATTGAGAAGCTGAAAAGGAATTATCCGTGCAGGGGTGGAGAAAGAATACTAACCTCTGAGGCCGGGGTCGGCCTGTCGTAAAAGGAGACAAAACAACCCACCCTAGCTACGTGGTAGGGCCCCAAGCTCGTCTGGATGGCGACCACCTTTGGTCTTAAGTATGCCGCCATAATAACCTTGTGTTGTGTTCCGGCATTAGTGACCCAAGTTCCTGTACCCTTATGGGACAGCAGCGTGTTCGCGATGCCACAAACGTTGCAATTACCCATAGGTAACGATAACTGCCAAATACTAAGCGGGCCATCAGCCTGTCTGTTGTCCTACAGTAATAAAAAAAGTAATAGGCTAGCCTGGTATGGTATGGTCATATAATGTAAAGAGAAGAATGTCATGTAACAATTAAAAAATACTAGAAATGAGAGTGGACGGATCAAAAAGAGGGGTAGACCGAAGATGGATGCGTTGTGTAAAAGATGATAGGGCAAAAAAGTAAATGTTCAGATGACGACTACTAGAGGAGACTGGAAGGCGAGGACATGTTTTGCTGACCCCACATAATTGGGATAAGGACAAGAAGAAGATGGAAAATTTAAAAGAAATATGAATGGGAGAGAAGAAAAACATTGAAATCATCATTCACTGTACGATTGGATAACGGCAGTATTCTGTGAAAGCGATATTACTGGTCAAGAAGTTTATATGACGTCTATAAAATAGAGGTTCTGCGGCGAGCTGGACGGAAAAGGGAACTTTTGCCTGTCATCAAGAGACGAAAAACTGCATATCTCGGTCACGTGCTCAGGCATGATAGATACAGCCTCTTGCGACTTATAATGATGGGCAAGGTTGCCGGTAAACGGCGAGTTGGTCGGAGAAACAAGTCGTGGCTCCGTAACATCCGAGAGTGGACTGGAATAGCGAGCGTATCCAAATTGTTTCGACTCGCTAAGGACAGACAACAATTCCAGAAGTTGGTAGCCGACCTTCACTAGTTGGAGAGGCACTTGAAGAAGAAGATAAAATTGAGCTTGGCCTACCTCATTGAATGAAGAAGCCTTGCCTTGCTAGAGATTATCTGAAAGAGATCACTCTGTAGAGATAAGGTCGGCCATTGTAAGTCCAAGTATGTTTTCATTGTGTAAATAATTTCCAGTGTTTTATAAGTAATTTGGTTGACAATAAAGCATTACTTATCTATCTAAATATATTCAACCCCTATCAAATTTAATAATATAAAAATACGGTTTACGACTTATAAAATTTAATGACGGCCATTTTGGCGCAACTGGTTTTGCTTGTCTGTTTACGTATAATATGTATTTATTTACTAAAAACTATAGGTAAGGACGAGTATATCACTTGTCTACAAGCATTCTGCTACTTAGAACTAGATAGCACTTTGTGAATTTTCATTGCGTATTCATTTATTTCTAAACAAAACCAAATATATTTTTTCTGGGACAATTCACACTGCGCAATCTAGCACCAAATTAAGTTACATGGCACTTGTGTTATGGGTACCAGACAACTGATATACTACATATATTCTTTTGTAAATACATACATATTATACATAAACACCAAGACGCTGGACGAGAACTGAACCCGTGACCTCCACAAGCGCACCTACGTGCGTTAGCCACTACGCCAAGAGTTCGTCTTTTTTATATATTTACATTATTTCTAAATCGAAACGGAATGATTGAGGATAGCACATAAACCGAGGGATCGAAAAATCGCGAAAATGTATAATCCAAAAATTAACATGGCTGCACATTTTGAAAGTCTATTTAATTACTCAGGAGATCCCATGTAAGTTGTCGGCTTAACTTTTAACGTTGTTTTTTCGTTCATTAAGGGGATTTCGATAAGGAGCAACTGGACAGGTGGAACTGTCCAATCTAGGGGATTACACCCTTAATCCCCAGCGAGGGAGGTTTATATAATAAAGCTGTGGTTTCTGACAAAATGTATTTTAAGTGATTTAAATTTAAATACTCCGTTTCAGAGTTCCATACATATTTTGATGTTTCTTTAGTTTCAACTTTTGAGACCGGCGGCCTTTAAGTACTATCAACAAAAGATAAAACTTCTGTACATCATTTTCTGTACATAAATTAATTTACTCTATTTAAGAAAATAGAGTAAATTAATTTATTGCTTTCAAGAAAATCTAACCCTGAGATAGGGTAGCCCTATTCTTCTCGTTCCCTAAAACTACATCTTCAATTGAATTTAAAACATTTCCTTTGATATTTCTACTTTGTTTTATGTTATAAATTAATTTTAATAAACAATAAAATCATTATATCCGTGCAGGGGTGGAGAAAGAATACTAACCTCCGCGGCCGGGATCGGCCTGTCGTAAAAGGCGACAAAACAACCCACCCTAGCTACGTGATAGGGCCTCAAGCCCGTCTGGATGTCAACCACCTTCAGTCTTAAGTATGCCTCCATAATAATCTTGTTTTGTGTTCCGGCATTAGTGACCCAAGTTCCTGTACTTTTATGGGACAGCAGCGTGTTTGCGATGCCACTGGCGTTGCAAACACCTATAGGCGACGGTAACTGCTAAATTCTAAGCGGGCCGTCAGCCTGTCTGCTGTCCTATAGGACAGCAGACAGGCGTTACTATAGTAATAATACACATATACTACAAAATATATACATATACTATACATATATAAAACATTGTCTTGGTGGATCGACGTGATACTGTTTGTTTTATAACAGAAAAAATTAAGAGTTCTTTAGGAAGTGTCTATAATATTTAAACACAACTATTTGGGTATGAAAAAAGTATTAGCGCGCTGGTTGCCCAGAATGTTTCTAATGCGTAGAAACAAATGAGACTGGTTCGTTACCCGGACACGAAAAAAACAGTCCATGACTTGGAAGAATCATCTCCAACTCCGAAGAAATTTAAGACGATTCCATCTGCCGGTATGATCATGAGCTGTTTTTTCTGGGACAGCCAAGGGGTGGTAATCATCGAATACCTTAATCATGGAGCCACTATTACGGGGACCTTGTACGTAGGACAAATAAGAAAGTTGCGTGAGGAAATACGCAAGCAACGGCGTGGTAAACTCGTTAAAGTTGTTTTGTTTCACCAAGATAACGCCCCCGCGCCCAAGTCCACAGTTGCGATGGCTGCCATTCAAGAAGCTGGCTTCGAATTAATGGAACATCCTCCATATTTACCGGACCTAGCTTAGGAGGTAGGTCCTAGAAATCACTAGGGTGATTTCTACACATTTCCGCGGTTAAAGAAACATCTCAGGGGTTATAAATTTGAAAATGATGAAGCAGTAGTCACCGCGATACACGATTTTTTTTAAGGAATTTTTTGATGAGCACCCCTTATAAACAGTAGTCACTTCAATTGCTATTATGGCATAACATATCTACTTGATGTTGAAGAATCATGTATGATTAAAAACTTACCGATTATTGTATTGTGATCTTGTAACACAACATGTTAAAGCAAATAAATAAATATCATCTTATCATAGCACAGTACAACAAATATCTCACCAAGCACTGCAAAACATCGCGAAATCGCAGATTTTGAATTTACTAATTGCGGACGCGTGCACGGTTGCCAATATGGAGTTTATTCCTGATACAAAGCCTTCTATACATTTTTATTGGCCGCTACCACCTTCAGCCCTCAATACGTGATGTGTATTTTTATGCTTTAAAGTTCGACGCACAGTAAGACACAACTTTTATGTTATGAAAATCCTGTAGAAAATGAGAATGTTTTTGTTCCAGTATCAAATTTATGTTTTCAGATTGGGGTTTCACTTTGATGCTTCAAACTGATTTGCATCTTACCTTTCAAAAAATAAATGCAAAATTTCAATGCATCGTGTGTAACATTGGGTTTGCTAGAACTTTTTAAGTCTTCCTTCATCTATTAATGATTTAATTCCAGTCTTAGCTTAGACAGATTGCTCAAATTTTATATTCATGAAAAAATAACTCATATTAATCTAATTAGGACTTTTTCAGATTAGAACACGTGCAGTTTTGTTCAATCCTATCGTTTTTTAAAACGATAGTTGCCTGTGTATAAACCTACTCAAACTGATAACTCCTCTACAACTGACGATTATCTGCTATCAGGTAAGCTCTTTACCTGTCTGCTAAGCTTCCGCTACAAAAATAAATCTTTTGCGGGACTGGACTTTGAAGACTTCAGCAGCAATCGACATTAAGTGCTAAGATAATAATGACGCTATGCAAGCGTCTAATCTCAGAAACGATAATAATATCTTATAATTATTGCTCTTAAACATCCCATTTGTTGGGTTCGGGTATCCCCCTAAAGGAAATTGACAGTATACGCACCATGCTTGTTTAAAGCGGAATAGTATACACATAGCATACATTTCTCATGATGTGTGCACCGTAGTTTTCTACGTGATAGGGCACCAAGCCCGTCTATATGGCGACCACCCTTGGTCTACAAATATACCGCCATAATAACCTCGTGTTATGTTCCGGCATTAGTGACCCAGGTTCCTGTATTTCTATGGAACAGCAGCGTGTTCGTGGTGTCCCTAGCGTCAATAACATAAGCGACGATAACTGCTTACAGTTAGGTGGGCCGTCAGCCTGTCAACTGTTCCACAGCATTAAAAAACCGTTGGTATGTGGCAGTTATATTATAATTTGTACATCAGTCGAAATAGATACTACTAAGCTACATAAGCGGAATATACTGCCATGGAATTCGAGAGTGTCACTCTAGAGTTATCCCTGCAATGTTTGAGGCGTTTTTCTGTTTGAATGTACGTTGAACCGATCACGTGGTTCGTGAAATACATGATTTGTTTCCGATTTGGTCTGTCCACTTCTCAACCCTCGCAGCAGGTAAACACCACTTCTATCACAATTTGTGATGCTATTAAGGTTTATTTACAAGCGATCTCAGATAATATATAGATATCGACAACGTTGAACTGAGAATTCTTCAATGTATCTGACTCATTTTGGTAGTATAGAAAAAGAATGTTGTTTTGCACCTTGTACTGTTAAGTTTAGCAATGTCTCGAATTATAGTCACACATATTGTCACACGTATTGAGAGTAAGTACAGCTTAACAAAGATTGAAATGAAGATTAAAATTAACCGGAAAGTCTTTACGGAATCTACTTAGTCTTGGCCGAAACCATATTAAATCTAAATAAAATGCTCATAGTTTATCATATAAAGTTAGTTGTCATTACTCACAGGATATACAAATGTTATGATTGTATGAATTTTAATTATCAAAGTCTAAAGTTATTAACGTGTTAGGACTTAAAAGTATTTCATTAATTTGAATTAGAATATAAGTGTATATCAACAGGATAAAAATATGTCAGATGAAAATATTATCATTTTAGGCTTATTCCTAGGATATTGCAATTTAAATATTAAAAAATATCCAATAACTAGTTTTATTATTAGAAAAATATAATTACACAGCGTGTTTTATTCTTTATGTCAAATTGATTTAAATTAAATTGTAAGAATAAAATGGAATCCAGATAAGGAACTGGATTTAAGTTCGTAGACAAAAGAACAAAATTCATCTGAAAATTTAAACCCGTCTAATATTTTATTTCACTTGAGCAAACACCTAGGATAAGTCATCCAAGATTGGATTCAATAAGATTGTACAAAAGTTTTCAGTTTTCATTACCCACCGCTGTGTAAACTTGGTTTGGGCACACTAGCCAAGAAACTTTGAACACTTGGTTTATTCGCTCCATTATTAGTGATTGGTGGGTTCAACTTTTCTAAGGTGAAAGTTTGTAACACTCTGATCATACCGCTGTATTATTTTACTATTGAGTAATAAAATTATATATACTTAATGTCGGTCTTTTATGTAAGTAATGTTTTACTGCTAACGAACAGGAGATAAGCGGACGATTGTAGGCAGCAGGCAATTGCGGATCAAGTGAAATAGATAGATCCTAGATCTATCTATATTTCACGCGTCTGCTGACACCGGTTGCGATGTCGTGGTACGCATTGCTGCTGCGTAAGATAAATGGCGTGAGGTGGACTGGTGTAATTTGTGACCCCAAGATGCGGATTATTTCACGGAGATAAATATGCTGCGGTGTATGTTTGGAGTGGTGCGAAAGGACCGCGTTAAGAAATCCCGTACTTGCGGGGGCCTACATGTCCGAGATGTTGCAAATAAATTGCAGGGATGTCGCCTTCACTGTTATGACCATAAGTTGCCAACCGGCTACTTACGTGGGGAACAAACATCTAGTTTTGCCACCTCCGCCAGACCCCAACAGGAGGGGTAGACCCAAAAAATACTGGCTTGACGACATAAAAAGTAATACGAGTGCCAATGGACTCATTAACAAGGTTGCTAAATACCATGCAAAATGAAGAAAAAAAGTCAGAAAGCGGACCACGGGTCTAAAGCGGAAGTTTGGGTTGCAACCGGAATTTAACGCAAGGATAATGATGATGAATTTCAGACGTCTATGAATGTTTGTGACGCCATGAGTATTGCGCACACACTGCTGTTCGCGTAAAAAAATTGGAACCCGGTTGTCATCCAGACGAGCTTGGACGGGCTTACCACCTAGCTAGGGTTGTTTTGTTGACTTTTACGAGAAGCCGCAGCCGACTGCAGGGGTTAGTATTGTTATTTCCCCCTGCACGAAAAAAATATTTAACTATGATATAAATTCATATGACATGAGTGTACCACTGTGACCTCAAGATAAGTATGGGTTAAGGAACTTGTCTAAAATCAATCGAAAAGAACACTAATACTATGTCAAAAAGAATCCACTAAGAACCCAGTCTAGATCATCTACTTTAATTAATTAAATAAATTAGTGGAATTAATTATACCCTTCATAACACTTCCAAGTTAGATTCAACAAAAGTAATCGAAAATTTTAGAGGCGTCAAAGTTTAATTTTGGTCAGTTAACGCTATTAAAACCTTCATATTTCAGCTTAAAATTGAATGCATAATCAGCTTAACAAAAATTGTGTCTGACGCTGGAACCCTATTACTAGCAATTACTGGCTGCGTAGTATTGCTTAAAGTACTTAAATGAAAAGAATGCTTTGCTTCAAAATCAACTAATAAACTAGTACACTCTCCAATTAAAACAAGCAAATCGTGAGGAAATATTTACACCGCCTTGAACAAGAATGCTACATTAAAATTTACTAAATGTGTCATCTATCTACTATCTTCACGCACTCCTATTATTTAAAAAGAAAGTACACAATAAGAAATATTTACACATAAACAGGAAACAAACAATGCAACGCTATTTTTATATTTTTTCTGTCTCGCATCGCAGCACGTGAGTCGAATCGAATCATTTCTCTTATTTTCCCCGATTGATTGGCTCACGGTTTATTTTCTTTTTATCCCCCAACGAGGGCAGGTGAGCTAAACGATTTACCGATAGAAACGAGAAAAATTGCGGCCAGCTTTTGGAGTATTATGAAATATTACGCTCACAAATAAGGCCCAATATTATCAGTTCCGATAATACTTTCGGACTTGTTAAACAAAATAAGTTTTTTACTATTGGTTTGCAATAGAATTTTCAGTAACTAACAACACTGAACCTATTCTTTTTTAGAATCCTTTTTATAAGTGTTAACCACTGATGCATTCCAAATCTGCATATTAAAGTCCAGTTTAATCACTCTTTTATTCCAAATCCTCACTTTGGAGTGCAGCATGCGCTATTATGTAATCAGAGAAGGAAATTAGCTACGCAATTTCTTGCGTCAACACTCCCTGATCATACATCCTTCTCTTATGAAAAAAAGCAGAAGTACATGATGTCTACACTTTAAACAAAAGGATTTTTCTTTTTTGTTGTACATGACCTTACACTAAGTAAGGTTGATTGCATGTTATATATATTTTATACATACAATCGACATATACATATGTTATATTTGACACCCGTAGAATGGGCTGTTTTCAGAAAAGACTGCAGAACATTGTTAAAAACATTTTTAAATGGTATTTATTCACAATTTAATAAAATCATAAAATTTTCTTTGTAATCATAAAACAATACAAAGTATTAACAACGTACAATTAAATTTCCTTCATTGTAAGTACGAAGCAATTATCCAATAAGTTTAGTGTCTTCTTTGTATTGCTGAGAATTAGCAGACAGGCTCATGGCTCACTTAATAGTGAGCAGTTATCGTCACTTTTGTTTGTGACGGCACCGCGAACATGCTGCTGCCCGCATATGGTTGCTGGAACCTGGATTACTAATGCTGGAATACAGCACAAAGTTATTATGGTGGCATAGTTATAGACCAAAGATAGTTCCATTCTGACGAGCTACCTACCAATTAGCTAGGGTTGTTTTGTCGCCTTTTACGAGAGGCCAACCCCGGCGAGGAGTAAGTATTCTCATTCAGCCCCTGAACGAAGGAAAAAAGTGTTACGTACCTGTCAAAAGATCACGTACACTGTCGAACTCATGTCTATTTCTTTAGGACTCGAATGTGTTGCCATTTGACCGTCACATAAAAAATAAATCAACTTATTTAGCTCTTAAAAAGTACATATACGAGTACGTAAATACCGTCGCAAAATTGAATTTAAATTCAAGAGCTTGCCTCATTAAATTTCCAACATTATTAAGAAACAGTGAATCGAGACTACTTTTGCAAGAACTATTTATTTCATGTTAAGTCTGAGCACGATCACCTGAGTTAGGAGCTTTAATTAAATACAACATATTAGTTTTAAATATTGCTCGAGGAAAAGAGTTTCGCTCGGAATAAATTGTTTTTTTTTTTTCTTATTGTCTATTGTAAATATGTATGTATATAAGTAAATAGGTGGATTCAAATAATTACTTGAAAGTTTGATACTTATATCACGATGAACTTTTTATTTTATTTTCTGAAATTAACTTTTATATATCAAATCTTGTATAATACATGCATAAGTGTTTTGCGATTTTGTAACGTAATATTTGCTAAAGGAGTTTTTATATAATATTTGTTTATACTCTATACTCTTTTGTAGCTACATTTGATAACTTTTATCGTGTCTGTCTTGTCAAAAAATTATTTAATTGTTATAATAATTGTATATTTTTTCATTTAAATTAAAACCCAAAGATTTTCGGAAGCAGAGCGTGGTTTATTTATTTTGTTATTGTTTATGCTGTACAATAAATAAATAGGTGAATTGACTTCAATTTTTTGATAAATAAATGATGATTGAAATTAAATTTAGCAAAAAAAATATAAAACAAATAACTGTGTATAACTCTATTCTTGTTGGCAATATAAACTTTTTAAATATATTTAGAAGCCGGTGAGCTCGAAAACGATCGCTCAAGTGGGCGGGCGGCGCCGGCATCGTCAGCGCAACCATTTGTCTTGAACCACCTTTTAAAAGCTATTCACAACCATTATTCTTTTTTAAAAACCTTCAGACACTTCCTTTTCGTTTTTCAATCGCTCTCCAAAGCCAGTCCGGTGCGGGCCTGTTCGGCGCATCGCGATAAACGCCAATGTTTCGACATTTATTTTGGAGATTTGGTGAAATGATAATACCTCCTTTCTAATTAGTAATTTTGGAATTCAACTCAGTATATTTTATTTTATATTTATTTGGGAAAAATACAATTACAATAACTCATAGTATATAGATAACATAAAAAATAATAAGTCAGTGAAGTTTCCAATTAAAATCAATGCACATAATTGAATGATTCAATAAAATAATAGTAATGTCAAAGATTAAAAATATAAAAGATATTAAAATTGAAAAATTTATCTATTTGCATAATTCTATTACTTTTGATTTATAATGTTTGTGCAAAACATGTCCACATTAGTGAATAATCTATTATATTCAAGACAAGATCCGTGTAAAAGAGTGTTTCTTACAAGATTCAATTTTATTAAAGGCAATGAAGAAAGTCATTCATGCCTTGAGTTTATTAACACAATATGTTGAATCAGCTTTACCAGCAACTCAGTTTTAGCATCTCTCAGCGATACTAATGAATGATGTGCAAGTATTATTACTAAATTTTGTTTCATCAAGTTTAAATTTGTGCTATGACTTTTTACTCCGAATCTTTCTTTTTAATATTAATTCCTTAGCAGTAAATCAAATGATAGAGCTAAATCCCAAAATTCGTAAGCAATTTAGGTGGTTAAACCTAAATGTATATTGGCTTCAATTATTTTCCAATGTTTGTCTAGATGTAGAATTACCACCATAAAGACAAACCACAAAGGCAATAAAAAAAAGCTTCTAGTTCTCCATTTTGGCCGTCTATAATCTGAAATTCTTCTATGCTATTGCAAATCATTATATTGTTTTAGCGTTGACTTCTTTTATAAGAAAATATATAGGTTAATACTAATTAAAATAATATTTATTTAAATATGTTGTATCAACTCTATATACATATCAGGAGGCAGTCTGACCCTTTTGGGCGCCGGGACAGGTGAATGGATGTCTGAACCCATCCGGTGATCACTCACAAAACGGCTATTCGCAACTTCGCACGTAAATAAGGAAAAAGTTGAAATAAGTCAAGATTAATATACGCTTAGGCGTTCTGATGAAAAATGCACACTCGTTCCAGAACAAAAATTCGTCTTGAAAAATGTTGTATGAAGCTACTTTTGTAAATGTGCAAATTTTTAGTAAATTTTACGTTCATTATCATCAAACCTTAAATTCTGCAAAGACAAAGATCACCCTAGCCTTAAAAATTCGTAACTAAGTCTAATCATCTGTTTTAGAACCTGATGTTACTTTTTTAAATTAGACACTACTAATATCTTAGCTAGTTAGTATAGTCGACACAAAAACTATCTTAATAATAATATTTTTTTTAGATAGTACAAATTAAATTAGTTTTTCACTTGTTCCTATTAAAAAATAAATATATTGAATTGCAAGATTATAGTTAATTTTATTTATGAATTTTATTTTATTTGCTGATATTATCATATACTGTTATTTTTAAACCGATTAAATTGGCTTAAAGGTCTCGTTACCAGGCCATAAAATCTTATTTAAAAACGACTGAGAAATGGTCATAAAAACATACAAAACTTCCACATATACTCCACAGTATAAATTGAAATAAATTAAAATTCACGCATCAAACGCATGAAAAAGGGGCGAGCGACACTTCATCGCTATTCAACGCATAGGAATCAATCACGGCGACCATAAAGGGCGGCAATAAATTCCAGTGCCGCTTTCAAACCATTTTCCAGTTGTTTTCACCTCACCATTCCACCATTCACTCCGCTATTTGCCATTTTGCTTCGCAGCACAAATACTAGTGCCTGATTGAGGATTTGTTTGCATTACCTTTTTCATTATTTAATAATCTATTGTTTAAGTAATTACTTTAAATATATTTAAACGTGTGATATATCACGCTTATTTGAATTATAATTTAAATACCATATTTAACATTTGCATTTTTGTCCGGTTAGAAAATATAGCCTATATTTGTTAGCTTATAGAACATTTTATAAAAAAAATCTTAAAAATGCTAACAAAGATTAAAACAATTGTATCATATAAACTATGGTATGGTATAATCACTTCATATTCCTACCACTTAAGAAATACATTAATACTAGCTGACCCGGCAAACGTTGTTCTGCCATATAAATAATAAAATGTCAAAAAATTTAAAAAAAAATTTAGGGGTGGACTACCCCTAACATTTAGGGGGATGAAAAATAGATGTTGGCCGATTCTCATAGATACCGGATAAGCACAAAAAATTTCATCAAAATCGGTCAAGCCGTTTCGGAGGAGTATGACAACGAAAACTGTGACACGAGAATTTTATATATTAGATAATAAATATACTGCATTTCATTTAGTATTTCTGTCAAATATTGAAATAGAGAATATTTCAGTTAATCCTTCGATTATATAGGCTACCAGGCTTTTCTGCCTTAACCTCGGCACATACATGTAAAATTTACAAAAATTTCATATTAAACAAATATATATTGCCTGATTTGGAACTATTCATATGTTTATCTTGTGGTGCCTCACTCGCCACCTAATTTGTAACACTGATAAAATCTAAGAATTATATACTTTCTTATATATTCTTCTTTCATCTAGATATGTATACTTTTTAGATATTTTAGAGAAGTTATGATATGTCAGTACAAAATGTAATGTGTATTATTCGGAGTCTGTCACTAAATTATTTTATAATTATATTAGATAAGTTTGTAATTATTAATTAGTTATCATACAATAACATGATACACATCGTGATTAAAAATAGTGAGCCAGTGAAATATACGTGTTTGATTAAATCTCTCGCTTAGAGAATCTACCCCATAGGAGGTGCGGTTAATCCTCCAAAATCTTTCATAATGTATTTATATTCATTGTGTTATTTTTTTATTGCTGTAGGACAGCAGACAGACTGACGGCCCGCTTAGAATTTAGCAGTTACCGTCACCCATAGGTGTTTATAACGCCAGGGGCATCGTGAACACGCTGCTGTCCCATAAGGGTAACGGCACTATCCGTGCAGGGGCGGAGAAAGAATACTAATCTCTGCGGCCGGGGTCAGCCTGTCGTAAAAGGCGACAAAATAACCCACCCTAGCCACGTGGTAGGGCCCCACGCCCGTCTAGATGGCGACCACCTTTGGTTAAGTATGCCGCCATAATAACATTGTGATGTGTTCCGGCATTAGTGACCCAAGTTCCCGTACCCTTATGGGACAGCAGCGTGTTCGCAATACCACTGGCGTTGCAAACACCCATAGGCGAGGATAACTGCTAAATTCTAAGCGGGCCGTCAGTCTGTCTGCTCTCCTACAGCAATAAAAAAAGGGTACAGGAACTTGGGTCTCTAATGCCAGAACACAACACAATGTTTGTTTTTTCGCCTTTTACGACAGGCTGAACCCGGCCGCAGAGGTTAGTATTTTTTCTCCCCCCCCCCCCCCCCAGCACGGATAAATATTATGTAATAAAGTGTAGATAATTTAGATAGTGTTAATTTTATATATTATTAATTTTTTCTTACATTCTGTCTGGCAACCCAACATGATTGGAGAGACCAAAACGGCTAGGCTTCAGTACCGTGAAGTGAGCGTACTAGAGACAACCAAATGGGAGACGCCTGGTTGGACGTCCTAAATACCACTGGAAACACGTAATAGCTCAAGACCTACTCAACTTCGGCCATAGCGACTATCGAAAGCTATCGCAAGAAGCAAGCTGTGATCTGGTGTTGGAGGCCAAGATTCACTTTGGGTCGAAGCATCATCGTAGTTAGTGTTTGACGAAAATTTAATTGTTTACCTTTATAAATGATTTCCAAAGGACCCTATACATTTTAAACACGCCATAATTGGTTTGAGTTGCACCCTTCGCTTAGCAAGGGCTCATTTTTCAAACCACAACATTACCGAGCTTTGAGTCCGTAAGCCATAAAAACTGTGTAAACATGTCACCTGTCACGTCAAGCGTCACGGCGGGGTTTGACGGGAAAAGAAAAATGGATACGCTATATTTATTATGAAGATCATTTTATAGATATAAATATAAATTTTTATAGAAGTTTAAGTAAGTCTGTTTTAATTCTAAATTTTGTCTCAGCCGAGAACTGAATTAAACTGACATAAATAGTACAAAATTCTTTTCAAAATTTTGATCGCGGAATTTAATACGCGAGAATAAAAACCTCGCGGTGAAATATCGCTGTGCGGACAGGCCTTAAAGGTTTATGTGAACTAAGTGCACTAATAATTTAGGTTCTTAAAAGATTATGTTGACTTTTTTTATAAAAGTTTAACGTTATAGAGCCACGTTGAAATCAATTTCAACTCTCACAGAAAACTTGCCATAATATTACTATATCATGTTACGCATAATGAATGAAAGTCCCCATGCTATATTGTATTTTTATTTTCTTGTATATTATTTCCATTATGTTTTTGTCTCTTTGACAAAACATTATAAGCTTCGCCATCATCATCATCCTTGCGTTAAATCCCGGTTGCAGCCCAAACTCTCGCTTCGGCGCCCGGGGTCCGCTTTCCGACTTTTTCTTCTCCACTTCGCACGGTCTTCAGCATCCCTGGTAGTGAGCCCATTGGCACTATAAGCTTCAGCAATATAACAAAAATGACCACATAGTAGAAAAAAATCATTTCTTGTCACAAAATTAAAAGTCTAATTCAACAAATATTAAAAATTATTTAGACGAAAAATAGTTCACTTTCTATACTCAATGATTTACATAATGAAAAATGATCTGTCGTTAAACCAATCACATATACCGTTGACTGATTTTGATGAAATATTGTAGACCCTTTTTATTATGACAACAAAAACATATTTTAAATATATGTATATACATAAAAAGTCACAGCAAATATTATTTTAAAATCATTACTACGAGGGGTGTTCAATAAATAGTGATAAAGCGATACATTTTCCTTGGAAAGAAAAAATACAAATACTGGTAGGAAGAGACCAGACATTAAATATAATAATTATAATAAAAAACAATCAAGTCTCTTTTGTTTTTTAAAAATAGAAGTAATTTGTTTGCGTCGTGTCAGAACGTGTTCTTAAAAATGGATAGAATTGAAGTTCGCGCAGTAACAAAATATCTCTGCTTGAAAATTTTTACTACTCTCTCTCTCTCTGCCTAGCCTTAGTCCCATTATTTGGGGTCGGCTCTCCTGGTCCTTTTTCGCCAGTCCATTCTGCCTTGGGTCGTCGTCGGTGTTAAATTAGCATCCTTCATATCTCTGTGTACAGCAGCCAACCATGTGAGTCGGGGTCTACCTCGCTTTTTTGGGGCTGGAAACATGTCGAGTACTGTGCGCGTCATGTGTTCGGGTGGGCGGCGCATTATATGGCTTGAAAATTTTTACTACGGAGCTGGTAAATCAAGACTTGAGGGCAACATTAGGGGTTCATGCTCCTCCATATTCTACGGTTGCGCGTTGGTGTGCTGAGTTCAAACGAGGAAGAACTTCCATTAAGGACAGCCCCCGCACGGGACTTCCTACATCGGTAGTGATGGAATAAATGATTAAAAAAGTTGAAAACATTATCGTGTTACTGTTTGTTTTATAGCAAAAGAAATGAAGATTTCTATAGGATGTGGCCATAATATTATACACAACTATTTGGGTATGAAAAAAGTGTCAGCACGCTGGGTGACCAGAATGCTTTCTGAAGCGCAGAAACAAACGAGACTGAGAGTTTCACAAAGCTATTTGGGTTTGTTACAACAAGATCTTAACCGATTTTTGGCTCGATTCATGACTATGTACAAAACACAGCTTCACTATTATGACTCAAAAACGAAAAAACAATCCATTACTTAGAAGAGACCGTCGTCTCCAACTCCGAAGAAATTTATGGGATTGCATCCGCCGGTAAGATCATTAGCTGTTTTTTCTGGGACAGCCAAGGGGTGGTAATCATCGAATACCTTAATTATGGAGCCACTATTACGGGAACCTTGTACGTAGGACAAATAAGAAAGTTGCGTGAGGAAATACGCAAGCAACGGCGTGGCAAACTCGTTAAAGTTGTTTTGTTCCACCAAGATAACGCTCCCGCGCACAAGTCCAGAGTTGCGATGGCTGCCATTCAAGAAGCTTGATTCGAATTGATGGAACATCCTCCATATTCACCGGACCTAGCTTAGGAGCTAGGTGCTAGAAATCATTAGAGTGATTTCTACCTATTTCCGCGGTTAAAGGAACATCTCAGGGGCCATAAATTTGAAGGTGATGACGCAGTAGTCGCCGCGGTATACGATTTTTAAGGGATCAGGAAGAAGATTTGTTTTTAAAAGGGAATTTCAGCTTTGGAGTACCTATATAGAAGCTTTAGAGATATACAAAGTGTATAAACCTGAAAGGTGACTACATCGAAAAATAAAATTATATTTAATAAAATATAATTGCGTCATACTCATTATCACTTTTTTTGAACACGCCTAACTAACAAAATCTCCATGATACCTTGAATTTTATGTTAGAATTCTTCATATGCAGATTTCTTGAAAGCTCTTAAGGAAAGCTTCCTACAATTGCATGATCTCGATTTCATTCGAAGCTTCGGAGAACAAAGTACGCGACCAATTAAATATGAAAACAGATGTAACTAATTTGGATTTATAGAGAGACTATCCGAAGACCTTCCAATTTGACAAGGAAGACCATAATTTCCCATTTCTGTTTATTAACTAGCAGATATATATATTACATTTTACGACTCTCTATAAGAGATAGTATAGCACTACACTTATTTCTGGACTGACTTGAAAAAAGTTTTCTTATTTGACACCAGTGGCAAAGTTGCTTATTCTTTCAAATGTATTGCAAATGCCTCTGAACACAAATAAAGTATGTGAACACACCTAAATCGAATAAAATATAAAATACGACAATGAACATTGCTATCGGGGAAACGGACCCAATAATCGGTTTAGTTTCACCTCCACACAAGCAGTAAATCATTCTAAGCTTTTATACCTGACAGGTTATCGACGAGCGCCGACCGTGAGGTGCGTGTAAGTGTGGTTATACCCTTATCATTTCATGGCTGGTTTTAAAAGATATTTTGGATAGGATCTTTTATACTAGCATTTTTTAAATTACTTTAAAACCAGCAAACAAGCTGACGGCCCACTTAATAGCAGGCAGTTACCGTCGCCTATGGATGTTTGCCAGGGGCATCGCTAACACGCTACTGTATACTTTGGAGAACTGAAACCTGTAAAATTGGCAATTCCATTAATCAATATTAAATAATAGTTTCAAACAAAATATGTGTAAAGAAGGCAATGACATGGGCATAATCATGATAAAAGAGATAGAGAAACCAACCGCCAACCCGTTGAAAGATCTTCGATTTTATCCGTGCAGGAGCGGAGAAAGAATGCTGACCTGACTACGTGGTAGGGCTCCAAGCTCGTCTGGATGGCGACCACCTTTGGTCTGCCGCCATAATAACTTTGTGTTGTGTTCCGGCCCATAAGTGACCCAAGTTCCTGTACCCTTATGGGACAGCAGCGTGTTCGCGATGCCACTGGCATTACAAACACCCATAGGCGTCGATAACTGCTAAATTCTAAGGGAGCCGTCAGCCTATCTGCTATCCTACAGCAATAAAAAGATGGATAAATTAAATTTAAAAAAATACCTGTAAGTAGCTGACACCAATTGGATGACTCAAGTTCACTAAAAGACTAGGAAAATTATACTAGTATATTTTATACGAGTAGCATATTATTATGAATAAATAAAAACAGAAGAAACCTAGAACTAACAATAACCCCCATGTAAAATTCAAAATTTACTACATCTAGTTACATACATTCAGACATAATTTTACTTAAAAAGGTATGCTGAGATGGTTTGGCCATGTCGAGAGAACGAATGAAGAAAGATTGACGAAAAAAGTGTATAAGGCGAGTGTGAATGGAAGCGTTGCAAGGGGTAGACCTAGACGGACGTTTCGAGGCCAGATCAGGGACGTCTTGAAAAAAGGCCAGGTCAAGAATATCCTAAACCGAAGGGCATGTATGAAGGGAATAATGAAAGTGAACGAAGCGAAACAAGTATGTAAGGATCGTAGCAAGTGGAAGGAAGTGGTCTCTGCCTACCCCTACGGGAAAGCGGCGTGGTTATATGTATGTATGTATAATTTTACTTACTAACTTTCTAAAATTCTATTTATTAAGCGTTACTACTTTAATATGCGTCAAATGTCTGAGAAAATAAAAAAGGAAATAATAGTAGATTATACCTCGTAATATACATATATAAGTAGAATGAAAATAAAACTATCGACACTTCGTACAGATATGTTTGTTTCAACTTAGGTAGGCAGCATCACCTCGAAGCCTAATGCGTCCCCACGGAGCCCTATCAAGTTAACCCGTGGCCTCGTACAAATTGTACGACTTGTTTTATTGTCACTACTCGCAACTTGTTAACCTGGAGGCTTTACTAAAGTTCTGCTTTTGTGCTTGTTTAACTAGTTTTATCTATTTTATTGCTTTTTTAGCTTTGCTATACCATTTAATTCCAAAGCTCACATTTTGGAACTTTGTACCTATGATTGCTATCACATGGCGTCATTTAATTGATCCTTTTCTTCTACTGAGGCAATCACTGAAAGAATAAGAAAAAGAGAAAAAGGATTTTTCATACTCAGCTGAAAATTGAAATCGAATAACTTTGCATTTGGACTCAATTGAGCAACGATGTCAACGTACAAATGCACGGAGAAACTCCCGATTTTGACGGAAGTATCGATATTTATGTATGTATAAACTAAATAAAAGTTTATAAGTAACATATCAGTTCTCTATTACTATTAATTTAGAACTAGGTGGCGCTGATCGCAACCGTATATAATAATTACATAACGTCCCGTAGCCGAACTTCCGGAATTTCCCTCTAATTATGATATATTGATAATTATTATTGTCTCGAAACATCGTTGAACTATTAAAATTGAAATGTGACATGACAACGAGAGATAGTGTAAAAGAATGATATAATTATCTTAACACAAATAAAATAAATGTTGGCACAGGTCTTATAAAGTTCAAATGAAATTGAACCTACGTAAAACGTTTGAGCTAAAACTTTCGTTCCAAATTGGTCTACTTAGAAGTTTCGATATAATGGTAACTTTAAAAACTCTTACTTTTAAAGTTACTGCTTTTGTTCGGTAAACTTCTCAAATCCTAATAAATAATCAGTGTGAGGATTGTATGATAGATGTCGCTGTTAAGTTTGAAGTTGTTTTATACTATGTTTTCTTAAGTTAGTTTTAGTAAATTGAATGATATCAAACTTAAGATGCAACTCAAATATTACGGGTTTGGTTTTTACCATACTATGCAGCTTTTAGGTAGTTAGTCTTATTTTTTTTCTAATTTCCCTGTTATTTTTTACATAACCTATATTTCAAAATATATAATTCCGGAAATATATAATGAAACCATTTGCATAAAAACATTTTGTCCTGGGATTCAAATCCACAGACAGGATAAGCAACAAGATAGATGCAGAGAAAGGGAGCTGCTTCCATGTAAATATGATTGAAGGGCAGCACAGACGGCATTTTGAAAACCATTACGTCCCATTACATTGTCATATCCAAAAGTACTGCTTATCAGTCTTCACCGGACAAATAAATAAATATACTGGAACAATTCACAAAGCGCCATCTATTCCCAAATTAAGTAGCATAGCACTTGTGTATGGACAACCGATATACTTTTCTTTCGTAAATAAATACATAAACACCTTGACGCGAAACGGGATTCGAACACGTGACCTCCACAAGCGTACTGAAATGCGTTGTAGATGAAATCAAATGTAGTAATTAGTACTAACATAGTTTTAAGTTATAATGTATACTATTTGTTATTGAGTTAATATATGAATAAATCTGAAATAAATGAACTATTATTATCATTATAGTACAATTACTAAATAATTAATGTTAGAAAATAATTAAATAATTTATTCCATCCTTTAACGGTGTGCTAGGTACCTATATACAAAACACTCCATAAAATACCCCATGTAACTGTATGTAAACAATATCATATATGCCATCAATCTAGTCATTTAAGTATTAGATAAAGGAGTAGATATTTCCAATTTCAAATATTGAATTCTAATTTCGTTGATTAAATCCACCCTGTAAAACTTTGTTGTTAAAAGTGTTTGCCAACTTACAAGTGAAATGTTGTTTGCTACCTTTTGCTAAGTGATAGAAACAATTTGTCAAATATCAGGAAATAGAGTATTTACTCGAAAATCTTCAAGTTGCATCCAAAAATTGGTTTATTTTCTTACTAATTTAAAACATACGTTAATGAAAAAAGCTAAAAGCGAAATAAATTAAAACATTACTTTCATTTATTACCTGTAATTAAATAAATTATTAAAAAAACCTTTATAAAACCTTTTAAAATACATCTTGAATTCATACAACAGAACTCGATGTTTCCATTAAAATAAAAACTTGATTTTTTAAATGTTATTGCATTAACCGTAACCTGCTGGTAAAAGTTGAACTTGGAGGTTTGAAAACGTCTTGAAAATGAAGACTAGATAAAGGGGCTTGTTTCTAAGTAATTTCAACACTACAGTATAGTAAACATCCACTTGCAGCTCTTGTTTCCTTCGCTCCAGCACTGGCGGTGAAAAAAAATATAATGTTTCGTAAGAAGTTTTCATTATTGCACAATAAGAGGATGACGTTGGTTTGAACCTAGAAGTTCATGGGGAGGTCCTTACACCCAATAAAAATAAAATAGATCCCTATTCACCTGAAACCCTATTTGAAGTTCACTTAAACAAGAGAAATAGATTGCTATTGGAAAACTTAGTTGGGTCAATAACACAAACTTTTTCGATTAGCACCTGACGATATGGGGTGCTCACCCTCTTCAAACCCTTTCGGCGTAATTGTTTCACCCCGGCTGGGGAGATAACTATTTCGGAAATTAAGCAGTCATTTGGAGTTTGAAAAGTAAAGATAATTGTTGCACTTATATGTTTCATAAATTTTTAATAATTATTATTTTCAATTACATGCTAAACCGTAGTAAAGAGTATATATAATTCTTGGTGTATTCCCCTTTTTATTGCTGTGAAACGGCATACTGGCTAACTACCCACTAAGCAGTAGGCAGTGATCATCACCTATGAATGTTTGCAATGCTAGGGGCACCGCCAACACGCTGCCGTCCGCGAAAGTAAATTAGAATTTAGGTCACTTATGCCGGAAGACAACACAAGGTTATTATCGTGGCATATTTTGAAAATAGGTGTGGTTTCCATCCAGACGGACTTGGAGCGTTACCACATAGCTAGGGGTCTTTGTCACCTTTTACGACAGGCCCTGGCCACAGAGGTCAGTATTCTTACTTCACCCCTGCATAGCGTAAAGCAAAATTAAAAAAGGAAATAATTTATTTTATAGACAAGTAATAAGATAACTTAAAAATGACATATGTCAATAGTATTTATTCATGTCTTAAAAGTTTACTGGACACTAAAGAATTGCACCTTACCGATGATATATTGATTTCAGCAAGCAGCATTCAGCAAACTGTAGAGTTAATCCCCAAAAATATGAGTGCAGCGCACCTCTTCTCATCCCCCGAGAAGTATGGGCCCATTCCAGTGATGGGTGCGATCGTCTGATACGCTGACGCGTTATCCAAACTGATTTGAAAACTTTAACAATATTTGATCTATTTTTATTCTCATAGCATGCTCTAGACTGTTTTAGATTTTGTATTTTTATCAACGCTATTTTCCAAAAAAAAATCGTATAGTTCTAGCAAATCTAGCGTATCATTATAAATGATTATTTTATTTTTTATAATATTCATCAAACTTCAAGGCAACAAGCTGACACAACTTCTGGCCAAGATGAGCAGAGTTTCTGAGCTGATCCTATTTTTTTATTCCTATAGGACAGCAGACATGTTGACAGCCCACTTATAATTATTTAGCAGTTACCATCATCTACGGGTGTTTGCAACGCTAGTGGCATCGCAAACACGCTGCTGTCCCATAAAGGTACAAGAACTTGGGTCACTAATGCAATACAACACCAAATTATTATGACGGTATGCTTAAAACCAAAGGTGGTCGCAATCCAGACGGGCTTGGGGCCCTACCACGTAACTAACGTAGGTTATTTTTTCGCCTTTTACGACAGGATGACCCTGGCCGCAGAGGTCAGTATTTTTTCTCTGCCCCTACACGGATGAAAAAATTAAAAATATTAAAAGTAGTTCAATTGAATAGCTTTTAATCGAAGAATTGATATCACTCCCCGTATAATTATTCAATCTGGAATAAAGTACATAATGAAGTTTATTTTTTAATAATTTTATTAAGATAAACGCATATAGTACAATTGTGAAAGTGATATTTTTTCCTATAAACTAATCTAATATATATAGGTAAAATTCTCGTGTCACAGTTTTCGTTGCCATACTCCTCCGAAACGGCTTGACCGATTCTCATGAAATTTTGTGAGCATATTGAGTAGGTCTGAGAATCGGCCAACATCTATTTTTCATCCCCCTAAATGTTAGGGGTGACCCAGCCCCAAAATTTTTTTTTTAATTTTTTGACATTTTATTATTTATATGGCAGAACAATGTTTGCCGGGTCAGCTAGTATATTGTATGTAATAATAATAATAAAAATAGTCCATGAATTAGGTGAAAATTGCAGAGATTTTTTACAAACATAATTTGATGAATGACTACATTCTAACATATTAGTTCATGATTGGACATAGTACCCATAATAACATGGGTTACAAAGTTAACAGCAATTGCAACTGCTAGAGCAGAATCATACGAGATACCCTTACCTCTAAATAACGTTACTGGACCTCGAACCTCTTATATAACACGTTAAAATAAGTTACATAGAGCTGAAAATGTAGAATTCGATACCTGTGTCTAGGCGTGTTAAATCATACCTGGTGGCAGCCGCCAGGGCGGTGTGAAGTCAACCGAGGAACAGATAGTAATAAATTGCATTCAGCCATGGGAGGGAATGGCCGGAGGATTCAATGAGGTATGGAGCCATTTTGGACACTGTGCCAACATTGAAGGTAACTTTGCAAAGAAAATTAAACGCAAATTTATATATTGTGTAAAAAGAAAATAAAAGATGAGTGACTTTGTCTATCTAATGGTAAAATACTCGTGTAGTATTGTATGCAATATCCAGGAATTCATCCTCTTTCAAGCATAGAAACTCAATTATTTTTCAGAAACCGTTTCAAGAGTACCCGAAACCTTAACAATGATCAGAGTTATACTTTTTGCTGTGACTCCAAAATATACATGTGCTGAAAATCTTTAACAAATTGTTTTAACATTTTGTGTATTCTTTTTATTAGCTTTTAGTTTACTTACGTTGTTTGTTTGCTAATTCAATCAATTCTTGTATAGGTAAATAAGCGGGAATAAGTATTCCCGTATGAAACTGGAAATAATTTTTCAATACTAGAGAGCTGAATTTCTTTTTTAATTACTGAGGAATAGCAGGTACGTTGCCGGCCCACTTCTTCTTTTTCTTTCTTTTTAGCCTCCTTCAACCCTTCTGGTGTAGGCCTCCTCCAACTTTTTCTACTCGGCGCGACATTGAGCTTTCTGGATCCAATTGGAACCAGCGACCCTCTTTATATCGTCTTTCCAGCGCATTTGTGGTTTTCCTTGAGGGCGCTTATTCCCCCACGGTCTCCACTCAAGGAGGCGCTTGGACCAAGACTCTTCCTTTCGGGCAACATAGCCAGCCCACCTCCATTTTAGGTGACTTACTCGTGTTGTTACGTCTGCGACTTTGCTGCCCACTTAATAGTAAGTAATTATCGTCGCCTATCGATGTTTGCAACGCTAATTGGGTCACTAATGGCGGAACACAACACAAGGCTATTACATGGGCATACTTATAGACCATGCGTGGTTTCTTCCTAGGCAGCCTTGGAGTCAGTGGCTGGGGTTGTTTTGTCGCTTTTTACGACGGGTTGACCCCGGCCACAAGGGGTCAGTATTCACTCAGCCCCTGCACGGAGAGATAGCACTAAAACCCAGCAATAATAATAATAATTTATTTATTTTATAACAATACTTATAACCATATACATAAAGTTGATAATTAAGTTATACAATCAAACAATATTAAGGTCATCAAATAAAATTCTGTATAGTTATGCTATAAAACAAAAACATCAGCCACTGCCCCCAAACTAGAAAAATATCTGTGTCTTGGAGGTCGAAGCAAAAATTCCCGTTGTATAATCCGTGTGGTGTGGGTGTGTGTTCGTGAAAGAGAAATTAAATGTTGTGTATGTATACATTACATAAGTGTATATACAATACTATACAAATAAGAAGAGTATTTTATTTTATATAAAGACATACTGGGAAATAAGCAATTCAAAAAATCAAATCAATTGGACTCCCTCGTGTTTAGGCCCAACGATTCAGTATTCCAGGTTTCTAATTACACTAAAACCTCATTTGTAGTTTTAAGTTACTCCTAACTAATTATATTTAACCACAAAGTGATTAAACTTTCATGACGTGGACAAATTGTAAGCAAACGAGCGCCCTTACTTTAATAACCGCCACGGAAACATCTACGAGCAAAGGTGACAAACAGACAATTTTCTCTCCTGTCCAATGCAAATGAGAACATCTGGTTTCCACTCCTGCCAACTTGTTTTTACCATCCAAAATGGAACTTACATTTGAAAGTTCTACGAAAATTATACATTTCCGTACGCAAATGTATCTTTGTACAACATGTACATACACCAACATGTTTATTCAGGTACTATGACCCTTATCACTTAGCATTTAAGAAAGATTTTGGGTTTATATTTGGGTTTATATTATTTGGTTTGAAGTTACTTGTCCCACGTGGGATTCTAAAATAAAGTGATGACCCTCAAGCGGTGGGGTTTGAGGTATAATACTGTCATGGATGAAAACTGCTTGGTTTTCAGGTTATCAATCGTGGTTTCGGAGGTTTATGTTTCTGCATATTTACTGCTTAATTTGAAATAAAATACTCAAGTATGTTTTCTAAATAACTAATGTAACTAATACCAGCACAATCTGCACCCTTTACTTAAGTCATAAGCACATAACTTGAAAGTTGACCCCGATATTTCTGGACAAAATAAAAATAAGGCTGTTCCAGACTCCTAATGAGTAATATAGACAGGTGATTTGCTATATCACAGACAGCGAAGTGGAGAGACAGGAAAATTCAGTTTTCTTTTACTAATCTAATTTTGCCACGTAATTTCATCTATATTCTTGACTTCTTGCTATAAAAAAGGAATAGTATATACGGAGGTCGTCAATATACAACATTAAAAAACTTACTATCAAATCAACTTGTACTATAAAATTATCAAATCAATGTTATACTATAAAATCATGCATCACTTATTTAATATCAAGAAGTTACAGTTTCCAAATGGCGCTGCGTTGTCCATAGACAAGTCGGTAATACGAATATCCCAACAATTGTTTTGTGTAATTTTATATCAATACATTTTTTTATTTTTTCTTTAATTTCAATTTATGTTTTAGACGTCATTTTTAATATTAGAAACAAAAGTATTAATAGCTCGCTATGCAAATGCATGAATGTGAATTGCAGGTGCATTGCTATTCAGCAGGGGGCGCGTCGAGCGTTATGTCCTTCATGTCTGGACTACTAATTTGCAAAACTTTAATTTTAACCTACACGAAGAATGGAAGTACATTTTTTAAGCTTTTCAAGGCAAAGACTGTAGACAGAAATGTGATAGTATATCGTATTTAGTTTGTTTTCCTTTTTGTTCTGAATAGACCACCAATACATGAAAGAAGCTTATTCAAAGACCAGCTCCCATCTTCAAGTTTGAGGAAATTTCAAAAAAAGTTCAACCAGGATTCGCATATTATCACTTAAATGTATTTTATACGGCTGACAATATTATTACATTTTATGGCATTGAACACACAAAAGAAAGCAGGCTTAATTTATTAAAATTTAACTTGAAGAATAGATTACAATGTGTAGTGATAAATAATACTAAGTTACATAATTATAATATCATTACCGGAATGCTACAAGATTCAATTTTAGGTCCCTTCCTATTTATATATATATATATATATATATATATATATATATATATATATATATATATATATATATATATATATATATATATATATATATATATATATATATATATATATATATATATATATATATATATATATATTAAAATTAGACGTGTAACTGGGGAGTTTCTTGCCGCTTATTTATTTTGCAATTGATATTTTGACTTTCAAATAATGTTCTAGATAGGAGCTTATATTGAATAAAAAATCTGATTTTGAATAAGTAAATCTCCTCCACTTTTAAATACTCTATGACAATGATTAGGAAACCTTTCAAAAACACCTCTTACAGTTTTACGGCAAAATAAACACTACCGTAAACTCTATTTGGCGTAATGACCCCGATCGCGGTCATAAATATCCCACCTGACTCCGGCCACTTGTCCTCGGCCATAAATTCCCCGCAAATCAGATACGGACCCCTACCTCATCAATATTGAACTATTGACTCCCGCCTCACTTCACTCATTAGTACATTCTGCCCAAAAGTATTGGAGTTCGTTTGAAGAAATTCCAACAGTAATATTTTCTTAAATCTTCACACTTGTTTATCAACTATGTATTGCTGATTGGTTAACTTTAGGTACATTGTAGCCGAATGCTACCACACTCAAAAATCCAAAGCCACGGAAAGACATAAGCTGCTTAGAGGGTTATTTCTAATATGCATGTATTTTTATTTGTGTGAGAGCAGACAGGTTGATGATCACTTAATAATAAGCATATGGATGTTTGAGACGTTAGAAGTACTGCTAACACGCTGCTAGAAGGACTGAAACCTGGGTTACTTATGCCAAAACACAACAGAATGTTATCATGGTAGCTTGCTCAGAGATCAGGGATGGTTGCCTTTGAGACGGACTTGGAGCCCTATCACCTAGCTAGGGTGGTTTCGTCGCTTGTATGATAAGCCGACCTTGGCCGCAAGGGTTAGTATTCCTATTCCAGCACGAAAAAAGAATGCAGCAGTAATGTTATAACATAATATCTACATATTAACGATGAAAGAAAAGATCGTAAGGAAACCTGTATCACCAATATCACCACTATGTATAACCCGCCTATCTGCCTTGAATAAGTTAGGGTAGTATACTGTCCACACCGTCTGGGGTCCCCGGTTTGATACCAGCTGTGGGACATTATAGGCTTTTATTATAAAGTTTTACCAAATTTTCACAATATAATATTTTATTATCTGATAATAAAAGTTCGTTCATCAGCAGTTCATTGTGTCTCCAATTTTACGCCACAAATCCCAGTCCCTTGTTTTTCTGACACCTTTGACTGATAAGTGTTTTAGCAAATAGGTACTGGAGTGGAGACCGCGTCTCGGCAAACGTAGTGTAGGACGCCCCCCAGCCCGATGGAGTGATAACCTGCGCAAGATTGCCATTCGGGGCTGGATAAGAAATAAGAGCTCAACGCTTAGTAAATCTTTGAATAAATAAGCAGTAATTAGTAGTATAATATAAACACAACGGGCTAAATAATTATAGAGTAGTTTGGCTTCAGATAAGTACTCTTCCGTGCGCTATATAAGTAGGCGAAATACATTCGGTCAATATACGAGTTACGCTTACTTAGACGCCAATGCCAAAACGGAAAACGGTCAGGGTCATTACCAATTTACGACTGACCTAGAAAAACGGGGAATTAAAAAAATCTTCTGGAGTGCACAAAAAAATGAGGAGAGGATAAAGTTATTTATAAAGTTGTTATTAATGTATACACTAACTGATCTGTTTTACAAAATAAAAAACTAACTACCTCGTGACTTTTCTTTTTTTTTCCAAAAAGGCGCGAAGAAATAGATCCCAAAAGAAGCAGAAAGCTTATGTTATAGATACTAGAATATATACTTGTATTCTTTTATTTTATAAAAACATATTTAAAACTCAGATCTGAGTTAAGGATTGATGAGCCCTTGACTGCCGCAGATCAATCAATTGAACTAATTTTTAACGCGTTTGTATTATTTTAGCTTGGTATGTAATATCTACTCGTATGTAACGGAATCTTCGAACGTGATTTTCACCCCTTTTAAAACGATTTGAAACTTTGTACACTTATCAAGTACCGATAACAATGCAATAATCTGTATAGTTTGTATCATTATCCTTACCAGGATCCTCAAGCATTAATGAATTTTCGAAATGGTTCTCGTCCGATCACCGAAGTTAGGCACCGTCGGGCGCGGTCAGTACTTGGATGGGTGACCGCCCGGGAACACCGCGTGACGGTGGCTTTTTGCTCTTTTTTTACACGCTTTATTTATATTATGAATATGACCTGTATGTAACAGAATTTTTTGACTCGATTTTTACCCACTTTAAACAATCAAAAAAGTTCAAAATTATGTCGAAACGCCATCTGGAGTTACTACCAGAAGATGGCGTTAAATTAATAAAATCATTTACCGATTGGGAATTGACAATAAATAAATTATATTAACATTTAACAATTATATTAATATTAAACAAAAGTTAAAAATAAATTATAATTAAAAAAAAAAATACACGATTTTATAGAAAATCGAACTAAAAGGTAAGAAATAATTTTCAATAGCATTAAGGATAGTGATAGTAACAAAAAAATTAATTTTATTATAAAAAAGTGTGGGGTGCTTTTTAAAATATTTTCAAAATTACTACTTCTACCAATATCTGTCAGTAAAATGTTTATAACAATTGACAACAAGCACCCAAAACTTTTTACAATAAAATTCATTTTTTTGTTAATCACACTATCCTTGATTTAAACTGATTGAAAATTATTTTTTTCCTATTAGTTTTTTAAATTTTGTTTTGTGTTTTTAATTTAAAAAGCAACAGCTTAACACAAAATACGTTATGCTATAATACATATGCTCGGGTTGCCTGGAAGAGATCGCTTTAAGCGATAAGGCCGCCCTTTGTCATACAGCATTATATTTTTGTATATATATTTTTATGTTAGTTTTAAGTATCTGTATGCAATAAAGAGTTTTTCATTCATTCATTCATTCATATGTACAAATAAAAAGGTCAATGATAGGTTTTTCGTAAATGACAATTATAACCTTTTTCTTACTATAAATATACCTCTGCAAAACGTATTAAGGGAACTTGAGCAATTTCCATTAACATATTCACCGCGCGACAAAACGGCACAAGTAAAGAACTGGAATAAACGCGTCAGCAAGGGGGCCCTATAATGAGGCTCATCTAATTATCGCCCGAAACGTGAGCCACTTGCTAACACCTGCATTATGCAGTGGAAATGTCTGGCGCATCGGCAAGATGTCTCCTCACGGTAATCAGTTTACTTGTATTGAATTAGGCGTTCTAGGAGACAATTCTCTCTTCTTATAATAATAAAGTATTATAAAAAAACATAATAATAGTACGAATACTGATCGTCATCATCATCATTGTTTTCGCGTTTAGTCCTGATGGCAACCCTAACTTCCACTTCAGTACCCAGCGTTCGACGTTTTCTTTGCCACTTTGCACGGTCTTCAGCATCCCTGGTAGTAAATCCATTGGCACACATATCACCCTTTACTATATCAAGCCAGCATTTTTTGAGTCTACCCCTTCTGTCGGGACCTTTTAGCATACCATTAGTTACCACGCAATTAGCCCGTGGTAACTAATGGTAAATCAAGATAAAATATTGAATACAACAATACGAGTATAACAATACAAAACATTGAAAAGATTGTAAGGAAAACAATTCCTATGAGGAAATCAGTCGAGAAAGATGGTAATTATATGAAACACATTTGATCACAGGAAAAACTGGAAGAACCAAAAAATTATAAAATCCTAACTTAGGTATTTTTTTTTCTTATGCATCGTTACATAAGGAGATGGTGAGGAATTACATACACCCAGAAAAAGGCGACTAAAATTTTAATACTTGTATGTACAACAAGTACGTAAGTGAACCGAATAAAAAAAAATACTAAAATTTGAATGCAACATGACCGTAATTTTTAGAAGAAAAGTAATTAAATTCTGTTCCACTTTATTCTTTGTTGCTGGTGATATTTATTGATATCCTTATAGAATATGAGCTCCTAGAAATGAAAAAACCGACAATCATCTTAAAAATAAAATTGATGTTCTTCGAATTAATTGTTTCTGCACTAAGTAAGTAACTCTTTGGGAATTCGAGGCTACCTCTTCTGAAATCGCCATTCCGCTTATTTAAATTTCACCGGCCTTATAAAATAAATATTTGGAAAATATTTACCTACCTAACCGTTAAAATTCACCTTTAAAAGTTAAAAAGGGGAAACAAAATGCAAAATAGGACAAGTCGATTAAAATTAAAACGTGTTTCACGCCCCTTCTTTTGCGCAGTTACGTCGTAATTTTTATTTCGCGCAATTCATCACGTCGCCGCGTCACGCCGCGTGACAGGTGACGCCGTTTCCTTTTTTTAAAATTAATAAATTGTATTTTGTCGTTTAGTCCACTTTAGTACTCGTCACCCCTTGGTTTCCTTGAATAATGTTTCATGTCTTTAGGTAAATATTTGGGAGATTTTGACGCAGGAATTTGTCGTTTAACATTACAAGTAAAATGTTTATATTTTAACAAGTTTGAAATAAAGTAGGCATATTTACACTAAAAATTATTTTTTCTAAAAAAACAATATCTATACAAACCTAGCTTAATAGTTTATTAATGTTTGTCTTGAAATGTACCAATAGCAGGTATTTCTTCAGATTCTCATAAATTGTATATATTATGTACCAATTATATAAAATGTATGTAGTTGACCCAGCAAACGTTGTTCTGCCATATGAATTATTCTCCAATGTCCAAACTATGACTAAATCGAAATTCATCAAAATTGGTTAAGCAGCTTGGGTGTGAAAGCGTAACAAACAACCAAACAAACACTCACTTTCGCATTTATAATATTAAGTTAGGATAAACCTAAACAAAATAAACCTGCATATTCAACGTTTGCACAGACGTTTCCTTTTGGGGCTAGGGATCAGATTACAATCATACTATTTAAAGCCAACAATCATACCATGATTTATAATAGCAGCGTTTAGCTCAGAATACTCTTAAGGCGGTGATTGTCCGAGTTCACAATGATGATGTTTACATATTGTTGCTAACACTGAATGCATGAACGAAAAGGCGAAAACGACACGCATGCAAATGAAATATCCTAAACAACTGTTGTACATCGCTATAACAAAGTGCCCTAAGTAAGAGATAGCGTATCTGTAATTGGCTAAATTAAACGGGTCGGGTGGCGGACGTGAGCGCTGCGGTGCGCGACGTCGGCGCGGTGTGCGAATTTAATTTAAATGTTGGCGTGTTAAAAATTGTTGAGCACGCCACTACCTGTCACGTGACACGTGCCACGGTGGATGACGTGACACAAATGTGTTGTTGTTTTGTACTAAAACAATATTTCAACTTCTATATAAGTTTTATATCTGAAGTTAGAATTTATGGTCACAAGTATATTTCTCATTTGTTAGTTCACAAACAAAGAGCTATCCATTGAGGATTTTTCAGCAGACAGGTAAACGGACTACCTGATAACAAGTGTCTGCATCACCTATGCATACACGTGGACAGAATTATAGCACCAAAATAGTGGTTTAATCAATGTAGTTCGTGCTTAAATACTTGCTTGTGTGTAAAATAAGTACAAAAAGAAAATTTTTCTACATGCGCTAGCAACGAGGATTCTTCTTAGTATATATACAGGCTGTCACAAAAACACATTTATATTTTATGTGTCGATATAATAGAAAATAATATGTCTATTGAAAAAAAGGTTTATTAATTATCAAAGTTATAGTATCAGGGAATTTTTTTTAAATAATATCGTTTTAATGTAAGCTTTCACTTCATGATTTTCACAACTTCTGATGACTGCTCGGCAGATCCTTTCCATGATGGCTGCGATTTCTTAACCAATATTTTCTTTCAAATACGCCAGGTATATTGTTATAAACTTTAGATTTGATAATCCCACAGAAAAAAGCTATAAGAGTTAAATCAGGCCACTTATGTCGCCTCCTGGAAAGATCAATTTGTCAGATTTATTGAAAGATAATTTCATATACTCTTAGTAGAGATAAATTGGACATATGTTATGTAAAGATGCCCGATTCTGCAGAAACTATGTTCTATTATTATAGCCAGAGAAATTTTTGCATCAAGAAAATGAACATTTTCATAAAGAAAATCCGTGCAGAGGCTAACGAATACTGACCTCTGCGGCCGAAATCGGCCTGTCGTAACAAAACAACCCACCCTAGCTACGTGGTAGGGCACCAAGCCCGTCTGGATGGCAACCACCTTTGGTCTTAAGTATGCCACCATAATAACTGTATGTTATATTCCGGCATTAGTGACCCAAGTTCTTGTACCCTTTTGAGACAGCAGCGTGTTCGCAATGTCACTGGCGTTGCAAACACCTATAGATGACGGTAACTGCTAAATTCTAAGTAGGCCGTCAGCCTGTCTGTTGTCCTATAGCATTAAAAAAATATATAGAGCTGAGAGATTTACTGTAACCGCATGTTCTCTTGCATCCTTAAAAAAGTAAGGGGTAAAAATTCCTCGCACCGATATTGCAGCCCAGATGGTCACTTTTGACGAATGAAGTGACTTCTCGTGATCCTGTGTTGCATTAGTTGTACCATAACAGTGGCATTTATTACATCTCATTTCATTTGCAGTATAACTTGAACTAAGAAATATGAATTTTGAAAAGAAAACTTCGTTTATTTTTAATGACAACAATATTAGTGACGACAGTGAAGGCACGTGCGTGCAAATTACTTCGGATTAGCTTTTCCCAAAAACTCTAATCACTATTAGATAATTTACACGTGACCTGCAAATCGATCTCATTATTTTAATGTCCACATAAATAAAAGACATAGGCGGCGTTGTTTATCAGTAACTTTTGCGTTGATGTAGCGGAGTTGTTCCCTCACTTCGTCCGATAAGGCATTAGACATGTTTGCTATTATCCCTTTTTATGTAATTGCACATAAATCTTCATGTACTTGGGTTATTTTCTTTTATTTATTGAATATAACTAAAAATTCCTAGTGATTTTTTTTTCACGACCATCAGACAGGCTGACGCCCTACTTAATAGTAAGTAGTTATCGTCGCCTATGGATGTTTGGGACTTCGGTACAGGAACCTGGGATACTAATGCCGGAACACAACACAGGGTTATTATGGTGGCTTACTTATAGATCAAGGGTGGTTCCCATCAAGACAGGCTTGAGATCCTACCACGTAGGTAAAGTAGTTTTGTCGCCTTTTATGACAGGCCAACCCTGACCGCTGTGGTTAGTATTCTTACTCTGCTCCTGTACAGAGAATTTTTTGAGATTGATGATGGAGTGGTATACTTAAGTTAATTAGTTTTCATCATCATCAGCGTAACCCTTCTTCATTTCTAATTTCCGCTACAATGCTCGGTGATAAAAGGGAAGGAATAATATTTGACATATAGTTCTTTAATCATATTATAATACTAGCTGTGCCCGCGACTCCGTCCGCGTGGAATAGTGACTTTGGGCAGCATTTTTTTGGATATATGAAATCAACTTAAATTGGAAATTCAACCTAATAGACCAGCCTAAGCTGAACCCTATTTCATATGATTGATGATATAAATCTGATGTCAACTTAAATTGGACTATAGGACAATGATATATAAATTGGACAATTTTCGAAACTTATCATTTTTAATAAAAACTATTTTATTTTTCTAAAATAAAAAAGCCTATGTTACTCCTTGATACATGAGCTATCTGCCAGTGAAAGTCCCGTCAAAATCGGTGCAACCGTTTCAGAGATTAGCCGGAACAAACAGACAGACAGACAGACAAAAATTGTAAAAAATGTTGTTTTGGTATATGTACCGTGTATACGTCCGAATAAACTTAGTAAAAAGCGGTTATTTTAATATTACAAACAGACCCTCCAATTTTATTTATTTGTATAGATGATTCTGTTAAAACAAACGAGTTGTAATACATTATATCGTAAGAAGAGGTCGGAGAACATGTCTGTATGCAGTGGCAGGTTCCTTTGGCAATGTTCCCATGCGTTAGATAGGTGTGCATTTAGTGGATATCATAGTTAATAATTAACAGTAAGTCAATTTTAATTCCAACCTGAAGACTATTATCGTAAACGAACTCCTAACGTATATTATGATTTGTGACTTTAAGTAACTTAAAATCGATGACTTTTCTATCATAAGCTTGAGACTTGAACTAGGTTTATAATCATTTTTCCCAATTCAATACTGATATTTGTATTATACTTATCTTGACTGACTGAATGCAATATTATGTTTCTATAACTTAAATATAAGTATAGCAAGCGCTCTGCATCCATATTATTTTTACCCATATTATCTCCGTGCAGTAGCATAATAAGAAAACTGACCCTTGCGGCCAGAGCCGGCCTGTCTTAAAAGCCCTAATTAATTGGTAAGGCTTTCAGCCCGTCTGGATGGCGACTACCCCTGACCTCTAAATATGGTTCCAGGTTCCAGTAGCCCTACGTGGACAGCAGTACTTTACCGATATCCCTAGCAATGCAAACATCCATATGCGACGGTAACTGTTTATTGTTAAGTTGACAGTTTGCCTGCTGTTCTACAGCTACATGACCTTATTGCCTTATCGCTGAACTGTTGTGCGGCCGTCTCAATCTCGTAGTGGGATAAATAAAGAAATTTCACTTGGAAATTTATTTCACGCAGTATTCTTGAATTCTAGTGTTATAGTCCAACTATTTTAAGTGCAACTGTATGAATACTGCAAAAATAATCCCACCATATAATACTATTTTTGTATTACTGAAACTAACACAATGAGTTTTCTCTTGATTTTTTATATTTTATAAAAAAATCCACGTTCATTAAACATACGATTAGATGTAGTATTACGATTTTCAAAGACATCTCTAATCATCATCATCATCATTCTGACGTTAAAAGCTGAAAACTAAACTTCTGCTTCAGTGCCCGGGGTCCGCTTTCCGACTTTTTCTTCTCCACTTCGCATGGTCTTCAGCAGCTCTGATAGTGAGTTCTGACATCAAAAACATCCCTAATGACCGATTATATAATTGGCAATATTAATTATTAATAATTGTAGAAGAGCTATCTATCTATTCGCAAAAAATTTATTCAGTATTAAGTTTACAAATGGTAAGCAAATATCTTGTATTTTCATATATTTTACAACTATTTTTTCATAATTTTAAGACGGTTGGTTTTTTCGTTGTAGGTTGATTCTGCACTAGTTTAGTACTTTCATCAAAAATCGTTGCCTTCGCAGACGAAAAATAATTTTGTTATAAATACATTAATATACACTAATGTATATATGAATGTGTACGAAAAAGGCTATACTTTTTTTCTTTACTGAGGAAACTGAAATTTACCTGTACCACGCCGGAACTCCGGTGGGAAGCCAACGTGGTTATATGGCGTTCTCCGACCTAATCTTACTACGACCAGACGAAAACGGCGTAACTGTCCTGGTGTGTCTCAATTTGTGTTTCGACTTAAATGTGACGGAATTTGGACAGAATAATTATTCCAATTACATCATTTTTAAATATCAGTCTTTAATTTATTTTTACTTTTGGAATAACATTCCACCACCAATAAGAAACCAACTATTGCTGAATTTCGTTTGAAACTGAAACTGCGTACTCTCAGGATCTGGAATGAGCTTCCGGCTTAGGTTTTCTCAGCGCGGTATGATATGAGGTTCTTCAAAAAAGGCGTTATAAAATTTCTTCGAGACCGGCAGCGCGTTGGTGGTGCCTCTGGTGCTGCAAACGTCCATAGGCGACGGTGACCACTGACCAGGGTGGGCCGTTTGCCTGTCTGCTGAACTCAAGCTATAAAAAAATTCTAACATGAGCATCAATCAAAGCAAGCATATCTTGTACTCGACACCAGTACCTTTTAGGTGCAACAAATTGATATTTTTTGTGTCTCTAACATTAAAATTTTTAATATAACTTTATTGTAATTCGTAAGAAATTTGTGTTATTCTTTCTATTTTATGTTTAATACAAATGTTGATATGTGTAAGTTTAATATTCTATGTTAATTGTTTTTGTAGTTATCGTTCGTTTGTTCGTGTCATCATTCGGTGAGCTTAGCGGAAGACCAGCGCAGGTCTTTCAAAACAGCAAATGCTGAGCTAGGTCCAATTTAGGTACTTTTTGGTCTTATGTATTTTTTTGTGTATATTGTACAAACCTAAATAAACATATTTCTTTCTTTCTTTAATATATTTAAATATAATAATTAAACAACTACTATGATGGCGAATATTGTGTGTACCTATAATTGGCAGACATTATAAATTTTATTATTGTAAATATTATATAAATTGAATTGTATGCATGCTATTGGTGTACCATATAAAATAAAAAAATATTAGGTTTTTTAACGTACATACAATTAAGGGGCTATACCAGAACAAAATGTTAGCATTATGCTATTAATAGGAGCCGGACAAAGTGAAGTTAGTCGTCGAATTTTATATTACATTAAAAGTCGCCCATGAAAACTAAATATTACAAACAATAAAATCTCCAACAATAGCCCGTTCATATCCATGCCAAGACCCAAACAATAACAGTGCATAGCGGAGGAATAATAAAAATTGTATCAAGAGTTGACCACAGTCCGCTTGCAGGGACTATACCTGTTGTGAGTATGGGACATTGAATGTGATGGCGCTCAGTTGCCAAATGGGCACCCACTGCCAAATTAGATCATAAAGGTTAATGTTCGAGGATGACGCTAATATTTGGTCTTCACCGTTTTCAAGTTTCACAGGCTTCGCATCAGTTCATAGAATTACATAAAGAAACTTGACAGCCAAGTGACTGAAGCGCTGCTACTACTAATAAAAACTCGAAAGCTTGACGTCAACCACTACATAAATGGTACTACTATATTATCGTGCATGTTCAGGGCTGATCTCTACTTAGGATAAAATATTGCATGCAAAAACTTTACTTGTCTGTCAGTCAAAGTCTTACGATATCAGTTTTAATTAGTGCAGGGAAATAGTAACACACACACATACACACACACACACATATATATATATATATATATATACATATATATATATATATATATATATATATATATATATATATATATATATATATATATATATATATATATATATATATATATATATATATATATATATATATATATGGTCTCCTCTTTGTGGGATGCTACCTAAATTGAAGTTTACATTTTTCAAAGTTTCACTTTTATCACGTGTGAACTGCACACATGTTTATTTTTTTATTATAACTGCACTCCTTTATATTTGTAAATCAAGGCTACTTGTGTAATCTAATCATTAACAATTATCATAATTTTAACAGGGTCTGGTTATCGGTCAACACAACCTATCACGTTTATTTGTTTATACGTTCTTAGCTATTGACATAAACTTTGATATTTTGATTTTCTGGTACATAATCACTTCGATTCTGAACGCAAACATTATCTAGCATAATTTAGTAAACTAAAATATCTTCTGGCATTCATTTACAAATCAATACAATACGACATCATGCAGCAGCTTTCTGAGGTAGTTTTAGGTACTCCGCGACTAAATGTTGGAATAATATTGTATTTCGCCACCTTAAAAGAACTTACAATCTTTATATAGTTTTACAATCTAAGTAAAATATATTTCTGTATGAATACTGACGAAAGCAGACAGATCTAGCTTGATCTACGAGTTACGAGTGCGTTACTTGACACGAGTATGTTTTACTTTGTACCAGAAACGTATGTTTATTATATTATATAATAACTAGATATTATTATATTATATTATATTATCCTAATTTTTTTTTTTTGCTGTAGAATAGCAGACGGGCTGACGGCCCACTTAGAATTTAGCATTTATCGTCGCCTATGGATGTTTGCAGCGCCAGTGGCATTGCGAACACGCTGCTGTCCCATAGGGGTAGAGGAGCTTGGGTCACTAATGCCGGAAAACAACATAAAGTTATTATAGCGGCATACTTAAAACCAAAGGTGGTCGGGGGCTTGAGACCCTATCACGTAGTTGGGGTGGGTTGTTTTATCGCCTTTTACGACAGGCCGAGGTTAGTTGACGGTGGTATTACTAAATAATACCAAAAACCCCGCTGTTCTCCTATCGCCTACGCCCGGGCCCACGGATATATGGCCTGTCGATCTCGTGGCCCGGGCCGTAGCCGGCCCGCCCTTTGTCTCAAGGCGGGCCTCTTCTAAAGTGTTGGCGCCAGGGGGTCAGGGTTTCGTCCCCCCGGTGCTCTCCTGTATTATAGGAGTTGAGGGAGGCCGCGGAACAGCACGGAACTCTCTCCCTCGCGGCAATAGTGCGGGCGGCGGATCCTTCCCCGAGGGGCCGCCCGCGGCCGCTTTCTACGGCGGCCGGAGGTCATTGTTTGCACTCCGGCGCCGACGACGTGGCCTGCGTTGACGGGAGAGCAGTGTGGTGGTGGACTCACGCTCCCGCTCCGCCGCCTCCTTTGCGGACATGACTGCCTCGCAAAAGGACGCGACAGCCGTCCATCCAGGATCGCCCCCGACCATGGACAGGGCCGGGAGCGACAGGTCTACGCCGATTTGGGCAACGAGGGCACGGCGGTCCTCGCGCCACGCAGGGCACACGGCGACAGTATGATCCACCGTTTCCTCCTCGTCGCCCGCGCCACAGTGGTGGCACCCCGACGTCATCTCCCGCCCTATACGACACAGGTACCTCCCGAAACAGCCGTGTCCCGAGAGGACCTGCAGGCCGACCCCAGCCGTAAGAAGTCAGTATTCTTTATTAGCCCATGCACGGGTAAACGGAATTTCACGATTTACGTTTCTTATAATTTTATTTAGTTTTCAATTGTTTTATTATATTTTATTACTTTGTAAATTTAGTATTTTAATCAGGTTTTTTCTTACTATTGTAACATATTTTTAAAATGCCGTCATTGCCAGGATCTAACGGAATACCAGCGATGGTTCTTTAACCAGTCATGCTGAAATTGAACCTTTTTAAGGTTTTTTTGTTAAGAATATGTTTTATTTGTAACCCTAAATACAGATATTTTTCTTTATTTCTCTATTTCTTTCTAAGGGTCTATCTTTATGAACAAGAGGAAAGTATATATACAACAATCAACCCATAGGGAACTGCAGTCACTTTCTATAAAGCGATACGTCTGTCTGTCTTTTGAACCACATTATGCGATAAAATATATAAGCTTTCCTGCAGCTATATTTAACGAAATGCCCTCGAATGTTACAGGACACAAATATAAATTAAAAGCAGAGTGGTATCGGATGCAGTGACAGGTCACTTTGGCAGCGGTCCCGAAGAGGTGCGCAATCCTCAGCACCACATAAGCATTTTGGCATTTGAACAAATCCGCACTGTCGTGAATACTGTTTTTGATAAACTTTTTTAGAGACAAATGTAATTAAAGAAATATGTAATAACAATGTAAACTAAAAAAACTCAAATAATTTCTGTAGTAAACTATGTGTAAGAATGAGAATATGATTTCATCATCATCATTTCAGCCGGAAGACGCCCACTGCTGGACAAAGGCCTCCCCCAAAGATCTCCACGATGATCGGTCCTGCGCTGCCCTCATCCAACCTATTCCGGCGATCTTGACCAGATCATCGGTCCATCTTGTGGGGGGCCTACCAACATTGCGTCTTCCGGTACGCGGTCGCCATTCGAGGACTTTTCTGCCCCAACGGCCATCAGTCCTTCGAGCTATGTGCCCAGACCACTGCCACTTCAGTTTTGCAATCATCCGGGCTATGTCGGTGACTTTGGTTCTCCTGCGAATTTCCTCATTTCTGATATGATTTACCTAATAATAAAAGTCAACCCCGCATAAAATTTAAAGAATAAATAGCCACTTGGGTTGGAGTTGCTTTTTTTCATGTGAAGCTATGAAATTTTTATTCATTTTCTTCATCACAAGCCAAGAGAATACCATACGGTGCACTTCCATTATTATCAGTTCTTGCGGAAATATTTATTCATTTCTCACCCTAAAACTTTTCAGGATAATTTAAAGTGTCCCACTAACCAAATTAACAATCGACTCAATGGTTTCCTTTACTAAAAATGTTTTTAAATTACCAACGATGCTAGTCCCATAAAAGATGCGTCGCCACGTAAACCGGTTCCGTATAAAAGAAATGCCGTATCAATTGGGGGTGCCGGTGTCCGATCGGCCATTAACGTCCGACGGTGGTCGTAACCCAAAGGCTGCTACGGCACACTGATACGGGACAACGGATTACCTTTTCTACTATTAAGTACGGTACACACAGAGAGAAAAAAATATCGTATAAATAACATTTTTATTCTTCTTCTTATATATATAAAAGCAAAACGCAAAGAAGTCTTAAAAATTACTACATATTTAAGTCCAATAAACTCTTGGTATATAAAATAATATTATTAAATATAACCATATTTACTTGTATTCTCGTATCTCACAAATGATGACCACAGACGTATTTTTTTTTTACCTTAACTTATTATTATGCCTAATACTGGAAGGATATGTTAGTATCTTGCTGAAATTATCGCCAATGAAGTCTTTGTTGAAAAGTTCACAACGATTATGGATACTGTCGTTGGGGTCGGTAGGGGGTTGTGCGTACACGCAGCTCATTTCACGGACGAGCACGCGGCACATACACTTCACCCCGTGCCTTTCAAAAATCTGTTACCTATCAGGGGAGGCAAGGCCTACTTGATGCCGATTTAGATACAAAGGAAACAGGAGAACGCAATATAGGAGAGGAAAATTATGAAGTAAATGTATCTAAGAATAGAGACTGTTGAAGAACAGATGAAAAAAAGGAAATCAGTTACTAGAACTCAGATAACAGATAAAAGTTTAATTTATTTTGTACCTATAAATTTTTTTTTCTTTGTGTGTCCAACATTTCTTCGGCCACCTTATTTTATGCGGATTATACGATCACCCTCTACCTTGTCAACGTTCTTACACATACCTTGGACAGTGGCCGATACACATTTATATTCTCAGTCAACATGTGCTGTGTTTTCACCGACATACGGTGCATAATCCTAAACTTCGTTGATAATTTTTTTTCTTGAGGGTGGAGTGGAGAAAATTGACTTACCCTAGATAAGGATGGTAATAGCCAATGTTTTTTTCTTCCCCAAATTACGTTTGAACGGTAACAGTTTCCTTGTTTACCCTTATTTTGTTTTTCTATTTTATGCTAGACATATTGCGTTACCTCAAATTGTTAAATGCGTCAAAATTATCAAAATTCTAGTAGAAATTTTTTTATTATGATATAAAATTTACAAAAGAAAAATAAGCGAAATTTAAATAAAAATGGCGTGCCTTTACCCTGAAGACTGCGAGCAATTTGCAGTATGTCCGATGTTAGTGGCCCCTTATCTAACCACGTGCTGTGCAGATCCACCTATGTGCTATCCCTGCTTTCGACGATGTTTTTCCCCGAAGGTTATCTATTGTTGTGAAAAGAAGCTGCGAGTTTCAAGGCCTCTAATTTGCCAAGAGGAAGATCGCAGTGAGCCACCACCAAAATATATGAAGATGGACGCATTGTGCGTAAGCTACCTGTGTCTGCATTCAAGGGCGACAGAATGCAGCACCAAGACCATTTGAAGATGCTCGTCACTGCGAATTTCCTATTTAGAAGCCCTCGTGACGTAGTTGTCGAATATGAATTGTGCACGGACCCCGTAAAGTCGGCGACCCTGCAAAAATGCCACCCTGCACACCCAAACCGACACTCAGATGTTGTTTGCTCAAGAAGAAACCAATAAAAGTGTCGCTTGAGGATATATTAAATGATTGACAACGAAATTTCGTGTCCTACTTTCAATGTGAATAGAAAAAAAAATTTAAATAAAAAGGATGACAAATTTTTCCCCAAAAAGGGGTTAACGTCAGGCAGGCAGCCAATTGTAAAAACTAAGCCACAACTATTACAACATGTAACATGTTGTGCCCAGCCCGACATCATCGGCATATATGAGCAGCCACGGGGCTGCTTCTGTCTGATACCACATCTAATACCATGTTAAACAAAAACGGACTGAGGGCAGATCCCTGGTCTACCACAAGGATCATGGGGAAAAGTTTCGTGTCACCAACAGTGGTGCGAGCTACAAAACCGGAATGCTGGAATCTCTGATGATGTCAGGATACGTTTCTGAAATCCCTTTAGACCCACCGTGCAGGGGCGGAGAAAGAATACTAACCTCTATGGCCGGGATCGGCCTGTCGTAAGAGGTGACAAAACAACCCACCCTAGCTACGTGGTAGGGCCTCAATCCCGTCTGGATGGCGACCACCTTTGGTCTTAAGTATGCCGCCATAATAACCTTGTGTTGTGTTCCGAACAGCTTTGTATTCGTATTGAACATGAATTTAATTAATTTCATTATTGGTGTAATGATTACTAGTTTTTAATTTAGTAACGCTTAAGTTCAAATTCAATTAACAAAATATTGCAAGTAATTTTTGGCTTACTTATGCACTCCACTGTTTCACTCTGTAAAAGTATATAAATTCAAAATGATTGCCTGAAAAGCTTTTACATGTTGTGATAGTAAAAACTGCCTGAACATTAGTGGGCATGGATGAATTTCAGGTGGATATAAATCACGTTTGTCTAGACGAACTTTATTGCTGCACTGATGTGAGGTACATCAGTGTGCACTGTGTTGATTAAAGACGTATATACGAATATTGATGATTGAAAAGATATTTTCGAACCGCCACCACATAACAATGTGTATAATATTTCCAGGACCATATACATATTATATTGTTTTTTTTTTTAAATATAGTGGTTAAATAATAACAACTTGAAAATAGATTACAAATAAATATGCTCAAATAAAATATAAAACTACCCTACATTACAAAAAGAAATAAAAAAAGAAACCAAAAACACGAAAAATATAATAAATTGATTCCAAATCGATTTCGGCCAGAAAAGTTCCCAAAACACTAAACACTAAAATAAAATTTGAACCCTAAACTATTTACTAGTATATTATTTATATAATAGCCACGTGTTTGCAAGCTTTCAATACGTCAAAGACAATTATGGACTACCATAAAAACCTTACGTTACGTTCATTATTTTATTATAATAGAGTTCATTAAAGAAATAAAATTTCAAAGAAACCCTCCCGTAAATTAAATGAATTCTATGAAATCCCACATATTAACAAATAAACCTCAAAAAATAAATATTATGTGAAATCTATCTAAAAGTACAAATATGCCCTACATAAACAAATTTCAGAACCTCACTTTTTTCGTCGTCCGCTTCACGTGAAATGTCCTCTTGCAATAACATTATTAAATCTGAACGTATAAATAACATTAGAAAAATATGAGTAAAACGAAAAACGCAATCATTTTGAAAAATTCAAATCACACTAGCCCCATAAACATCGGCGCCGCAAGGTGTGGCTCGCCAAAAAAAATAGTGTCTATTTATTAAAGGGGTCGAATCCGGGACGCCAGTCACGTCCAACACGGACCAGATTTGAGCCAAAGGTATACCCACTACCTCACTTTGATATAAAGTTTTCTTCCAAAGGATTCTTTTTATATTGAAATTGCCGGAAACTGTTGGATGTATTTGATATGGTGTTGCATTTTCATTTATCTGCATTATATATATATATATATATATATATATATATATATATATATATATATATATATATATATATATATATATATATATATATATATATATATATATATATATATATATATATATATATTTCAGCACTTGTACTAGAACGCTGCGTTAGATATTTTATTCTCTGTTAAAGATTCTTTTTTTCCGCCTACAAATTATTTTTTGAAATTAGCCCACTTATTAACCACTTATGTAGAAAATTAAATAATTTTTGTGTATTGTTAAATATTCCACGTAGCTAGGGTTGTTCTTCGCCTTTTACGGCAGGCCGACCCTGGCCGCAGGGTCTAGTATTCTTATTTCTGCACGGAGAATTATTATAATAATCTGTTAAATATATTCTTATGTATTTAACACAACTAGTAAAAAATAAACAAAAATGAATTCCCCGACATCCTTAAAAACCACAAACATAACACCGACATCTACTTCATAAAACTCCACACGATTCTTCAAAGATAAAATCAAAATAAAAAAGCCGACAACTATTCTGAAAACATCAGGTGCCTGTCTGGACCTCGGGGAATATTTTAATACTGAACCCTCCGCAATCATTTTATTTTCATACGGGGTCTCGGAGGCCCTAAAGGTCTACCTTCGTGATTTGCCATTCAAAGCGCGACGTGCCCGCGCATCAGGTAGGCCCGATCGGACCCCGCTCCGGACAGTAAACGTAGGGATAAGATAATTCTGTTGACAGACTGTCGAATGTGGCCAAATCAATTCATTTTATAGGAGGAGTGTTTTCTCTTTCAATTTTGCATCTGAATTACTCCTAAAAACAGTTTCGTTAACTAATCCCTCTACTAAGTTAGATTTCTCACTTCCCGTTCCCGAGTATTCTTCTTCTTCTGCGACATTCTTATCTTTTAACAACATTAATCCAACATTGCTTGTTTTATCTGATGCTACGTAATTTTGATATAAAAATATCACTATAAATAGAATCTAAATACATAAAACAAAGTCCGGTTATTTACATTATTTATAACTTAAAAACGGCCGGTCCAATATCGATTATCTCTACTTTTTGGATTCATTTCCACCCAGAATAGAAAAATAAGTTAATAAAATATAATAACTATTATAAAAAAAATCACGGAAAAAAACATTAGAGAATTTTTTATATACTTCTTCTTCTTTCTTTGTATTTATGGCTCCAATGCATTTGGCATTGATTTTGCCAATGTCTATGTTATTAAAAAAAAGTGACAGGTTAAATGTAGCAATAGTATTTATTAGATAAATATGGTCGGTAAATTGAATTCTGAGATCCTGAGGACAACACAAGAAGCAAGTTAGTATTAAATATATATATGAAGCCTTATAAGTAAATACTGTTAGTAATTAAAAAGTTAGAGAGTGTATATATTAGCTTAGAGTGCACAAGTGTTAAAAGGAAATTTAAATTAATGGGGCGTGGGATTTGTTTTGGCAATAGGTCATATATAGGGGTCGATATCTTTGGACAGTGGAAGAATATATGTTCAAGGTTTCCTTCATCAAGTCCGCACTCACACAGAGAATGATCACGAATTCTAATTTTAGCTAAAAAGACAGGGGAAGATACCTGTCCAAGGCGAAGACGTATAATTGTGGATGTAACCTTTTTTGGGAGGGACTGGTGGCGTGCAAACCATGGTTTGCTAAAGTTTATATTAGGTTGCAGAGAACCATAATGCTTATGCCATATGCTTAATTTTTTATATACAGAAGAACATTTATCTCAATCCATCTGACAGTTGTTATCATCTGACAACAACTGTCAAATAGATATGTCAGTATGATTCTAAAAAAGATCGTATTTTGAACTTTATGCATAAAACCTTTTTTGTAATAAAAGCAACTATAATTATATAGAAATATCATTCAACACGACATATCTAAAACTGTACGCCCGATTAACTTGAAATTTATATTAGTTACTCATGTTGCGACGTAAGTAACAACTCGCAGTTACCACGGATTTTATGAAACTCCTATTATAAACTATTTTGTTTTAATTTTTATTGCAGAACAACGTCTGCCGGGTCAGCTAGTATATAAATAAACTTTATTACTCCAAAAGTTCAAGTTACTAAAAGTACATACTTTTTTTTCAATTACGTGAAGTCGGCACAAGTTTCTTTCACTCTCTTCTACTAGCCACCATCTCAACATTCACACCTTCCGTCAACATATAACTTTTTACACTAACTGTCCATCCTCTCTTTGTTCTACTTATCCTCCATAAAGTAGGAGCATTTTACTCATATGTCTGTCATTTTTATTTTATCTATTTATTTATCATCATCATGTTAGCGTTGAATCCCGGTTGCACCCCAAACTCTCGCTTCAGCGCCCGGGGTCCGCTTTCCGACTTTTTCTTCTCCACTTCGCATGATCTTCGGTATTTCTGGTGGTCAGTTCATTGGCACGCATGTCAACCCCTACGACGTCAAGCCAGCATTTTTTGGGTCCACCCCTCCTGCCGGGGCCCAGCGGTGGCCAGACATTTGTTCCCCACATAAGTAGCCGGTTGCCGTAAAACGTGGCCATACCAGCGAAGGCGATACTCCAGCAATTTATCCGCTATGTCACCTGAAAGCTGCCGCGAATGCGAGAGTTCCTAACGCGGTCCCTCCGTGTTACTCCACACATCCACCGCATCATATTCATCTCCGTGACTCACAGTGGCTCATCCGTATAAAAAGACAGGCCTAATAATATCTATTTATTTATATGTGTAATGTTCTTAACAAAGTAAATTAAATCCACAGACTAATAATTGTCAAATCAATTATTAGTAACGTTCCGTTACTACAATATGATGATGTAATGTTTATAAACCTTACAGATGAGCAATCTAAAGTGTTGCAGAAAAAATAGCTGATTCCGAATATGTATATTACTCAATATCGCCCAAAATGTCGCTTAAGAGAATTAGCCTTTCACCCCTCGATATACAATCCCGGTTGTATCCGAGTTCAAAATTATCTGTTTGCAATTCTCACATAGCTAGTGGTCGTCGGCCTTTCTTGGCGCTTACTTTTCCTAATAAAAAGCCCCAATAAAACAGACATTTAACTAGAAATAAATCACTTGAATCCACAAAAGTACATCTTAAAGATACATTTTGTTCTAACTTCGTAATGACAGGTGCCGAGTTAGTAAGGGTTTGTAGTAATAAATGAAGCTCGAATTATTTAGCATGAATTAAGGATATCTCGGCAAGATTAATAAGATAGCGTGCTGCACTAGCCTTATACAGGCTGTTTTTTTTATTGTAATTTTTTTAATACTTTGACGTTTTATCTCGTAATAACATTGAACATATAACAAGTAAAATTAAAACTACCTACAGCAATAAAAAAACAATGAATCCTGAAAAAACCCTCTCATTAGCTGGAAATCAAATCTGAAAACATCATATACGTAACAGTCTAATTTGGACAGTATTTATCAAGTTAGCAGCTAACATCTATTAGCTTAATAAATCTCACCAGATTTCTAAATTAAAATAGTCAATAGGAATAAATAGTATACAAATATGCGGCAAACATATACTGAGTCCGTGGATATGTATCAAAACAATCTAAACACTACTACAAGTATTATATTATTCAGGCGGAATTTAAATGAAAAAGAGGATTGATATAATTAAAAAAATACGCTAATAAATAGCTGGCAGTTTAGTCTACACAATGGTGTACCAGAATTCCAAATTTGAATTTAAACTTTCGAATTTTCATTCAATAAATGAATGTAGAGATGGTTTTCTATGTATTCCGTCGGAATTTCTGCACTTAATCAGATTTTAAGCATAAATTATCGTTTTTTTTACTGAGCTCTGAGCTGAGCTGAACGTGATTGTTAACTAAGTTCTGTGACATCGTACCAAAAAGATATTTTCCTATAAAATATGGATATCTCGCTCACAGAAGCCGCCCAAGTCGTGGCGTTGCTGGATGCAGGCCATATTCAGCGTGTTATGGATGTACGATTGCATCTACTAAGCCTCTCTGCTGTTAATAGTATATTAGCGTTATTTGGAGACTAATATGTTTACTCGTCGTCCAGGATCTGGTAGAAACGAGTCACGTCTGAGCAAGATGATCGGTATATTGTGCCAGTTTCTCTAAGAAATCGCCGTTTTAACTCTATTCAACTGCAGCAACGGCTCCATGAGGCTCGAGGATTGACTGTAAGCGATTTTACCATAAGAAGAAGATTGGCAAAGCGTGGCATGTAACCTTAACCAGCTAATGGCCCAAAATTGACGGTAGACTACCGAAGAGCCCGCCTCAACTTTGTACTTGAGCACTTAAAATGGTCATACCTTCAATGCAGTTCTCTTTTCTGAGTGTAAGATCATGTTGTACGGCAATGACGGAAGAAAGAAGGTATATTAAAGAGAGGGAGAGCATTTTGCACAGTGCTGCATTGAAGAAAAAGTCAGTTACGGGAGCGGTTCATGGATGGTTTGGGGCGGGATACGAGCCGTTAGAAAAATCGAACTTGCCACAATCGAAATTTCCACGAATCGATTCCAAAACGTTACTAAACAATAATTATACCCATCGAAAACAATATCAAATAACTTCAATGGCTTGTTTTATGAATAAACACAAAGTCAATTGGAATAATAACGATTTGCAACGTAATAAAAGATTTCATCATGTGTATCATGTCATGTAGTTTTATCATTTCTCCGTGCAAAGGCGGATTAAGAATACTAACCCCTGCGGCCGGGGTAGGCCTGCCGTAAAAGACGACAAAACCACTTGGTAGGGCCTCAAGCCCGTCTGGATGACAACCACAATGGTTCTATAAATATGCCGCCATAATAAACTTGTATCGTGACGGTAACTGCTTACTATTAAGTGGGCCATTAGCTTACCTGTTATTCCTCAGCAATAAAAAAATAATTGGTATAAGAATCGATTTAATGTAGATAGGGTTTTCGGTGGTAACGTGTTGAAATCTACTATTTAGGCAGTTCTTCTCGCTCAATCTGCATGTTATATCATTTAACACCTACCGAAAATATTACGATAAAATCTGCAACAAGTGTACCACTTCACTACTACGAACTGTTAAGAAAATAGTCATGATCCTCAAGAGGGCGGAACAGCACTAGTTCTACACAATCGACACACGCGCCCTCTACCTAATCCCGAAAACTGTCAATATCATAGTTCCACGTTCGCGCGTATTTGTACAGCTCTGATAAAAAATGGGTATAAATTACTCATGGGTTATTCTGTCTAATAGTACCTATGAATATCTTTGTATACGAGTATGTATATAACATTTTTGTGTGGGTGTATGTGACTAAACCTCTTCTAAACGGCTGGATCAATTTTAATGAATTATTTTGTGTTTATTCAAATGGATTCGAGAATATATTTACAATTCGGTACACTATAAAGTGTTTTTTTTTTATTTATTTATATGGCTGAACAACATTGCCGGGTCAGCTAGTACATTATGCGAAAATAACAACTTAAACGAGGACGATATAGCAGAAATCAAACCCGAGAATTTTGGCTTGTTATTATAAAACCACTTTGAATTACGTAAGTACAAACCAAGTGTTCAATAATTTAAACGCAAATACAACAATAAAACATTTCGTGTAAAATTTACAGGTCCAAATAAGGGACCAATAAAACAATCCGCCTGTATACAACAAGGTATACCCTCGAGAAGAGTTGAATAAATTACGTTGAATAATTCCTGAATTAACATTTTTAATCTCCGACGAGATGCTACGCGGATAAATTAAGTGCCACCTTTCAGATCCCAGACGGAGATAGAACTCGCTTACCTCGCAAACTTGCAGGTTTATCGCGCCTCTGAGGTTGGCCTGTCACATTTTGGATTAGTAGTATGTTAGACAGAAGAAAGTTTTGTAAAAGTCCTCTTTGTTCGAGATAAAATTTTATAAGGAATAATCAGATTAATTGCAAATTCACGCTTTATAACATATATTGAAATGTTTTTATTTTAGTTATGTTTCATCCTGCTTTTCGTCGGTTTGAGCAACTGTATCGAGTGTTGTCTCATATATAATCGCCATGATTGCTCCTAATTCCGTCGTCATGACGTGACATAAAAAAATAGATAGTATAAATGAGACTCATTTTATTTTTCACGCCAGCCGTCGGATCCGCTAAAAGGAAAACCGAATTTCGTTCGATCTTATTCTTGTCTCAGGCCAGGTGGACTCTACGGCCATAATACAATGAAATATGTGTTCTTGCACCTCACTAATGTTTTGCACTCTGTCGCATGATCATTCACTCCAAGTTCCTGTACCCTTATGGGACAGCAACGTGTTCGCGATGCCACTGGCATTGCAAACAACCATAGGCGACGGTAACTGCTAAATTCTAAGTAGGCCGTCAGCCTGTCTGCTGCGTTATAGCAATTTAAATTAAAAACTCCGACCATTTGACTCATTTATTCGTACGCTATCAAGACAAAGATATGACATCTTTGAATTGCAAAAATTAAATTATAAAGAATATTAAGCAGAAGTCGGATATTGCTACAACAACATAACCTTAAAATATATTTAATGGTTATGTCTAAAGAGAGTTCTGTTGTATTGTTGTCAAGTTGTTATTTTTTTAATTATACGTTGTCATCAAAATTGTAATCTATAATACCTTACACTTCGTTGGCCGGGGTAGATTGGCCAAAATTATTTTAAATTCAAAAAATATTAAATCTAATTTAATAATAATAATATAATTTTATATCAGATCCATAAAATCAATACATTACATTACAAATAACAATTACATTAAATAAATATTAAATATTATGATAGTTTTATCATAAATATAAATTTAGTAATATAAAGTTATAAATTAACTTCAATTCATGTTACTATTTAAAAAATAAAAATTACATATCGATACTACACTTTCTTCACTATCGAAACTATTTAAACTTACATACGAATAAATCAATTATTTATAAGGAATAAATTAAAATATTTTAAGAACATGTTATTTCTTAATAAATTTTAAATTTACAATATTAAAATATTTTAATTCATAATACCTTTAAACAAAGAGCTTACATATTGAGCAATTTCCATAAATAATTGACTGACAGGCATTTATTCATCTGTTTTAATATTTATAGCGCAACATTACATTCGTAATAACCACTTATTTTATGGTAATAAGGCCGTGACTTTAATAGATAAGAAATTTTATATAGGTAATACCTTTAAATTAATTAAAACATACTATTGTTGTTTTTTATCTTTACAATGACCTCTTGGTCATTGGCAAAATCAGTGTAATATTTACTTGAATATTGGAACTATAAGAATTAACTATAAATCGTTTTACAGATTCTTAATAAACAGATTCGGTTTGAAGCAAATTTAGACCAATTTTTCATTCCACTCCAGTACATCAGAGGTTCCCCACTAAAACTATTCCCAAAACGGTGGCGGCATCAACGCAATATCGCAGGCCTATTAATCACAGCACGCTGCAGCCAGGTGACTGATTCACTGCTATGACCCGCTGATCTACGATAATGGCTGACGTGGACAAAGGAAATGTAAATACACACTATTTATCACTGCGAATCAGTTGCAGTTACATAGACGTGAAAATGAGGACCTAATGTTTCTTGTAAATGAATTTCTTATTTAGTAGGTATGAGTTTAAACAGACTTTCGATATTATGTATATCGTATGTTACCAGACAGGCAAACGGCCCATCAAATAACTCACAGGTCGCAGTAGCCTATAGACGCTTGCAACACCAGATGCATTTCCAACGCCGCCAGCCTTGAAGAAATTTAATAAAGCCTTTTTTGTAAATCTCCATATCGTTCTGTGATGGGAAATTTATACATTCCAAGTCCAGAGTAAGCAACATGAACGTCCTTAAGAAACATTTGGTACAGGAAATAAAACGCTCCATACGCTATATATATATATATATATATATATATATATATATATATATATATATATATATATATATATATATATATATATATATATATATATATTTTCGTTTCATCGAGTTTCAGATCACGATACTAAAGAATTTTTCACTTCAAAATGTAAAGTATAAAGTATTATATTAGAAAGACCACGAATGCAGTTTCTCAGAACATTATCCGTTGTACAGATGGTAAAATACGAAAAAAATATCCTAAGTCTCTCCAAAACCAAGCGTGTCTAGGCAGTCTGCTAATATGGAGCGGTAACAATACGAACTGCGCGTCGTTAGTATAGGATTGAGCTGACAGGTAGGTGCACAAGCCCATAAATGTGAGTATGTTGTATCAAATCCTTGTTTACAAATAAATGTTTATTATTTATTTAAACATGAAATACAATTTTAAATATAAAAGACACATAGCACAACAGAAACCGTTGAAAATTGAGAAACTCTTTGTGATTTATAATAATAATAATATTCTTTTTATTTCGAATCATTCACATAAGTCATAATTCATAGGGGTTAGTAAATACATAATGTTTTAAATCTAATGTTAGTCTTATCCTATAATTTGGCTACAATTGCTGTGTCAGTCTTACATTTCCTAACACAGCAATTGAGTATTACAGAATCATTTCTGGCAGCGATTGTGCTCAGGATACTGTTGGAGCTGGCCCGAACCCTGCAGAGCAACGAGGCAGCCCGCATCCTTGTAATGTATAATAATTCAAAAAACGATAATATCCGACGGACCCACGTAGATCCCCCAATAGTTTTGCACACACAACTAATATGTTTTATTAAAATGGACGCAATTATGAACCTAAATTATTCTCGAATTCACTTGAACACACAAAAAAAACGAAACGGTCCAGCCGCTTATTTTTTTTTTTTTTTTTTATTGCTGTAGGACAGCAGACAGGCTGACGGCCCGCTTAGGATGAGTTCAGTCATATACAATACGCACAGAAGAAATATATTAAAAAGAAGAATATTTAAATATTAAATAAATAAAAAATGATGTGTTCTGCACTAGGTGCATGTGTCTGTCAATTTTTTTTTTCCGAAAAAACTTCACTCACACATACTAAGGCAATTTTATCCAATTTACCTCAAACTCCCCTTCAACGCGTTATCGGATCTGTTCACAAATAGGACTAGGTGGCTAGAAATGCGAATCTACATGCAAATTGGCGCCACCGCAGGTGTGCCCCTAGCCGTAACCACTTCACAGTGATTGATAATAAACCAGGCACAGACGTGTTGAGATTTTATACATAAGTCAACATTAGTATCGTTATGGCAATAATTTTAGAGACCTGAAGAACAATAAATGCTTTCTGATGCCTTTATTGTTATACCTCTATGGTTTATCTGTGCATGGGCGGAGAAAGAATACTGATCTCTGCGGCCGAGGTCAACATGTCGTAAAAGGCAACAAAACAACCTACCCTAGTTACGTAGTAGGGCCCTAAGCCCTTCTGGATGGCGACCACTTTTGGTCTTAAGTATGCTGCCATAAAAACCTTGTGTTGTGTTCCAGCATTAGTGACCCAAGTTCCTGTACCCTTATGGGACAGCAGCGTGTTTGCGATGCCACTGGCGTTGCAAACACCCACAGGCCGTCAGCCTGTCTGCTGTACTCACACACAGGAATAAAAAAAAGTTTCGAAGTTCATATAAAAAAAATATTGTGATGATATAAAGAGGTTTGACATCACCGGTAGTGTATAACGCTTGTAAATTAATACAATTTGTTATATAATTATTTTAATACAGTTCTATACACAATTTATACAAAAAAAAATAGTAATATTTTTGGGCAACTAAATAATGGTATTCTTTTTAAACATGCTACAAAATGATCATCATTCAAAGCAAAAAACACAACGTGTGAATGAATGAATTAATAAAAATAAATTTTAAGATGAGATCTGATTCACGCTATCACATACACGTTCAGGCCAAATCTAAGCACAAATATATATTTTTCAGTTTTTTCTATAATGAACCCCCTGTAGGCTTTCGTTAGTAATAAGAAAACAGTACAATTTTGTAGGTGTTCAAATAAAAATTACTGTATCGGAAAGTAATGAAAAAGTTTCTAAGTTGTAAGAGTGAAAGCGTGCGAATGTTCTCGAGCAAGGAAGAGGCGCCTCCGGCACTGAAACTGCCATCAAGGTAAACTTTGCGAACGGAATAAACTAAAGGAAAGAGCTGCATTTAAATTTATCGATGATATATTTTACAGCGAATATCCATAATATTAATAAGCTGCTTTTGCATAACTCCATTAATTTTATATTTGTAACCTTATTTAGATAAGCTGCAGGATCAGCTGTAGATTATATTGATTTGTTTGCACAACAATTGATTTTCTTCTTTTCTATGTATTTTGAGCTTAAATGTGTACATTGTTATGAGATTGAAATATATATTAAAATATGTATTATAGCGAAACGTGTAGCTGGGGAGTTTCTTGCGGCTTCTTCTCCTTGTAACAGACAAACCCGTTATGAAACGTTGGTAACTTTAGCTCATTTTGCAAATAATAGTTCTTCTTCTTCCTGCCCTTATCCCAGATTATATAGACCCTATATTACATGTTGTAATAGTTGTCAGCCGCCTGCCTGACGTTAACCCCTTTTTGAGGATAAATCTGTCATCCTTGTTATTTAAATTATTTTTCTCGTTTCACATTGAAAGTAGGTTTCGTCTTGAGTAAACAACATCCGAGTATCGGTTTGGGTGTGCAGGGTGGCACTTTTGCCGGGTCGCCAACTTTTACGGGGTCTGTGCACACATCACATTCGACAACTACGTCATGAGATCTTCTAAATAGGACATTCGCAGTGCCGAGCGTCTTTGAATGCTTTTGGTCCTGCATTCCGTTGCAATTGAATGCAGACGCAGGCAGCTTGTGTACAATGCGTCCATCTTCATACATTTTTGGTGGTGGCTCTTCCTCTCGGAAAGTTAGAGGCCTTGAAACTCGTGGCTTCTTTCACAACAATACATAACCTTCGACGAAGGACATCGTGGCAAGCAGGGATAGCACCTAGGTGCATCTTTACAATACGTTGTTGGACAAGGGGCATTTTTTTTGTCTCGGGGAAAAACCTCTCTTGACGGGTTCCCCCGGCCCGGGGGGACCGAGGGATATGTGGGACTCCGAGGAAGATGTTCAGCCATCCGACTACCCACTAAAAAACCCCGCTGTTCTCCTATCGCCTACGCCCGGGCCTACGGATATGTGGCCTGCCGATCTCGTGGCCCGGGCCGGCGCCGGCCCGCCCTTTGTCTTAAGGCGGGCCTCTTCTGAAGTGTTGGCGCCAGGGGGTCAGGGTTTCGTCCCCCCCGCGCTCTCCTGTATTGTAGGAGTTGAGGGGGGCTCCGGAACAGCACGTGACCCTCTCCCTCGCGGCAATAGTGCGGGCGGCGGATCCTCCCCAGAGGGGCCGCCCGCCGCCGCTTTCTACGGCGGCCGGAGGTTATTACTCGCCCTCCGGCGCCGACGACGTGGCTTGCGTTGACGGGAGGGGAGTGTGGTGGTGGACTCCCGCTCCCGCTCCGCCGCCTCCTTTGCGGACATGACTGCCTCACAAAAGGAGGCGACGGCCTTCCATCCAGGATCGCACCCGACCATGGACATAACCAGGGCTAGGAGCGACAGGTCCGCGCCGATTTGGGCGACGAGGACGCGGCGCTCCTCGCGCCACGCAGGGCACACGGCAACAGTGTGGTCTACCGTGTCCTCCTCATCGCCCGCGCCACAATGGTAGCACCCCGATGTCATCTCCCGCAATATGCGACACAGGTACCTCCCGAAGCAACCGTGCCCCGAGAGGACCTGCGTCAGGCGGAAGGTCAGGGCGCCGTGGCACCTTTCCACCCATTCGGCCAGGACGGGCCTCACCGCTTCGATGGTGGCGAGGCCCGCGCTGGGGTGCGCGAGGCGCTCCTTCCACTCCACCATGAGCACCTCATCGCGCAGCTCCGCCCGCTTTACCTCCACTGCGCGAGGCGCGGGGCGAGAGCCACGCTCGGATATACTGCAAATTGCTCGTAGTCTTCAGGGTAAAAGTACGCCATTTTTATTTAGATTTTCTTCTTTTTCTTTTGTAAATTTTATATCATAATAAATAAATTTCCACTACAATTTTGATAATTTTGACGGATTGCAAATAATAGTTATAAAATAAATATTTTACCTAAAAAAATATCCTATGTAGGATACTTTATAAATAATTTGATAATCTATTACAATTGAATGGCGTTCTATTGTTATGCAATCCTCTCACAATTGTCATTTACTCCCTCAACTTTGTATATACTTATTATTTGTAATCCAAATATAGCGTTTCGGTATTTATGATTTATATATAACTTACATAGTTCTACATGTAGTAAAACCGGATAAATCGAATATTATAATAGTTAAGAACAGTGTCGTATAGAGTTACATTCAAAATTTACATAAACTGTCTACTTCTGCAGTTCTGATCTTTATCTTTGTCCCCAACTTGTGCACATTAAATACAAAAAAATTATTTAAACTACTTAAAATTTATGTTAAATTTATTCCACGGTCGGATACAAATCTGTAGTAAGTTGGATCAACGTGCTAATGAAAAATAAACAGCAACAAAAATTAAAAATAACAATACGTTTTACATCTGTTATATCATATTATAATAATATGATAATTAGAATAATATAAAAAGGATATCAAAGAACTCGCTGCATTTGTAGTATAAACATCGATAAGATTTTTCGAAATAAGTCCCATCCCTAAATGGACACGAAAGTGAATTCTTTCACCTGATAGAACGGTTATTAGCCAATTCGATGCCCATTCCGATCCTAATAGAGGCGTAATAAAAGGGTCTCTTCTCTATTTTCCGCTTATTTTCTTAAAATAAGGTGAAAAAAGCACGTAAAAAATTCTTATCTAATTCAATTTGCACGTCTGTTCATTTTTCTTACATTTTTATTTTCATCTATTTCAACGTATACTTTAAGAAGAGAATTATTTTATCGTAATTTTTAGAATAGTTTTGTTAATTTAACTAAATACATGTAACATATTTGTATAATGATTCAATAAAAGGCTCAATTAAAAAAATCCTGACCCGAAAAGTACCCAATCAAGCACAATCTAACCTGCTAGACGCATCTGAGGAGCTCAAGTAGCTGCCGCTTCGGGCTTAGTGAATTCCCATTCTATAAATAGTAAGCATAAGAGACTCTACATAAAATTCTGGCTTTAGTAAAATATGCACTGGTAGCTTTTCACGGCCTCTTAGACCATTTATTTTCGTTTCCGAATAGTTTTCTTTTGTACAATATGAAGTATTCGTTCGAATGATTTACTGAATTAAAGTAATATAGATATGTATCTAAGTATATTCATATATTCATCAAATAATACATTATACTATATTTTACACGTCCGCCACTTGTTAAACAAACACACGTCTCGTGTTGCAAAAGAATGTTACACGCTTCTAAAAGTTTTGTATTGAATATGGTACAAACTGAAGCGACATTTAAAAATCAAATTTAAAAAAGAACTATAAAAGAATAAATAAGAGACTACGCTGATAGTTTTTGATAGTAATAAATTATAATAAATCTTTTTTAAAATTTCTTTATAATAAGAATACATGGGTGCTAACCTTTTATTAAGTACTAGCAGCCCGTCCCAGCTTCGCATGGGTATTTAACAAAAAATTAAACCCTTCTATTTTTTTTCGGTCTCGGGGAAAAACCTCTCTTGACGGGTTCCCCCGGCCCGGGGGGACCGAGGGATATAAGGGACTCCGGAAAAGATGTTCAACCATCCGACTACCCACTAAAAAACCCCGCTGTTCTCCTATCGCCTACGCCCGGGCCCACGGATATATGGCCTGCCGATCTCGTGGCCCGGGCCGGTGCCGTCCCACGCTTTGTCTTAAAGCGGGCCCCTTCTAAAGTGCTGGCGCCAGGGGGTCAGGCTTTCGTCCCCCCGGCGCTCTCTTGTAACAACTCTATGAGTTGAGGGGGGCTGCGGAACAGCACGCGGCCTTTTCCCTCACGGCAATAGTGCGGGCGGCGGATCCTCCCCCGAGGGGCCGCCCGCGGCCGCTTTCTACGGCGGCCGGAGATCGTTGCCCGCCACCCGGAGGGGAGTGCGGTGGCGGACTCCTGCTCCCGTTTCGCCGCCTCCCTTGCAGACACTACTGCCTCGCAAAAGGAGGCGACGGCCGTCCATCCAGGATCGCCCCCGACCATGGACAGAACCAGGGCCGGAAGCGACAGATCCGCGGCCAATTCCGGACGGGACTCGCATCCCCGTTGCGTGCTAGTCAGGCGTGTGTACGACTACCAGACGACACTACAGAAAAAGCAGAGTCGCTTGACGTCGTAGCCGGCCCAGCAAGACCAACCAACAGCGAGGATGCAATTCCCGCCCCGGGAACACTCTCTGTGCAGGCGCAGTCGAAATAGGCATGGTTTTGACTACCAAATCAGGTCCCATGGTAGAACCCGGGACCCCAATCAGTATTCGCAACCATCCCATCGGGGACCATGCCACGAACAGAGAGCTAAGTTGGAAAGGATGTAAGAGGTAGACGGAAAGAAAGGTAGGACTCTGTCGCCTCGAACGGAGAGGGGAGTGAAGCGACGGATGCTCGGGCACCTCGGGTACGCACACCCGTGCACTCCTCGGACAGAGGAGCGAGCGCCCCTGGGGGCAAACCCTTCTATTTGCGTCAGGTTACTAAAAAAATAAAATTATAAAGAAAGTTTGAATATTATTATTTCTATGAGCTTTTATTTTAATGATTTTTTTTGCTATTACTTTTTATTTATTTTTCGTTATTTTTTAATAAGTATTCTAATTTTTGTAAAAACCCCAGTGACGCACGCCTACATTGCATAAGGTGCTGCCTAGCTAGCCGAATAGGGTGAGCGGCTACCGCGCAACATTTTTCTAATACTTACATTTTTAAACTCGTGATATCTTTCGAATGGAATATCCGAATTCAATAATTCAAAAAGTTATATAAAGGTATTGAAACAGTTTTGAATATGAAGTAATTTATTTTGATAAGGATTAATACCAAGATCCAAATAAAGAGCCTTTTCTAGGGGCGGCATTTCAATTAATTTTTTAAAATAAAAGAACACTTATTGTGGCATAACTATAATAGTTAGACATATGCTGTCGCGACACTTTTTGTAAATAATGATGTGTTCTGCAAAGTTGTAGTACATTATTTTATTCTATCATCAATAGTTTTCGCAACGCACGCGATTTAAATAATATTTTAGGTAATTTTTTTACACTTTGGGTTACATTATTAGAGTTTTAGTAAGGATCCCTAATTTTTTTGAAAATATAATATAGCCTATGTCACCCGGGGATAGTGTAGCTTCCTAACAATGAAAGAATTTTTTAAATCGGGTCAGTAGTTTCGGAGCCTATTCAAAGCAAACAAACAAACAAACAAACAAACAATCAAATCTTTCCTCTTTATAATAGTAAGTATAGATATAATACCTGTGTCAAAAGGTTCCGCTGTCCACTAGACTTTACAAATAATTAAAGTATGATAGGTATGCATATGTGCACGTGTGAGTGTGCGCATGTGCGTGTGTATGCGCGCTCGCGTGTGTTTAATACTTATCTAAATATTTACTTTAATTGTTAAGTATCACTGTAATTGTACTAGTTACCGATAAAGTAAAACAAAAAGTAATAAGAAATATATCTATAGCTTTAAAGATAAATGGAACTAAAAAGTGTAAAATAATTCTCAATATAGGAATGAAATAATGAACAAAAAATGGAATCGGTTACAAATAAACATACATACAATTGAAACTAACAAAAACGTGTTACAAAAGGAATTTTATTTCACCTCTCAAGAATACTACCAATGGTAGATTACAATATTCACCTGATACAGTTTTTTATTAGTGGTCTTGGTCAATAACAGCGTGGCCTTGACCCCTGCAAGTTAAGCTGCTTGACGCGAAACATTACTTTCTCTGACCACAGATGTAATTCTTTATTTCCTTTCTTACCTTAGGAAGCTATAATTAATGGAGTTATGTGGTTTCAGTACAGAATTTTCACTATGCAGGGGTCGTGTAAGGTTATTGGCCCTATAGCCGGTGACGACCTGTCATAAAAGGCAAAAACCATCCTAGCTAGTTGGTCGGATACCAAATATGCCGCCACAGTAATCTTGTGTTTCGGTATAAGTGAAGTCCATAGACGAGTATAACTCACATGTTTTACAGCAATAAAAATAAAACATATATTACTAGACATAGGTAACTTAAAAACATGTGTGCACTTCACACATGATAGAAATGAAACCTTGAAAAATGTAAACTTCAATATAACACCGCATAAAGAACAGACACAAATATAGGACACACTTTATAATGTATTTTATCTCATTCTCTCCAAGTTATATTCTAAATGTATATATATAAAGATGTATATAGGTTTCTCTTTTTACTGTGACTTTTCCGTTTCATCGAGTTTCAGATCACAACGATGCTAAAGAAGTTTTCACTGCAAACTTAATAATTATTCGAATGATTCTATACAATTTGATTTGCGTTTCTGTCGAAACAGTTTGCAATCCTCTTGTGTTTTGTACCACACACACGTACAAGCAATAGATCACTTGCACCTGTAATATTAACGCTTCACTATCAAGCACACATGGCGTCACTTGGGGGTGAAACAAAAAGCATTTGTCAAAAATTGTAACAAATATATAGCTTCTTGTTACTTATTGTAAACTCAATATTTATTTAACGTATGGAACGTGGCCGAGAGACTTAATCGCAAATTGTTTTAAAATGCTAGAAATTGCCTCTAGAAATAAAATGTACTGTCCTACAAAGACAGCAGAAAACAACAATAAGAAATAATCATATAGGCACTTTTGCTAAAAGAGTTCAAAATACACTTTTGACAAATGAAAAGGTCCAGATAAATTTTATCTGTTAATCAAATTCATTAGGATATTGGAGGCTCAGGGTTGCACTCAAGTTTAACTTCAACAATTAGACACATTTCAAAAAAGCAATAAAAAAATCAGCAGAATAATTTTCCAAACAACACGTTTCCAAATAAATAACTAGAACAATTGTATATCTAAGTTTTAACATATATAATATAACCAACAAGTCGTTACGTACACTTGTGTAGTAATAAACCAGTGCATTAACACCTCGCCATATCAGCCTCCTTTGATGGTACAGATGTAATCTTGCTGTGTATGACTGTACCTCGTTTTCTTGATCTCAAAGTGGCTCTACTTCCCATTTGTGTTTGCTTTTAACGTTTAAAATATTTTAATGAATTAATCTTATTGATCATCATCATCATCTTTGCGTTATATCCCGGTTTCAGTCCAAACACTCGATTCGGCGCCCGGGGTCCGCTTTCCGACTTTTTCTTCTCCACTTCGCACGGTCTTTAGCATCCCTGGTAGTGAGCCCATTGACACGCATATCACCCTTTACGACGTCAAGCCAGCACTTTTTGTGTCTACCCCTCCTGCCGGGGCCCGGCGGAGGCGGCATGGTCAGACATTTGTTCCCTCGTAAGCATCCGGTTGCCGTAAAACGTGGCCATACCATCGGAGCCGACACTCCTGCAATTTATCCGCAATGTCACGGACATGAAGACTGCCGTGAATGCGGGAGTTCCTAACGCGGTCCTTCCGCGTCACTCCACACATCCACCGTAGCATATTCATCTCCGTAACACGCAGTTCCTGCTTGTGTCGCTCCAACACTGGCCACGCTTCACAGCCGTATAAAAGGACAGGCCTAATGATGGTCTTATAGACCTGTCCCTTCAACTTTACCGGCATCTTGGGGTCACAAATGACACCAGTTACCTCACGCCATTTGGCCCACGCGGCAGCAATGCGTGCCTTGACGTACTCGGTCTTCGCCATATTGATCTTCAGACCACCATTCTCAAGCGACTCCTTCCACGCCTTCACGCGTTGCACCAGCCTACCCCAGTCCGAATCTGCCAGCGCGATTTCATCAGCATACATGAGCAACCACGGGGGCTGCTCATGTGAGTTTCTGATGCTGTCTGACAATACGTCTAATACCACGCTAAACAGAAACGGACTAAGGACGGATCCTTAATCTTATTGATATGTAATATGTATTGATAAATATACGTAAATGTAATCTAGTTACGGTCTATTTTGCAGTCAAGTATATTCTAAGTCAATGTTATATTCTTCTGCTTCTACATTAATACAAATTTTATACAAAAACAATAGAAACTGAGATGCTACGCTTTTTATTACTGATATTTGACGCTTCCTTGTTTCTCTTAAGTTTACATTGTTTATTGACTACTACTTTCAATCCCAATCAGAAATGACAATTATGGAGTGGGTCCTATCATTTTTATTTAGTGACTCGCCAGACAACATTTTTGTTTGTAAAATTAGGATTTTAAATAATATGTCAAAAAGTTAGTGTTACTAAAAATGGTTTTAGCTACACTATCTCTTTGATATATCGAAAATCACGTTGGGGAGTGACACAATAAGGCGCATAGATAAGTTTAACAAATGATAGCAGTCACAATATCTGGACACTGAAGCGTAAGTTTTAAATACAATTGAAAGGAAAGATGTATAGGGTACCTTATAGTATACTATTATAATGGAATAAACAGGTAGCCCTTAGCCCTTACGTAGGCTTCTGTAAAATTATTTTGTTACTGTAATCTGAAATTATAGAGACAACTAAGCCTAATAGGGCAATATTAATAATAAAAAATTCTACTTTACAATTACTATACAAAGTCAATTTAATTACTAAATCTCCTATATAATAATATTGTCCAAATAAATGAAAAAAAGACTATTGTCGTTATAAATAAAAATAAAGTAGAGCAACGTGCAATTTATTCGAATTGCACAATACTATTTGCCACAATGGAACTCCTTTTCCGTCCTTTGTGTCTCATCCTTTGATTAACTTTGATCTAGGTGAGTGCAACGCGAAGTCACTAATGGATTAGAAGGTACCTGAATCTTGAAATGTATCTTGTAAAATATAATATATTTCACTTTTAAATTTTGGTTTTACCCGACTTTCATTGAATATTTTAATTATTTATAAAGATAGGATAAGTATATATGTATTTTAACAAAACCCTTATGAACCAGCCATTTTGTGAATTTCATGAACCAGCCCCTCGAACTTTATGAACCAGCGGTGGACGATGCAGAAAAATGGCAGGCAGACCGACAGCTTCCTGGCAGGCAGACCGATAGCTTCCGTTCTTTCTCCTGTTATGAATAGTAACCAGTGATGGAATATAACGCAGACCGACAGATAGCCTCCGCACGCGACGACGACCGAACGAAAAAGGGACCTGGTCCTACTTGCGGCGCTTTATATAGAAGCGGTCGGCCTGTCCCTCACTCGTCCCCATTCCACACTCCGGAAGCGACTCTCATTGGTCGCTTATATTCCGGAAGTGACTCTCATTGATTGTCCAAACATTAGATTCTCATTAGTCGCATAAACTCCGGAAGTGTTACACTCCGGAAGTGATTCTCTTTGGTTGTTTTAAATATTAGTCAGTGTTTCCAATAAGATAATTTTGAGTTCGATATTCATAACATGTATATGGTAAGTAGGAAATATTGGTTGGTTACTTTGGCCAAATTGCTCAAAGAAATGCGGACAACCTCTAAAAATTTATGATGGAAAGAGGCCACGCGGGCGATCTCCATTATGATAGACAGACCAAATAAGATCCCTTACCGGCATGTCAGTTGAGGCCATGAAATCGGCAGAAAATAGGAGTACCTGGCAAAATCTAATACGGTGAGTGATGAAAGCCCCTACAGACTAGACACGACCTTCAGTGGAAGCGGATGAAGTAGGCGACTAGAAAGAAAACGGAAATATTATAAAAATATCAATTTTCTCTCAGATGTTTGTTATTTTTTAATATATTTGCAAAATTTAAAGTCCAAAATATATTCACGAAATACTTGAGCTATAAAAAATAGCATAGCAAATCTTTAAAATACTTTTAAAAGTCATTAACTTTATTACTTCTTGCAATATTTTAAAACAACACCTGTGTTGTGTTCAATTCCAATTAGTTATTGTGTTACACTGTAAAATATACGCTATAACAATTCTACTGAGGTTTCACATCGCATTGTGATTAGACTAACACCGTATTTGCAATGCCTCTGGTGTTGCAAGCGTCTACAGGCCAGGTTGGCCGTTTGCCTGGCTGCTTCTGCTGCTACGGGTACTTCATCTTTAAAAAATAAACTCAAAAGTTGACTTATCAGTGGGTTCACGCCGATTGTTCACTATCCAGGCAGAATTCGAACCCACGGCCATAGTACTTTAAATGTCTGATTTCAGAATTTCAGAAATAAAAGAAAATATTAAATCAAAACATTATATTTGCTACTCTATGAACTATTATGTGCAAGAGTCCAACAAAACAAGACGATCAGTCAACAATAACTTTACATCCTCTTGCGCGGCCGGTATGTACAGTGCAGGGTCTTGGGTTAGCTTATTCGTTCTTGGGAAGGTGGGCTCCGCTGGGCTGGAAACCGCCCTCGTTGGCGACGTAGGTCACAGTGTAGAGAACGCCATCGGGGCCGGGGTAGGCGAATTGACCGCGAACTTCGATGGCTTCGTTATCGGTACCAACGTTCTTCAGGGCACCAGACTCCGAGGCGGACTTACCATCACTGGTTTCATAACTATGAAAAGAAATAAGTAATATTTATTACCATAAATCGCTTAAGCAAGGAGATAGAATGCATGCTGGCATGAATCGGTGACCGAATTGGATCACATTTGTGTAGTTCTAGTTTATTCTGGTTCATGCCCATTACATGTATGTTTGCTAAGCTGTTGTAATACATGTACTATTTGTAAGGTAATATTACAATCAGTATATGTATTGTCTAAAAAACTAAGTATTACTGTCTTATTATCATTTATATTAAAATAACAATCACACTACTTTTTACATCAACAAACAATTCAATGCACGAATGTGGCAGCCACCCTGGCGTAGCGGCTACCGCACTTTGGTACGCTCGGCGAGATCACGGTTTCGATTCCCGTCTCGCGTCTGGGTGTTTATGTATAATATGTATTTATTTAGAAAAAAAATACATGTAGTATATCAGTTGTCTAGTACCTCTCAATATATTTATTTTATTTATTTTCTAGGGCCCAAACTTGAAATCCACAAAAATAAAAATTTCGTATAATAATTTACAATTACGGCCTGAAATTTGTAATACATAGTTTTAGTGATGAATTTTTCACAGCTGTGCATGTTATGTAATCAGTTTTGTGTTAAATTATACATGTAAAAACAATTACTTGTATGCTCCTAAATTATTAATCAGATCGTGATGATATTTTTAGCTTTTTTAGGACTTCTAGGTTTTTAGGGTAAAAATATATAGGTTAGATAATGCAGTAAATGCAACGCACCCATATTACACATACATTACAACTATATATTATAGTAACAAAAATTACGGTTGTTAACCTGTTGACCGGGGAATGTACCATTGTTCAATTCGTTTCACAGTGTGGCGTTTTTTCTTCTTAATTTAAAGTAATACGAGTATCAGGTAATAATAAGAAATTTAATTTAATATAATAATCTTATTTATTTCGACAAAATATTTAATAAGATAATATATAAATTAAACAATAATTGCGTAGTATGATATTCTAAATTTCCATGACGAAAAATGTCGTCATGTGCATTGCAGTAGTACTTCATGTGTGTCGAAATATTTCGTCATACCCAGTTAATGTATAATATGTACAATATTAATAATAAGTTAAAGTGATTGAAGGTAAAGCTATAAAGACTTACGCATAGTTGTAGCCTTCAACACCGATGTTGTCGTTCACGTATTTCACGATTTCGGCATCCTTGGGCTCTACGGGGATAGCGGCAACAGCGGCCACCAACAGGGCGAACACAATGAACTGTAATACATAGCTCTTGTTAAATATAACTGAAGCGGCTCATATGCCGCTTATAAATTATTGGGACATTATCAGCATTCGCGGGAACATCTGCTGTATTAACTCAACCTAGAAAGGTGAGGCGTACCCTTGTCATTTTATTTTTCTGGACCTCTATATGGACCTCTCTTCAAGCAGGGGTAGAGTAAGAATCCTAATATCTACGGCCGGAGTCGGTCTGTCGTACAAGACGACAAAACAACCCTAGTCCCGTGGTAAGGCCCCAAGCCCATCTGGATGGCAATCATACTGGATCTATAAATATGCCGCCATAACAACCTTGTGTTGTATTCTGGTATTAGTGACCCAGATTCCTGTACCTTTACGGGACAGCAGCGTGTTCGCGGTGCCCCTGGCGTCGTAAACATCCATAAGCTACGGTAAATGCTTACTAGTGGGCTGCCAGCCTGTCTTCAGTTCCTCAGCAATAAAAAAATTCTCCTTAAATCTTTGATAACGTATTATATATAATATTAAACAAATAATAAATAAAAGTTTAAAAACATATTTTAAACGATATATCATCTCTTCGTAATCTCTCGAGCCGAGAGCTCTCCACTGTTGAGCACTTTAACATTATATATCTGATTGAAAATCTCGTGTCAGAGCATCGTTAAACCTTCACTGGGTGCAAATAATCTCGGGCCCTGTATAACTATTACAATATCAATAATATTCTATACTAATAGAAGAATAGATTTCCGTCAAATAAGGAAAATGAAATCTAGTTAATGATAATATAAATTCAATATAATCTTGTGACCTATTCAATATTTTTTACCTAAATTTATTGCACAGGTGAGACATACATAATCCATGATGGGTAAATGTCAAGGTTGGCGACTAGCCACTTAACATTCCGAGCGGATCGTCTGCTCATAAAACAAGACGGGTTCGAACATTTTTTATGATTATCAGATTCTAGGAACGTTAGTTATTGCAGCTATACTAGAATTTTATCATTAAAACCGTAGCTTCTAAACTTTCGCTTTGGAACGTGGGGTCTGTTTTTCTATTACTTTGCACGGTCCTTATCAATATTGTATATAAATATATACATATATTGTATATATATTAAATTGGGGCTGTAACCTGCTATTTCTGGTTTTATTACGGTTCCTGTTTAATTCTAGAAATACTAATAAAGAGTTATGATTATGAATAATTTATCGACAAGTGAAGAACAGATCTTCCCTCGTCTGAACAATACCATGTTAAATCGCTCGTGTATCGATTTACTTAACTATTATTAAGTAACTCTATTTAAGTTTAACTTTTATGATTTCACTGAAATTTGAATAGTCTCAATAATAAAATAACTCAAGTAACAAAATTATCCGTACAGGGGCGGAGAATGAATACTAACATCTGCGGCCAGGGTCGGCCTATCGTAAAAGATAACAAAACAACCCACTCTGATTACGTGGTATGGCCTCAAGCCCGTCTGGATGGCGACCACCTTTGGTCTTAAGTATGCCGCCATAACAACTATGTGTTGCTGTACCCTTATGGGACAGCAACCATAGGCGCCGGTAACTGCTAAATTCTAAGCGAGCCATCAACCTGTCTGATGTCCTACAGCAATAAAAAAGTAATATGTGGATGGTGTTATTTGAATGAACGCACTGTACTTTGTTAAATAATTAGAATATCTATATGTGAAAATAATATCTATATATGAGAATTAAGAACGAGGACTCCAAGCATCAAATTAGATTTATCAATGGTATCCCATCAAGGTCGATAATGATGCTCTAAGGAGTATATCTGCTAATTGTTATACCTCATAGGTGGCCCAAACTTAAAGTTATGCAGACCAGTTGATTATTACGCGCTTCTCATGCATTAACATTTCGAGACACGCCTTTATAAACATAACCGTGGTATTTATGATTTGCTTACACATGTTTTACATACTAAACACGTATGTAATTGCAAATTCGCCATTTTCATGTGAGAATATTGAAATGGTGGTTCAAACACTTCTCGTAATATATGTTTTGTATTACCGTAAAGCATTAACCTGAGAATTCTTTAAACTTATTCTAATCGTTTGATCTCAACGCTCGAGAAATTACATTTTTTTTTATTGCTTTGGGATAGCAGACAGGCTGACACCCCGCTTAGAATTTAGAAGTTACCGTCGCGTATGGGTGTTTGCAACGCCAGTGGTATCGCGAACACGCTGCTGTCCCATAAGGGTACAGGAACTTGGGTCACTAATGTCGGAACACAACACAAGGCTATTATAGCGACATAATTAAGACTAAGAGTGGTCGCCATCCAGACAGGCTTGGGCCCTACCACGTAGCTAGGCTTGTTTTATCGCCTTTTACGATAGACCAACACCGGACGCCGAGGTCAGTATTCTCTCTCTGCCCCTGCAGAGATAAAAATTAGGAAAAATCTTTACAAATATGATTGAACTCATCAGCCAGCTGTTGTTCCCGTATCTGAACCATTAATTCGGGCTCCGGCTGAGCTTCCATTTTCAACATTCATTGCTCTTGCAATAGGCGGCTGGGCCTAGATGTGACCTTACACAAGTCCGAGGCTATAGTAATCTATGGCCGACGACGCGGGCCGCCTCGAAACCTGCACATAACGGTGGGAGGCGTCGGCATCGGTGTTGGGGAAACGCTCAAATATCTGGGCCTTGTCCTTGACCGCCGATGGGACTTTTCGGCATATTTTGAGCAGCTGGCCCCTCGACTCACTGAGGCGGCCGGGGCACTCACCCGACTGCTCCCGAACATCGGGGGACTGAATTCATTGTACCGGAAACTATACAAAAAGACCGTACATTCAATGGTCCTTTACGGGGCCCCCATTTGGGCGGAGCACCTGACGGCCAAAAGTGCTGCGTTGCTGCGTAAGCCGCAGCGCACGCTGACCATCAGAGCCATCAAAGGATACCGTACGGTGTCCTTTGAGATAGCCTCCCTCCTCGCCGGATCCATGCCGTGGAATTTCGAAGCTCGGTTCTTGGCGTCGCTGTATCGGTTCTCACCCTACACCTCGTAAAATTGAGGTAAGCTGGGTGGAGCTAGGGGGAAATCTCACGGCAGTTCGGAAAAAAAGACTTGCGCAAACCAGTGCGGGTCAAAACACCCTCGCAGCGGTGTGGCCCGCCCTGCAAGAATAGATTGACAGGTGTCACAGCACTCTGTCGTTTCACGTGACACTGGTGCACTCAGGGCACGGCTGCTTCGGGCAGTACCTGTGTCGCATCGCTCAATAGGAGCAAACGACAGAGTGCTGCCACTGCGACGCTGGCAATGAGGACACGGCGCTGGTATGCCCCGCATGGGCATTGGAGCGCCGAAGCCTCGTCGCCACCATTAGTCTTAACCTCTCGCTCCAGACCATCATCCTAGCGATCGTTGGGAGCCAAGCTGGATGGGACGCCATCGTCTTCTTCTGCAAGACAGTCATGTCTGTGAAGGAAACGGCGGAGAGAGAGAGAGAGAGCGTGCTAGGCTCCCTTCCCGCTCACGCAGAGCCACTCGTCCCCGGAGGCTGGCGACAGACCTCCGGCCGCCGTAGTGACCGGTTGCGGGCGCAGCCCTCTGGGAAAGGGTCACAGCCTGCACACACGTCTGAGAGAGAGGTGCGAGAGAGAGCTCACCCCTGAGTAAGAAAAAAAATGCCAGGGCTCGTCAACCCCCCCAGCTTTGAAGAGGCCCGCGAAAGCGGGCCGGCGCCAGTGGGGGTCGCGGCTGACTAATCCGTCGCGTTCCATGGCTTCGGCACTAAAGGCGTTTGAAGGAAAACCGGGGTGGTTTTAGTGTGTATATCAGCGATGAACGTCCTCCAGCCTGGAGAAGGGAGGAGGTACGGGCGCATTGCCCGGGGAGTCCCACACTACCCCGCCGCCCGCAACTTGGTACCGTTTAAATGCTTCAGAGATAGTATTAAAAAGCTTTCTGAAATCACTTCAGGCCAAATCTCGATGAAGTAAAAAGCTTTCTCATAGTAGACAAATCCATACACACTGGATATCTCCTCTTTCTTTCTATAATTTGCCAGAGAGTATGAATATGCTCTATGGTGTTGCAGCCTTTTCTAATGGGAAAAATGGAATTTGCTAAGCCTTTCGAGATGATTCATGATGATCCTTGTATTTGCTTTCTTCGACACAGTCCAGACTTTTGAGGAAGAAAATTGGCAAAAAAATAAGCAAATATTCCCCAAAATCTTAAGGAAATGACATGGCAATATTTGTCTTGTACTTTGTCTTTAGTTATTGTAGTATCGACTATATATCCTTGTATATATAACTCCTAATATTCCCACAAAAATAGTTTTAATCACATATCATGCAATAAAATGACTCGCCATATCTCAATCACTAAGTTTATAATATTGCAAATGATGTAATATTTAACTTACGGATTTCATTTTTGTTGATTTGTTTTAAAGGTGGGCTGTCACGTTGGAGAAGGTGCAACGACGAATGTGATTGCCTTACCAATTCTGCACGTATATATACTGAGTGCTAGTCTGTTTAGCGTATATTTGAATATCTGGATCTAGTATTATAAACTTTTATTATTTGCACGGCAAATCTCGTTTGTATGACATTAAGATTTAAAATGTGATTGGTGCTTGCTTCTTCATTTTAGCGAATTCAAACTGAAAATATCTTGTAAGTGATTATTTAAAATACAGATGAAATAGAAGATTGAAAAGCAAGAATTTCAATTCCTATCTCCCGTTTATTGTTCTGGAAAAGCTCTCAGTTAAAATTTTCAATCCTACCGACAAATTTTAGCTATCCTAGTAGGACTCCCAATGCAATATGCACTCCGAAACTATTGAACCGATTTAAAAAAAATTCACTGTTGGGAAGCTACATTATCCCCGGGTGACATAAGCTATATTACATTTTCTAAAAAATTAGGAATCTTTACTAAAACTTCAATAATGTAACCCAACGTGTAAAAAATTACCTAAAATATTCTTTACATCCCGTACGCTGCGAAAACTATTAATGATAGAATAAAATAAATTACCACAACTTTGTAGAACACATAATTATTTACAAAAAATGTCGATACAACATATTTCTAACTATTATAGTTATGCCATAATAATTGTTCTTTTATTTTAAAAATTTATTTAAAATGCCGCTGCTAGAAAAGGCTCTTTATTTGTATCTTGGTATTAGAAAGAAAGAAAGAAAAAGTTTTTATTTGGTGATTTACAGCTATAAATATTTAAACATTTTTTATACTAAACTGCAACAATTAGCACCAAACGAGACAACAGCTCAGTGAATTGCTGCATCAAAACAAATCCACACAGCACTGATTTTCAGTGTCAATCCTGACAGTGAGAAATAACCTGACAGTAAAAATTTAACCTCATGCGCGCAAAGTTTCACTTCAAAAACTAAAGAACACGCTTTTAAAGAAAATCAAACTAAAAGGTAAAAAATAATTTTCAATAAATTTAAATTAAGGATAGTGGGATTAACAAAAAATTGAATTTTATTTTAAAAAAGTATGGGGTGCTTGTTATAAATATTTTATTGATAGATATTGGTAGAAGTAGTCATTTTGAAAATATTTTAAATAGCACTGACCGCTTTTTTACAATAAAATTCATTTTTTGTTACTCCCACTATCCTTAATTTAAATTTATTGAAAATTATTTTTTACCTTTTAGTTTGATTTTCTATAAAAACATGTTCTCTAGTATTTTTTAACTGTAATTTATTTTTATTATTTAGTTTGATTAACTATAAAATAAAGGCGTGATAATATAATTCATTTGTTGTCAATTTCCAATTGGTAAATGTTTTTATTAATTTAACGCCATCTTCTGGCAGTGTTCTTAATTAAACTCCAGATGGCGTTTCGGCAGAATTTTGAATTCGGAAATTCCGTTACATCTGTCAAGTTAATATAAAACGTGTAAAAAAGAGCAAAAAGCCACCGTCACGCGGTGCAGGCAAAGAATACAAGTTTGTAAATTAACACATAAAGCAATTAATTATAATGTGAGCTACAAACGGATGTCTGCATATTAATTGAAATGCATTTTTTTATTAATTGATTTGTATTTTTTATTACAATCATTTGTAAGTTAGCTCGAATTTCTGTACGCATCGGTGTTCTATATTATTTTTAGGCATTCTTTGCGAGTTTTTTTTACAAAATGAACTAAATTTGTTCTCACATCTTTGTTTTTACAATTTTTTGTCTCTTTCCACGGGCATACAAAGTGTTTCTGAAGAGTCCTTAAATGGGAGAAGTTATAGCAATTGATACTCATCAGCTAATTTTGCGCTTCAAAGTAAAAACATCAGATACAACCTAAATTTAAAAACTATAAAATGATGAAGTAATTCTATTGATTCAATAGGTCACTTCACAGTAACTTTGTAAATAATATTTGATGGACAATAAAGAATAATCTATCTGTCTATCACTTCTAAAATATTCATTGTTATTTCTAAAGCTACTTATAAGGAGACATTAATAAAAAATCAAAAACATTCCTAATTAATATTAGTGTCGGTGACATTTTTATTTGTCCTTGACATTCACTTTCCAATGTGATGTGAAGATGATCTCTTAAACATAAGTGTAACGTGTATTTATGATGTATAAAATTATTTAATAATTGTCAAACCGGCTCTTGACATCGAATTCAATTTGAAAGGTCAATCTGCACTCTTCGATTATGTTTTAGCTAAGCTTTAGTATTTCAGAGTTGAACTTTATTACATATAATGAGAAGTTCTATATAATATAATATAATTTAGGAATGATTATATTAATGTACTAGCTGACTCTGCAAACGTTGTTTTCAGTTCTTCCATCGTAAAAGGTTGTGAGATCCATGTAATACAAAATCGGTTACTTTATAAGTCCCTACTTAAGGGACCTTCTGTCCTAAGTTATTACGTAATTGGCTAACCTAACAACATCTTATAGTGACCATATCAATATTAAATATCTTTTATGTTTTAAATAAAATAGATTGACTTGGCAATCACAATAGAACCTAATACAACATTGACTGGATTGGGCCCTAGTTCAAGAAAATAACAAGCAAAGGGCCCAAAGGCACACTCGTGAATTATTATAAAATTAAATCGCGGAATAAGAAACAACACTGACTTTAATAATTCCTTACGTCGAATTTCCACGTCATTTAAAATGTCTCGGATCGCGAAATAGAAAATAGACCACACTATGAACGCCAATATTCAGATCCATCACAATGCAAACCACCATAATCAACCCTCTATATAGAAACAAATATCACGCGACGCGAAGCTTGGAGTTTGTCTCCGGCTGTTGTTACTCTCTTCGAAACGTGATTTCCCTGATCCGCTCTTCACGACGTCCTGACTCCGAGTCCCCCGCAAATTCTCACCTCATTCCTTATATCCATCGCCCAATACAATCCCTTACTATAATTTAAATTTCGTCACCTCGCCATAGCAAAAAAATGTTAATCAGTGTTTTAGAGTAAAATTATTTTACAGTGTGTAAACATTGTTATTTGATTGAGAAAAACTATATAGATAATGACTACATTATCCAATGTCAAAAGTTGTTAACCACACATTTACATCTAATATGACTTAAACTTCAACCAAGCTTTAGATTTGCAGAATAGTTGCCCCATCCTTCTACACAAAGTTCCCATACTGCCTATCCTCCTTCCCGCTATTACACTGTGTCTTGCATCAACAAGCACCCATTCGAAACACGAGAGCTGTTGATAGATTAAAATTGTAGAATATGTGAGTAAACAGAGAGGACATCCTTGAAGTTTTCTGCCTACTTACAAGTGTGTCCAATAAGATCGACATTTTCCTTAATTTTATAGTATCGCTTAAGTTTGAAATAGTTATATTAACTTGGTACCGTCACACTGGTAGCTCAGTGGTATTAAACTCGGTGACCACCCTAGAGGTATTGGACAAATCCCATTGCATTCACCACTTAGGCAGTTTTACAGTATAATTGCCATATACCGACAGAGCGGCAAAATATCGTGAGGAAACCTACATAACGAGAACACTGGTATGTGATCTCCGCCAATCCGCCTTGAACAAAAGTTATACTGTTCGTTCCCTCTGGCGAGAAGCCCAAGCCCAGTAGTGGAACGCTATGGGCTGTTGTTGGAGGATTAATTATAAGACTAACAGTCGAAATAGGAAGAAAAAAAATTTGTAACATCTATACGATGAATGGAAGCAAACGGCTCCGCTTTCGGGATTACTATTATACTCCTAGACCACTGTACATGAACATCCTTTTTTGCTTTGAGTGGATGTTTTGATTTATTTTAAAATTATTTAAATTTGGAACCTGTATGTGACGTTGACACTAAATACGACATTTTGTATGTTACGTTAGGTGAGTCGTTACGTCTAAATCCTCCTTCCAACAAGACAAGCTAGGCTTCCTTAACGTTTGGCACATAAATTATACTTAAAATATGATTGAAAAAACTTCTTATATTAACTTATAAACTGAAATGTACATTTTTTTTATAGCGAGAGTTCAGCAGACAGGCAAACGGCTCACCCTGGCAGGTGGTCACCATCGCCTATGGACGTCTGCAACACCAGAGGCATTACTAACGCGCTGCCGGCCTCGAAGAAATTTTATAACGCCTTTTTTGAAGAACCCGTATCGTACCGCGCTGAGAAAACCTCAGCCGGAAGCTCATTCCAGATCCTGAGAGTACGCAACATGAACGTTCTGGAGAACCGTTTCGTACAGGAAAGAAGAGGCTCCAGGAAATGGGGATGAACACCCAGCCGATGGCGTTATATATAAAAAGGATTTTTTATCTTTTTTACAATAGAAGTAGGTCGTTTGTAATGTACCGTTGTACACGTATTAATTATATGAATGCTTTTGCTGTATCTTTTTTATATTATCCATATGTGGCCATTCGGATAAGATTGAAAATATAATAATTAACTCAGAAAATCCCAATCGGAAATGGATTTTGAAGTGAAACTTCTTTACGCGCATGAGGATATAATTCTTACGGACGAAACATCCCGAAGATGTGAAACGTTTTTGTCAAAGGAGAGGGAGAGAGCGATTGAGAGAAAGTGAGAAAGGGCGAACGTAGCATGAAGCACATAGTTTCTAATACATACATTTTTAAACTCATGATATCTTTCGAATGGAATGTCCGAATTGAATAATTCAAAAAGTTATATAAAGGTATTAAAACCATCTTAAATATGAAGCAATTTATTTTGATAAACATTAATACCAAGATACAAATAAAGAGCCTTTCCTAGAGGCGGCATTTCAATTAAATTTTAAAATAAAAGAACACTTATTATGGCATAACTACAATAGTTAGTCATATGCTGTCCCGAGATTTTTAATGAATAATGATGTATTCTGCAAAGTCGTGGTACATTATTTTATTCTATCATTATAGTTTTCGAAGCGCACGCGATGTAATGAATATTTTAGATAATTTTTTTACACCTTGGGTTACATTATTGGAGTTTTAGTAAGGATCCCTACTTTTTTAGAAAATATAATATAGCATATGTCACCCGGGGATAATGTAGCTTCCCAACAGTGAAAGAAGTTTTCAAATCGGTTCAGTAGTTTCGGAGCCTAATCAATGCAAACAAATAAACAATCAAATCTTTCCTTTTTATAATATTATTATATTATTAGTATATTATTTTTATATTATAGTTTAAGCGTATAGTAATTGCCACTTACCAGCCGTAAAGGAAGTCATCGAGGAGAAACCTTATGGTTAACCCAGATCATCAGTGTATGTACCCGCCAATGCGCTTTGGATAAGCGTGGCATGTATATTGTCCGTTTTCTTTACTCCGTACAAGGGCGGAGTAAGAATACTGACCTCTGCGGCTGGGGTCAGTCTGACGTAAAAGGCTATAAAACAAACTAGGCGGTAGGGCCCCAAGCCCGTCTGGATAGCAACTACCCATGGTCAATAAGTATACCGTCATAATGAACTTGAATATGCTCCAAAGATCTTGGTTTTATAATTTTATAATTACATTGCTAATATATCTTCCTTTTTCCATCCCTCTAAGTCTTACAAATCTATAGCTTTCATCATCTTCATCTAAGCGTAGTGTCCCGGTTGCAACCCAAACTCTCACTTCGGTGCCGGGGTCCGCTTTCCGACTCTTTCTACTCCACTTCGCACGGTCTTCAGCATCCCTGGTAGTGAGCCCATTGGCACGCATATCACCCCTTACGACGTCAAGCCAGCACTTTTTGGGTCTACCCCTCCTGCCGGGGCCCGGCGGAGGCGGCATGGCCAGACATTTATTTCCCACGTAATCATCCGGTTGCCGTAAAACGTGGTCGTACCAACGGAGCCGACACTCCTGCAGTTTATCCGCAATGTCACGGACATGAAGACTGCCGCGAATGCGGGAGTTCCTAACGTGGTCCTTCCGCGTCACTCCACACATCCACCGCAACATATTCATCTCCGTGACACGCAATTCTTGCCTGTGTCGCTCTAGCACCGACCACGCTTCACAGCCGTATAAAAGGACAGGCCTAATGATGGTCTTATAGACCTGTCCCTTCAGCTTTACCGGCATCTTGGGGTCACAAATGACACCAGTTACCTCACGCCATTTGGCCCACGCGGCAGCAATGTGTGCCTTGACGTCGCAATCGATGTCATCAGACGTATGAAATACAGATCCCAGGTATTTGACTTAATCCGTGCGCTATAGCTTTAGATTAGTATAAATATAGGTATAAACGAGGTTTAAAAATTAGTTTGCCAAAGAAGTTTCACTTCTGACTGTATGTGTACTTTGTACGCACGTACTTTTTTTAAAGCTGGAGTTCTACAGACAGGCAAATGGTTCACCCCATAGCAGGTGGTCTTCGTTGCCTATGAACGTTACAGCATCAGAAGCTTTGCCGTAGTACTGTGGATAATGGAAAAGCAGAAAGCGCGTTCAAAATCCGGAGAGTACCCTAACATGAATGATCTTGAAAATTGTTTTGTACAGGAAAGAAGATGCGCTAAGAAATGGGGATGAACACCAAATACTGATAAAATTACAAAATACATTAAAATTATAATTATTTTACAGGTACTTAGTATCTAAGTGGTATTAACTAAGAGAAAAATCTCAAGGTCCCGAATTCAAATTCTCTGGTTACATGAATACCACATAGATAATTTTTCTCGTCTGATGTGCATATTATAGCTTGATTTCCATGTACTGACGGTGAAGGAAACCATAGTGAGGAAACTTTTTTTATTGCTGTAAAACAGCAGACAGACTGAGGACCCACTTAGAATTTAGCAGTTACCGTCGCCGCGCTCTGCAGGGTAGTTTTGACAAAACCGTCCAAATTTTTTTACGCACTAAACATCATTTAAGGAACCCTTTTTTCAAAAAAAAATTGTATGTCAAATTTTCACCATAAAATATTTCATTCCAAGGAAAATATGGTCACTAATTCAATCGTACAAAATAGTCATATGGTGAAAACTTCGTACGTTAACCTGTTATTACCTGTCTCTGTCACTCCCGCGTTATAAGTAAGTAATTATAAGTATTGTGTAATATTCACTCGTACAGATGCAATGACCGCCGTCCTCGCTCTTGTATTAGGTCATTGCACCGCATTTTTGCGATACCGATGGAGAGGTCATTGACACTTGCGCGCCATATTATGTAAATTGCGAGTTCTTAGGGATGACTTTGTGATGCTGATTACTCAACATTTTTGTACTATGTAATACTAAACTAAAATACATGTTTCTCATAACTTTTACCAAGGATTCTTCTGTGTGAATTTGGACGGTTTTGTCAGTCACCCTGTGTATGTATGTACCATGCTCTAGTCCTGCATTGGCGGGACGGGACGAAAAAAGCTAGTGAGACCCTAGCTGGTTGCCAGTTTTTGCGCTTAAGAGTATTCTGTTATTATTACTGTAATATTGTACTATATCCGTTTTTAAAAAGTTTTTTTTTTATTCACAGGTAAAAGAAACATGCAGATTCAATTTAATTTAATCACCTAGCAACTGACACAAAACTCAATCCTGTAACAAACCTATTTCGATAAATTACTAGCCTATGCTAATTTAATGTAATAAAATGTCTATATCCTTAGAAACAAGTTTAACCAATCTTTAGATATGTCATTTGAATACAAAAAAATATGTTATAGGCTATATAATATAATCTTATTATTATACTATATTTGGTAATGTGTTTTATTGATATTGTATAGCTAACTTTTAAATAATCAGTATCACACGTATTGTTTTAATTGTATTGTGTATATTATGAATTTATTAACCGACACGTTAGAAATATTTTCATATATGACAGCACTAAGCCTTAAATTTTTTTATTGCTAAGACAGCATACAGGCTGGCGGCCCACTTAGAATTTAGCTGTTACCATCGTCTATGGGTGTTTGCAACGCCAGTGGCATCGCTAACACGCTGCTGTCCCATAAAGGTACAGAATTTTAGTTACACAAAGTTATTACTTATGTCGGGATACTTAAGACCAAAGGTGGTCGCCATCCAGATGGGCTTGAGGCCCTACCACGTAGCTAGGGTGGGTTGTTTTGTCTCCTTTTATGACAGGCCGACCCCGACCGCAGAGGTCAGTATCTTTTCTCTGCCTCTGCACGGATAATTTTAAAATTTTTATCTGGAGTTCAGCAGACAAACAAATGACAAATTCGATAGCAAGTGGTCATCGTCACCTATAGACGTTTGCACCACCAGAGTTATTGCCAACCAGCCGCCGGCCTCTAAGGAATTTTGATAAATCCTATATCGTACTGGATGGGAAACCTAAGCCGAAAGTTCATTCCAAATCTGGAGAGTACGCAACATGAACGTTTTTGAAAATCATCTCGTACAAGAGAGAAGAAACTCCAGGAAATGAGAATGAACAGCCCAGCCAGTGGTGGACAGTGCGGTGATAGAAAGACGACAAAAGCACCATTATAAACAGTTCTTCAGAACACAGAACAAAACGGTGATATAATTATTATAGTCAAGTAAAGAATCATATAAAAACGCCGAATCTCACCAAAAGGAACAGTTGAAATGTGAAGCCTTTATAAGGTTACTGTTTCAGTCACTATTGCTACACCAGACAGAGAACCATTGTATTGCCAACTTCGAAAGAAAAATAGAGAAGTAAGACGTTTTAGGGCTTGTAAATTGCGTAAAAGAAATTTTACATTTTTTTTATTGCTGTAGAACAACAGACAGGCTGACGGCCCGCTTAGACTTTAGCAGTTACCGTCGCCTATGGGTGTTTGCAACGCCAGTGGCATCGCGAACACGCTGCTGTCCCATAAGGGTACAGGAACTTGGGTCACTAATGCCGGAACACAACACAAGGTTATTATGGCGGCATACTTAAGACCGAAGGTGGTCGCCATTCAGACGGGCTTGAGGCCCTACCACGTAGCTAGGGTGGGTTGTTTTGCCGGCTTTTACGACAGGCCGACCCCGGCCGCAGAGGTTAGTATTCTTTCTCCGCCCCTGCACGGATAAAACAACAATTTTCAATTGGACAACAATTGTCATATGTTAGGAAATAATTGTCATTTATACTCGTGTTAGTGAAATAATTTTTAAATATAAATCTTAACAATAAAATACGGTAAAAGTGATTAGCTATCTCTTTCGAATAAGTTCCTAAAAGTGACGAATACTCTTTATATTTGCTTAAAAAAAAGAACTATATTTTCCTTTCGGAATTGGGTTTAGGGCAGTAATAATTTAAAATAAATAAACCGTCACAATTTACACAGCGCCATCTAGTTTCAAAGTAAACAGAACTCATCCTCGTATGTTAATGGTACTAGTAGTAATAGTACAAGTAACAATACAAGTTATATATATACATACCCGGTAATCCACTAGATTTGGGAATCAAACCCGTGATCGCTGGCGTTCCAACGTGCGATATCCGTTGTGCCACAGAGGTTATAAAAATGTGTCGAAAATTCTAACCTTCTGACAATACTGAACACGGGCATTTTTTTTTTTTTTTTTTTACGGGGTGGGGAAATCCTCATGGACTACCTCCGCCTGGGGAAAGGCGGAGGGGCGTGCCGGATTCTTACCGGCTAAAACCACCACCCCGGTGTCTCCTCACACGTGCGCGCGGGGCCGCGGGTATCCAAATTCTTCCGCAGCCCCACACTAGTGCTGGCCCGGTGTGTCCGGGCCTCGTCTCCTGCACGGGGTAGTGAGGTGTTTAACTACCCCGTGCATCGCCTCAGAGGCGCGCGCCGACACCCGCGCGCGCCTCCACCTCGGGTCCATCGAATAGGGGGCGGGAACTTCCCCAAGTCCCTCGCCCCTGGACCTATTCATGGGGGCTGGAAAAGGGCGTTGTCCGCCCTTCTCCTGCGCCCGGTGCGCCTTCTGCGGCCGGGGAAGGGAGTCGAGATCTCCCTCTCCCGTTCCGCAGTTTCCTTCTGCGACATTACGTCCTCACAGAAGGACACCACTGCGTCCCACGACTCTGCGCTACCGACCATCCTCCGCACTACGGCCGGCAGCGACAGATCGCCTCCCACTTCATTTATGAGGACACGGCGCTGCTCCTCCCAAGCTACACACTCGGCGAGCGTGTGTTGCGCCGTATCCTCCCCGCAATGGACGCAGTGGTGGCACCGAGCGTCCGGCTCCCTGTCTATGCGGCACAGGTACTTGCCGAAGCAGTCGTGCCCCGACAGCACCTGCGTCACCCTAAACGACAGGGAGCCGTGCCTTCTCCCGAGCCAGTTGTCGAGTACTGGCCGGATCGCCTCGACGGTAGCGAGGCCGGCGGTAGGGCGCAGAAGCCTTTGCCGCCATTCCGCCACCAAGACCTGACGGAGCTCCTCTCGGCGCAGTGCGATCTGCCGCTGCGCCGGCCTCGAGCCCCATGCCCGCTCTTCCTCGCGCCATCGATATAATGACGCGGGTACTTTCGCCTCTAGGTCCCAGGGCGGGGATCCGGCCAGGACGCAAGCCGCCTCGTAGGAAATCGTGCGATACCCGCGGACGACTCTGACGGCCATCGCCCTCTGCGGTTTACGCAGAATGGCGAGAGTGCTGGCCGTCATGTCCAACGCCCAAACAGGGGCCCCGTACAGGGCCATGGACCGTACGATTCCCACGTACAACCGCCTACAGGCGGCGCTCGGGCCCCCCAAGTTGGGAAGCAACGTCGAAAGCGCGCCCGCTGCACCCATCAGCTTGGGCGCCAGCCGCCGGAAGTGGGGCCCGAATTCCCATCGGCTGTCGAGCACCAGTCCCAGATACTTCATGGTGGACTCGACAGCTATCCGGGCCCCGCTGACCACGATGTGTGATCCCGGCGCCGGCGCACGTCGGGGGCCATGAAACACCATGGCCTCCGACTTGTTTAGGGCCACCTCCAGGCCCAGGCGCCGGATGCGGTTCACCACCTGTGACACCGCAGCCGTGGCTATCAACGTCGCCTCCCTGTGCGAGCTCCCCCGGGCAGTGACAAGCGTGTCGTCCGCGTAACACGTCAAGTCGGCGCCCGACGGGAGTTCGCCTCTCAGCACCCAGTCGTAGCCGATGTTCCACAGGAGCGGTCCCAAAACCGATCCCTGCGGAACACCGCACGACATGAGGTGCCGACCGGCACCGTCACGTCCCCGATAGGTGACGCATCTACCCTCCAGATAAGCCCCTACCGTACGGCGGAGGTAGGGAGGCACGCGATGGTATTTCAGAGCCTCCCGAATACAACTCCAGGGTAGGGTGTTGAATGCGTTGGAGATGTCTAAAGACACCGCCAGCACCACCCCACCCCAGGATACCGTCTCCTCCGCCAGGGCCCTCACGCGCATGATGTTGTCTATGGTGGAGCGCCCCCGACGAAAACCAAATTGGTTGTCGTCCAGGTCCGGCCCCTCTCTGCACAAGTGGCTGACGAGGCGATCTGCGATAATGCGCTCAAAAAGTTTGCCCGCCTCGTCGAGCAGCACTATGGGCCGATACGCGGACGGCGAGTCCGCGGGGCGCCCCTCCTTCCTGAGCAGGACCAGCCTCCCCTCCTTCCACACACTGGGAAACTGACCCTGCTCGAGACATGCCGTGAAGAGTCCCCTCAGCTGGGGCTCTAGCTTCTTCAGAGCCAGGACGAGAGCTCGACCAGGAACTCCGTCGGGTCCGGGCGCTGTGTTCTTAGCCCGGAGTCGCGACACGGCCGCTCTCATCTCTGCTTGCGTCACCTCGGGGACATCGGTGCTCTCCTCTTCTGGAGATTCTGTGGCTGAAGGCGAAGCCATCGCCGGGGGAACGTGTCCCACTCGCTCAGGGAAGAGGGCCGATACCACCGCCTCTAGCAACTGGGGTTGCATACTTTGTACCAGTGGAGGCGCCCAGGGACGCAACTTGCCCCGTACCCAACGGTAGGGGCGCCCCCACGGATCCCGATCTAGGGACCCCAGCAGCTCCTCCCTGGCACGCGACTTAGAGTCGCCGATGGCCAGCCACAGAGTCTCCTTGGACGCGCGGTACACCTCATACAGCGCGTCTTCCTCGACGGAATCCCGTCAACGTCGTCTCCGGTATCGCGTGTACTGGCGGCGAGCCGCAACGCACTCAACGCGCAGCCGGGCGATCTCGTCCGTCCGCCAGTACACCTGGCGCCTTGCGGACTGTTGGCGGACACGGGGCATGGACGCGTCGCAGATCTGCGTCATCGCCCCGCGAAACCACAGCGCCACCGCTTCGACGTCGACGGGGCCGTCCGTCGTCGACTCCCAAATCCAGGACTGAACTAAAGCAGCTTCCTCGAGTAGTTCCTTGTCGATGCGCTTAAGCGCCCAACGCGGGCCGTCGTTAATCGGGGCTGTTGGATGGCGGCCGCTCGCGGTCTGGGCAGAGACGTCGAACCGGATATACCGATGGTCCGACAGCGTCTCCACCTCCACGGCGACACGCCAGTCGCGGACTCGGCTAGCGACAGAGGGGCTAGCGAACGAGACGTCCACTATCGACCCGCCCCGCTGCCGCATTCACGTGTATTCCGAACCCCGATTCAGGACGACCAGACCAGTCGTCACCGCCCACTCTTCCAGCACCTCGCCCCGAGGGTCAGTGACCGGAGATCCCCACGCCGATGACTTAGCGTTGAGATCCCCGAGCACCAGAACGGGACAAGGGTGATAGCGGCCTACTACGGCGCCCAACTCGACAAGAAAACTCTCAAAGTCGGCGAGACTCTTGTTGGGGGAGAAATACGCCCCCACAATGACGATGCCGCCCGAGACCGCAGCAACCCAGCCGCGGCCACGAGACGGGTCGATCAGAGCCTCGCCAATAATGGCCACCAAACCGTCAGCGCACCCCAGCCAGTTGTCACGGGCGGGGATGAAGTACGGCTCGGCGACCACAGCCACGTGGATCGGCCACTCTGCCATGCTCTGGAGTAAAAGATCCTGAGCTCTGATACAGTGGTTGATGTTGCCCTGGAGGAAATGAAGTTGTGCCATTATTGACATTCCATTCCCTCGGCAACGGTCCTGGGCCGGGAGTCGGCCGCGGAGCTACTAGCCTGCCGGGGCCGCGGGGTTTCCCCGGCAGGTTTAGAGCTCCTCTTCTTCTTCTTCTTGGCCTTGCTGGCAGGCGCGCCACAGGCCCCTCCGCCCACTTTATGTCCCGCTGGCTTCCCTGCAGCCGAACATAAGCTGCAGTTGAGCGCTGCGGAACACTGGGCCGCCTTGTGGCCGGGCTGACCGCAGCGATAACAAAGGTCACTACGGTCAACCTCAGCGGTGCACTTAGCCCGAACGTGCCCCTTCTCCAGGCACCGGAAGCACCGCAAAGCCCGGGGCTGCAGGAGTTTCATCCTCGCCGCAACCCAGCCAACCAGCAATCTGCCGCTTAAGGCGATCTTCTTCGCCGACGCTATAAGGCACCGAACCCAGACCACGCCGAGTCCGGTGGCGTCGGTGCGTATATCACCGGCCCGCACTTTGTCCGGCGGACACTCTCCGCTTCGGGCAACGGCTGCCGCCACCTCCTCAGAGGTCACGGAGTCGTCCAGACCAGCAATCCGCATCTCTGCGGTTTTCATTGGCCTGGAGACCCGGACGTCCTCAGGGTTGAGGACCTCCCTCATCTTGGCGGCCAGAGCGTCCGCCTTTTCGGCACTGCCACTCGCAGCACCAGCCACCTCGAACAGCCGCGCGCCCGTGGCAGCCTGCCTGAGGGTGACGGACTGAAGACCAAGATCTGATAATTTGATCTTGGCCTTGGCCTCGGCAATGACCGACTGGTACGTTACACCACGCTCCGCAGGTCCGGGCTGTAGCGTGAGCATCACAGCCTCGGAACGTGGAGCACGTACCGCCGGCCCTTTGCGACCGCCTTTGGCAGTCCGCCGCGCAGGCTGCGCAACCGCCTTTGCGGCTCGGCCGGGGGCGCGCGCTGTTGCTGAAGCCGTCTTGGCGACTTTGCGGGCCTTCTTGCGGCTCACGACTGTCGCCCAGGTCTCACCCTTAGACCCGGCAGTCGTGGGCTGATCACTCGATGCGGCTCCCTCCACGGGCTTTTTAACACCCTCCGCGGGCTTCCCCTTCTGAGGCGTAGGTCTCGGCGGGCCCTCAGCCCTCCGCCGTGTATCGGCCGCTAGGGGAGGACGGAGGATTTCCGCAGGGAGGCGCCGAGAAATCGCCTCCATACGAGCATTGACCATGCTCCCGCACTGGAGCATGCAGAGCCGGACAATGCGCTCGACCTCGTCGTCAGTATTAGTGCTTGCCGGTCTTGGTGCGGGAACTGGGGCCACTACCGATGCGGCATCAGGGGACGTACGTCGCTGCTGCTGCTCGCTCAGCGCAGCGACTTGTCGCCGGAGGTCCTCCAAATCATTTCGGAGACGACTGTTTTCCTCCTGCAACTTCACGACCTCGTCTGAGGCCGTCCTGTTGAGGAGGATGCCAATCGCCTCCTTAATGTCCGCGGCAGCTTCCTTTAGACCGCGAGTGAACGTGCCCTTTAGGCTGCCGGATTTGGTGGCAACCTTCAGGACTAAGTCCACCCCGTCTAGGGCAAGCTGGCTTAGGGCCACCGCAGATGGTTCCCCCCCTTCCGCCGCTAGAGCAGCGCGTCGCTCACGTGCGCGTCGGGCCATTTGCGACACTTCGTCGGCCGCGACGGCTTTGCGTTGCTCTCTTTTGGTGGCGCTGAGCTCAGCCTTTGAGCTCCCTAGCGAGACACAACTCTCGCCACCAGGGTCCTCAGTGGTGACTCCCATGTCACTCTCTGCTTCTCTGGCCGCCGGAGTGTTGGAGCGCACGAACCTACCCTGTGCGTCCCTCCGCGGCCGTGTAGCACTCAGCCCTCTCGAAGCCTGCCGACCTCTCCTCGCGGTCGGCAACTTCGGGGCCAGCAGGCCTTCCTCATCTGAGGACAGGTCCACTGACCCACTTCCCACCAGAGCAGGGTCGCGTGGACGTTTCCTAACGGAAGACGGACCACGCGGCCCTCCGTCATTATTTATTTTATGACTGATTCCAGTAATACTATCAGCAACAGGGGCCTGGTCGCCTACCCCTGTGCGTCCGTCGGTAATCAATTTATCACTCGCAGGCCCGGGTACCTGCGAGCGCCGGGCGTCAACCGGATCGCATGACAAATCTCTCGAGGTCTCACAGGTGACCTCTCTCGCAGAATGTGGGCCCCCCCAGAATACGCTGGGCCCGTGCCTGCACCCGAAGGCGCAGGGGAGGATTCTCCACCCTGTTGGGTGGTACCTCCCTGGGGTAGTACTTTCTCATTCTGCATTTTCATTTTGGTCTATGGTGTGGCGCTTGGGACCAGGTTTTTCCCCCTGGCCATGCAGCCCATCGGCGCACCACGGAACCTTAGGCTTCGGGTGGGCTGTTATAGGTCCCCCAGCCCCAGCCCACAAAGCTGGGGGATTCCGGACGGGACTCGCATCCACGCCGCGTGCCAGTCAGGCGTGGGTACAACTACCAGACGACACTCCAGAAAAAACCAGAGAGTCGCCTAACGTCGTAGCCGGCCCAGCAAGACCAACTGACAGCGAGGATGCGGTTCCCGCCCCAGGAACACTCTCTATACAAGCGCAGCCGAAATGGGCATGGTTTCGACTGCCAAATCAGGTCCCGGGACAAAACCCGGGACTCCAACTAGCATTCGCAACCATCCCACCGGGGACCGCGCCACGCATATAGAGCGAAGTTGGAAAGGATGTGGGTAGTAGACGGGAAAAAAGGTAGGACTCCGCCGCTTCGGACGGAAGGGGAATGAGGCGGTGGATGCTCGGGCACCTCGGGTACGCACACCCGTGCACTCCTCGGACAGAGGAGCGCCCCTGAGGGGGGAACACGGGCATACCACAACCTCCGCAATGATGCAAACAGGAGCAATAGTTACATAGTTTGTTAATAAAATTATTTGCGAAACAATAATCAGAATATAATACTATTCAATTGTCAATATGCTTTGCAGATTTTGAAATATGTTATATAGGAAGATTATTTATGTGTTTGTCATTCACGCTAAATTGGCCAAAGTCGGTGATGTAAGTTCATTAATTAAGAGGCCAAACTGATAGCGGGGAGAATATTCACGAGAGGTAGCGATTTTATACTGCAACATGTATTATTACATTTTATAATTGAAAAAAAAAACGAAAAATATTAGTATCATAGTTAAAAAAAGCGTGGGATTCTTTGTCTTTCGTACCATTTTTAACACGCTTTTATTAGCTGTAGTGTATAGTATGTATCTATGAGTCTATGTAACGGAATATTTTGAACGTGATTGTCACCCCTTTCAAAACGATGGATTAATTTCAAACTTTGCGCACATATCAAGGACGGATGACAATGCAATAATCTGTATAGTTTGTACCATTATCCTTACCAGGATCCGCAGGTTTAATAAATTTTCGCACCGGTTCTCGTCCGCTCACCGAAGTTAACCACCATTGGGTGTCGCCAGTACTTGGATGGATGACCGCCTGCACCACGTGACGGTGGCTTTTTGCTCTTTTTTTACACGCTATATATTAACTTGACTTGTATGTTACGAAATTTTCGGACTCGATTTTTACTCACTTTGAACAATCGAAAAATTCTATATTCTGCCGAAACGCCATCTGGAGTTTAATTAATAACACTGCCAGAAGATGGCGACCGATTGGGAATTGACAACAATTTTACCCGTCTGGATAGCGACCACCTTTGGTTTTAAGTATGCCGCCATAATAACTTTGTGTTGTGTTCCGGCATTAGTGACCCAAGTTTCTGTACCCTTATATAAATTATATTAACATTCTTTCATTTTTTTGTTAATCAAACTAAAAAGTTAAAAACAAATTATTGTTTCAAAAAACTAAAAATCCACGCTTCTATAGAAAATCAAACTAAAAGGTAAAAATAATTTTCAATAAATTTAAATTAAGGATAGTGTGATTAACAACAAATTTTAGTGTAAAAAAGTGTGGGGTGTAAAAAAGTGGATCAAAATTGTGTTCAAAAGAGTCAATCTATACTACTATTATAAAGAGGAAAGATTTGATTGTATGTTTGTTTGTTTGTTTGTTTGTTTGCATTGAATAGGCTCCGAAACTACTGACCCGATTTAAAAAATTCTTTCACTGTTGGGAAGCTACACTATCTCCGGGTGACATAGGCTATATTATATTTTCGAAAAAATTAGGGATCCTTACTAAAACTCCAATAATGTAACCCAAGGTGTAAAAAAATTACCTAAAATATTATTTAAATCGCGTGGGCTGCGAAAACTATTGATGATAGAATAAAATAATGTACTACTACTTTGCAGAACACATCATTATTTACAAAAAGTGTCGCGATAGCATATGTCTAACTATTATAGTTATGCCACAATAAGTGTTCTTTTATTTTAAAAATTTAATTGAAATGCCGCCCCTAGAAAAGGCTCTTCATTTGTATCTTGGTATTAATTCTTATCAAAATAAATTACTTCATATTCAAAACTGCTTCAATACCTTTATATAACTTTTTGAATTATTCAATTCGGATATTCCATTCGAAAGATATCACGAGTTTAAAAATGTAAGTATTAGAAAACTGTTGCGTGGTAGCTGCGCACCCTGTTCGGCTAGCTAGGCAGCACCTTAGGCACAGTGTAGGCGTGCGTCACTGGGGTTTTTACAAAAATATAAAAAATACTTATTAAAAAACAACGAAAAATAAATAAATAATAATAACAAAAAAATCATTAAAATAAAATTTCATAGAAATATTCAAACTTTTTTTATAATTTTATTTTTTTAGTAACCTGACGCAAATAGAAGGGTTTGCCCTCAAGGGCGCTCCTCTGTCTGAGGAGTGCACGGGTGTGCGTACCCGAGGTGCCCGAGCATCCGTTGCTTTATTCCCCTCTCCGTCCGAGGCGACACAGGCCTTCCTACCTTTCTTCCCGTCTACCTCCTACATCCTTTCCAACTTAGCTCTCTGTTTGTGGCGTGGTCCCCGGTGGGATGGTTGCGAATACTGATTGGGACCCCCAATGAATGGGATTGCCCTGGGCCTTGATTTGGTAGTCGAAACCATGCCTATTTCGACTGCGCCTGCACAGAGAGTGTTCCCAGGGCGGGAATTGCATCCTCGCTGTCGGTTGGTCTTGCTGGGCCGGCTACAACGTCAGGCGACTCTCTGGTTTTTCTGGAGTGTCGTCTGGTAGTCGTACTCACGCCTGACTAGCACGCGACGGGGATGCGAGTCCCGTCCGGAATTGGCCGCGGACCTGTCGCTCCCGGCCCTGGTTCTGTCCATGGTCGGGGGCGATCCTGGATGGACAGCCGTCACCTCCTTTTGCGAGGCAGTAGTGATGCACTCCATCACACCAAGGACAGGCACAGGTGGAAGAACATTATAAAAGAGACACTGAGTTCTTATAAGGTGAATCACGACCCTCAGTAATGAGGTACACGACTCAAGGAGGAGGAGTGTCTGCAAGGGAGGTGGCGGAATGGGAGCGGAAGTCCGCCACCGCCCTCCCTCCCGCCAACGTAGGCCGCGTCGTCGGCACCGGAGGGCGGGCAACAACCTCCGGCCGCCGTAGAAAGCGGCTGCGGGCGGCCCCTCGGGGGAGGATCCGCCGCCCGCACTATTGCAGGGAGAGGGCCGCGTGCTGTTCCGCGGCCCCCCTCAACTCCTAGAGTTGTTAGGAGAGCGCCGGGGGGACGAAACCCTGACCCCCTGGCGCCAACACTTTAGAAGGGGCCCGCCTTAAGACAAAGGGCGGGCCGGCGCCGGCCCGGGCCACGAAATCGGCAGGCCTTATATCCGTGGGCCCGGGTGTAGGCAATAGGAGAATAGCGGGGTTTTTTAGTGGGTAATCGGATGGTCGAAGATCTTTCCCGGGGTCCCACATATCCCTCGGTCCCCCCGGGTCGGGGGAACCCGTCAAGAGAGGTTTTTCCCCAAGACCGAAAAAAAATAGAAGGGTTTAGGTATGTGTGTGTATATAATTTTTAATTTTGAAATTTTTATTAAATACCCGTGCGAAGCTGGGGCGGGCTGCTAGTTACAAATAAACAAACTATCAAACAAACCTAACAAGCATACAGGTGAAACTAATAAAAGCGTGTTAAAAAAAACTTTGTAATAGTCTTACACGTTGTGAAAGGATAGTAATGACAATGTTTATTATAATTAAATAAAAAATAGACAACTGACTTTCGAAAAATATTCTCAGTCGGAAATTATTTTGAATCTGCAATCCACAATCAATTTGCAATCCACAAGTGCCGGTTAGATTAAAGGTAAAATTTATAAGTCCGTAATAAGGCCTGTCGTATTGTATGAATCGGAATGCTGGGCTACAAAGGGGAGCGACGAAAGAGTGTTACATGCTGCGGAGATGAAAATGCTGAGATGGATGTGTGGAGTTGCAAAAATGGATAAAATTAGAAATGAGTATATTAGAGGAAGTGTGAAAGTAGCGCCAGTTATTGAAAAATTTATAAGTAATAGACTATCGTGGTTTGGCCATGTAATGTGTAAGGAAGAATGCCATATAACAAGGAAAATGATAGAAATGAGAGTGGATGGATACAGGAGTAGAGGCAGACTAAAAAAAGATGGATGGATTGTGTAAAAGATGAAATAACAAAAAAGGGTGTAAATTTTGTGATGCCTGCTAACAGAGGAGAGTGGAAGAAGAGAGCATGTTGTGCCGACCCCATATAATGTGGGGTAAGGGCAAGAAGAAGTAGAAGTTTTCTTCTATTTCTCGTGGATTTATCAGAATTAGATCTGTTGACAATCGGAGAAAATAGCAAACAGTAGCAACTATACACTTTGCAATACACTTTCTTTGAATTAGTTCGTATAATAATTTCATTTTCCGCGAACACTCTAAACTCGACCTTACTCTCTTTTATGCGTCTAGCAGAATTGTTGTGTAACAAGGTGAAGGCCGTGCTTCTCCGAAAGGTCACATTATAGCGAACCTTTTCATACAATTGGTTCTAGTGTAAACCTAAAAATTGGTTGTCATGATAATCCCACCTCATCCGATTTTCGTCTGTCGTCTACTGGCATGGCTTCGAACCTACGACTTCTTGATAGCGACCACTTTATCAATCAAAACGCTAAAAGACTAAAATACATCATACAATTTATACGTTGATCAAATATTAATCTAAAATTACCAGTTTGTTGGCCCTAAAATATAAGTACGTAACAGGCGATTTAAAGGAAAATTTCAGTACTCATTAATCCAATATAAATTGGGTATATTTTGCAACTCACCTCTGTACGATACAGATGTACGCTCTGGGGTAGGGTCTTTATATAGAACAACATATTTGTAGGATTTGTTAGTAAGTAACCGTCACTTGTAACTTGGTTTTAAACATCCCGTTATACATGATTTATCAAATAATCAATAGCAAAAATATAATTTTAAATTCATTTATATATGTTAAAATGAATTATTTATAAAATATTTTAATAAGACAAAATTTATTAATATCATACATATTTTATTTTTTATTAAATGGTTGAATATAGACAGTCAATAAAAAAAATTCCGTACAGAACAGAACCTCTGCGGCTGGGGTCGGCTAGTTGTAAAAAAACTACAAAACTACAAAACAACCATGGTTTATAACCATGCCGCCATAATAACCCAGGTTCCTGTACTCCTATAAGACAGTAGCGTGTTTGCAGTGCCTATTAAGTGGGCCCAGCCTGTCTGCGATTCCTTACCAATAAAAATAAATTATAATTTATTTCAGGTATTAACTCGTGTAAAATACGTCTTTATCCACAAAAAAAAAAATTAAAATGAAATAACAGAAATAAGAAACAATATTCAGTCATTTATATATTTTTTTAACTTCTACAAGAGTTTTAGATATTGGAACATGTAACAAAAAATTTGAAGAAATAATTATTATGATACTAAGGCGTAATTAAATCTAAACCGTTTAAGTTTAAAGGTTCGCGGCTGGGAAGTATAAAACTCCAGTGCAATAAGTTGGTGCGCCCCCATAGTTCAGAAGGGGATGCATGTCGCTGGTATACCCAACCCTGTGTTCCCGATATCTGGGCGAAGGAAATTATCATAGACTTCACAAACGTTATTTTGAGAAGATCTGTTTATTGTTTCTATGGATAAACAAAACCAAAAATACAGTGCCACAAAACCAATGTAGTCAGGGTGGCTGTAAATTATCGGAGGACAAGGTCTTTGGTACGCTGCTTTCAACGCTTTAAATGGATGACAGGTCATGACGTCTTATTCAGTATTATTCTTCGGTTAAGGGTTTATAATTAATTCATAAGTATAGCACTCTTGAGCTACTCTTATAAACTCTGATGAGCCTCCAGCTGAGTTTCAAAAAAGACTAGTAAAAATTTTTTTCCAAGCCCGTAGCTTTTGGTAATACCCCTGGTACAGCAAATGTCGTAGGTGACCTTAACCACCTGTTATCAGGAGGACCGGTTTTCTGTCTTCTGACCTATTAAAATCTATGCTCATGAAATAATAATAGTAAGAATGAAGTATTTTTTTCCCGATAGCTCATCCCGGTGGCATCCAAAACGTGCATTGTGAAGCCCCTGTTCGATGCCAAGTTGTGTCACAAGGCCCTTTCTGCCCCGCTCCTGAACAAATAGTGAACTGAAAATGGATATGACTAAATTTAGTTTTAAGTTTTGAGATCAATACCTCAATCACAGAAAAAAAACCAAACGATACTTTTCTTTTCCTGTCTTTAAATCAGCAAAAATAATAAATCAATTTTATCATAATTCATATATATATATATATATATATATATATATATATATATATATATATATATATATATATATATATATATATAGTATCAATATTATGTATATTACCTATGAAATAAATACATATATTTAGTATATCAGTTTCTTAGTACCCACAACACAAGCACTCTGTTGCTTACTTTAAGACTAGATGGCGATGTGTGAATTGTCACAGTATTTTTATTGTTTATTTTTTAATTCCTTCAGCTATTTATTTTGTGCCTCCAGGTTAATAACATAAAGAGACATTGGGAGTTCTCGACGCAAACTACGCTGAATTTTCTCTTTGTATCTTTACTTAACTGTGGACTTCAAATAAGTTTTTTATGCAACCAGAATTAATTACTTTGATATTGATGACAGATACCGACTACTACTTGCGGCGTAAGGAAACAATGCCCTGGGTGTTTGCAACTAAAACTTATTGCTACACAAAATGTCAACGTCAAAGCAAAGCGTCAATGTCACTGTGACGAGCGGGGGAGCGGGCCGAGTATTCGGCGCGGACGCTCCTTGCCGACCAAGAAGTACGCCTCTTTCTGTTCCGGTTCAGCCACCGAAAAGGCTCGTGACCTCAAGAACCAAAAATTATGTCCAAGACTACAAACGTGGACACTGAGTTTTTAAAAGTAATTTCACTTTAAAATCAAATCAGTACGGTTTATTAAACTGAACAAGTATAAATGTATCCCAAATCAAGGTAAATTTTGGGCTCCAAAGTGAACGCGGTAGATACTACAGGGATAGACTAATTGGATAGTTATGATAACGAACCCTTCATATTACCCATCATTGAATTCAATCGATTGTTGACATTTGGTTGCGCAGCCCCGGTGATGACATTCGTCATTAAAAATGTGCTAATATATTTAAATTATATATTTCGTAATTTTCCAATAAATAATTGATGATGCTATCAAATATGTGTTTGTTCTCGGCGTTTGTTGAAATAACGCACCAAGGTTTACGAGTATTTGAGATTTGTTATGTGATATGAATTTTAATTTATTTAAATTGAAATTTATTTTATTTTATTTAAATTGAATGCTACTTGTCAAATGGAACTAGACAAAAGTTTATGTCAAAATTATTATTTTTTAAATAACTTAATATTGAGATTTATATAAGTACATTATTCATTTCATCATGTTATAAGACCTTTTAGAATAAATATTTTTATCTTTTTAAGGCACATAATGACGGCGAATGAGTTTCAGATTTAAGTAAATGAAAAAGCGATATCTTTCACTTTTAGATAAATTATGTAGGATTTAACAAGCCGCATTCTCAAAATGCTTTTACAATTATAAATCCTCAAAGTTAACGAATCTTTCAGGCATTTAACTGATCATACAAATATTTTAAGTTATAATTAAGTTAATTTCATACAAATCTATCTTACCAAGACCTACATAATGACAAAATTAAGTAAAGAAATTTAAAATAAGTTAATTAATTGGCTTATATATCAGTAAAAGTTTATGTCATCATGTCTTAACGAGGAAAATGCGAGAAATGAGAATAGATGGATACAAAAGGAGAGGTAGACCAAAGAAAAGATAGATGGATTGTGTAAAAGATGATATGGCGAAAATAGGTATGAATGTTCAGATAACGACTAATAGAGGAGAGTGGGAGAAGAGAACATGTTGTGCCACCCCACATATTTGGGAAGAGGGCAAGAAGAAGAACAGGTATAGGAGAAAAAAGAGCGATCAGAATTAATGCTCTATTCCTGTCTTTGCTTTATTACCTGCCTGTACATCCGCCAAACTATGAGTGGTATATAACAGTGTAAGAGACCCTAACTCTAACCAACCTGAAAACCTGTCTTCATCAATCGGTTCAACCAATATATGGTAAAATATTTTTTCTCCATACATGGGTGGAGTAAAAATCTAACCCCTGCGGCTGGGGTCGGCCTGTGGCAAAACAACCCTAGCTAGCTGCGTAGTGGGCTCCCAATCCCGTCGGGATAGCATCCTTGGAGTATAAGTATGCCGCCATAATAACCTTATGTTGTCTTCCGGCATTAGTGATCCAGGTTCCTGTACCCCTATGGGACAGCAGCGTATTCGCGGTGCCCCCAGCGTCACAAACATCCATAGGCAACAGTAACTGCTAACTATTAAGTGGCCCGTCAGCCTGTCTGCTGTTCCTCATGAATAAAAAAAACATGAAAATGAAACTTCAATATAAATTAAAGTAATGTTTTATTAACAATCGGGATCATATCACAGATCGCTTGAAGGAGTCAAAGGGCTGGGAAAGGGCTTGAGTATTTTTGGACTAGATGATGATTCATTTAGGTTTAGCTTTACTGGGGAATGTGTGCGCCGGAGGGCTGGAATCCGAGCTCGTTGGCAACGTAGGTCACGGTGTAGGTGACGCCATCGTTGCCAATATAGGAGTATTGGCCGCGGACTTCAAAAGCCTCGTTTTCAGTGCCAACGTTCTTAAGAACTCCGTCCTCCTTTTGGGAAATACCACTAGATGTTTCATATCTGTAAAAAAAATATCCCGTGTACTGAATTACCATAATTTCTAGTGTGAATATAAATATTTTAATAAGATTATGACCACAGCTATAACACCATAGTAGTAAAATACTGAAGCTAGCTATTGAAGTTTAAACTGTCACTTGTATCTACCGTTAATAGAACAGTTATTAATCAGAATAATAATTAATAATCTAGAAATTTCCGGTGCCTATACTGTAAGTTGGGGACCTCTCACGTGCATTACCTTCTTTCTACACCACTGGTGAATTTAGGTAAGTCTAAGGAACTCGCGCCCCTTGACGATGGTCCGTGTGAGTATTAAATATCAATATAGAACATACTAAACAATATGGAATTTAGATTGTCAACATAAATATGAAAAAATAAATTTTACAATAAACTATAGTTATTCAAATAACTAACAAATGTTTTAAACATATGAATAGAAAAGAACGATGAATAAAAAGAGGAAAAGAGTTCAACGCGTAGAAAGGTTTTCCACCTTGTAAAAAAATACACTTAAACAGTGAAAAAAATTGAAAATTATTTGATATTCTTATACTTACTCAATATTGTATCCCTCTACTCCGATGTTATTATTAGCTTGTTTAACGATGACTGCGTCGCGGTCGTTGGTTAAGGGAGGAGCAGCAACGGCGGCCGCGACGAACAAAGCAAAGACGATGAACTGGTAAAAATGAATACAAAATTAAAAAAGCTCCGTATTCGAAACAATGGCATAAATAAAACAACATTTATGTGTGACAGTAGCACATTTACTATAGTTTAACAGTTATCTACATTTCAGTTTGAAAGCTATTTATTCTTTAATATAGATGTAATGTATTTGAGTTGAAACATTTAATTATTCATCTATGTTAGATAAAAAGAAAATTCATGAAAAATATAAAATTACGCAAACACTTATGAAACTATGATAAAACTATAACTGTAAATACAATGATAATTTAAAATTTAATAAAACATTTATAAGCATTTAGATTATTTAATATAAATAGTTGTAGTAATATCGATTAAATTTGTGAAAATAGTTCAATACATATATGTAAACTAAGAAACATAAGAAATTAAAATGTATATAAACAATAAATGTATATAGGCTACGTTAAGTTCAGAGCAACCGAAATAAAACGTGCTGGTTATCCCGGTTGCGTAAGTAACCGCAGCCAATATGAAATATATATAAAATTTGCCCATAACTTAAAAATAGTCTAACATCTATAACAACAATAGTTTACTAATTTATATATATTTTAATGTAAGAAACTTTTAATAAGTAATTTAAATTAATCAAAATGCCATATTGAAAAATATCCGATAACTTCAAAATATAAAACACTGTCACGTACCGATTTCATTTTGAGTTAGGGTGTTTTTGTGGTAAGACTTGATGGGATGCTATCAAGCGACTGATGCTCGAGATGTGTGGCGGCTTCCATTTATACTGCGCCGGCGCATCTTAAGCCAACAAGGACACATGGTGACATTTGAACTTAGAATCTTCGGCCACAACGTGGGCTTATGTCCGGTAAGTATCGCGACGGTTATGGTATTCCGACTTAAAACCTTATTTTACATGGCAGTGATGATTGCTTTTGTTGTTATCCTTTGACATTCAATCAATAACTTAATTATTTTTTATATAACTGTTTATATACATTTCTCACTTATATATTATAGTTTTAACTCAATATTACCTATTTTAATTAAGTACATTTCATATTTTTATTTAGTAAATTATTTTGTGAAAAAGGTGTTGGGTTGAAGGTAACCAAAATTGAAAATCTATTTTGCGCCTTTGGTGGAATTTTCGACTACTCCCCGATTACCTTAGGAGGCATGCCTTTTTTTTTTTTTTTTTTTATACCGAGGAAAACTGTTACAGTTTCCACCAGTCTCCGGGGGAAGGCCGGTGGGGTATGTGGGATTACCTCCCGAGGAGGCTGCCTACTCCCCTCGGGCGGACCGGGGGCCAAGGCCGCCGGTCCTACCCACTAAAAACCCCGGTCGCCACTCTTGGCCTTAGAGGGGGCTTCGCAGGATCGCCTTTTGGCATTACTCTGCTAGGCCCCCAGCCAGACGTCTCCAATGAGGGTACCCCGAGTGGCAGTTCCCGCTGCCGGCGGTCACACTAGACCTGTCGGTGACCAGACACAGAGTGTCCAGTCGGGGTAGGGCACCCTCCGACTCATTGCCTTCGCCGGGAGCTTCCCCCGGAACTCCCGGCTGGCCGCTCTTACAAGAGAGCGACCGGCAACCCCTTCTCAGGGTGGGATGAGGTGCGCATAGCGTCTCCTTCCCCGATTCGTCCTACGCCGACGAATCGGTGGAGCCGCCGCGTCCTCCTCCCTCGCACGCTCGATGGCCTCCTTCTGCCGCATGACACTTTCAGCGAAGGAGACCACCGCGTTCCAGTTCCTCTCGCTGCGGAGCATTTGACCTACGATTGCCCGCAGCGAGAGGTCACCTCCCACCACACCCTGCAAATTAAATCGCTGGGGCCCCCAACGGCGCACTCGGACACCGTATGTTCTACGGTGTCTACTGGCGCGCCGCATTCCCAACAGGCCGGGTTCGGCTCCCGCCCCGCAATCTGGTGCAGGTACTTGCCGAAACAGCCATGGCCGGTCAGCACCTGCACCAGTCTGTATGTCAGGGTCCCGCTTGATCGCGAGACCCATTCCGACAAGTAGGGGCGGACTGCCTTAACAGTAACCCGGCCCGGCTCGGGAGGCCCCAGGATCCTTAACCAAGACTGGGTCAAGGCCTCCTGGGCGAGATCCCTGACCCGTCGCGACTCTTCCGGGCACAGCCGGAGTCCCCTCTCCCTAGCGTCGCGGCGCATGCGGTACGTCTCTGAGAGGACAACCGCATGCAGCTCCCAGGGCGGGTCGGCTGCCAGGAGTGCAGCCGCCCGCCAGGACACTGTACGGTACGCCCGAATGGCTCTCACGTCTATGACCCTCTGAGACCTTCTCAAGAGGGCCCTGCTACGAGACGTGAGGTGGTCTGCCCAGACAGGCGCACCATACATTGCCATGCTCCGCACGACGCCAGTGTACAATCTTCTCACGGCTGTGCCCGGCCCCCCCACATTGGGCAGGAGTCTGCCCAGGGCGGCAGCGGCCGAGACCAGCCTCGGGCACAATTGGGCAAGATGTGGCCCGAAGCTCCACCTAGGGTCTAGTGTGAGCCCCAGGTATTTCATCTGGGGCTTCACTTCGACCGCTGCGCCCCGGAGCACAATGCGTGCTTCTCGGGGTGGTCTTCTCCTGCGTCGTCCATGCAAAAAGAGGGCCTCCGTCTTTTCTACGGAGACCCTCAGACCGCACGACTCAATTCGGTCCATCACCAGCGAGGTGCTGATGGTGGATCTCCGGACTGCATCTTCGTAAGACTCACCCCGAGTTGCGACGAGGGTGTCATCCGCATAACACAACACCCTCGTATCGGGCGGGACTGGGCATCGTAGGACCCAGTCATACCCGATATTCCACAGAAGTGGTCCCAGTACTGACCCCTGCGGAACGCCGCACGCAACGCGCCTCCTTCGGACCCGACCGTGGCCATCCTCCCAGACTATGAAACGGTCCCGGAGATATGCCTCCAACAGCCTCCGCAGATACAGAGGCACTCCATGGAACCGGAGCGCCTCCAGTATCGTCTCGAACGGGAGGCTGTTAAAGGCGTTCGCTATATCAAGCGATACCGCCAGGACCATTTCTCCCTGACTCTCCGCCTCTTGTGATATGCCCTTCAGAGCGGTTAGCGCATCCAACGTGGAGCGCCCCGCCCTGAATCCGTACTGGGCGGCGGAGAGTCCCGGCTCTGCCGTGTCCAGGTGCTGGACGAGACGGCTCGCAACTACCCTCTCAAAGGTCTTCGCCGTCTCGTCCAATAGGACGATCGGGCGGTAGCCGGAGGGATCATCTGGGTAACGGCCCTCTTTAGGAATCAGGCAAAGCCTGCCCTCCCTCCACTGGGCCGGGAACTGTCCGGTGCTGAAGCACTTATCGAACAGCTCCCGAAGCCAGCCGCCAAGGTGAGTGGCGGCTTGGAGGAGCACTCTGCCCGGAATCCCGTCGGGTCCAGGTGCCTTTTTGGTGCCCTGAAGGTGTCGCAGGGCATCTTCTATTTCTTCTTCTGTTGTGGGGGGAGGATCAACGCTCTCCACTCTAAGCAGAGGGACGGCCATAGACGGGGGAGTGAATGCTCCCGGGCTCGGGAAGAGCCCCTCAATTATGCGATTGAGGGCCTCCTCCGACAGGGTCGCCGTTACCGGGGCGCCCGCAGCACGCATCTTCTTGCGCGCTGACTTGTACGGACGCCCCCAAGGATCCCTGTCAAGGCCCTCGAGGAGCTCCTCGTAAGCCCGGGCCTTCGCTTGGCTAATTGCCCGCTGAACGGCTTTCTTGGCAGCATTCTGCTCCCCCTTAATCCTCCGGAGTTCTTCCTCGTCCGGCTGCGGATTCCGGTGTCGGTACCGGTGGACGGCTCTGCGGGCGCGCTGCGCAGCGTTGCGCAGCTCCGCTATTTCGGTTGACCACCAGTACACCTGCCTCCGAGCCGGACGCCGCCGGACCCGTGGCATAGCCGCCTCGCAGACCCTTGTGAGGGCCGTGCGAAGGCGACCGGCCGCCTCCTCTGCTGTTTCCCCCGCGGGCGCTGGGTATGCGTTGTAAACCCAGCGCTCGGCGATCGCCTGGACCTCAGCCATCTCTTTGTCGAGACGGCCGAGTGCCCAGCGAGGGAAATTTTCAACTCTTTGCGGCTGCGGAGTGCTGCGGAGGGGGGAGACGCTAAATCTGATGTACAGATGGTCAGATAGCGTCTCTACCTCCTGCTCGACGTGCCAGTCCACCACCCTGCACGCGACCACAGGAGTGGCGAACGAGAGATCCACAATTGAACTGCCCTGTGGTCGCACGCAGGTGGGAACCGCCCCCCTGTTCAGGAGGACGAGGCCACTCCGCAGCGCCCACTCTTCTACGGCCCTACCTCTTGCATTGGTGGTAGGACCGCCCCAGGCTCGGGATTTGGCATTGAAGTCACCGAGGACCAAGGTCTTCCTCGGCGACATCCGGCCGACGGCGGCCCCGACGGAGTCGAGAAATGACTCGAACTCCATCAGGGGGCGGTTGGGGGAGAAGTACACGCCAATAATGGCGAAATCACCCCAACCTGCCACCGCATATCCCGACCCATTCTCCAGGAGTTGGAGAGGGAGGCTTTCACCTGCCCGGGCGGTCACTGCCACCGTGCCGTCCCAGTCACCGATCCAATTGTCACGGACCGGGACGAGGTAGGGCTCTGCGATAACTCCGACGTCACCACCCCACTCCGCGAGGGACTGCAGGAAGAGGTCCTGCGCCCCCGCGGAGTGGTTAGCGTTCCCCTGGAGGATGCGCACGCCCCCGACACTATCCATTGACAGGGGCATCCACAACCTCCATAACCGTCGGTTCTGACGTTCCCTGTCGTGGCAGGGAGCGCCAGATACCCTTAACGTTGGGGGGGCGGCATTCTTTACCCCCCATCACGTGAGTCGCCGTTTTTCCCGCATCGGCGCAGACGGCGCACCGCGGGGGCTCGTTGCATTTGTTGGACCCATGTCCCGGCTTCCCACACCGGAAACATAGGTCCGACCTATCCACTTGCGAGGGGCACATCGCTTTGGTGTGCCCCATCGAGAAACACTTATAGCACCGCCTGGGGAGCGGCTCGAGGAGCCTCACTTGGGCCGCCCCCCAGCCGATGCTAAACTCTCCGGTGCGTGTGAACCGAAGGGCTCCCTCGATGGGGCACTGGGCAATAGATGAGCCCAAGCCCCCTGGTCCCTGCCTGATCTCCGAGACCTTGAGAGAATCAGCAGGGACCTGCGCCGCCTCCGCCAACGCCGACAGAAGTCGCTCCTTGGTGACGGAGACAGATAGCCCGTGTATGTAGAGGCCAGTTCTTTTGGCTGGCCTCGACACGAGCCCTCTGTCCCCCAGGACCACTTTTATCCGGGAAGCAAGGAGGTCCGCCTTTCCCTCCTTGCCCTCCCCCTCAATTTCATAGAGGATGCTGCCGTCGGCAGCTCGGCGACTCCTGAGCCCCCTTTGGAAACCCAGGTCCTTAATATCCACCTGGGTCTCCGCCATTAGGGCCAGTTGTGGGAGGGTAATTCCCCTTTCCGAGGCACCCGGTGGCAGTGATAGTTGGATAACTGCCACCTTAGGGGGATCCACCTTCACCCGCCTCTCCTTTCCCTTTTTTCCCCCTGCTGGGTTTTGGGAGGAGAAGCAGCGGACGCCGGAGGCGCCGTGGCAGTACTGCTCTTCTTTTTGAGGCCTTTTTTACGGGCAACCACCGTCCATGCCTCCTCGAAGGGGCTGCCTCTGCCAACTTGCTCCAACTTTCGGTACCTCAGATCATTAATACAGAATAACGGTGAGATAAGCCGAGACATGAAAAATATAGTGAATGCAGGATGGCTGAAATGGCGACAGGTCTCAGGAACAATTTGCGACCCACGAATGCCAATTAGGCTTAAAGGTAAAATACAAAATATATAAAACCGTAATAAGACCTGTCATGTTGTATGGATCGGAATGCTGGATCATAAAGAGGAAGGATGAAAGGTTATTGCATGCAGTGGAGATGCAAATGTTGAGATGGATGAGCGGAGTTAAAAAAATGGATAAAACTAGAAATGAGTATATTAGGGGAAGTTTGAAAGTAGTGCCAATGATTGAGAAGCTGAAAAGTAATAGGTTAGCCTGGTGTGGCCATGTAATGCGAAGAGAGGAGCGTCTCGTAACAAGAAGGATGTTAGAAATGAGAGTGGATGGATACAAGAGGAGAGGTAGACCAAAGAAAAGATGGATTGATTGTGTAAAAATTGATTTGGTTAAAAAGGTGTGAATGTTCAGATGACGGCTAATAGAGGAGAGAGGAAGAAGAGGACATGTTGCGCCGACACCACATAGCTAGGATTAAGGCCGGAAGAAGATTTAGCAAATAATTTTATAATGATAACTTCAAATGGTAGTAACATATACATATGTACTTCGCTCTAAGATATATTTAGTTTTCCGTAATCAATTGCTTACCGCCCCTGATATCTACAGTAGTACAAAACCTACGCAGAAGCTTTTACTGACTCTTAAAACATTACTTTGGCAAGCTCGCAGGAATAATTAGGAATAAAAATTCTGGGTGTATTGTAATATTTGGCCGTACCGTCACAGTGCTGAATTTGGACCGCCACTTAGACAGGAAGCGCCATCCCACCACCCACCACGCTTATCCGAAGCAGATTGGTGACCTTGGTATGCAGATTTCCTCACAATATTTTCCTACAACACCAGTATACTGTTTCTATTTAAATATAATATCCGTATCAGTATATTACCCGTGCAGGGGCAGAGAAAGAATACTAATCTGCGGCCGGGGTCGGCCTGTCGTAAAAGGCGACAAAACAACCCACCCTAGCTATGTGGTAGGGCCTCAAAGCCCGTCTGGATGACGACCACCTTAAGTATGCCGCCATAATAACCTTGTGTTGTGTTCCGGCATTAGTGAAACAAGTTCCTGTACTCTTAAGGGACAGCAGCGTGTTCGCGATGCCACTGGCGTTGCAAACACCCATAGGCGACGGTAAGTGCTAAATTCTAAGCGGACCGTCAGCCTGTCTGCTGTCCTGCGGCAATAAAAAAAATAATACATTCACCAAAAATCTTCTCCAGAGGATAATCGAGGCGGATCAATAGACGCATGCTGTCTGGAGTGCCTTCTGGTAACTAGGAATCCTGTTTATTTATATTTAGCCCTTTAAGCTATTCCAGAACATACTAATAATTATAATGATTTAATGCTAAAATAATATGATGTTTAAATACTATATAATATTAATTGTTTTTAATTTATTAGGAGCTATAAATAATTTTACATAATAATGTTCCCGTGCAGTGCCCTTCGTAATAAATGCCACCTCAGTTTTGATAACTCGCCGGGCAGATCCTAGACGAGCTAACTTGATATCGTAGGACATTCGTTCCAATGATTGCCAAACTGACGACGATTGCTGAAGACCACACAAAGTCACAGAAGAAAAATTCGAATGTATAGTTGGTAGAATCCAGGGTTTTATTCTGAGGAACAGTTATCGTCGCCTATAGATGTTTGCGACGCCAGGGGCGCCGTGGACTCTGTCATATAAGGGTACAGAAACCAGGGTCACTAATATCGGAACACAATACAAGGTTATTAAGGTGGCATGCATAACGACCAAGGGCAGTTGCCATCCAGACCGGTTTGGAGTCTTACTACATAGCTAGGGTTGTTTTGTCACCTTTTACGACAGGCAGACCCCGGGCTTAGTCTTCTTACTCCGCCCATACACGGAGAAAAATAGAAACCTTTTTAGATTGTAATAAAAATAAAATGTTATTAGTAAATGCAGTAGGCGTAAAGCCACTAAATTTAACTAAAGTATTATGTCAATAATATTATGATTATATATATATAACCCTTTTAAAAATTTGGGTCATTGGTCATCATTAAATAAATATATGAATAATAATTGAAATTAACACGTTAAATAAACTAATTATATACTTTTCTTTTGTAAACAATTACAATTAAATATAAACACCGGGTCACGGGTAACATTATTGTCTCGAATCTGGAATCGGAAGTTTTAGTAAGAACACTGACTCTTGTGGCTGAGGGTGACCTCTCGAGAAAGGTAACCAAACAACCCTACACCTAGAGTTTCAAGCCTGTCTTGCTGGAACTACCTCTGATCTCTAACATGCCACACACATAAGTGATCAGGTTCCAGTTCCCATATGCGGACAGCAGCGCACCACCAACAGGTGCACCTGGCGTTGCAAACATCCATAGGTGACGGTAACTGATTACTATTAAATGGACCTGTCTGGTATTCCTCAGCAATAAGAACTTCGGGTACTATAATATAGCACGCTTCTAAGAAGAACAAAAAAATAATGATGATGAGACAAACACGTTACGGTCGCCTGTGGATGTTTGAGACGCCAGGGGCACCGCGAACTCGCCGCTGTCCGCATAGGGGTACTGAATCCTGGGTCACTAATACCGGAACATAAGATATAAAAAAATAAAAAAACAATGTCATTATGGCGGCATACTTAAAGACCTGGACCTGGCGTTGTCATCCAAATGCGCTTGGGACTCTACCACCTAACAAACATATCCTACGTAGTGAGAGATAATCGATGTTTTCTATTGTTCAATCTATTTGGTTTTATTTTAGTACCATAAATTATACGTGTATCGTTGACTAGCCTGTTAGGTCACAAGTTCAAATCAACTTGTTTGAGTTCATGCAATAATGTTTCTTGCATATGTACAACATAGAATTACCGTGTCTAGATTGGTTCTGACATAACTGTCACATTGCTTCATATATGTTTTGCAGATTTAGTGAAAGTTTAAACCAAACATTATTTTGAATATAAAAGACATATTGGGTGCATATGCACCCAGACCAAACAAACTGTTTACAACAGATAAATATTTTTTCTTCCGTTCAATTCAATTGTACAACCGAACTTGACCACTTGCATAGTCACTATATAAATATAATAACTCGGGCCTCCCCGAGAGGCAACGGGCAGTATACCTACCGCACTTGAACAAGGCGGATTAACGAGTTACACATATCGATGATCTCGTTATGCAGGTTTTCTTAGGATGTTTTACGTCACCGTCGGTCCATTATACTATATGCACATTAGGCGAAAAAAACTGCCTAAGCGTTAAATGCAACCATAGGGTTCGAATCTGGCACCTTGCGATTGATTTTCAAGTGTACCAATATATATATATATATATATATATATATATATATATATATATATATATATATATATATATATATATATATATATATATATATATATATATATATATATATATATATATATATATATATATATATATATATATATATATATATACCTAGTCAGGTCATAAATTCTGTCACATGTTTAATGTAAAATAATTGTAACAAGTTTATTCATTATGTAACCATTCATATACCAAAATGAACTTAACAAAACATAGATTCTTATGACATTAAAGTTTATTCAAAATGACCTCCGTGATTTTGAATACAAGCCTTCAATCTGCGCGGCCAGTCGTCTATCGCAGCACGAACGAGGTCCATGTCAATATCGGCGGCTGCCTTAATCAAGGATGTCTTGAGTGACTCCAAATTGGGATGAGGCTTTGAGCACGCCTTTTCCTCCAAGTGTTGCCATATCTTGTAATCTAACGGATTCAAATCTGGACTGGAGGAGGGCCAGTCTTCGTTCCGGATGAAGTCGATTTCACGCGCCGCCAGCCAGTCTTGTGTGCTCTTCGCTCTATGAGCTGGCGCCGAATCTTGTTGGAATACCCAGTGCCTGTTATTGAACATGGTATGAGAAACAGGTTCCACAAGGTTCGTCAGGACTGTATTTTGATACACAACAGCATTCGTTTTTACACCTTTCTCACAAAAATGTACCTCTGTTAAGCCCCAATAAGAAACTCCCAACCATACCATGAGCGAGAATGGAAAATGACCTCGTTGGACACGCGGAATACGGTTGCTCGCTTCTTCACTACTGTGTGCGTACGTACACCTTATCATTTTGTTTGTTGTAGCTCTCTTCTACGGTAAACATTTTTTCATCCGAAAAAAGAATTTTCCGATATTTTTTTCCCGCGTACCGCTTCAACAAAGCGCGGCATCTCTTCAGTCTCAGGTCCATTAGACGAGCATTCAAACGATGTCCTGTTTTTCTTCGATATGCCCGAAGCCCTAAGTCTTCATTTAACACCCTTTTCACCGTGGTTCTGCTTAACCCCATCTGAAGGGCCAACAGTTTCTGCTTACGTTTGGGATTTCTTTGAATTCGTGCCTTCACAGCTTTTATCACTGCTGGAGTCCTAACAGACCGAGGGCGACCACTTCTTGACCTGTCATCTACACTAAAGTCTTCATTGTATCGTTTGATGGTACGATAAACGAATCTTTTGGTTATATTCAAATTTTTCAGTATGTTAAAAATTTGAATTGGCGCGTAACCGCAACGATGCAACGCAATAACTGCAACACGGTCTTCTTTAAGCGTCCACTCCATATTTAAAAATGAGTAAAATTCTAAAAGTATACATTTTTATTTTCATGAACAATTCGAAATTCGAATTCAATAAACTTTTTTGTGGCCAGCATTATAAAAGAAAAGTTTTTACTGTGTGACAATACTTATGACCTGACTAGGTATATATGTGTGTGTGTGTTTCTCGAGCTATCCTTCTGTTGCTTTGAAAGCATTTAATTATAATAGAGTGTGTTATTGTATAAAAAACATGATAAACCAAAAAAGTCAAGAAATTTAGACGTTTTAAGGAGTTTATCGTTAAATTGAGTGACGTTATAAAAAGTTTACACTATATTTAAATCTTTATCTAAATATATTATGATTTTTAAAACCTCTTAAGATGTTAACAGAACAAGTGCATATGTCAGTGTATACAATAAAAGTTATTACGTAACGTACGCGAACAGCAATGTCGTGACTTACATCTCTGTTCGTCCCAGATTTTATGACAAAAGTTATGTAATGTATGTCAAGCTTTTCTTATAATCATTAGTCATATTAAAGCAGAAATTATTGCTATTATTTTCCTTAAAAAGAACTAAAGCGGAAATTGTAGAAAATTATTATTAATAATTTTCTAAAATCTTACCTCTATAGGTATACTAATATTATTTGAAAGAAATATTTAATAAATCGCAATAGAGCAGCTGAACGGGAGATAGATTAGAACCTAAAATAGGGGATAATAAAGGAATATATTTAAATAGACTATTATTAAAGCGAATAAAGAACTTTTTAATAGCTAGTTAAAAAGTTACAGTAAATTAAGAAAAATTATTTGTTATATGCTACATTTTCTACTGTTTTTACTCTGTTTCACCTAGTACAGTCTTTTATAAAACAACAAAAACTGGAGTGTTTTTGGACGGATAGCTCTCACTAACCACTCTTAATATTTTCGTCACTAATAACTGTTCATTCTTTTATTCGAAGCTCTTAATTCAGAGCCGCTGTAAAATAAAGAATTACTCGTTAATATACCTTATTATCTGTCAGTCAATTTAATTTTTTACTTAAAATTTTCATTATTCATTGAGGTTTTGGATCTACTTATCACTTGATTAACAACCTTCTTCATGGAAGTAGGTTTTAAATTTTTGCTATTAATAATAGCCGTCTCGTTGTTCAAACCGAGGACTATCCTCTAATGAGCGGACAAATACAGATGTAGAATATGAAGTTCACAAATTTTTGCTTGTTCTATACCAGTGCTCGAGTACAAAATAAATCTTAGATGAAGATCTGTTCTCCAATAAATTTCTTAGGCAGAATGCGTAACCATTTTAGCGGCCTTTCAACAAAATACGTATGAGAGGCATCCAAAATTTTGTATCTACCCTATTATCTCATCTATTTAATAATTATATAATCTTTCTCATAACCTTGACATGCAAAAACCACATCATAATGTCTTCGAATCATGAATGTCATAAATTACACCGGTTTTTCATTAGTATTGCTTCAATCGTGGACACGGATTGTAAATTAGGCGTTGATGTATAAATAAAAATGATTCGATTCGCTCTATGAATTTATTATTAGATTACAATCGATATCCTAAGGTCAATATGTTGTAATATATCTTATAAATATTAAAAGCCTTAAACCGTCAAATTCATGTTACAAATGAGTTTTGTATTATTTAAGGTCATCGCCCCATTTCTAATGTATTTAAAAAGGTGTCTTATATAGAAAGAATAAGCTAAGATAAGCCTTTGCTTAGAACGTAGGTTTTACTACGTACTTACTTTTATATAACACTAGATTAATCGTCAGCTTTCTCGCTGTCTAATGTCTCTATTCGTTGGAATAATTTTCAATAATCAAAAAGTATGTATTACTCGTTATTATTGATACGGATTATTGTAATGTAATTAAAGCAACGTGAAAGATATCAACTGTTCGTTTTATAATTCTTTATCTTAATTGCAGTCTGCTACCGATCTCCTACTAAAGGTATAAAGTAATATTAGACGTGAAAAACTTGTTACGAATTATGGTAATTGAACAAGGTTCCTCTGGGTACCGACTCGGGTATATATACTGGCACTACGTACAAATTTATATCTATTACATTAAAATTTCTAGGCAATGTGCGTACGCGCATCTCATAATATCAATCTTGCTTGATGGTGAATCAGTGATTTGTAATTATTTCACAGTTTATGAAATCATATAAGGAATTTCATACAGTCATCCGGTCATAACTTTTACAAGGCCTTGGGAATATCCATTCTGTAATAGGGTTTTGTATACACGGTCAACAGATTTTATTTTACCTTGGTTTCTTACATCACATCTTATCGCTGCAGACACACCTCTGTATACTTCTGTATACTTCCCTACAAGTAGAAAGAGATTTTTTTTATTTTCTTACCTTTTGGTCTTTGCTCTTCATTATAATATTCAACGCCATACTTTATGGTGTCCCAGCTCCTTTTTTTACAGAGTATTATCTCAAACATGTTTTCAGTTGACAGAGACTGCCCAATTGCTTTTTAAGTGAATTCCTTCTGTTTAGACACTTTAATTGGTGTCAAAAGTAAATAACTTAGCACTAAATCCAATCAATGTAGATTTATTTCTAATAGCTTTACGACCTGGATTAGAAGTAGAAATAACCCCTCCATTTTTCTTTTACTAGGAAGTCATAAAAAGTGAATACTGGATTACTCGTTTTGCAACAGATATCAAAGCTAATGTACTGTTTGGTATTTTTTCGTAGTTAAAGGACAGGCAGAAGTTACTCCTTTAAAAACCAAATACAGCTACGTTTATTACAGCTTTTTTCTTCTATCTTCGTAGTCAAAAAAGTAAGGTAGCCGAGAAAATACGTAAAAATGCATTGAAGTTTTAACTACAGACTGAATACTAACTCAACTGAACAGTTGACACGGGCGAAGATTTGGATGCAAATAGGATAAACTTTAATGACGATGATAAAATAATAATGAGCCCATAAACGTCGCACAGTTGGGCTCGGGCCTCGCCCTAGAAGGAATAGACAGACAGTAAACCAGTCATGTTAATCCAAAGCGGATTAGAGAGTTACACGTACCAGTGATCTTGGTAAGCAGGTTTACTCGCGATGTTGCTATGTGGTGATGTCCTTCACCGTCGGTACATAGCAATTATGCTATAATATATATGTACTGGTGAGAGAAACTGCCTAAGCGGTCTATGCAATCGTGAGATTCTACCTCGGGACTTCTAGAATTAGCTCTAACACTAAGCGATCAGATACCTTGTGAAGATAGTCTAGTATGTATTCAGCACTATTTTTAGAATTAAGAATACAATTTAAAACAAATCAGTTTACGGAAACATTGCAAAAAGACATTACAAATGCAAGACTCGCATTACTTGAGTGATTTTTTTTAAATGAATACAATGTAATCCTAACAAGAATGTTATTGAATAAAATGACGTAAAGAGGGTCCAATCTCATGTCTGCGGCATATCAATGTAATTTATTTCAACCTTTGAAGAATGCCGGAAGATGTCGTGGCTCGTTCTCGATAAGCACAGATTAAATTGACCAAAACGCAATGTTAATCGAAGCCACGATTGTTTATGGATATCTAATATAATTACTGCATTCCTTTCCAAGGCTAGTTTTATCACAGATCACGTCATTAAACGGCTAAAGTTTGATATTTTGGTAGCATGTTCGAATCGTTTGCTTTAAATCACTTTTTCACTCGTGGAAAAACCGTTTCCCTCCGACCGCGGGATAATCGGAAGGTGTGCAGTTCAGGCCTACTCACTTAAACCTGTTCTTCTATTGCTTTGTGTCTAAGCCAACGGAAAGATAGATTTGCCAATACCATGACCTAGATCGGCGCTGTCCTGTGCCTTAAGCCCTATAGGTGTTTTTTTTAATGCTGTAGGACAGCAGACAGGCTGGCGGTCCGCTTAAAATTTGGCAGTTACCGTCGCCTATGGGTATTTGCAACGCCAGTGGCATCGCGAACACGCCGCTGCCCCACAAGGGTACAGGAACTTGGCTCACTAATGCCGGAACACAACACAAGGTTATTATGGCGGCATACACAAGCCCGTCCGCTTAAGCCCGTCAGGATGGCGACCACCTAAAATAACGTTATAATATTATTATTTGCGCTACGTGGTAGGATCCTGAGGGCTTAGGGTGGGTTGTTTTGTCGCCTTTTACGACAGGCCGACCCCGGCCGCAGAGGTTAGTATTCTTTCTCCGCCCCTGCACGGATCAACGAACTTCGTCGGATAAGACGAAGGTGTATCGAAAAAATTTTGCGTCTTTGCATTAAAACTCCTTTCTTTTATTACGAACACAATTATCATGACCAACGTGATTTGAGAATGAAATATTTGAAAATAAGAATTGAAGACCGAGTGCATGAATGGCAGTTGGTTATTGTATTTTATGTGTTTATGTATTATGTATAAATATACCCTTTTTACTGTATCGCCCCTTTCATGTTCGGAGTCAAGGGGTAATCATTTTCATCCGCAGCACTTCTCTTATCAGTTCTGGGACTGAACAAAGTGGCGTGGAGCAGCACGCCACCTCCTCCTCGCGGCATAAATGCGAGCAGCGGAATCTCCCCCGAGGGGATACCCGCGGCCTCTGACTACGGCAGTGTGCGGTCGTTGGACGCTCTTCGACACCACAGTTCTGTCTTCTGTCCTGTGTTAGTGAGAAAGGCAGTATCCAGTAAGTTCACGCTCCTGATCCCGCTTTAAAAAGTATATGTTATAGTTGGAAGTTGCCAGTACTGGATCTTCTTCCCAAAGTCTGTTGTGGAGATTTTGGGGCCTTGTATTACCCCAGCGTAAACTCAGGTCTGCAACCCCCGGTGACGTGTTTCGAGCTGCGCGAGCATGCGCTCGCGATGCATGGATATGAATCCATGTTGGCGAGGCTTCATCGCAGATCTACGTTGGCCCATCTTGGCTTGGTGGACCAATCTTGGTTATCGGCAGCCATCAATGGCTTGTGATAGCTTATCTGTGGCTTAGTGATCTCGCGACCTCTGTTACCCATCTCCCAAGTCCAACGAGCATACTATTAGGGTTCTGGTGGCCAGGTGTGCTGAAATCTGGTATGTATTATAATTTAGAGTAGGCCGTACGCATTTTATAACAAAACACGATTTAGTTTTTCTAAATCTACCTTTTTATAAATTATTCAAAGAGGCCATTAAAATGTCTCAATTATAAGGCATGTTACATCATAAATGGTTGTTTTAAAGGCAAAAATGTTTGGTTACCAAGTTGAGTGTGGCCTTGCACTTTAAACAATTAAATACTTTTTTACATATGTAAATATTTTATTTCTTAAATCATTCGCAAATCACATGTGAGGCTGTTACGCTTTATTCATTAGTCTTAAATTAACTGAAGGCATTCCTAAGTAAAGATAAATAATGCGTATGTTGTTCACTTGTATTGCGATAGCTTTTCTTTATACTTCTTTCATTACATTGTATACAATCACGATATTTTGTTAATAATCAATAAAACTCCTTTTTGGAATTTAATATAATTCTTGTTTTCTATTTTTATAATACAATGATGCAAAAAAACATCATCAGATTTTATTTCATTGCGTATTCTGCCGTCTATATAACGGTGAGTGTTCTTAAGAACTATTCAGAATGGTGCTTTTACCGCAATGCCCGTCATTGGCTGGGTGTTCATTCCCATTTCTGGAGCCTCTTCTTTCTTGTGCGAAACGGTTCTCAAGAATGTTCATGTTATGTACTCTCCGGATTGGGAATAAGCTTTTGACTAATACTTTGACTATACTTCCCATCGCATGATGTTCTTCAAAAAAGGCATTTCTTCGAGACTAACAGTGCTTTGGCAATGCCTCTAGCATTACAAACGTCTATTAGACGACGGTGACCTTCTGCTATCGGGAGGTCCGTTTGCCTGTCTGCCAAAGTCCAGCTATATTTTTGAAGTGAAAACTTCTTTAGACACGTTGAGCACTTTTTGAGTGAACTAACAAATCATGGAATTCACGTCATCGTCACCGAACGCTTTCCATGAGCTATTTTTGCTCCAGTAATACCAACCTTATTTAAAATGGCTTAAGGTTTATCCTATAATTTAATTTATAATTATTGCATTGCATTACTTAATACTACATATCTATTCGAATTGCGACTTTATTACAATGATATTTCTTTGTAATAAAGTCGCAATTCGAATAGATATGTAGTATAAGTACTACTACAGTTGAGATTTGAAGTGAATTTTTTTAAATTTATGTGGAAAATGCCCAACGTTATGCTACTTAACAATTATGACGCCCATGACATCCCACCATTGGACTCGGGCCTATCCGTAGAAGGAACAGACTGTATACCCGCCACGCTGGTCCAAAGCTAATTGGAGGGTTAACATAACGGTAATGTCGTCAACGCGTGGCAATTACGTTATAACATTCACATCGAGAAAAACTGCCGAACTGGTGGATGCTTTCGTGAGATTCTAACCTCCAGATTTGTATTCTAGTGTGATACCACTAAGCTATACCAATATACTACGTACATATATACTTAACAATTATGTAACGTCATTATGATACTCTTATAATGTTGGTAAATTTTATATGCAGTATAAAATCCTAACACTAGGTCAGATGCCACGAAACCTATTGTTAAATCAAAGTCCCACAGATAAATCACGAGTCCATCCGTCTATCACTCCAATCAACAAACTAGTGCGTGAAAGTATGACATTAAGACTGCTCGAGGGTGCATCTGCAAATGCCACATCCATTGCCTCAGCACGTGTCGCAAAAACACCTGTAAGTCACTGACACATCGCGTTTGCTAGGGCTACCACAATGTACATTTTAATTAAATAAACTTAACAAATTATATACAAGAATAAAGCTTCCTTTTTTTATTGTTGCACTTAATAATAAGCAGTTATCGTCGTCTATGGATGTTTGTGACGCCACGAACCTGGATCGCTAATGCCGGAACATAACACAAGATATTTGCGACACTAAGGGCACCGTGAACACGCTGTTTTCTCATAGGGGTTATTATGACGACATACTTATAGACCAAGGGTGGCATCCTACCACATAGTCAGGGTTGTTTTGTCGCCTTTTACGACAGGTCGACCACGGTCACAGGGGCTGGTATTTTTACCATTCTTTCCGCCCCTGCACAGAGAGAACCTTCTTTTTACAATCATTTTATATATTTTTGACAACTAGTAAAGCAACAGTTAAGGTATGATTCCGAACTACGCTGCACGCAGCAGTGTGCAGCAATGCTGCCGTGGCACTACCAGTCCCCATACAAACTCTATCGCGCAGCAGTGCTGCCGCTGCATTGCCGCCGCGTCATTACTGCCTAGCTCGGAATGTACTCTCATATAAGCTTATAGAGATTGTATGGGGACCGGTAGTTCGAAATCATACCTTTAGCAACACATTGAACACTATATCTCTGTATTTTAATATCCCTAAAGTTAACAATAACAACTTAGGTGACCTTCGTGGGGAAGGCTAAGGTACACCAGAACTCTTGTGACCTTCATCAATCGGTTCCCGTCTCCAATCTGGGAGTTCATGTATGTATATAAATATTTACAAAAGAAAAGTATATAAATGATATATTATCAGTTGTCTAGTACCCATAAGACAGGCAAATTACTTACTTTGGGACTAAATGGTGTTTGTCCCAGTGTGTTTATTTATATATGTTATTTCATTTATTTTTTTACATAAAGGAGGTTTGAAGCTAAACAGAGTACTAAGGACATAAGCAAATTTTATTAAATAACACTGACACTATATTTTGTTTAAACACAACGGAGTGTAATAGGCGTGATTGATTTTTTAAATGACAGAAAAATACAAAGTGACGAAAGGTTATTCGGTCGGCGTGTGTAATTAGTGGTCAAATATTGTAATTTAAACCGGTAATGCAATGTTTGTTGTGAGGCGTTTATGAAGTAATTCCTTTTACGTACTAAATTATTATAATCATCATCATCTGTCTATCATCGTCTATTGAAGTTCTCTTGGACATAGGCCAAGGTTTATCACAAGGCTCTATCCAAAGCTCGTTGCCCCACCTCGCCGCTGGGTGTCCTACACCAAGTTTTCGAAGACGCGGTCTCCACTCGAGAACCCGTTTACCCCATTCTTTCCACGAGAGATATATCCAGGCTACTGCCACTTCAACACACTCGAAAAGCGATGTCGGGGACTTTGGTTTTCTGACGGATCACTACATTACGAATGCGATCCCTCAGAGAAACTCCGAGCATCGCTCACTCCATAGCCTGCTGGGTGACTTCAAATTGGTACATTATACTTGTAACTCTCTCTCTATTTATCACATCTCGGTATGCAAGTTTCGTCAAAATGAAAATTATGTTAAAATATACACATGCACATTAAGCGAAAAATATTGCCAAAGTGGAATTCCAACCAGTGAATTCTAGGTTGGCTACCAATTGTAATAACTACTTAAAGTATATCAAAATTTTAATCTTTGGAACAACAGACAGGCTGACAGACAACTTAATGTTAAGCAGTTACCATCAGCATCATAAGGATCAGGGATAGCAAAGCCTGCAGATCCTGTAACGAGGCAGATGAAACGCCTCTGCCTCTGTTGTGCCACTGCTGCTCCCTGATGCATAAACGTAATCTCACACTAGGAAAGAACATGCTGGAACCGGATGAGATACGAGCAGCTCCTGTCAAAAAACTGCTTCGTTACATCAACGAGGCAGGCTTTGCCAATGAGATATAGTAAATGTGGCGATCACAATAGTTCATTAAATCGGACGCAGTGATACTTGGTTGAACAAACTAGCATAGCCACCTTTCGAAATAATAAGCAGTTACCGTCTCCTAGTTAAAGGGGGCGGAATATGAATACTAAATCCTGCGGCTGGGATCTGCCTGTCGTAAAAGTCGACAAAACAATCTTAGCTACATGGTAGGGGTGGTTGTCGTCTAGGTGACCTTTCATCATATCTGGTCTTTAGAGATCAGATATGATGTGTTGTGTTCTGGCATAAGTGACCCAGGTTCCATCTCCTATACGTGGATCGCAGCACGTTAACGGTGCTCTTGGCGGTAACTGGTTACTATTAGGTGAGCCGTCAGCCTGTCTGATATTCCTATCATTTAAAAAAAAATACCTGACTGAGTTCTGATAGAGTCGAATAGCGTATATTAGTCTAAATCGATAAAATTGTAATAAATATCTATAGGTTAACTTTTATAGTTATTAGGCGATCTATAAAATATACAATAACACCTTGATGTAAATGCCAAACTATGTGTAAAGGCTTAGCCTTGATAGAGCATTCGGTATTTCATTTCATTACTACTTCTCAAAACACAGGAAGCGTTATGTTATTAAACATTGGAACCAAAGTCATTAATAACAAATATCGATTGATATTAATTGTTTTAATTTAATTAAACTGATGAATATTGGAATATCTAATAATATTCATACACAATAAATTACATATAGTATACAAATTAATCAACGGTATATATAGGTACTTTCAAATTATAAGGAAGGCCGTGTGTCCCAGCCAAAAATGAGTATAGCTGCTCTATCACTCGTCTAAGTCCTAAACCCAACAAATGGATTATTTTATTTATTTACAGCAAAAGAACCTTTCCTTTAATTAGAAGGAATCGTTCGATTTTTCTTTCTAAGTTTGGGGGTCAAACGGTAATTGTTAAAAAAAAATTTTACGCCAAATAAATAATTTGTAGCTCTGCTCGTGAAAAAGCTCGCACTAACTTATAAGTAAATGTTTAATATTGTCCAAATACGTGGCAACTTATTTCGGGTGAAAATGAAACCAAACGTTTGTAAAAAATAAAGTATTTATTAGGTTTGTTCGAATGACGTGAAAAACTACTGATCAAACTGAACAAATATAAACATTATTTTCACGGTAAAGACTGTTTCACTAATAGATAGTATGATTGTTGTAATAATACTGGCTTTTATACATATTTTCCTTTAGTATTCAAAATTCTTCATGCATTCTATGTTACTAGGTTACCATATACTTCAATGATAAACAAACTAAAATGAACACGTCTTTTCTTATTTACTAATACAAAATTACAACAATAATCCCCTCGAAAAAATCCAGGATGGGTTAAAGATAGAGAAAAAATACTAACCTCTGCGGCCGGGGTCGGTCTGTCGTAAAAGGCGACAAAACAACAACCCACCCTAGCTACGTGGTAGAGCACCAAGCCCGTCTGAATGGCGACCCCCTTTGGTCTTAAGTATGCCGCCATATTAACATTATATTGTGTTCCGGCATTAGTGACCCAAGTTTCTGCACCCTTATGCGACAGCAGCGTGTTCGCGATGCCACTAGTGTTGCAAACACCCATAGGCGACGGTAACTGCTAAATTAAACTAAAACTAAACTAAAATCAACCTGTCTGCTGTCCTATAGCAATAAAAAAAAATCATATCTTTAAAGATGCACTAACACTTTATCTAGATGTAATTTATGCCATGTGGCGTATCATAGATAAAGTAACGTGACATATTGAAATAAAAGAGCATATAGCAAAAAATCTCTCGATGCTTTCGCTGCGCAAATGGGCGAGGGTCGGATTCAGAGGACTGTCATCCTGCATGCCTGCAGCTTATTGTCTCTGTTGCCGTAATCACAACACAAAAGTTGAGATGTGACCAGGACTGAACTAGAAGATAAAAATTTAAGAAGACTTTTATTATTGTTCAGGGAAATTATTGTCAAATTATCATTATGCACTTGAAAATTATTTAAAAATAATTCATGAAATGCTTTATATAATTGCGAGTATTATATTCATCCAAAATGTTGCGATAAACAGCAGAGGTTTCGCTAGTTTGACTATGTTTTGCGTCACCGGCTACTTGCGGGGGTTAACAAACGTTTAGCCACGCCGTCTCTGTGGGGCCCTAGCAGGTAGACCCAAAAAGTGCTACATAGCTTGACATCGTATAGAATGATGATTATATTTGTCATTAGAAGGACTAAAACTTGTCTAAAAATATTACCGATTAATTCAAAGTCAGGTTAGCCTTGAAGAATGATGATCACTAGGAAATAAATTTATTATTAGCGTTGAACTTTCAAAATACTAATTTGAATAACTTTTAAACGCTAATTTATGCGTTATAAATGTTCCGAACTTCATTAAAATGTGGTCTTATTAACAAGGAACGATCGATTTTTTATTATATTCTAAACATAATTTATATAGCTGTATATGAATTGTAACTTTTTTATTTTATACGGAAAGCAAATAAAAAGTAAATAAAAATATTTCTATAGTGGTTTTTATTATCTTATTTGGTTTATGTTTTTTATTGAATTTATTCTTGGATTTTTTCGTATTATCATAATTTGAAATTTATTCAACACTTTGTATCTTCTGTACGCCTACATTCTTAATTCCATATTAAGAGGTATTTATGTATAATATTATTTTAAATAACATTTAATTAAAATTTGACTAGCTATGTATTCAACAGATAACTCTTCCATTATGTTAACAAAATGAAATAATATAATTTATTTCAGAGGAATAAAGCAATGTTAAGTAATAAACTTATAATAAATAATTTTAAAAATCCAGAGTCGGGACTGGTGTCAAAGTCGTAACGTCCGCAGGCTTTTCGACGAGTGAAAGTCATTACGTCACAGAAGTAGTCGAACTGGAGGCTGTCATTTTATACTTATTGTTTAGCAAATAGGCAAACGGCCTATTTAATGATGGTCTGGCAGGTGGTTACCGTCGCCTATAGACGTTGCAACACCAGAGACATTGCCAACGCGCTGTCAGGCTTGAAAATATTTTATAACGCATTAAAAAACCATATCGCACTGCGATGGGAAAATTTCAGCTTGAAGCTCATTTCAAATCCATAGATTATGCACCATAACGAGATAATTCATAACACGAAGATAGATAAATTAATCATAAATTCAAAAATTTAATTTTTAACGATTTCGACTCGGCATAGTGCTGAGTGCGGAAGCCCTATTGAATAAAGAAGAGGCAGATATTCATAAAAATAATTTATATTTTTAAGTTTACTTGGATTTTGTCGTTTGTTGTTTTGTATGTATTTGTATTTTACCAATAAAAATACTTCTTTCTTTCTTCTTTAAAAATGTAGTCAATAATTTTGATACATTCTTTATTAACGTTGATATATGAAGAAGCTAGATTATAAAGGACTTAGATTATTCCTTTTTTTGATAGCTGGAGTTCAGCAGACAGGCGCTTGCATTCCGCCCCCCTCACAGCAGGTGGTCACCGCTGCCTATGGACGTTTGCAACACCAGAGGCGTTAACAACGCGAACTGGCTTCTAAGAAATTTTTCATTTCGTACATCTTCTCAGTTTTTCATCAGATGTAATGTATCCATTATATTAAAGTCGTTTCAAATATGCTATAACTACTATAATAATTGCCTATGTTAATATCGATTAATAATTAAGAAATATTTATTAGTGTAAAGGCCTCTTATATACAATTTTGTAGTATTAATTCAATGTCAATTAAGAACAATAATATCAATTTAAGAATTAAACGGTTTGTTAAGAAATAAATTAATTCATTACAGTTAAATATGCAAGATTTCCAAGCATTTTTCTGACATCTTAATACATATGAGGTTATTCTCACGATTTGATTTTTAAATTAATTAATGATATAGGGGGTATTACTGTATAGTAATCCCCCCTATAAAACGGTAGATTGGCTCCGCATTATAGGAAACCCGTTGTATGAGTATTCTCGTATAACGCGCTTGTATCATATAACGCGTTATGTACAAATGATTCTCGTTTAACATTTCTCGTTAAAGGGGAAATCAAGCTGAGAATATTTAAAGGTACGCGAAATTAATTATGAACTGTACAAATAATTATAAATTTCAAAATACATACAGAAATATAACGTGTGAAATCATCGCGTTATATGGGGGAATATCCGTGCTATACGAGGGACTAAAATTGACTAAAATTATAATTTTTTTTTTTTTTAATATTGTGCAACAAAACCCTGCCCTAGTTTTCGTGCCATATTTCTCTCTCCATCCCAAGGTTGTCTGGAAGAGATCGCTGTCAGCGATAAGACCGCCATTTGTACCTAATTCTAAGCTGTTTTTTGTATTGTTTCATTAATTATATTGTACAATAAAGTATATTCTATTCTATTCTATTCTAAAATTGCGTAATATGAAAATGCGTTGTAAGAGTACCGAGTTATAAGGCGGATTACTGTATTGGCACTTGTTTAATATTCGGGTTTTTCAAGGATGTCGGAGTGCTAAGAAGAAATTATATATTAAATATTGTCATATTTATACAGAAGTATAAACATGACAATATTTCAAAATGAAAAATTTAAACAGGCAACAATTAGGCTACGTTTTTGGTGGAGGATAGTCGGGAATGCTTCACATATTATATGTTTTGTTTTAATTTTATTTATTTAGTTTTTATAATCTGTTAACGCGTTTATAACCACTGGGTTTTTAAGATAACCACGATCCAATCCATTCGGGTCGGAGGGGCAAGACAGCACCCCTGGCAGGGGGCCGTTGAGCAGTAGAGAAACACTGGTGTAGTTTAGTAGATACACCAGCAACGTTATGTCTTTGTCAACTTTGATTGCTCACGGAGGCATTGTTCGTAAATCCCACACTAAACCCCCCAAGCGGTGGGTTATGCTACAAACGTTCCCACCGCTGAACAAAAAAAGATCAACCACGATCCGTCCCGACCACAGATAAGAAGAATAAGCCTAACCTGTCCCTTACCAAAATCGTTCATAAAGGTGACAAAAGAAATCTCTTTGGCAATCTTCAAGCCACAAACGGGTGAGGAGACATTATCTGTTTTCTTGTTTGCAGGTAAAGCCAATGTCGCTGAAGGGTACCAACGCATAAATGCACGAAAAATTTTAGAACTCTTACCACCTTACTTAGGGTTCTGTACCTTATGATACAATGGAGATGAAACGTTTCCAAAAAAAGAATATTTGATTTTCTTTAAGAACGTTTTTACGCTACGTATAACTGCACTTCATTTGATTACATATGTTGAAATCTTAAAATACATATTACATCATTAAATGGTCACGCAAGCATTCATAAAAATGCAGAATTATGGAATTAAAATAACTAAACGCGGCATTAACATTATCGATTTAATCAAGAAATTATGTACAAGTAAAGGTCGGTTCCCACACCGCATCATTAATCATGATGCAACTGATTTAATGCATAATTCCGTAAACATTATTTTTAAATTAATACACATAAAACAATAGAAATATTTTTATTCGAAATGTAGCATATTACTAAGAACTCCGTTTACTCCTCCATTAAGTTCAGATCAGAGCCAAACAAGTATCCCCTTCAGCGGTGACATCGAGAAAGAACCGGACATTCTTCGGGATGAAGTGGTGGAGGGTTTGCGTCTGCTCAGGAAACGGAAAGCACCAGGGCCAGACGCCATTTCGGCTGAAATGCTTAAGGCCCTCGGTGAGAAAGGCATTGACACCCTGCATACCATCTGCAATAAAATATGGGCAAGTGACGAATGGCTGGCTGACTGGACGAGGTCCATAATCCTGCCACTGCACAAGAAGGGCTCGACGAGGCAGTGCGACAACTACCGTACATTGGCGCTCATATCTCACGCTAGTAAAATCATGCTCCACATTATTAACAACCGGATTCGCTACTTTCTTGACCAACAGATACCTCAAGAGCAAGCGGGCTTTGTAAAAGGTAAAGGCACAAGAGAGCAAATCTTAAATGTGAGACAGCTGATTGAGAAAGCCCGAGAGTACAATGTTCCAGTGGTAATGTGTTTCGTCGATTACAGCAAGGCCTTCGACTGCGTCAACTGGAACTCCTTGTGGATGGTGCTCGCAGAACTTGGCGTACCACAACATCTCACGCTCCTGCTTCGAGCGCTATACTTCAGGAGCCAAGGTGTAGTGCGAATTGATGAGGTTTTATCGCAACCTTTCTCCTTCGGCAAGGGTGTCCGTCAGGGTTGCATACTGTCGCCGATCCTATTTAATGCCTACGGCGAGTATATCATGCGTCAGACATGCGACAGTTGGAGTGGAGGAGTACGTATCGGAGGAGCTAAGCTCACAAATCTCCGCTACGCTGATGACACCACGCTACTAGCCGCAAGCGAAGAGGAAATGTCCCTACTTTTAAATAAGATCGAAGCTGTGAGTAACAACCTGGGCCTCTCCATAAACCAAACAAAATCAAAATCATGGTAGTAGATCGTGCAAACATCTTAGGACGCACCGGTGTCTTGGGCCTAGAGTATGTCGATAATCTCGTCTATCTGGGATCCAACATTTGTAATAACGGCTCATGTGAGACGGAGGTGAGAAGGCGAATCGGCATGGCCAAGGGCGCCATGGCTCAGCTCCACAAAGTTTGGAAGAACAGAGGAATCTCCTTGAGAACGAAGACAAGGCTTGTCCGCTCACTCATATTCTCAATCTTTCTGTATGGGGCTGAGACATGGACCCTACTGGCAGCTGACCGGAGGCGAATCGATGCGTTCGAGATGTGGTGCTGGAGGCGCATGCTCCGAATACCCTGGACAGCTTTCCGAACCAATGTGTCCATACTCCAGCAACTAAAGATTGGGACGAGGCTTTCCACCATCTGTCTCAAGCGGATACTGGAGTACTTCGGCCACATTGCCCGAAAAGACAATGACAACTTGGAAAAGTTAGTTGTAACCGGTAAAGTCGAGGGCAGCCGATCGCGTGGCCGTAGTCCGACGCGTTGGTCTGATCAAGTTCGCACCGCACTAGACACATCCGTCTACGAGGCGCTGCACGGTGCTGAGAATAGGAAGCAGTGGAAAACTACCATAAGTGATAGACTGGAGGGTGTTGGTCACGACCCTCAGACATGAGGACTACGACTCGAGGAGGAGGAGGAAGTTCAGATCAAGTGTTTAGGTATCATATGTATTTATTAGCAAAATACTTGTAAAGTATTTAAGTATTGTAGTACACAAGCTTGCTTTATCCGTGCAGGGGCGGCTAAAGAATACTAACCTCTGCGGCCGGGGTCAGCCTGTCGTAAAAGGTGACAAAACAACCCACCCTAGCTACGTGATAGGGCTTCAAGCCCGTCTGGATGGCAATCACCTAGGCCGTCATAATAAACTTGTGTTGTGTTCCGGCATTAGTGACCTAAGTTCCTGTACCCTTATGGGACAGCAGCGTATTCGCGATGCCAGTGGTGTTGCAAATACCCATAGGCGACGGTAACTGCTAAATTCTAAGCAGGCCGTCATCCTGTCTGCTGCACTATAGCATTAAAAAATCTCTCTGTTACTTATTTTGAAGCTATATAATGCATTGAGTTTGCATTTCCATAATACTACACACCTACTATACATCTATGATGAAGCGTTGATCCCGAACGGAGGTGGATCCATAAAAAAGTGAAGAGACGTCTGGCTACGACCAGACCAGCGATCTTAACCTGTCCAGTTGAGGAAAGTTTGGAAAAATCTCACCAAAACTCCTAATATTCGGCTGGTTCACACACTGGTTTTCCCCATTTTTCTATATGCTGCTGGTACATTGACACTGCGAGAGGTGGAGACAAAGAAAATAGACACTCTGGAGATGTGGTGCTGGTGAAGAATTCTTGGAGTATCATGGGCTGAGATTCGGACAAATGCTTCTCATTCTTCTATACTCCAAGAACTCGATATCAAGCATCGTCTATCTGTCTTGGTCCAGACTCGCATTCTCAAATGTTTTGGACGCGTCTCAAAGCGGCACTAGATCGCGCGGCAGATCGCCCATGCCGACCGACCGGATGAAATTCGCAGTGGGCTATCCCTTGAACGAGTGTAGTAAAAACACCAATAATAGAGAGAAATGGCAAGATATCGTGAGTCGAATCACAGCAGCCCCATAATACCATGTCGACCACGAGCGCTCTGAGAAGAGCGTTACAAAGAAGAAGACACACAATGTATATATAATATTTTATTTACTTCTCTTCTGTTCCCAATCGTCATAAAAAGCTTGTAGTAACTTTAACTTTTTAAATTATTTATTTTAAATATGTTTTATAGGCTATATACGAGTATTATATAAAGTTTCCGGGTTAAGGCGTGAAGAATGCATGGTAAATCGATTAGCTCACAACACTTGTCTTTTGAGATAATTGCCGTAATAAATTAGAATTGATCATTTTATTTTAGCAAAAAAGTTTAACAAACATCATACTACTGACATATTTAACAAAAAAAAACAACGAATATCTTGAAATTGGATTAGGTTAAACTGTGCATTGCATTTCTTAATTATTTTATAAATATGTAAATCATTATATTGGTCTCAATGACTCGTACCGAAACCAAAAAGGCTCAGTTTCGATCCAATCTGCTTACCTCTTAGGCAACTATTATGTCTAGTACTGATGGTAATCGGAAAAAACTTGAATAAACGTACCAACAAAGATTATCAGCATACGTATGCTACCAATATGCCTTAGACAATGGTATACTGCCCCCCTAGAAGAAGGTATGGGTTCGGCAGTGAGACCTTATGGGCTCAATTTTATTGTGTCTGTATCTATACACAAATTATTGAAACAGTATATCTCGGTTGCCACCGAAAAAACATCCAATGTTCACGCTTAATCGTCTGTAGAGCAGAGTAAACATACTAGCCTCTGCGGCCGGTGTAGACCTGTCGTAAATACCAACAAAATAACCCTAGCTGCCTAGCTAGGCGGGCTTGGGGCCCTATAAGGCGATAGGGCCCCAAGCCCGTCTAGATGGAAACCATTTTTGGTCTATGATTATGCAGCCATAATAATCGTGTGTTGTGTTCCGGATTAGTGACCCATATCCTGTACTTTTAAGGGACAACAGCGTATTCATAGCGTTGTAAACATCCATAGACCTGCCTTTCTGCTATTTCTCAGCAATAGAAAAAATAACTTCAATTTAAACCCCAAAAAAATATTTTGATAATCTATATATGGAAGGAAGTAACGCCGAAGACAATAACTAACATACACCTGACATACATTGCAAAAATGTGTAAAAATTTAAGCACTCGAGAAAATGTTTGCGAAATAATGAAACTCATCACCTCCCTACACCCACATTCCTCAAGCTTACCGCACAAAGTCACTTAAACTATAGGATCCTAAGAGTATTAACTGCTTGGAGTGGAATGTACTTCAATGTCACATCCGTAGGATTTCGTTATGAGATACTTTTATATCGTAAAAAATAAGTGGCAAAAGTGGATTGTCGGTGCTAGACATGCCGAAGATTCTAAGGCTTTTCGCTTCAGTGTTATTTCGTAACACTTTTTTGACGTCCTATTGACGTCTTTCAGTTGCTGCCTCTGAGCCAGGAATTCTCCTGGCCTGGTAACAAATATATAACTTATTCAAGTTATATATTTGTTACCCTCTAAGTACTGAAAAAAACCAACGAACGAAACTGGTTATTTTCTTCTTTTGAAGCACATGGTATACATGTGCTTCAAAAGAATGCATTTGAAAATGTTGTACAACAAGGCGATATCAACTTTATATTTTTGATTAAAAAACATAACATTATAGTTCCCTTAAACTAAGTTTTATCATATATACACTTGACAAAACAAAGTATTTATTTTTGTATTTTATTTATTTACAAACTAACAACAATAAACTACAACAAACATATTTATGAAAAGTAATATAAAGTGTATTTAAATTAATTAAAACGTCCACAGCCAATTTACATAATAAACAAAAAACTTTTAGAATGTTGTTGGTACATCGTGATGTTTTATTATCCGTACTTGTTAAAAACTGTGTTACGGCAAGACAATCCCATCCGACATTTACAGCTATCCTCACATACATAGGTTAAAACATAAAATTAATATTTGAATGTCAAAATTGCAACATTTTCTTACTCATTTTTAAAATCCCTGGTTAATATTTTGTAAATAATGGTCGGCATATCATCTGTCACCTCCATTGTGGAAGTGCTCTATGCCAATGTTCAGGCTCATCTCAACTTTCGCGCATGTTCTTGACACGCCGGCACCCGACGCTGTTCACCTTGACACCAGCATGAATGTCGCGTCTGCATAATTATTGAATAAAAATAAAAGTATAACTCAGATATTCGTTAACGGTGTGTAATGACGAATCATTCGGTCGATGCGTGATTTTTATGTGTGGTTCCATTGTATAACAAGATACGAGGATTTCTAAAGCAATTTTAACAGTCCTGATCAATTTAACAACACTTCAATACCAATTTTCTTTTAATTTTGTAATTAAATTTGTACAGAATAAAAAAACGAATATAAAATAACTTTTGCGTTTGTATTAGAAATTGTAGTAGATTCTTGATATTTGATAATTGGTCTGTAAGGTCTTATATCGCAATAAATTAATTTGATTTGTACAAATAATTGTCTATTACTATTATATTAGATAGAGTATAACTATGCTTAAAGAGCTGAATGAGTGATCGAAAGGTATGAGTTGTGAAAAATGGCGTATGAGTGAATGATCTGCTCGCGCTACTCCAAATTGTTATATACAGATAAGTGAGGTTTAAAGTAGTTTCATAGGAAAATATACGATTCTGTGGCTTAACCTGTTTGTTGCATACTCCCACGCTGTATATATTTGATAAATACAAATATTTCTTTACTTCATAAAACAGTAACAATATACTTTTGAATTGCTCTTTATTAGTACCATCTTTAAAAGTATGCTTCAAATTGTAGAATGTTGTAAAGTTATTTATTTGTGTATATTAGTCATATATTCTTAGTAACAATAATTTATTCATTAACATTATACACGATATTGGAAGTGTTACAGTAGTAATATAGTTACATCATGTCAAAAATATGATGTAACTATATTACTTTATTATTATATTACAATAAACATTATTATTATTATTACTTCGGCCCTGGAATAATAAAAACTGTATCTCAATAGATTAGAATATAATTTATGACTCAAGTATGAAAATTAAAAATTTACAATTGAATATTTATTTAAAAACTATGATACAGCGACTGGGAAAGTCAATGTGCAGCTGTTAAATATTAGATTCTTCAAACATAAAATCTTATGTCAGAAATAGCACACTAAGCGCAATGTTCAAGTTATCAAAACATCGATTGATCAGTCGATATCAGTTTGACAGTGGCCATGCACACAGCTAACTAAGATCCCGCCAAATGCCATAGCTGTGTATGATGTGACACGCACACGCCCACTCGCCTCACGTCGCACGCGCAACAGGGCCACGTGGGGGCCGCTAAGTGGTCATCATCCATTTATATTAACGCATTACAAGAGCGTTATTTTACGGATTTATGTTCAATTTTATATGTTTTATATTTAATAATAAAAGTGATGCGTTTACATTTAAGGTAGGGCAAGTCTAATTAAAGGCATTGTCACTGTCATTATATATTGTATTAGATTATTATATTTGTTTAATTAGTATATTTATCACCATCCTCCTTCTAGCATTTAATCTCGGTTGTAATCCAAACTTCTGGTGCCCAGGGTCCGCATTCCGACTTTTTCTTCTCCACTTCGCACAGCCTTCAGCATCCTCCCCTATAAGACGTCAAGACTAGGGGTCCCTCCTGCCAAGGCCCGGTGAAGGCGGCATGGTTATATTCCCCATGTAGTTAAACGTTCGCCGCAAAACGCGGCCCTTCCGCGTTCTCACATCCACCGCAGCATATTCGTCTCCGTAACACGTAGTTCCAGCTTGTGTCGCTCTAGCGCCGGCCACGCATCACAGCCGTATAAAAAAACAAGCGTAATGTTTAATTCGGATACTAATAAGGCTGTTCCGTTTTCAATGGTGACAGCTGTGTAGATCCTAACTGAAAAGCTGTTAAAAACCTCGAGCATTATCCAACGGCTTTTTTTCTTTTTTTATTACTGTAGGACAGCAGACAGGCTGACGGCCCGCTTAGAATTTAGCAGTTACCATCGCCTATGAGTGTTTGCAAAGCCAGTGGCATCACGAACACGCTGCTGTCCCATAAGGGTACAGAAACTTGGGTCACTAATGCCGGAACACAACACAAGTTTATTATGGCGGCATACTTAGGTGGTCGCCATCCAGGCGGGCTTGAGGCCCTACAACGTAGCTAGGGTGGGTTATTTTGTCACCTTTTACAACAGGCCGACCCCGGCCGCAGAGGTTAGTATTCTTTTTCCGCCCCTTCACGGATAAATCGGCGTCCAGTTGTTAAAATTTTTACAATGTTTAAAATTTTTACAAAATTTTTATTTTATATGAATTGTACAATTAAATATATATTGGTAATTACACAAGCTGTAGAGTGGCGTATTCAACTGTCTATTGTTTGCACATTGGCTAATAAAACAGACGGGTAAATTATTGCTTACACTGATGACCAACTTAAGAATTTATTTGGTAATCGCTTGAATCATTTGGGATTGGTCAACGATTTTAGTTCAATGAAGTTTACAGACTTTTAAAAGAAGAAAACCATGCTTTGCATTGAATATACACCAGTCTACATATTCACATCCAAGCATAGTCTAGTCATAGTCATACTTTTCTCTGTTATTTCACATTCTTTTAGCATTCTTGATCATGTGATCAGTACACCTCTTGAACTTGATGGAGGCAGCATGGAGAGTGTATAATACACTTTTAAAAACCGACATGGGTTGCGTTAACAAACCCAAAATTGTATTGTTATCAGCTAATCGTCGTCCACTGCTAAACCGTTACCATCCATTATTTACAACTGGGCCATTTACTATATAATTATTTACGTGATGACCTCCTGGCGTAACGGCTAATGCAAGTCGGTACGCTTGCGGAGATCACGGGTTCGATTCCCGTCTTGCGTCTGGGTGTTTGTGTATACTATGAATATATTTATATGTAGTATATTAGTAATCTAGTACCCATAACACAAATACTATGCTACTTATTATGGGACTAGATGGCGTTGTGTGAATTATGATAGTACATATATTTATATTATCATCCACTCCTATCTTCAAGTTGGATCTTAAAGTCCCAAAAATTAAATGTACTCTTACACGCCCGTGAGGATGGAAGCTCTCTCCAGGCTTAGAATGAACTGCCGGCAGAGGTTTTCCCATTCCAGTGCTACATACATTTATAAATCGATTATAAATATTTAGTTAACTTTATCTTCAAAGTAGTTGTTAGTGTTTATTTTCACGCAAAGCTTTCACTTTGACACTCGGGATCTATTGTTGAGTACAGTCACAGGGCAAAACTTGTCTGATTAGCCATTGATTTCTTGAACAAAACAACATGCACAAACTCAGCTCATCATTTACGAACAGCAGTCGCTCCCTTGTAGGTCACCACAAACACGACTTTTATCGTTTCAATCAGAAATCCTCATCAGATTTAAAAAAAGGTATATTATTCGCATTATTTCGTATAAAAACATTGTTACATTCAACAAAAGCAGCAATATATGATGTGAAATTACATCAATTTCAGTTGTATAATACAAAAAAATAGTTTTTCTCTGTTATTAATGTATTTCCACTATTCTTTTGGTTGGAAGATCAAAGTACACGATAGGAGGCACGCGTGACTCTCTCAAAAGGCGTCAGAAATTTAGGGATGTCGTAATAGCGGGATGGGGTGCATAAAAATTATTGTTACACCTATTACACGACGGGGAGTGTGAAAAAGAGCTTCGTATGAGGGTCCATTACTGGTTCTATGATAAACGAATATGAACATTGCGATTTCATATATCTAAAGTTATTGTTCAAATATTCAATTTTATGGTAGAATACTTACAATAGCCAATAGAACTTTATTTTTAAACATTGCTGTATAAATATTATCATTAATATTATATTTATTTAACGAATTCCGTTATGTCTATCCGTGCAGGCGCGGAGAAAGAATACTAACCTCTACGGCCGGGGTCAGCCTGTCGTAAAAGGCGACAAAACAACCCACTCTAGCTACGTGGTAGGGCCCCAAGCCCGTCTGGATGGCGACCACCTTTGGTCTTAAGTATGCCGCCATAATAACCTTGTGTTGTGTTCCGGTATTAGGGACCCAAGTTCCTGTACCCTTACGGGACAGCAGCGTGTTCGCGATGCCACTGACATTGCAAACACCTATAGGCGATGGTAACTGCTAAATTCTAAGCGGGCCGTTAGCCTGTCTGCTGTCCCACAGCAATAAAAAAAAATATGTCTTATGCACGTTATAACGCCTGCTGAGGTCACGGGTTCGATTCCTGACCCGAACTAAGTGTTTATATATAATAAGTGTTTTTATGTACAAAAGAAAATACATAAGTAGTACATGTATACTGTATATCAGTTCTCCCACCCATAATAGAAACAGTCTGCTACTGACTTTGGGGCTAGATGGCGCTGTATGAATTGTCAAGTCTTCTTCTTTCTGCGCTTATCCCAAACTATGTGGAGTCGGTACATGTTCTCTCCTTCTACTCTCCTCTATTAGCCGTCATCTGAAAATTCACACCTTTTTAACCAAATCATCTTTTACACAATCCATCCATCTTTTCTTTAGTCTACCTCTCCTCTTGTATCCATCCACTCTCATTTCTAACATCCTTCTTGTTACGTGACGCTCCTCTCTTCGCATTACATGGCCACACCAGGCTAACCTATTACTTTTCAGCTTCTCAATCATTGGCACTACTTTCAAACTTGCCCTAATACACTCATTTCTAGTTTTATCCATTTTTTTAACTCCGCTCATCCATCTCAACATTTGCATCTCCACTGCATGCAATAACCTTTCATCCTTCCTCTTTATGATCCAGCATTCCGATCCATACAACATGACAGGTCTTATTACGGTTTTATATATTTTGTATTTTAACTTTAAGCCTAAATGGCACTCGTGGGTCGCAAATTGTTCCTGAGACCTGTCGCCATTTCATCCATCCTCCATTCACTCTGTTTTTCAAATCTCGGGCTATCTCACCGTCATTCTGGATTAATGATCCGAGGTACCGGAAGTTGAAACAAGTTAGCAGAGACACGCCTCCGAAGGTAATCGGAGTGAAGGCGGAATTTCCACCGAAGTCGCAAAATTGATGTTCAGTATTGGTTCTACTTATTGTCAATCTAACACCCAATCTCTCCTGCCATTTAGCCAATCTGCTCTGAACCTCGTGAGCATTTTCTCCAACCAGCACAATGTCATCGGCAAAGAGCATACACCAAGGTGCCTCCTCCTGTATTTCCGATGTTACTGCATCTACCACCAGGAGGAACAGATAAGGGCTAAAAGCTGATCCTTAGTGTAAACCCACCGCAACATTTAACTTTTCTGTGTCGCCAGCCAGGGATCAGACGTGTGTACTTGCATAATCGTACATCACACGAATAAGATGCAAGTACCAGCCTTTTCGAGGTCAACGAATACCATGTGCAAGTTCTTATGTGCACTTCTGTGTTTCTCGCACAGTTGGCGAAGTGCTAATATAGCATGTGTAGTCCCTTACCCGGGCATGAAACCAAATTGGTTCTCCCTTATTTCGCTTTCCTCTGTGCTGTGCGACATGAGTTTCATTCCTCTATAATTGTTACAAACCTACATATCTGTACATACTTGTTCTTAAAATTATATTTATTTATATTTTTTTTATATTGAATTAAGATTTTTATTAAGATAATATTGGTAGAATAGTTTATACTAAAGTAAATTAAATTTATAAAACAAATGTAAGGGATTAATCCCAGATGAAGGCGCAGGGCAATTATTTAAGCATTAAAGTGAAAATACTTTTACTTTTGCCACTATAGTTAAGCCCATACAAGTAAATAGATGGAATATATTATATTAAATTTAATTTCCATCAATTCACCAGTCAGCCGACGGAGCGGAAGTTCCTAAATTTTTGTGACTTAAAATCTAATAACTGCAATTAAAATACAGGTCTCAAATTGTTGCTTGCCGGTCACATACTGACTGCCTAATTGGATTGCAACTCGAATCCACTATTCGAAATTAATAGTTATTTAATCACACGTGAATTAAAACATATATAAGACATAATTAAAATTAATTTATAAATATAATGTTAAATGATTTAAAGTTTTAGTTTTCAATCCTCAGTAAACATATTACTTTGCCTCTTATATTATATACACTAGCCGTCTAATTAACTTAACAATAAGCTCCGTACACAACTTGGCAACTTTAACCGTCCGCCGCCAACGCCTGCCGATAGTTTTTGCCAGTTATAAGCAAAGTTGGGCAGATCCAATAACAAACACCTGCACTGAACGCAAAAACTGTCATGACAAGTTTTTATGTTTCGTAACTTTGGCGTTAGTAATCCTTGTCATAGAATATCAGTTTGTGCACTCTGTGAATGAGTTACCGTTTATTTTGTGATTACGCAAATCAAACTACTACTTGGTAAATAAACTACTTGTATGTATGTATGACAATAGTCAATCTATCCGTTAGGTAGTATAGGATATTTTTTGCCTCACCTCTGAATCCCTAAATTTGTTAAATTTCCTATTTTTATGATTACTCATATAGATAAGTGAGATCCTAAAATTTATCATCTCATATCTAATTTTATCATAACTTTTCCATCCAAAATTTTGATTAGGATCGTTTATTACTTTCATGCATATGGAAATGCAGTCACTGTTTATATTTTTAAATTCTACAATATTTTTATTTTAAAAGTGTCTTATATTAATAGGGTACAGTGACTCACTCGACAATAAATCTTCGTGCGAAGAAGTAGAAAAAAGACTCGAGTTAGTAATAAGTGTCAAAATACTGTAGTTAATTCTTTTCAGAGGTAGTCTGACTAACGAGGCTCTGTAAAGCATCGTGTAAGGACATTACTACATCGTTTTAAATACGATAAAATGTCATTCTGCGTATATTTTACTAAGTGTGAAATTTGAACATATTTAAAAAATTAATATGTACATAAAATTTAAAATACGTCATTTTAAACCTATTTAAACTTGAAAGAGCGTAGCACCACAGGGATGTTGGGCGTAGCTCCCACCCCGTATCTCCGGAGATCGAGGTGAAGTGAATATATGTAGATATGCGAGGAGGCTTATACTGAAGTGGACACAACGCCTCGTGTACCTCAGTGTGATCTCGCCGCCCCCGATTCCGTGAGGTCATGCCTAGCCTCCTTGATCGATAGGCTTTCAGTTCATGCAGGTACTCTCAGGACATAGAGCTTTGGTAAATATTTACGTCAGTGAGTCGTCGTTGTGGCTCATCCCCGCACAATAATACCGATATAAGAATACGATGGCGCACACAATCACTGCAAATAATGTGTCTCGCAAAGAACGCCGAGCCCTCGTCACCCATACTGGACAGCTACTGTGCACACGAGTCAGCTCAGACGTGGGCCTTTGATTGAAATTGAAGAGGCGTATGAAATATTTATATATTTGCCATCTAGTTTGGTCGATCCCATTATGGTACTCCGAGTATAAGCTTCTGATATTGGATTTTGTCATACCTAGCGCATGCAACAAGTGCAGTAAATATCTAATATATAGAATAAAAATTATAGAAGCCTCAGAAGACTAAAATTAATATTTTAAACAAAGAACGTAATAATTTAATCGCAGGAGTCATTTTGTTCCTCATATAATCATTAAAATCATCCACTGCCTACAAAAAAGTCGTTTCACGCAAAAGTGGCGACCTTGGCATCGGAATGCTATTTTAAATTATTGTTTTTATCAAGTTCGTTTATAGCGTTTCAACTATAATCAGCCAGAGATTCTAACAAAATATATAAACCTTTATTTCGGTACATTTATGTTTTTCTTAATAATTTATGACTTATGTAATATTTACCTTTTAAAAGCGCGAGTTTTAAAAATATATATTTTAATAGCAATAATCTTATTGGAGGGTAAACTTTATAATACGCTCACCGCTCACAGAGCAATAAATAAGCGAGACATAACACCTTGTTAACGGGAAATAATTAATGAGGGAAAAACAATGGCGGCGCTCTGACCGCTCGCCTTTATTCATACTGCCTGAAATATAAAACATATTCTATATTGATAGTTAAAACATACATATATACATAAGTAATAAAATCTTGCGTAACTACTTCTTCTATGTTTTCAAATTTTAAATAATAACTAATTTAGATTTAAAGAAATAATTACCTATAATTTGTCGACCTCCATAGCGTAGCGGCTAACGTACTTCAGCATGCATGGGTTCGATTCCCGTCTTGCATCTAGGTAGTTATGTTACCGCATTAGGAACTCCCGCATTAGCGGCCTGTCTTGTGACATTGCGAATAAATTACAAGAGTATCGGCTCCGTTGGTACGGCCACGTTTTACGGCAACCGGATACTAACGTGGGAAATAAATGTCTGGCTATACCGCCTCCACCGGACCCAGGCAGGAGGGGTAGACCCAAAAAGTGCTGGCTTGACTTCGTAAGGGGTGATATGCTTGCCAATGGGCTCAATGGGATGCTGAAGACCGTGCAAAGTAGAGAAGAAAAAGTCAGAAAGCGGAACCCGGGCGCTAGATCGGGAGTTTGGGCAGCAACCGGGATTTAACGATAAGATGATGATGATGATCTGAGTGGTTATGTATAATATGTATTTATTTACAAAAAGAAGTATATGTGTAATTTATCAGTTTTCTAGTACCCATAACACAATTGCTATGTTACTTAGTTTGGGACTAGATGGTGCTGTGTGAATTTGTGAATTGTTCAATTTTAGACGCAAACTAGTAAATATAAATAAAAATAGGTTATTGAGATATATAAAATCCATAACAATTAAATCATTGCTCCCGAAACTAGTCTTTCAACAGTTAATCATGAGTGATTGCATCTGAAGTTTTTGCATTGAAACTTAAACCATTCTGATTCAGAGCGCAAACTGTGAGGTATTTTGCATATCGTGATATATAATTTGTTTTTCCAGTAAAAACCGTCCGGTCTTGTACTTTTTCATTGATGTATACTGTAAAGCTGGAAGAAGTAATTTGATACCTTTGACGACACGTTTATTCGTATAACTAATTTGAGAATGATTTTACTATTAGAAATAACGAAGACCGTGGAAGTAATACTCCTTCAAGAAGCTTCTCCATGAACACTTTTTAAATTCAAGTACTTAATTTCTTACTTTACTCCTATTCTGTTTCACTTTTTTTCTTATTTATTTATGTATAGAATTGTGTATTTATGTATACTTCTTTATACTATCTACATGTATATATATTTGCAAAGCTTCCCACACATTACATATATTTTCATTTATTTTATTAATCACTCCTGTCATCCAAAGGTCGCCTGGAAGAGATCGCTTCAAGCGATAAGACCGCCACTTGTACAATGTACCATTTTAAAATATGTGTAAATATATCTGTAAATTTTTGTACAATAAAGAATAAATAAATAAATAAGTAAGGAGAAGCAAATTCCGCAGCGATCTCTGGGCTGCGTTGGACAGGCACCTAATGCACCCGAACGCGGGTCATTATATCGTAAAAGCGACTTATCGCTTAGAACGTGAACGGGTCTTAACCCGTCCTTCGAAGAAAATTAACCATGGCACCCTAACGTTCAATCTGCCGCAGGTACTCTCAGGCCGTAGGTGATTTAGGAAGTATCTGTATCGGATCGGCCAGGAAACAGCTCCGGGGTGCCATCACTGTGACACTGGCGGCGAGGATACTGCGCTGCACACCCTCCAGATTTGTCTTGCGTGGATCGACTAGCGCCAAAATCTCGTCGCCGTTATTGAAACAAATCTATCGCTCCCGGCCACCCTTCTAGGTAGTGTCCTCAGATGCCGTTGCCTCCCTTTGTGAAGCTGTTATGTCCTCACAAGAGGCGGTGGAACGGGAGCGGTAGCGACTAGGTCTGCGCCCCTCTCGTCCACGTAGGGGCCCTCGCAGCCATAGATCAGCGAACGATCTTTGGCCGCCATAGTGCGAGGTCGCGGTTGGCCACCACGGGGTTAAAGTAAGCCACCTACATTTTGGCCTTTGAGACAAGGCGCGTCAGGACTCTGTGCGCCTGCCCATTCTATGAGGGTAGTTGAAGCAGGGGGTGCTAACTGCTCCCGACGGCCGGAGGATCTCTTCCTCCGGGTCAGTGAGACTCGCACCCACTACAAGCTAATGCTGTTCAGGGTAGCGGTATTCAGCTCGCACCAAAGCCCGGTACCCTAAACGTGAGCAATGAAGAGGAGCCTGGGGGAGATTTTTAGTGGGTATACGGCACGCGCTCTTTAAAAAAGGGTAGCATACTGAATTACCGTGAGCCCCAAACGAGCTGGCTGCGGCTCCGTGCAGCAGGTAGTGTGTAGCGGCATTTTTCTTCCTCCTAATAAAAGTAGTACTAAGTAAAAGTAGTACAACTGCCCGCGGTACGGAAGCGGAAGTTCACTATGCAACTTAATTTAAGATCATAATACTCGTAGATACTAGGTCAAAGTACATATTTCAACTGCTTATTTTATAGTCAACAATTGTTTATTTTATAGTCTGCAAATCAACTTGGTCAAAAATTAATAAAATAATTAACATTTTCATCTGCATTGGGAGTATGACACAAATAATGCGGCTACGTCGTAGTCAATGCTACGGCGTAGCGTCGCCCCGTGAACTGTAGTAGGGTTGTTTACAAAAACACGATGACTGGCTTAACGTGGCTTGCCGTGTCTTTATAGGCCCGCGTGGGCTTGTTGTTGTCTGACATGAATAGTTTAATGCAATACATAAGAAATGAAATACAAAAATAAATTTACTGTTATAATTCAGACTCGTAAAACAAATCGTTGAGCATATTTGAAGAGGATAATCGAATTCTTATTTTACTTCAACATATGTTAGTATATTAGTTTTAGATAGACAGATATATAGAATCTAAATTAACAAAAACATGGAACAAACGGCGGTTTTATCGCTAATAAGCGATTTCTTCCAGACAACCTAACTAGGATCTCATTAAGGAATACATAATAGAGGTCCAGATTTTTAATATAATAATAAATACAAAAAAATAGAAAAAAAAAATAAACAGTAATGACAAATAATAAAATTACATTAATACACATGCGATAAAACAATTTTTTCATTGGAGATTAGTTCTTTGACCATATTTTTGAAGATAGGAAGCTTTTCTGAGATCCACAGGTAATAAGTTCCAAAGATGAACAGCCTGTACAGTAAAGGAAATGAAGTAAAATGATGAAGTGTGTGCAGGCGTCCGTAATAAGAATTTTTTTATATTTTTTTCATATTTTATACATATTGTTTAAATACGTCTGTAAGGCACAACACCGTCCATCGCGTTAGAAATAACATTGTAAGCAAGGTAATGGAGCGGCGCCGGTTAACTTTTACATTCAGGTACCTCGAGGGATTTCACAACACAGTACACTCATAAAAACTACATTACACAGAAGATCAAGAATCGTAAACAAAAACAAATCTAGGCTCTCTTCAACTTAAACACATTTAACATTATATTACATATATATTACAGTAGTAAAGATACTCCCGTATATGCATGTTTTTTAGACCTTTCGAGGGCTTTTTGACCTAGTTTCATATGATTTATTATGGGAAAATCTCAAAAACATAAACGTGCCCTCTGAAATAATTAATATCTTACGGCATTGGTATGGAAGCCAGGTAAATAATATTCGATGGTCTAGACAGTTGTCAGACCCATATACAGTGGAATGTGGGGTGAGACAAAGGGGACTAACCTCGCCTGTCCTCTTCAACCTCTACATGGATGGACTTATCTCTGCACTGAGTATGAAACATTTTGGGTTCCGTATTGACGACATATGCCTAAATTACTTTAGCTACGCGGACGATATAGTACTCCTTAGTGCTTCAATCTGTAGTCTGAGGGGGCTCCTTAAAACATGTGAGGGATATGCATCTAAATACGGTTTGATATATAATGCCAAACAGAGCCAATTAATGGTCTTCAAAGCGGGAATAAAATCACTATTATGTCCATAAATTAAATAAAACACTTTTCGGAATTAAGCCTTGTATTTGCTATGTAGCATTTTGACAATATGTGTGGTACCCACATTAATTGACATTATTATTTAACAATGTGAAAAAGTCAAGTACCTACCTACAAAGCTAATAAATAAAGGAATATTCATATATGACAATCACCATCGCATATTTCGACCTTAAAAATAAGGTGAGTTCCCTTAGAAAAGGTTGAAAAATTTTGAATACTTGGGCCATATGGTTACCTCCGATTAGCATGACGATGATGACCTGGAACGGGAATGTAGAGCTTTCTCGGTTAGAGCCAACGTGATATCCCATAGGTTTGCACGATGTTCGGAAGAAGCTAAGATCACATTGTTCCGAGCGTACTGTACATCTCTCTGCGCCTGCAACCTATGGGATATTTACACCCGCAAACCATACGAGGCCTTATCAGGCCATTGATGGGAATGCCGCGCTACTGTAGCGCATCAGCCATGTTTGCGAACGCCCGCGTCGATGGTTTTTCAGGCGTTGATGAGGAAGGTGTTGCATCCATGGTTCTCAGAGTCCGCGGCAGTCCTAACAGCATCCTGAACATGATAGCGAACAGGGAAGACTGTCCATATTTAAATAATTTATGTATATTACATGTATTATAATATGTATGTATATTGTATATATTTATTTATGAACAATAATTTTTATTTATAATATTTACACAAATTGTTATATTATAGTATATTAATTTTTATCTTTGCAATTGTAATGTTACTATAATGTAAAATTGTATCACTGTAATCTAACATTAAATAAACAATAAATACATAAAAATTATGTTGTTGTAAATATAATACGATGTTTAAAACTCTTAAATCAGCATTTCCTAGTTATGCATTAGATATTCACTGTATTGTTTTCTCTAAAAAAAAAATTATATAGGTTGCTATATTTTATGACACATGTTGTTATGGATATATGGGATGCTCAGTTTGTGAAGGACAATGAGTTTGTGACGAAAAAAACTTAATCACATAACTTCTTTAGAAACATAAAATTGACGCTACTGAGTACACAACATTTTGCGTTAGCTATAAATATTTTCCCTGCATTCAACGGTTAATTAATATGGTTTTTACGAAAAATGTGAATAATTTGGGATGTAAAAGATTCGAGCGAGAAAGAGGTTAGGTCTACTACCAACTGGTGAATCTAAAACAACGAATTGACAGCACTTCACCTTGAAAAATCTAGTTGGTGGATATTTACTCAAAATAACTTTCGTTATTTCAATGTTTAAAGACATATTATTTGAATAACTTTAACAATATAATCCCTAACAGTTTTACATTTCATTGCAAGCTTTTGTTTTCAGGCTTTGTGGTCATTCGGCGGACAGTCATCTAGAGTCTATCGCAGTAATCTAGATTCATAAATTTATGAGGCCAACTGTTAAATCAACGGTGTTACGTATCTAAATTCTTGACCCACCTGGTTTTTAGCTTCAGGCGCATTCAAAGGTACTCATGTGATCAAAATTAATGAATTCTGACCACATGAGTACCTTTGAGATTATTTGGAGAGTTTGACGGGTTTCCAAGTAATTCAAATGTCATTTATTCAAGTATTTTGTGATTAAATTTCCGTCTCCAAACTAGGCAAAGTCTGTATTTTGGAGACGTAATATTATATATACATATTCATACTATAATAATTAAATTTTATACTTGTTATTATGATCACAATACATACGAGTACACAATACAAACAAAACCAAAGCGGCTGATAATCTAAATTGAATAGACCAATTGAAGTGAAGATGGACCGGACACATGATCCGAGACAAAAATGAAAAATGGAGTATAACTATGTCGGACTGGTACCACAAGGATGGCAAACGAAACAGAGGACGCTAACAAAGGAGGTAGAATGATGATTTGAAACTCACGGCTGGTGTCCGCTAGAGAAGAGTAGCACGCGGCTGAACCCAACGGAAAATGCTAAAGGAGGCCAAGAGGCACTCTGAGATATTGGACATCCTATAGAAAAAAACTATAATGTATGCGATACCACAGAACTCAGAATAAAAAGGCTTATTATATTATAAAAGGCATACGAGTAATTATTTATAAATTTTAAATTTTATTCAAAGTAATGCGTTAAATCTAAGATACAAGACAAATAATTTGTTACTTGAAAACCATTTTAAAATAAATATTTATTAACGGCTATTACAAAAATGTTGCGATTCGCGTTTCAAAATTATTATGCCCTAAAATACTGGGGGAGGTTTTAAAATCTTGCGCGCTATCTGCTGGCCGGCCGCCAAACTACCTGAGCTATAAATAATACAAACAGTACTATGTTACATTTTAGATGTATTTAAGATTTAAATCATGGAAATTTATGGGTACGCATTTTAAAAACGCCTGATATAACAACAAATATGCAAAAAAGAGTTTATTTTTTATGAATGTTAAAAAAAAAATCTAATATTTCTTTATGAAGAATGACTTCTAACATTTCCTTAGTATTTTACAGGATTCATTATGTTAGTTCACAGGTTTTTTCAGAGTATGAGACTTAATTGACGGTTGCCTTGGTGAGAATTAAATCTAGCTCTATTTTCTTATGCTTATTTTATCAAATAAATGTTAAAGAAGGGAAAAAGGGCAAACAACACAAAAAGGCAAGTGTAAATTTGGGATACAAACTAGATCAAACACTAAAAATAAATGGAAGTAAACTTCAAACTCATATAAACAACAAAATAGTAATGGAAATCGTTTAATTTTATTACTTTCCTTTCCTATTCTCCTATTATAACTTTCTTAATTTTATTTGATAATTAAAATCTGTTTTAGAGATGTTAACCTAGAAATTCAATATAAAAAAAGTTTGAGGAATCGTTTAAATTAGTTACTTTAGAAGTGAACTAAAACAGTTTAAACATAAACACTATAAAAATTAATTTTAGTAACTAATTTTATATTTATTTGACTGTACAACAAAATTATTTTTATCCGTACAGGGGCGGAGAAAGAATACTAACCTCTGTGGCCGGGGTCGGCCTGTCGTAAAAGGCGACAAAACAACTCAACCTAGCTACGTGGTAGGGCCTCAAGCCCGTCTGGATGGCGATCACCTTTGGTCTTATGTATGCCGCCATAATAACCTTGTGTTGTGTTCCGGCATTAGTGACCCAAGTTCCTGTACCCTTATGGGACAGCAGCGTGATTGCGATGCCACTGGCGTTGCAAACACCTATAGGCGACAGTAACTGCTAAATTCTAAGCGGGCTGTCAGCCTGTCTGCTGTCCTACGCAATAAAAAAAAATGAACTAAAGAAGCATGTACTAGAGAAATGTACTTAAATTGAAAACACACGTAAAACGTTGTAGAAACAATAAATAAGGGGCGCGACACACTGCGTCTAGACGGTTAATCTAAAGTACCTGAGTCATGGTGTGTAAGGTCAGTTTCACCCCTACGCCTTAAGATGTACATAGATTTATAATAGAACAATACAAATTGATAGATAACTTTAAATTAACTGTCACAAACGCGTAATAATTAATATACGTAAGATGCAGTGGCGTTCTTTTTTTATTGCTGTAAAACAGCAGAAAGGCTTACGACCCCCTTAGAATTTAGCAGTTATTGTGGCGTGAACACGCTGCTGTCCCATAAGGGTACAGTATCTTGGTTCACTAATGCCGGAACATAACACAATGTTATTATGGCAGCATACTTAAGACAAAAGGTGGTCGTCATCCAGACGGCCTTGGGGCCCTACTACGTAGCTAGGGTGGGTTGTTTTGTCGCCTTTTACGACAGGCCAATACCGGCCGCAGAGGTCAGTATTCTTTCTCCGCCCCTGCACGGATAAAGTTCTTCATATTATTTAATAATAAAAATAACATTTAACGACGGTCTACTATTGTACCGATCATTATCGATTTTATAAAAGAAACCTTAAACAATTCAATACAGAAAGTGGTTTACAGGTATCTATCATAAGGCTGTGATCATAAATAAAGTCCGAAACCAGATAAATAACACTTCTGAGATCGAGCAACATTATTGATGCAATATATGTGAGGCAGTATACACCTTAGTTTTTGATGTACAAACTTTTTTGACGTCATCTCTTTACAATTGAATAAAATTACGAGTAGAGAACTAACTACTACTATTACTAACTTTTTTTGTTTAGGTACAACACATTGTGAAATGATGTAGATTTTTAATTAGGCCTCTATAGAGTACGTAATCTAAAGTTCATCCAAAATTTTAAAAGTACTTTGTTACGTTCCTATTGTATTTAGATTGAAATTATTTAATATTTCTTCATAGTGGTAGTCACAATTTTGCTGCTGAAAAGTAGTCGAAATAGCAACAATTATCTAAATATTCACACCCTTAAAGTTTGTAAGACAATGATAATATTTAATGAACTATTTAGGGTAATTAAAATTTGTTATCTAAGCACATGCCGATCTAGATCCAGTTTAGGACAATGATGCTTTTTCGTTTGTTTATTTTTGTATCAGAACGTTTGTTAATTTATCCTAAATAATTGTTTGTTTGTTTGACCAAGACGCGAATGCCAGTTTTGTCGTAAAACATCGAAATAGTATCGTCCATCTATATTTTCATGCATCTATGTTTTCCAAGGGTAATGTTAAGGCGTGCACTATCAGTGTTGCGTTTGCCTCCTGGTGTTCCCGAGGATAAATGGCTCGGCGCAATATGCGTCGTTTCCGACACACGCCCCGCACTCACCTTTTAACTTATATTTTATTCCAATGTTAAAATACTGTTATTTTCTTTCGATTTGCTTCCAACAAATAAAGGAATTCGTATATAAACCCGACTACATTCCAGGCATATGGAACCCTACCCAATTTACTAATAAATTATTGTAAATTGTATCTACAGGTAGTGTAGACAATCTTAACTTTTTAGATAAAATTGAAGATAAGATTAACATAGATATCAAACAATTAGAGAAACACGTATTCGTAAATCATTTATTTCTCGCATTTGTAAAACTGCAGCGAGGGCTCGTGCCCCTCTTAATAAGATTATGAGAGAATATAATAAAAGCTTCACGGATGTAGATATATTTCACCTTTCTGCTGCTGCTTTTAGGAATAGTGTAACTAAACAATTGGTTATGCAAACTGAATGACCATCTGTATGTATGTATATCTCTTTCTTTTTATTATAGGTTTATAAGTTATGTTAAAAATGTGTAGTTTTTAATCTAATGTAGTTTACCTTAGCTTAATTTTTTTTTGCAGTTTGTCACTATGGGCAACGATACTGGTTTTACCATTAGTAATTTAAATTTTTATTTTACCTCTATTGTAATTTTTATGGTAAAATTGTTTGTAGTTCCTAATAAATTAAAAAAAAAAACATCTTCCTAATTCAGAAAGAAACATACTGCACCAAAACCTAGACTTATTCCTTAGGCGCCTTTCTCAATGCAGATGGGAGTAAGATTACTGTCCTGTCCTGGCCTGTCGTAAGAGGCGTAGCTAGGATGTAGGGCTCTAAGCCCATCCGATAGCAACCACCCCTGCTCTTTACACATGACGCCATTTTTTAATTATGATCTTCTGTTTTGTTCCGCATAAGTGACCCGGATTCCAGTTCCCCTGGGCATACGGTAGCGTATTGGCAGTTCCTTCAGCGTCACAAGCATCCATGGCTGATAATAACTGGTTACTATTAAGTAGGCCGCCAGCCTATCTGCTGTTCGATGGCAATAAAAAGTGGATAAAGGTCTAGTAATAGAGGTCTTGATACGGCGCTTTCTCTAATGAAGTTATTTTAAAGTCATGCTACGTATTATAAATGTTTATAACTTCACTTCAATTAATTACGTGTAGATTCAAAGAAACGTTTCATTCAAAGAAAAAAGTAATATGAATCTATTTTAAATTGTAATGTGTTAACATCTAAATATAATTTCAGATACGCTTCTATTAGCTGAAGGAACCGCCAATACGCTACCGTATGCCCAGGGGAACTGGAATCCGGGTCACTTATGCGGAACAAAACACAAGATCATAATTAAAAAATGGCGTCATGTGTAAAGAGCAGGGGTGGTTGCTATCGGATGGGCTTAGAGCCCTACATCCTAGCTACGCCTCTTACGACAGGCCAGGACAGGACAGTAATCTTACTCCCATCTACATTGAGAAAGGCGCCTAACGAGTAAGTCTAGGTTTTGGTGCAGTTTGTTTCTTTCTGAATTAGGAAGATGTTAATCTTATCTTCAATTTTATCTAAAAAGTTAAGATTCAAGTGTAACTTAAATATTCTGGTATTGACATTTCTTAAATTTGTGATGTCATTTTTAAATAACCTAAATGTTAAGGTTACCTTAACACAAACTCACCGGAAGTTTGTAAATGTTTAAAAACGCAATAACCAAAACTAATACAAAATACTTATAGAAATAATATAATATTTAATGCTTAAATAATTTTATGTCCACATTTTTAATTTAATATTATAATATCATATTTTTGCTCGACATTCACTAGCGGGATTGTTTCCGTTTCTATAATAAATATTTTGCTAGATATTTAATTTTGGTTACTGGCAAGTAATGGCAGGAGGGGAGACACCTGTCGACGGGATATAAAAACTAGCGACAGAATATTATATTATTATAATAAAAGACAATGTACTACTAAAAAAGGACAGTGTAAGAAATACAATTAATAAGTGAAGTTGAAATACCTATTACGTTCAAGTTAGTTTTATTTAATAACTTTTATACTATGAACTCATTTTAAGAATACTACTTTTATAAGTTTGTTGATGTGAAATTATAAGAGGATAGCCTTTAAATTTACTCTAAGGTGAATAGATAGCGAGCTGTTTCACACCTTTGCAAGCACGATAAAGCGCCGCTTCGGCGTGTGCCAAATGAGCGCACATTTCCTGTATGCACCCACATTGTACACTTTCGAGAATTATTCACACGTTAAAACTGTTATGGGAGATTTTAAATCGTGTTCGTAAATCTTATTTATTTTACACGCATTTTATCCCACGCTCTGTAGGACATTTTTTAACCTAGCATGCCATTTTTTTCTTCTATAAAAAGTGAAAAAAGTACCTTAATTTGGTATTCACAAGGATGACCATTATTATTCAACTCTGTTGTAACTCTATCTGTAAGCAAAAGGAGCAAACTTTTAGGCTTTTACGACGCTCTATGTAAATGATGAAGGTTCTGTTCTTATTTCTGACCACACGACTTATATGGCTTTAGTTATTAAAACAATATGTACATTTTTCACTGTGGAAGCTTTAGTAAATTTCAAGTAGTAGTTTTCATCTACTTTTTTTCTAGACCAGAATACCCCTTCAATAGTAATTACCGTCACCTATGGGTGTTTACGACGCCACAACACCGGTAACACGCTGCCGTCCGCGTAAGGGTAACTTAACAACTGCTCTGAAATTTTTTAAGTATTAAGACATAAGATATGCTATTTGGAATGTGTAAACTTAATTTTTGATACATTATAAAACACTACTTGAAAAATAAAATTACCTTTTATGGACACTATTCCTATGACACTATTTAAAATGGAGTCTCCTTGTAAAATCAATAGCTTTTTCAACAGTGCTTAGTGACCCGAGACCGGAACCGCTCGCCATTTCCGCCGCCACCTGTCGTCCCCACTTCCGGTCAACTCCTTGCCCGTTAAAATATACCCTGTTGAAGACTTTATATTTATTTCCGCCAACTTTTAACATTGTTCAACACCTATGCTTAGGATATTGATTTCTAAGGCGATTTTGATAATAATATACTCGTACAAACTAAAACTTTTTTTTTTTTTGAAATAACTTCCTAGAACATTTTTAATAGTCTCCAATCTATAAATGTATATTATTTATAATATGAGTTCTAATGTTATCTCTGCTTCACAACGTGTTTGGCTGTTACAAGGAGAAGATGCGGCAAGAAACTCCCCAGCTACACTTCGAATTTAAATATATATAGGTATTTTGGAGTTTACTCCTTAAGAATCGATTTTCATATATAAGGCGCCCGGTATGAGAAAAATGTGAGAGTAAAATCTACTAATGAATGACCTCGTTACGTTTTTGGTGCGCGTGCACCGGAACACACTAAACAAAACAAAACGATGTATCTCTCAAGGCAAAAATTACTTTAGGTTTATTTCACATTAAATGTTGTCTAAGATATGTCTTTTCATTTGTAAGTGACAAGAGTAATTTATTGCTTTGCTCATTTTATATGAATGGTCGTTAGTATTAGATAATGTTTTGGAGATTTGTGACTTTATTACTAGGTGCCATAGTTGTAATTAGGTTGAACTTAAAACTGTTTTAAAACTTTTTAATATATGTATATTATTTTCATAAATTTCTTAATTTACTCTTTCATATGGTATTAATCTTTTTTCAGTTAAATAAACTCTTTTTGCGTATGTTTAGACAATCTTACTTAAGTAGTATACTCCAGTCGTGCGTCGGAGCTGACACACACAGTTTTTTTATTTCTTTTTTTTTCATTAAAATGTTCAAACTTAGCTCAGAATACATAGAAAAGAAGAAAATAAATTCTTAACAAACATATCAAGACGATTTTACATATTAATCATAACAAGGAAAAAATACTTTCTTTTTGTTATTGCTTTAAGACAGCAGACAGGCTAACGGCCCGCTTAGAATTTAGCAGTTACGGTCGCCTATTAGGCGACCGTAACTGCGTTGTAAATACCCATAGGTATTTGCAACGCCAGTGGTATCGCGAACACGCTGCTGTCCCATAAGGGTACAGGAACTTCGGTCACTAATGCCGGAACACAACACAAGGTTACTATGACGGCATACTTAAGACCAAAGGTGGTGGCCATCCAGACTGGCTTGAGGCCCTACCATGTAGTTAGGATGGAGGTGGTTTTGTCACCTTTTACGACAAACTGACCCCGGCCGCAGAGGGTAGTATTCTTTTTCCGCCCCTGCACGGATAACAAACAAACAAACATACTGAATCCATGCTGTAATGTGGGTTGCAATTATATTATAAATCATAGTATGTTGGTAGTATTAAAGTTATAGGTGTATCAGCCATTAAACGTGTTGCGATGTGTTACGAATTCTTTCTATATATATATATATATATATATATATATATATATATATATATATATATATATATATATATATATATATATATATATATATATATATATATATATATATATATATATATATACGGTCTTCAGCATCCCATTGAGCCCATTGGCAAGCATATCACCCCTTACGAAGTCAAGCCAGCACTTTTTGGGTCTACCCCTCCTGCCGGGGTCCGGTGGAGGCGGCATAGCCAGACATTTATTTCCCACGTAAGTATCCGGTTGCCGTAAAACGTGGCCGTACCAACGGAGCCGATACTCTTGTAATTTATTCGCAATGTCACAAGACAGGCCGCTAATGCGGGAGTTCCTAATGCGGTAACATAACTACCTAGATGCAAGACGGGAATCGAACCCATGCATGCTGAAGTACGTTAGCCGCTACGCTATGGAGGTCGACAAATTATTTACAAATTAACTATATAGGTATATATAGTAAATGTACGTAATTTAATTATTATAATTCGTCGTTACAGTTGTAGCACAACAGGCCTGTGCGCTTCCCTCATCCCCTTTATCCCGTTCCCGATCCCGTTTGGGTACGCCGAGCTTCCGCACGTTTTAAGTATCGATCACGTAGACATTGTGTAAAAACAATAGGTGCGTGGGCGCACCCTCGATGCGGTCATGAGGCATGCACCCGTTTAGACCCTTTTTTGCTTTATAATGTTCTCATCGTAACATGCGTACGATTCACATTATTACAAACATTTAATCACGGTTGCATCCACGGCGTCCACTTTGGGATCTCGGTGCTGTGTACGGTCTCAGGTCAAAACTTTAACACGGGACCACACTGCCAGAAATATTTCAATATTATAATTTAATTAATACTTATTAAATATTATCATAATATAAGAGGTTCATTCCGGTCGCTATTGATATTTCACTTAAGGACCTAGGGTCTACAATTCCGTACAGGGACAAAACTAAGTTCGTTTGCATCTAAGTTCTTCCTTTTTTCGATGATTATATAAATCAGCTAGCTAATCAAAATGATCGAAGAGAGAAAACATTAAAAGAAAAAGATCAGATAGGAAAAACCCAACGCCAAAAGTCAAACCGCCATTCCCTTCCTATAAAGTAACAAATGATTTAAAAATAACGTATTACGACGAGAAGGAAAGCCTGTGTTTACATATAATGTGTATTAATTTTATCCTTACAGAGGCGGAGAAAGAATACTAACCTCTGCGGCTGGGGTCGGCCTGTCGCAGAAGGCGATAAAACAACCCACCCTAGCTATGTGGTAGGGCCCCAAGCCCGTCTGGATGGCGACCACCTTTTGTCTTAAGTATGCCGCCATAATAACCTTGTGTTGTGTTTCGACATAAGTGACCCAAGTACCTGTACCCTTATGCGACAGCAGCATGTTCGCGATGCCACTGGCGTTGCAAACACCCATAGGCGACGTTATCTGCTAAGTTCTAAGCGGGCCGTCAGCCTGTCTGCTGTCCTACAGCAATAAAAAAATTAATTTATCTTTTCCCATAACACTGGCGTTGTGCTGCTTACTTTCGACTAATTGGCGCTTTCTCAATTCTCACAGTATATTTACAAGTATTATTATTAAAGTATATTTTTATGTGCATAAAATGATTTGTGACTATAACGTAAATAAAATATTTTCGTTTATTAAAGCACCTAGGCTAAGTTAATGTACGACAGAAAATCTTGGCAGTAAGCCAGGGCGTTATAACTTGATACCTGTGTGATTGTACTCTTAATTTCTCTTCTTTATTTATTGTTTTAAGAAAATAAGACAACACACAGATTTATGTAAACTAACATTTAGACTTGACTAACTTTGTATTTGTGCGCGCGCCAGGAATAAGCGAAATTCATTATCTGTGAATTTTATTTACGCTTCGTTATTTTCTATTTTGGATCTGTAATGCTTTGTAGCTCAATATACGTGGCCATAAATTTTATGATTGAAAGATTGTTGTTGATTGTTGTCAAATTTTTTTTACGTATTGCAAAGCACTTTTAAGGAGTTTTTTTCTTGTTAAATCAAACTCAATTCAGGAATCTACATTATTTTCTCGTCACAAAAATCGATACGTATTTTGAATCTCTGTTAACTGTATAGTATGGTAAATAATAAGTAATTTTGAAATCAATGTTTCAAATTATTTCGTTTTACATAATTATGTTTTACATATTATACACATAAATTAAGGTTTAGAAACCTCAAAGGGAAGGCGGCAACCAACCACAGATGAACCGTAATCAGGACTGTGAAATAGAAGAAGCTTTGGTAAAAACCTACATGCAACACAGAAAAATATTAAGTGACCCCTTTGTGTTATGGCACCATGACTTTCTAATTTAAATTTCTGAAGAAAATATTTTGAAATATCTTTCGTCCAATCAATGAACGCATCCCAAGTTAATCGTCATACTGATATATACAATTCACAAATTCAATTAAATATATTACTAGCCTTTCCTGCTCGCTTCACTGGGCGAATAATAGAAAAAAGTAAATTGAAAATAAAATTAGAAAAGGTCAATGGAATCCAAAAAGTAAGTAGTCTAGAAGTCCTAATCCCAATCAACATCCCGATATACTTTACTCTCTACTATATATCGAATAACGTATAGATAAATAAACAACAATAATAGTATCGATTCTGAATGCCACCAAATTAAGACATATTCTCAGCAAAATCACAATTTACAATAAATCTAGATTTTGCCCCCTCCAACCTAGACCTTGAGCGATAAATCAATTACGCAAGTCCCCGCCCGATCTCCTTGGCAGTCGGGATGATAATAAATAGGCAAAACTATAATCTTTTTAACAATAGCATCCGCTTGGGCTAGAGCTGGTCACGTTTCTATTTTGATCATTTTGCGATCCTTATCAAATTCGGATTTAATAACGTCTTTGTTATTAAGATTGATGTCGTGTATGCTTCCTTATAATAATCATAGGTAATATATTTAAATTAACGTATAACATTTACAAAAGTATATTAATTTCTTGTAAGTCTTGATCTCTTGGGACTTCGAATTAATATTCTTTACCCCGTTTCAATAAGCAACGACTCCCTCCCCGCTGACGTGGCTCGAACCGAGAAGTGCAACATGATTAGCGTAGCTTCACCGTGGTTCTACGTTGGCCCCATCTTGGTCTGGTGGGCCAATCTTGTTTATTGTTTGTCATCAGTGACTTCTGTTGGACTGTCTGTGGCTTGGTGGCTTTGCTATTAAATCTTTGGGGTCCGGTAGCCAATTTTAAACAGGACTTTTTAGCAGCTTCGTCCAGTAAAGTTTTATGATATAAGAGAAGTATGTGTAAACTAATAATAGAGATCTATAATCGAAATTGATTAATCAATCTATATAGAATGTACGAAACTTACGCACGGAAATGACACGTATTATAAACGAATAACAAAGGCAATAGCTAATCGGCTAACAACGTGAAAATAAATATCTTAACGTAGCTGATGAAATAACTTTTAAAACTAAACTTTCTGAACGGGAAAAAGTGAAGAATGTGATTTTAGATTTCCGATAAGACACAATACGTACAAAACAAAAAAGGTAACTATTCGCTATCGATTAATGAGGTAAATATTATATAAAGTATATAGATATACATTTTTGATGTCATAAATTTTAAAGTTAAGTGTAGTAATCATTCAGTCAATCAATCAATCAACCAGTCAATTTATTAGACATTCAGTCAAGTATTCTTTAATCCTAATATTTCATTTAGAAATTGCAATCTTAATATATGAACAGACATGTCAATTTAATAAGATATAATTTGTTAAAAAATTATTTATTTAAGCAAAATCGTATTATTCGTAGATGTTTACGTGCATTTTATTGCTCGTACCAATAAAGTTACCTTAGCGAATATTATTTCTTGGTCACCGCTCGGGGCTCGTCTAGACCGTGGTTAATTTTCCGAATGCCTCGGCACAAAGGCCATGACGGGGCCCATTCACGACAAAAACATCGCATTTTTCTTCGGACACAATAGAGTTGAGATGGCCGGTTACGTGCCATTTAAGATATTGGTTTTTAACAGGTAAGGATGGTAGAAGATATATAGTTATATACGAAAATTCTTTAACACGTAAAATGTGAGTAAAACTTGAAAGATGGTAAATACCTTTGACATATTTAATCTATTTACCTAATGAGTTGTATAATTTACATACAAAGACGTTTTACAAAAGTAATATCAACATCATGCCACATATCTTAGTTTTTAACGAATATTAAAATTATATAAAAGTATATGAAATGATTACAAAATATCATCTCTAATTCAATTTGTAATAAATCCACTTTTTACTTTTTGAACAAAATATTTTAGCCAAGTAAGTTTATCTTTGTAATATTTAATTTTAATTAAAAAATTCAAAAAACTATCGTCTACGTTACGTTAATTTTTTAGTAAGATAAACAAATTTCCCCAAAACTCTAACCGAACGTTACACGGACACTTCCCTTCAATATTCGCGTTTAAGTTTGAAAGTTATAGGTCGGTCCAAACGCATCCGCTCCAGCCGTAAGTGGTGGCTCATAAAGTCGTCGCATCGTTCCTACGCGGCTAATCTCGAGGAGTCACTCACCCAGGGTACACCTTGGAATGGCGCCGCAAGTTATAAACGCAAGCGTTTCTCACGACTTGCAAATAGGAGTTGCAATCATAAATATATACAGAGTTCGTACCAAACGTTCTTATCAGTCTCACCAATGGGTGGTATATATTTCAGCCTCTAGAAATAGAGTATTCAGACTGCAATCTTCTGGAGTAGCAATAAGATCCCGGTGACATTTATTATACGTAACAATGTTATTAAATACCGCATATAATAATAGCAAGATTAAAATTACTACTTATGAGAAGTACTATATAAAGAAGTGCTAAAATCTGTTACTATATTTGCATGGAATTAATACGACAATGTGTGTACAGTTTTGATTACATTGAATGTATTGTTGGCATTAGGTTAATAATTTTAGAAATAAATCTCTGAAAATCTTTTGGTATTCTAATAAATATAGATATGTAATATAGATATGTAAACAGCAGCGCCCATTTCCTAAATAGTGATTTTTTTATTGCTGGGGACAGAAATAAGAAGGAAGCAGTTACCGTCGCTTATGATTGTTAGCGGCACAGGCAGCGCTAACAAGCTGCCGTTCGCATAGGGGAACTGGAACCTGGTCTCTTATGCCAGAACACAATACAAAATTATTATGCTAGAAACCATCATCTATATATGCTAGAAACCAGTGGTAGTTGCCATCTAGACGGGCTTAGAGCCGTAACCACCTAGCAATAGATTATTAAGCCCTGCTATAATCGTAGTATAAACATTAAAAAACCGCGCCTCTTGTGGCTTATGCTAACCATCAACTGGATGCCGGCCAGACAAACGGTCTAAACTAATCTTATTATACTTGAAAGCGTTTATGGGATCATTGTGGATAGCGCCGACCCCTGGCTCAATCCACGCCAGGTATCCTCCTGGTAGTTTAAACTGATCTTAGATATCCCACTTAAGATAGATTGAATTAATTGACAGCGAGTTTGCGGTGAACGAGGTTTACTTTCGAATTCAATTAACTTCAGATTACTGTAAATCATTGTTGCCTCAGGATCTCAGGATCACACGTGCAGTTTAGTGTGCTTATTAGAAGAAGATTGCAACGTACCGACGATGAAGGTATCTTGAAAAATACTGAGTTCACCGGTATGTGCACATCGATCTGCCTTGACCAAGTGTTATGTGAATACACTGTCCATTCCCTCTAATAGAAAGCCTGCGCACAAAAGTGGAACGTTACAGACTGATATTATTATTATCACAATAGGGGGTCATCCAAAAACTACGTCACCACACGTTAAAAGGAGGTTATCACCGGAATGTGACATTGTGCGACAAGGGGCGGGGGGGTCGAAAGATTTGTGACGTCATATGTTAAGATTTTAAATACTAAAACGCGAAATTTATATGCGAATAAAAATCTTTAAAAAGTTACAAAACAGGTATCCAGCCAAGGACAGTCATACAGAGTATTAAACGATGCGATGTCACTTTGATTATTATTATTTACGCGTTCCCAGAGCTTTGTCAGTTATTGAACAGGACGCATTACTAACAAGTGAGGTAGGCCCGAGTCGTTAGATCTTGTCAGAGCTCGTGCACCCCGTGATGTCTCATAGGCACCTATAAAATTATATAATATGTATGTAAAACCGTTAGTAAACTTAGATATATAATATCCGAAGAATAGCTAAATGCTCTATAGGTTCGCCCTCACAATGGATAATCGCGTAATCCTGACAGATGATACTATCTGCTCGACACCCATACGATTCGTTGTCAAGGTGATAACACCGCGGGCCGCGGTGATTGATTGGAGGATTACCTACGCATTGATCATCTTGTAGATTTCAATTGCTTTTATTTTAAGTGCCTACATATAGAAGCATTCTATTATATGAGGACTTAAGACTCTATATGTATATTTTTGTGAATCGAGACAAAGTGGAGATACCTGGCATTTGTTGGAGTCTTCTTATTGGAAAAATTTCGTACAAACTGCAGAAAAGGAATCTGTGATGGCACGATCAAGTTATGGCCCAACTTTTAGCCCACCGCACCCATACCCATTATTTCCCATAGCTCCACCTAGCCACTTTAAGTCAAAAATAATTAGACCGCAATTTTGTTATTTGAGAAATGATTTCGGTGTTTTGCGGGTTGGTCCCTACATTTTTATCATGTAATTTTTAATGCTTACAATAAATAAGTATCATCGCTACTTAATTCTTCAGTAAACTTCAATTAAAAAAATGCATCCTTTTTAATACATTACGTTTGTTATATTCGATTATACAATAAAATTATCTATGAAAATAAAAAGACACTCATAAATCGTTCTATTCAGCAAAGTATTTGTGCATACATAAGCGATGGCGATCGGGGCGACGTTTGCACAAAATATTATTTTGTATGTAAAGCAGGAAAGCAATCCACTTATACCGTCTCTTACCTGCACGACAGTCGTCTGTTACATTCGCTGCCACTCGAAGGAGGGTCAAAAACTGTATGGAGTGGGCATTCTCTAAGAATTCTCTACTTAATATTCAATGTATTATTTTAAAAATGAAATTAAAAAGTACAACATAGAATTTATTTACAGTGAGTTATCAGCCAATCATTGTCCGCTGCTGGATGTAGGCTTCTCCAAGTTTGCGCCACAAATCCCGGTACCCGGCTTTTCCATCAAGCTCTGACCGACAACCTTGACCAGATCATCGGCCCATCGGGCTGAGTGGCGTCCTATGCTATGTTTGCCTTTTTTAGCAGTTACCGTCGCCTATGGGTGTTAGCAACGCCAGTGGCATCGAGAATACGCTGTTCTCCCTTAAGGGTACAGGAACTTTAGTCACTAGTGTCAGAACTCAACACATAGTTATTATGGCGGGATACTTAAGACCAGACGAGCATGGGGCCCTACCACGTAGTTAGGGTTGTTTTGTCGCGTTTTACGCCAGGCGGACCCCGGCCGCAGAGGTCAATATTCTTTCTCCGCCCCTGCTCTATAATTGCCTATAGTTGCTTTACTAATATCTACTATTATTTAATTTCTTTACTATCAATGTAATTTTGTATTAATAGATTTTGTCCTAAATAATTTAATTATTATTTTAAAGATTATTTTAGAAATTCGCGTTCACGATTGCATCCTAAATTACGGTTTCGGTGCCCGGGGTCCTATTCCGACTTTTTCTACTTCACTTCGCACGATCTTAAGCATCCCTGGTAGTGAGCCCATTGGCATATCACCCTTTACGGAGGCGGCATGGCCAGACATTTGTTTCCCACGTAGGCACCCGGTAGCCGTAAAATGTGACCGTACCAACGGAGCCGACATTCCTGCAATTTATCCATAATGTGACGGACATGAAGACTGCCGCGAATGCGGAAGTTCCCAACGCGGTCCATCCGCGTCACTCCACATATCCACCGTAGCATATTCATCTCCGTGACACGAAGTTCTTGCTGCGTTCACGATTAAAAATATATAATTATAATAAAGTAATATACAACCCATATCGTCCCATAGCTGAGCTTGCTCCCCCTAATGGACAGTATACCCACCACGCTTGTCTAGGGCAGATTGGCGGGTGGGTTCACATCCCATGATCTCGTGGCAATTACATTATAATAACTATATTATACGAAGAAAAACCACGGTGCATGCCATCATGGGAATCGAACCGAGCCCTCTTGGATAATCTCCAACATGTACCTAGTTAATCATTCTATTTCTACTTTATTCCCTTACCACATCTCTAAGCCCCTTTTCCTTTATGACAGCATTTTATCAAAGGCCGTTGTGTCAAACATTCATATGCAACTGTATCTACTTATTATCAGGTAGGCCATCACTTTTCTGCTATTCTTCAACAATAGATAAAATCTTGAAAGTCAAAACTACTCTGAATCCCTCTAAACTTAAAATAAAAAAATTAAGGCGAAAAATGAAGTCTCCACGCAAGTTGATGGAACAATTTGCCGAGGACTTACCTCTTCATAAAGAGGGGTGGAATTTTTCTTTATTGTCCGGATTATTTGGGCGCCCTCTGAAAGGTTTACGCGATCTCCAGATAGCTGCAGATCTTTTACGACATTATCAAAATGCTGTTCACCTTTCATGCCTTTTTATATGTCGAGTTATTGCCAAAGAAAATGATATGTTTTAATACATTTTTATGATTAGGAATTTGAGCGTAAGTGATTGGATTTTTAGCACGTTTCTGTTGAAAAAAATGTTGTAGCGAAGTATTTTTTTGGAATTTCACACACAACGTATGTATTTGAAAATATCTTATTTTACAGACTCGCATATCTTTGACAACTCGATGTGATAAGCGAACAAATATTGTAAAAAGTATATTATATCACACAGAATCTTAACGAATTTATTATCCGTGCAGGGGCGGAGAAAGAATACTAACCTCTGCGGCCGGGATCGGCCTGTCATAAAAGGCGACAAAACAACCCACCCTAGCTACGTGGTAGGACCTCAAGCCCATCTGGATGGCGTCTTGTCCTACATCAATAAAAAAGAATATCACTTAATAGTTATGTGGTAAAAATAATAAGTAAGTTGTGTGATAAATTAATTGCATATACACATTTTACACCTTTCTTAGTGATGTATGGAGTGATTAATTTGGATTATAGATAACTATAAAAAATCCAGTTTAAATTTAAGTCAATGGGAGAATAAATGAAGACATAACTTTAAAATAAATTACACATTCTTTAAACATTGATTCAATTAAGACAATTATCATTTTTATAGGAAATTTAAAGGAGACTCGACTACGCCGAAACCTTGTTTAATTTAAAAATATCCTCCTATTCATTTGTTTGTGAGTAGAAACACATCAAGTAAAGCTAAGAATGTAACCAGGAGTTATTTCATTTTATCAGAATTATGATTATATGAAAATTTGATAAGAAAATATATTTAAATCTTTGTAAAAATAAATTAATTTTCTTTGTACCCGTAATGTTAGCTTACCTTAATGTCAATAAATTTTTGTAACATTGTATCAATGAGTAACATTTAAGCTAAGCCAGACTAAAACAATACACAAAGGGTTAATTTCCGATCCGTTGAAAACGGAATTCCTAAAACACTGGAGACAATGCGAACAAATAAATTATCATTAGTGTATGGCCTTTACAGTGGATACACTTCACGGAAATGCTTTAAAATCAGATGCGGTATCATTTAAAGAAAAACATTTCGTTTATAGGAGTAAAATTTAAACTAATAATTTTTTTTCAATTATGATATATTTTAGTCCAATTAAGTTTTAAATTTTAACACGTGGGATTTGATAGCTGAATATCATGACCAGCTGAATGTCAGAACCAGATTGTCCACGACCTGCTACCAGCGAGTACTCGGCTATTTTGGCCATATCGCTCGAAAAGAGTCAGACAACCTCGAGAAACTGATAGTACTAGGCAAAATAGAGAGGAAAAGGCTCAGAGGACGGTCACCAATCCGATGGTCGGATCAAATAAACACAAGACAATCACGGGGCTCACTTGGCCTGCAGCTCTGAAACAGGCCGAGGACAGAGTGGTGTGGAAGCAGTTCGTCGTCGTCTCCGTAAAGGCTTATCAAGACGGGCACGACCTTCAGGAATGAAGAACACGACGAAGAAGAAGAAGAGGGATTTGATGGATTAAAAATTTATTTGATCAAATCAAATCAAATTTATTTGTATTAAACATTCACAAACATATGCACATGTTTCGCTATTATTGGCATATAATTAAGTATTTGATAAAAGTGTACTTTTATTAGACCTTTAGGTGACATGTTCCTTAGATTAGTTCAGTAATAATTGATTTAATTTTGATTTATTCTAGTCATATTATGTGTCTTGAAGGATAATTACAGCTGGGGGTTTCCAAAAAAAATTGGAAACATTTTCTATGACGTTTTATTTGATAATAAAGGTAGTCTTTACGAAAATCATTATGACGTGTTATCCACATTGCGAGGTGTTTTATCTATTAAATATCTCCTTGAGTTCACCTTTTTTATTTTAAATAAATAAAAACATATTATCTTTCAACTGAAAGCCGCATCCATTTATGATATTTAATTTAGTGTGCATGTGTTCATGAAACATACACTGCACTTGTTTCTAGTGCAGTACAAAATTGAAAACCCAGTGGGGCATAAACGACATTGATTTGTCGACCTTTTCACGGTACACAAAATCTAATTCTAAACAAAGTAAATTTACTTTAAGTTATTTAGGTTCAATTCTAATACTTCAATTAAGATCTTTCTGGGATTATTTATTATCTTGGTTTTTTAGGACAGTTTATTTTTTTAGGCATAATAACCCAATTTTAATGTACATTTTTATCAAATCATAGAGTGGCAATATATCATCTTGTATGTACTTCACTTTAATAAAGAAATGCCCGGGACATCACAATCAAAACGAAGTACAATAGAGCCAATAGAGAACAAAAAACTGTAACCAAAGATTAAACAATGAAACTGAGGAACTCCTTTATTAAGGATATAATAGTATATATTACTAGTATTTTTAAATGATAATCGGTTTTTATTCCAAACCTAAAAAAAGAAAAAGTCACCCCAACATATTCGTAGCATCGTAAAAAGGTAAAATTATTAAATATCCAGATGGCCCCAAGCCCATCTGGATGGCGACCACCTTTGGTATTAAGTATGCCGCCATAATAACTTTTGTGTTGTGTTCTGGCATTAGTGACCCAAGTTCCTGTACCCTTATGGGACAGCAGCGTATTCGCGATGGCACTGGCGTTACAAACACCCATAGGCGACGGTAACTGCTAAATTCTAAGTGGGCCGTCAGCCTGTCTTCTGTCCTTTTTTTTTTTTTTTTTACGGGGTGGGGAAATCCTCATGGACTACCTCCGCCTGGGGAAAGGCGGAGGGGCATGCCGGACTCCTACCGGCTAAAACCACCACCCCGGTGTCTCCTCACACGTGCGCGCGGGGCCGCGGGAATCCAGATTCTTCCGCAGCCCCACACTAGTGCTGGCCCGGTCTGTCCGGGCCTCGTCTCCTGCACGGGGTAGTGAGGTGTTTAACTACCCCGTGCATCTCCTCAGAGGCGCGCGCCGACACCCGCACGCCCTCCGCCTCGGGTCCATCGAATAGGGGGCGGGGACTTCCCCAAGTCCCTCGCCCCTGGACCCATTCATGGGGGCCGGAAAAGGGCATTATCCGCCCTTCCCCTGCGCCCGGTGCGCCTTCTGCGGCCGGGGAAGGGAGTCGAGATCTCCCTCTCCCGTTCCGCAGTTTCCTTCTGCGACATCACGTCCTCGCAGAAGGACACCACTGCGTCCCACGACTCTGCGCTACCGACCATCCTCTGCACTACGGCCGGCAGCCTGTCTTCTGTCCTACAGCAATTTAAAAAATGCAAATTAAATTATAAAATTACATGCCATAAATTACACGAAATAAGATCATAAATTGTACACCGCATGATGTTTTTATAGCTAAAGGTGTTCTTATCGACTAAATTATTTATAATTCAATTAAAATATTTAGTTCTGATGTATTTCTTGAAAAGCAACGTCTATTAAGAATTAAACGAGAAATGATTCTGACGGAACGAAACATTCACTCACAGAACGTCATTTAAAAAGTATCAGGTACTTCCAAGTTGGCAGCGCCAGTAGAAAGTAATCGACAGCGAATTAATGTGGCGTCACTAACTCGGAAGGAAGACTTTGGACTTTTAAAAATCTCTTTTTCCTAATTTTTACATCGTTGCAAGGTGTTACTGAGATAGGGATGGGCACTATAAAATTATTTACACTAATTATCGATAGTAAGTGAGCCCTATCTGAACCTTTGAAAAACTCCGTGGCGTGTTGGCTTATGTCTGGTTGTTTATATATAATCTATATTTATTTACAAAAGAAAAACTCAAACGTAAAATTTATAAATCCGTAATAAGGCATCTCGTATTGTATGGATCGGAATGCTGGGCCACAAAGGGCAGGGATGAAAAGGTGTTACATGCTGCGGAGATGAGAATGCTGAGATGGATGAGTGGAGTTACGAATTTGGATAAAATTAGAAATGAGTATATTAGAGGAAGTGTGAAAGTAGCGCCAGTTATTGAAAAATTAAAAGTAATAGACTGACTAACTTGGTTTGCCCATATAATGCGCAGGAAAGAATGCCATATAACAATAAAAATGATAGAAATGAGAGTGGATGGATACAGGAGTACAGGTAGGCCAAAAAAAAGATGGATGGATTGTGTAAAAGATGATATGGCAAAGAAGTGTATGAATGTTGGGATGACGGCTAACAGAAGAGAGTTATAAATTTATTTTATTTAATAATAATATATGAACCTTCTTTAATCATTGTATTATTTATTAGCGACCTCCATATCCTGAGTAATTATTTAAACTATCGATAGTTTGAATTTAAGGGTTCGACATTCAATTTCTCGCGAATGTCTTCTAATATATACTATGGTAAATATTTATTATATGATATTGTTTGAATGTTACGCAAAACAGTTTGGAAATGTTTAATAAAAAAAATTGGTAATAAAAAAACAGATATCAAAAAATTATACAATAAATTTAAAAAAACATATGCCTATCCCTATACGTCTCACGAACTTTCACTTCAGAATATACCCGGGAAATTATATCACCATTATATATGTCCATGTCGCACCTACCCCCGTAACAGTTGGGAACTGTACTCTCGAAATTGTTGACGAATACGTCTACTTGGGTCAAACGATCCAGTTAGGCAGGTCCAATTTCGCGAAAGAGGTCACTCGTCGAATCCAACTCGGATGGGCAGCGTTCGGGAAGCTCCGTAAAATCTTTTCGTCCCAAATACCGCAGTGTCTCAAGACGAAGGTTTTTAACCAATGTGTGTTGCCAGTGATGACATACGGAACGCAGACGTGGTCGCTAACTATGGGCCTTATGAGAAAGCTCATGGTCGTTCAGAGGGCAATGGAGAGGGCTATGCTTGGAGTTTCCCTGCGAGATCGAATCAGAAATGAGGAGATTCGCAGGAGAACCAAAGTAACCGACATAGCCCGGATGATTGCAAAACTGAAGTGGCAGTGGGCTGGGCACATAGCTTGAAGGACTGATGGCCGTTGGGGCAGAAAAGTCCTCGAATGGCGACCGCGTACCGGAAAACGCAGTGTTGGTAGGCCCCCCACAAGATGGACCGATGATCTGGTCAAGATCGCCGGAATAGGTTGGATGAGGGCAGCGCAGGACCGATCATCGTGGAGATCTTTGGGGGAGGCCTTTGTCCAGCAGTGAGCGTCTTCCGGCTGAAATGATGATGATGATGATAGGAACATACGTAACTAAACTACTATATAGGAACATTAGTTCCTATGGTTCCCTCACTGCCTCAACAATGTCTTTCTCCTTCTTTTTTGTTTGTACTTATGGCTCTAATGCGTTTGGCATTGACTTTGCCAATGCCTATGTTATTTCTATTCTATTCTATTCTATTCTTGAGATTCTTGGCTCCAACGCCATGGGCATCGATTTGCCAATGTCATAGTGGAGAGGATAAATGGTTCAAAATGGAGAGGATAGATGTTAGGAAGTATAAATAAATATAGTGTTATGATGTGATAAAATTACCTTTGTTTATATAAAAATAAAAATGTGAACTATAAATAAATATTATTTAGTGATAGGAATTTACATAAAGTAATTACATGTTTATAGTCACATAATGATAGCAGAGAATTGACATTAACAGGTCGAGGAAAATCATGTGGAAGAAGAACGTACAACAGTTGTGTAGTATTGGGGCAAGAGAAGAAGATGTGTTCTAATGTTCCTTCAGCTAGTCCACATTCGCAAAGTGAGTGGTCTCGTACCCTTATTTTTGCCAAGAAGACTGGAGTTGAACAATGACCTAATCGCATACGGATTATAGTTGAAATTATTTTTTTAGACAGATGACGATATCTAAAAAACCAAGGTTTGGCTGGGAGGTTAGGTTGTAGGTTACCATAGTGGAAAGCAACGGAATTGCGGGATGCTTGCCATAATTTGTCCCAAGATTCCAGCATTTGAGACTTTGCTAGGGTGTGCAGATCTAGAGGGAAACATTTGTCGTATTTGATTAATCCAGTGTTGATCGCTTCCTTGGCAAAACTGTCAGCCAGTTCATTGTTAAAAACACCACAGTGACCTGGTATCCATGCCAATACTACCTCAAGACCAGCAGAACGACAACGGTAGATAGCTTGTCTGATTATTAACGATATAGAACTGGTCTTCGATCGTAGAGGAAATTTAGAAAGGTCTTGAAGGCAGCTTAGACAATCTGTGAAAATTATAGTTTTACTGAATTTGTGAGCCTCTGAAAAGAGAATTGCTTCAAGGATAGCAATAGCTTCTCCAGTATATACAGAAGAGGGGGCAGGGATTTTAAAGTTCAAGATAATTCTGAATTTAGGCAACCAGACGGCTGCACCAACTGGTCCGCTTTGTGTAAGTTTAGAAGCATCCGTGAATAGAAGTACATAATCCGGCCAATTTTCTTGTGTGAGCTGAATGAATTTCTGGTTGGCACCAGGACAGTTTTTGTGAATTCCAAAATCTAGGATAATTTTTGGCTGGAAGAGTAAACTATCATAGTCCGATTCATAAAGAGGATTTTTATAATTTTGAGCTATAGAACAATGGAGCCTTTTAACTTTATTTAAGGATCTAACTAATAGGGGAGTGGGTTTATGCGACCAGTATTTTGAGGTTGTTGTGAGTGCTGATAGTTGGTTAAGAGAGTCCAGCAGAGGATGATTTAAGAATTGTATTGTCTTGAAAAGGAAGCGGTCTGATAACAATTCTCTGCGGAAATGTAATGGAGGTTCTAAGCATTCTACCTGCAAGGCTTTAATAGGCGATGATTTCATAGCTCCACAGATGATCCTAAGGCAACGGGCTTGTATCTTATCCAGTCTTGAAAGAGCCAGCTTATTGCATGGCTCTAAAAGGAAACTTCCGTAGTCAAAATGGCTTCGAACTAAGGCATTATATAACAGTTTTTGGGTATAAGGGTGACTGCCCCACTTCACTCCTGACAGTGCCCGAAGGACATTGATATTAGCTTCAGCTTTGGTGCAAACATAATTCAAATGAAGGATTCCAGAAAGTTTTGAATCTAAGAATAAACCTAAGAATTTAACTGAAGAGTTTATTTTAATTGACTGGCTATTCACTAGGATGTTAAGATGAGGGATGTGATGTTTACGAGTGAAAACTACAGCAGAGCTCTTAGATGGAGAAAGTGTGAGACCGTGGTTTTGTAACCAAATATTAAGGTATTGTAGAGCTGTATTCAAACGATTAGTAGCATCTATAAAATTGTTAGATGTAGCATACAAGGCTATGTCATCTGCATATTGAAGAATAGAACAGAAGCAATTGACGGAAGTATCCAAGTCGGCTGTATATATGTTATACAAGAGGGGGCTAAGTACTGAACCTTGTGGTAGGCCTTTCCATACAAGCCTAGCAGGTAAGGTATTTCCTGATAGTCTAACTGCTACAGACCTCTCCATGAGCATGTTATAAATAATATTTACGATTCTGACGGGAATTCTCAAATAAATCATTTTCTGTCTCAAAATTTGTAGATTTACATTATCATAGGCAGCAGAAACGTCAAGAAAGACGCTCACAACATGTTCGTTACGTGAGAATGCCTTACGGATGTCAGTGGTTAGACAGCTAAGACTATCTATAGTACCTACACTTTTTCTGAATCCAAATTGAGACATAGAAAGAAGACCTCTTTGTTCAATCAACCATTCTAAACGATTTTTAATTAGGTGCTCCATTATTTTGGCTAGAGTTGAAGCTAGGGCAATAGGCCTGTAAGAGGACGACATGGAAGCATCTTTTCCGGGCTTGAGAATTGGGATTATCAGCTGTGATTTCCAGGAATCAGGGATAGAAGCATAGAGAAACATATGATTCAAGATACTTAGAAAAAATTTTTTTGATGTGTCAGATAAGTTGGTAATAAAGGAATAGGGGATACCATCATTTCCCGGAGTAGAATCATGAAGATGATTAAGAATAGAAGAAAATTCGTCATACGTAAAACTAGAGTTCATTTTATCTTGGAGATCTGATGGAGTTAGCTGATAATTTGGTTGAAGGTCAGGGGGGACAAATGGAGGGGCAAGTTTAGAATAAAAATCCGGAAGCCAATGTGTAGTGAGATTACAGTTAATGTTAGGGTCCACTTGAGATTTACGAAAAGATTTGATTTTCTTCCAAACCAAAGAAGGGTGAGTTCTGGGGTTAAGCGATTCGCAAAATGCTTGCCAAGCAAATTTCTTCTTCTTCTGTAATAATCGTTTTGTCAAGGCAGAGGTTTTTTTAAAATCTAGATAATTTTCCAAAGAAGGGTTCCTGGAGAAGGTTGTTTCAATGTTTTTTCTCTTCTTAACCATTATAGTGCATTCGGAGTCCCACCAAGGGGGAGAAGGAATTTTATTTACAAAGGGATTTTTTAGAGGGAAACATACTTCAGCAGATGATAAGAGAGTAGATAAGAATAATTGATATATAGAAAGGAAATTTTCATTATTTACACCTGGAAATTTGTCTAATTTATCTTGAACTAATTGGGAAAATTTGTCCCAATTCGCATTATTGAGCCTAAATTTCAAGATGGGTTTGGGAGATAGCGAAGGACGGCAAGAATGAGACATGGAGCAAATGATAGGGAGGTGATCACTCCCATATGAGTTTGATATGACTGACCATGAAAGCAAGGGAGCCAAAGTAGAAGAAGATAGGGTAATATCGGGGACGCTTACATTTTGTGTAGGAGGAGTTCTTCGGGTTGGCAAGCCATTGTTGAGGACACATAAATTCAGATTATCTATAAGATCCAAGAAGACAGTTGATACGGAGTCACACGTTGGTGACCCCCATGCAGAATGACGGATATTGAAATCTCCAAAAATTAAGAGGGGAGTAGGAAGGGGGGTCAAGAGAGATAGTAGTTCTTGAACAAGAGAGGGATTAGGGTGGGGAGTATAAATGGAAACGACAGTTATGTTTAGAGCACGTACAGCGACTATATTAATTCCACGAGAGTGGGGTGGGAAAGAGAGACGGGAGAAAGCTAGGTCTCTTTTTACTAACAGGGCACAACCTGCCCTGCCATCGTCTCTGTCATCCCGGAGGCATGAGAACCCTGGCAGTCTAAAAAGACAGCCAGGCCTCAACCATGTCTCCAAGACAGCAAAGAGTACAGGTTGGAAGGAATTAATCAAATGGACAATTTCATGTTTTTTGTTATTAATACTGCGGCAATTCCATTGCAGAAAGATTGCCATTTTGGAGGTAAGGGTTTAAGAGGGAGACAATAAGAGTATGCAGTATTTCAAGGACATTGTGCGGTATAGATTCTTCATATTTAGCTAATAAATTTTGAAAAAGTGCAGAGGAGAACTCTGTTAAGTTAACATTAGAAGGAGGTTTAGCAAGGGGATCAAGTGCGCATCCATTGGGTAGGGATGGGGGTGAACGAGATGTGATGTTTGCGTGAGCTACGCGGTCATAGGATTTCCCTAGTAGTGGACTAGCTTTTCTTTCAATGAAGACAGTTTTTTTATACGAAGAAGAAGAGGCTGGAGTAGGAGGAATGATCGCTAAGGGATCCTGGGCTGAAGGGAGTTGACTTACTGGAACAACATTTGTTTGAGGTTTTTGTGGAAGGGACCTATTCATGACATTTTGTGGAAGGGACTTATTTGTGACGTCGAGATATGATGTGCGGACCACACGAAATCTACGTGAGGCCTCTAGGTAACTGATGTTTTCTTCAGACATCACAACCTTTATAGATTTTTGACGGCTATGTTCCGGGCACTTAAAATCTGTTGCGCAGTGATTGCCCGAGCAGAATAGGCATGAAACTTTATTGTCTGGTACATTACATGATGATCCATCATGAGGGCCTGCGCAACGAGAGCAACGAGCCCTAGACCGACACTGATCTTTGATATGGCCAAAGCGGCAGCAATTATGACATTGTATGGTAGGCAGCGTATACAGCTCCACTGGCGTCGATACATTACAACAATATACATGAGAGGGTAAAACCTGTCCTAAAAATGTAAGCACAACCGTGCCAGTGGGTTCCCAAGAAGATCTTCCTGCTATGCGATTTTTCCGGTTGAGCCGCCTGGCTTTAATAACAATGCATGTGTCCGGTCTACATTTAGTCCAAGAAACTAATTCTTCCAATGTCCAATCAAGAGGGATTTGACGGATAACACCCATCCTAGTAACTTGGAAGCGGGGTATAGTGGCAGTAAGTTTGTTAGTAGATAGGATCGGATTAGCAATAAAATCATTCGCTTCATAGTAGGACTTGAAGTGAATCGCAATTTTGTTGCGGCCCACGTTTTTGATTTCCTCAATGCCTGCGACGTTGCTATTGTAAATAATTTGTGCAATCTTATAAACCCGCATACTGTTAGAAACTGTAGAAGCTTCAGTTTCAGTTCTTGATACGTGAACCACATAGGGACCACAATCAGAGTCTGAGAATTTGAGTTCACTGTCAATTTCATAGCCTGGTAGTGTATAGGTATGTTGGATAGACGCCGACGCCGAAAGTGAAGGTGTAGTTCTCTTCTCTGGAATATTTGATGTGGAGTCAAGGGGGCGTTTCATGGGAGATTTAGAAGATACTTCCATATCTACATCGGAAATTGCCCTCCCTCTGTCAGGCGGAATATTTTCATCCACCGCAGACGCCATGTTGATATGTTAAAAAATAAATATAAGAATACCCCCACCAAAACAAATTAAACACTACAAATTGGCACTTAGAACTGATATTAAAAGCACTAAATCCGCCCGACTCCAGGTGATTCTCCGAGAAATACACTTATTTAAATAATTAAAATGATAAAACAATTTTATTTTGTAGATGACAATGTCTCCCTATGTTATTTATAAAATTTACACGTATTTACACGTATAATATTATTAAATATCACTCACCCGTGGCGGTTGTTTCTTGACAGTGACACTGACAACTATACGTAGACACACGAGAGACTAAATCGCCTACACTACACAGAGGTCCAATGTAAAATAATAATAATAATCATTTATTTCAGACATTATTTTTATCCATAAGTTATTAGTGGGTTAGTTATATAGTAAAATTCTTAACAGTAAGTTAGAATTGTTAGTAGCTAATTCTAAATTAATCATCATTACATTTTCCCCGTTACAATAGATATCCAATGCTTCTGAATAGTACAATCTTCCTGTACCCTTATGGGACAGCAGCATGATCGTGATGCCACTGGCGTTGCATACACCCATAGGCGACGGTAACTGCTAAATTCTAAGCGGGCCGTCAGCTTGTCTGCTGTCCTACAGCATAAAAAAAATTGTAGCGGGCTGAAATCATTTTAACAATGCTTTTGGCGCTGCCACGCAATCGCAGTAGCATTGAGGCCGCTTTTTTCTTGATTAATGCCTTAAAACCATCAACCCGGGCATTTACAAACATGGCCGATGCATTGCAATGGCGTGGCAATCCCATAAGCACTCTAATTGCATTATTGTACTGAACAAGCAGGACATTGTAAGCACGACGCGTATAATCGACCCATAAACTAGTCGAGTAAAATGTCTGACAGAAAGCTTTGAAAAGAACAATTTTAACTTCTGTAGAGCTGCGAGAAAATCTACGGGCCAGCATATTACATCGCACCGTCAATGCCCTGCGTTCCCGTTCCATATCAACGTTGTCCTTTAGGTCGTCTGTGATCATATGTCCCTAATACTTGAATGAGGTGACAACTTTAAGCTCTTTCCCCTTTAGATTAGTAGGTGGTATTATGCGAGGCTTGCGAGGCTTATAGCTTCCCGACTCAAAAACCATCACCTCACTTTTCCGCGTATTATACCTGAGACCATGTTTGTTAGCGTATTTCTCACAAATTTATACTAAAATTCTTAAACCATTAATCGAGGGAGCCAGCAGCACAATGTCATCTGCGTAGCTAATATTGTTAACACATGTATCATCTATGTGGTATCCTACATGTGTGCTGCTGAGCTCCTCGATCAGCCCATTAATGTACAGGTTGAACAGGCCAGGCGAAGTTATCCCCCCCTGTCTCACCCCACATTCCAACCGATATTCATCAGAAAACACATTGCCCCATCTCACTTGGTTTATTTGATTACTATACCAGTGTTCTATGTATGTTATCAGGGTACTACAGAAGGTTTTGTCTTCGTCAGTGCTGTTATTTAGTCTCATTTCGTATTTTGCGTTGGTGCTCCTACACGACAGTTTTTCATTAATAGAATTCATTAATAAAATAATTTATAATTTACAAAGTATATCCCATTCTTTTAAAATTCTTTATAGCAGAATAAAATAATTACATGCAAATATCGATAACTTAATAACTGAGCTTCACTAAAATAGCAACGATGGAACCTATTAATAATTTGCGGGTAGGAAAAGTTTTAAAAGTGTTTCGCCACCCGTACCTTCCTGAGGGGTCCACCAGTCATTAATTACGTGACCTCTTGTTGACGATGATATTGTTGCATTTTCATGAAACTCCCGCGAGGGTGGTGTTTATGAAAATGTTATGTTAACTACAAAAAAATTGCGAGTTTATTTTCTGTATGAAAGTTTTTATTTATAGACTTTTTTTTTAATGAGTTTTTCACCTTAGCTGCCTTTGCCTATGCGATAAATAAATTAGTCAGTAGTATGGCTAATTTTGAGACGCTAATGTTGTTGATGTTATTCTCATGCAGGTCTGTAACATACTACGAAACAATCACTGAAGCTATCATATGCTTATTTAAATTTATTAAAAAAACTATTTTTCTTGTGTACCGTACCGTGTATATAATATATACCGTTTAAATAAATATACTTTCGTAACTCGCACAGCGTCATTTGCTGCCAAAGTAAGAGTGCTTGTGTTACAAATACTATGCAATTGATATTTTACTTGTAGTGTATGTGATTTAGGCGTTATAATGCATTTACAGCATACATATATCATGTCTATGAATAATTGTGAAAATGTCACTGTCAAGACACGAGCGAGAGACATTACCGAGCTAATGAAGCCTATAGGAACACTATACTACTTAAATATGTTTATTTTGTAATCGAATACATACTTCACTTAAAGACCGAATCTCAGAACAAGAACCTAACTTTGGAGCCCCCCTAGTGTGAAGCTGTTACACCACGGAGGTCGTCGTATGGTTTAGACTTGGAATTATCATTTGAATAGGGAAGCTCGGAAAATTGCGAAATTGTTTCCCCACTAACTCCACAGACTTGCCTATCCAATCTTACTGTTTGAGAGGTATTAACGCCATATTTGTGGCAGTCTTTAAAGTGATGAATGTCTTATATGTGATAGATGGAATATCACTATGATTTAGATGAAACGGCGGTTAAAGCGTTGTTTGATATAAAGAAAAACTAATATAAAAGCATTGGAAATAATATATCAACTGTATTTACATAACAGTGATGTTATGTGATAAAATCTGAATACTGCGTTACTTTTACTCGTACCGTAGAAATAAACAATCAAGTAATTCTTTAAATAATTTTTAGCTTTATTTCCGAAATATCAGGTATAATGCTGTATTGTCAGTGTCAATTTCTGTAATTAGTTTGGTGTCCTTGTATTATTTTAATCAATGAGGAAATTGATGAATATTTGATGAGTGGCTGGCATTTAATTGTGGTTAAATTGCAAAAGAGACACCTTCGATGGTATTCTTATATTGGGCCCGCCTCAAGACAAAGGGCGGGCTGGCGCCGGCCCGGGCCACGAGATCGGCTGGCCATATATCCGTGGGCCCGGGCGTAGGCGATAGGAGAACAGCGGGGTTTTTTAGTGGGTAGTCGGATGGCCAAACATCTTTCCCGGAGTCCCACATATCCCTCGGTCCCCCCGGGCCGGGGGAACCCGTCAAGAGAGGTTTTTCCCCGACACCAAAAAAAAAATGGCATTCTCATATTATTTATCATGCCGCCTTTATCGAGTCGAAAGATGGCGATGCGGAAAACCGTGCAAAGTCAATTCGGAAACCAGATCCTGGGCATTGAAGCGAGAGTTTGGGTATGTATTTAAATCTGAGAGGATAATGACTGCCTCGTAACTAACTTAATTCCGAAAGGAAAACTGAATGGTACACTTGTGTTGCTGATTGTGATTTAACATCAATAATCCATTTGAGCTTTGGCTTCCTGGGAGTGATATGGGTTCTTCACTTTGGCCAAAACCAGATCATTACGTTCTCTAGCAAAGGTAAATTTTTTTTTTTTTTTTCAATATTTAGTAAACTGATTAATGCATATTTTTATTGGTTACAAACAGCAGACTAGCTGACCACTAGTAAATTTATTTTTAAAAATTGATTAATTAAAATAACCTAAAAAATATCAAATTTAATACGTTCACTGGTAGATTGAAGTTGTATATCTCAAACGCACGAATTCATCACTCAAAAACTTTTAAAAGACTTTCGAAAGAATACGTTTTTTACCGTCCGTCAAAACAGGAAGTCGCCTATAGCGCTTCCGGCCGATAACAACATCCGGTGTAAAAGTTTTCTGAAGTTCCGTGAAACTTTGCCGAAGTTTAAGAGCAGGTGCACGGTAGGATAAAAATGTCTAAAGAAGAAATGGTTTATTATGTACAAATATTATAAAGTGTAGTATTTTAATCGAATATAAATCTATCCGTGCAGGGGCGGAGAAAGAATACTGACCTTTGCGGCCGGGGTCGGCCTGTCGTAAAAGGCGATAAAACAACCCTAGCTGCGAGGTAGAGCCTCAAGCCCGTCTGGCTGGCGACCACCTTTGGTCTTAAATATGTCGCCTTAATAACCTTGTGTTGCGTTCCGGCATTAGTGACCCAACTTCCTGTACCCTTATGGGACAGCCGCATGTTCGCGATGCCACTGGCGTTGCAAACACCCATAAGCGCCATCAGCCTGTCTGCTGTCCTAGAGCAATAAAAAAAATTGAGCTTATAAGGCGTCCATGTCAGTATAAAATTTTAACAGTATAAACTATAGTATACAATATTAATGATAAGACTTATGTATGTCCATTCCAGAGCCACCAAGGTGACTCCAGCATGGCCAGCTATGTTCGGCAGAAACGCCGCAGCGCATCGAAACCCAACAAGACATTTCCCTGCGAGTGAGCACAGGTGCGTGACATTGCCCGTGTTGAAGACTGTGACGAAGACCACGCGTTGAATGTTCAATCTCGCTGATAATGCCCCCTACAGACACCTCCATGGCATCGACTCCCTGCAAGCCTGACCATCGGATCATCGCGGCATATTTGACTTACCCCCAGAAACGTCGGACCTGGACGATGAGCAACTTAGGTTGCGAATCTCCAAGAATACCAACTCGAAGTCCCAAACCACATCCCCCCACTCCTCCCAAGAAAACATTGCGGGGAAGAAGAACCACAACTATCAATGTTATGTGTATTTTTCTTGCTTAGTTCTTTTCTAAACTTCAGCAGATGTTTAGATTGATTAATAATTGTAAGTAAAATTAGGTGTGAAATTGAAATCAGATCGAAAACATGACCTAGTAAACTAGAAAACTATATTTCTCCTGGTAAGAACACTGACCACTGAGCAACTTAAATTAAAAGACAGAAATTATAAAAAATAAAATACACAGTAAACCCGATCATATACGTTTCTAATAGTCTAATTCTAATACAATATAATCATTCTCCATAATTTTGGAATGTATCCGACGAGCTTAAGCGTACCGTCAGATATTAATCCCAGCAATGGTGATTAGATTCCGTGGCACGTAATATATTCGGAAGGTGTTTCTGCTAGTGACACCTCAGAGACACATCGATTAATTACAAATATCGATATTCGCAGTTTATTTCCGCAAAAAATCAAATAAAAACAATCCATAGCGGCCCACTGGTCGGATTCGTCTAAGGTGGATTCACGGGTTACAGGTACCGGTAATCTCGATTAAATTACAGTTACTTAATGATGTTTTTCTTCAACGTCGTCGGTACGTGGCAATTAAGTTATAATACTTTAACTTAGTGTATGTACACTAAGAAAAAAAATTGCCTAAGCGATGGATATCGAATTTGTGACGTGATGTCACTTTTCTACCATATGACAAACATGAATATTGACTCATATTGATTAACTTAAAATTTAACAAGAGAAAATGGAGTGATTCAATGTTGAACTGCTGAAATCGATGTTTTTCTATTACATGACTTCTTAACTTTAAAGAACGGATGTTTTTATTATTGCTAGGGAACTGAGTTGGGCAGATCATTTATCTAATGGTGAGCGTGTAAAAAAAGTATACCCCTATGGGACAGAAGCGTGGTGCCCCTAGAGTCTCAAACATCCATATGCGACGGTAACTGCTTACTATAAAGCGAGCCGTCAGCCTGTCTGCTGTTTTTCAGTAATAACAAAAGTAGGCAAAAAAGCTAGGAAAATGGGGAAAAACTATGGAACAAAAAAAATGAAGATAAACTAGGGAAGAGCAAAGAGATGTTGTCCACTAAACACAGTCTATTCTGTACCAGAAATATTTTACCTCGATTTTCTAAGTCGAGCTGACCTTCATGCCGGAGACAATTGTAACTTCGCCATAACTCTAAATCAAAATTGTTATTTTATTATAAAGTTAGAGCTAAGATTTCTAATTGTCAAGAACTGTATAATCACGTTTATGTAAACAAAACATTGTCCATCAAAACATTAGTGGCCATAAAATAAATCGATAAGTATGAGTGGACTGCGTCAGTCGATAGGATGCGTGCGTGCCGCTGCAAGCGAGAGCCGTCTTAGCGAGAGGTGTTCCACCTTGCGATGTCGATAACTCACCTACTTAAACAGCCCTAGTGTAAACTTTGATATTAGATCTTATGGAATGCGCAGAAATCTTTAAAATATATAAATTATAAATATCTTAGAATAACACAAATATCAATTTATAACTACCACCTAACGGTCTAACTATTACACCAATAAGACGGCAAAATATACTGTATTTTAATTAATACACTGACGACAACCCTTTGCCACGATGTTTTAATCGAAGTCAAAAATTAATAAATTACTTATAAAGTATTTATTTTTATTTTATAACTAAAACCACATTTACTACTTTAATAAATAAAAAAACAATATTTTATCCTATACCTTGTCTAAAATACAACAGTCGGTTTTGACAGATCCACACTGCCGGTAGTCAAAACGACAGAGGAACTCACAATAAGTGCCCTATCCAAAATAGCCGCTTTCTGTAACCGAATAGAGGAAATTATTATATTGTCATTATAATAGTAAGTATTTATTTGAAAGAAAAGTCTACTAGTTTAAACCGCACTTCGTTAATACGCAACAGTATTAACGTTGGCAATGACCAAATAATTAATTTCAATTCACATGTTATATAACATTTATCCATGCAGTAACGGAAAAAGAATACTGACCTCTGCGGCCAAGATCGGCCTGTCGTAAAAGGCAATAAAACCGCCCACCCTACGTGGGTAGCGCCCCAATCCCGTCTAGATGGCGACCACCTTTGGTCTTAAATATGCCGCCATAACTTTGTGTTGTGTTCCGGCATTAGTAACCCAAGTTGCTGTACCCTTATAGGATAGCAGCGTGTTCGCGATGCCACTGGCGTTGCAAACATCCATAGGCGACGGTAAATGCTAAATTCTAAGTGGGCCGTCAGCCTGTCTGCTGACCTACAGCAATTTTTTTTAAATCAGTCAAGTAGCAAGTATTATATCGATCCAAAAATAATTTAAATTCTAACATAAATATTTTATTTGGAAGTTAAAACAGCTACTACCACAAATTACAAGATATCAAACTTGTAATCAAGCAGTGTTCGTGATCGAAAATTACAGACTGATCGGTGGCACCTCAACTGCAATTATACTCTATTAAACTGTTATTTCGGATATATAGAAAATAATAACTTTAAACTTGTTGTAAAATTACGAACATTGGCATTTTTACATTTACTATCAAAATTTAGTTTTATTTTTAGGATAGATAGATTTGTCAGTTGTAAAACTCAGTTTTTAAAATAAAGCGTTTGTCCACTGTCCAAAGATATCGACCCCTATATACGACCTATTGCCAAAACAAATCCCACGCCCCATTAATGTAAACTTCCTCTTAACACTTGTGCACTCTAAGCTAATATATATACTCTCTAACTTTTTAATTACTAACAGTATTTACTTATAAGGCTTCATATATACATTTAATATACTAACTTGCTTCTTGTGTTGTTCTCAGGATCTCAGAATTCAATTTACCGGCCATATTTATCTAATACTATTGCTACATTTAACCTGTCACTTTTTTTTAATAACATAGACATTGGCAAAATCAATGCCAAATGCATTGGAGCCATAAGTACAAAGAAAGAAGAAGAAGAAGTGTGGTATCTCTTAATTTTAATAATAAAGCAAAAGATCTGGCATTAGCAAGAAATCAGTCGAATTAGGTTTTCTTCCGCTTCTTCCTGGAAAAGTTTAGTGAATTTATTTCCTCGTGCTATTATACTAAAATTTAGATTATACAGTTCATCTTCCTTTCAATGTTTAAGTATGCCGATGTGTGTATATCCGTTTACATATTTCATTCACACACGTTACATTCCTTCTACAAAATGCCCTCTTTTGTATTTAGAATCAAACTACGGAAAGCAAAATATCTTTTAGAAATAAGGTGACATAGGTGAGTGTGGTCTTTGCTCTTTCTGACGAAACTCACATCGGATCTTTGCAGAAGATGCAAAACAAGTTTTGATCCATGAAATTGTGTCCAGTCTGTCCAAAATTTTTTGGACGTTGCCCCTCACGACCCGACCTGGTCTGGTAGTGGAGGCAGTTGAATACAAGCCCGGCAAAAAAGCCTCACCAACGCGCCACTGCCCTCGTACATGCTGAACGACGGGCTCCACTCTGTCACTAGGAGAACGCGGATGTACCCGACGAAGCTTCTAAACTCCGGTCCTGATCGTCGTAACATTAGTGTTTACGGGAGATGGTTCGTCGTTATTATCCCAACTAACTATAACATATTATGAAACGGAATACGATAGATTAGAACAGACTTCGCCGGCAAAGACGATACGATGACTCTAAACCTTATGTTTCCTTGATGTACGATGGAGAGGAAATCGTACCTCACAGTTGGTGGCTGCTCAAGTTAACCAAAAGCCGAAAATAAACCCTAAGCCTAAATAATCCGATATCGCTCATAAGTCGACAAACAACAACTTTTAACAAATACTTTTTGTCAAGGCGAAAAATAAAAAAGTTGTAGAACCACGCTGAAGTTATTATCTATATAGTGATTCAAATAATTCGCTTTGCTGACATCTTTCCTGCTTCATTTGTCCTCTTCACTTTCCTGACCGACTGCGCCATTTTTCCTATTCTTCTCTAACTTCCTTGTTGAAAAACTAGCTATACCACATTACATTAATAATGTCTGTAGGTACACAGGCGGCAACAACTGTGTACATAGATTATAAATTGCTTTAACAATAAACTTTTATAAATTTCACGGATTTTTGTCAATCTACTTAGTAATTAATTTTTGCGCTTAAAATTTTGAAATAATAAGCTGGCAACGCTAATCGGCTCAGACAGGTGGACTCTGTCAACGGCGTATTTTAATTTGTCGGCTAATTTCCTCGCTTCACGCGAAAGCCGATTGGAAAGTTCGTAATTAGTACAAAGTTAGCCCTTCTGGTGAATCTGTTGCGAAATTAACGCTTGTGTTGTCATTCGTTTTGAAGGTAAAATCATTTTAAGGGCGAGTTATCTTAAAAATCCCTTCAGCAAGCAAGAAGGTGCTGATTTCTCTGGAACTGTAAACATCTTCATCAAAAATAGGTAAAAACCTTCCTATAAGAATAAAGATTCTTATGATAAAAACCGAATTTAAATCAATCGATGAGTTAAAAAATATTAATTAAACTATAATTCAAAACATATAAATATTAAAAAATATGGATTCCTAAACAAGAAATTTGAAAATTCAAATGAATAATGCTAACAGGCTATGACTTTCTCACATTGTTTCTTAAGTTGTGGATGTAGTAAAATAAACAATGGGACCTCCTTGGGGCTTTTAAAGGGATGAAGTGGCTCGAGGGCGTTAGCAGGTGTGTGTGTCAGGTGGAAGGGTACAATCAGTTTTATAGTTAGTGCCCTCTGGAGTACCTTTACAAGACTATGTATTCTTTCGAGTTTAAAAATTTTCTCAAAAAAGTTTTTAATTGTTGATACTGTTGTATTTTAAATTTATAGTAAATGGCGTGTAACTTGATTTGAGCATTAAATTAGCTTTCTAATTAAAGATAGAAGTGTGATGTTATTTTATTACTTTACTTTTTTTGGTAGGTGGCAAAGCCTGACGCACATAACACTGCGTGGGAACAGGCGGCAGGGTAGTGTGAGACTCCTCTTGCAGTGCACCCGTACGTGTGCTTCTCTAGGTTGGGGGACGCACGTGGAGTGACGAGACCGACTATCGCCAGGTTCTAAATTAAATCTGCAACAACTAACGCAGCACTACCACAAGAACTCTTCAAAGTGATCCAGACTGTTCTTGTAAAAGTCAAAAACATATAATTTTCGCACAACAGCGAGCATTGGGATCCTGTGTCGCTCCTTCGCGGGGTTCCTGGTGATATGATGACCTCGTGTTCAATACTTCAATTCAAATAATTCATTGATGTAAGAAAATACCCTACATTTATCAATAAAGCCCAAAATACATTAGAAAACTCGTTAAAATAGTTTAATACAATTTTCATCAATACAAATATAAAATTTAAAGAAATTCATGTCCTATTCTTTAATTTTATTAAAATTAGCTCAGTAGTATTACACTCGAAGATCAACCTAAAGGTCCTAGGATCGAATCCCACGGTGGTATGCACCACTTAGGCAGTTTTTCTTGCATAATGTGCATATTATAAACATAATTGCTATGAACCAACTTTGAAAAACTTGCATAACAAAATCACCGGTATGTGTAACCCGTCAACCCGCCTTGGACAAGCGTGGCTTACAGTCCGTTCCTCCTAAAGGAGGCCCGAGCCCAGCAGAGAGACGCAATGAACTGTATTTTTTTATTGCTGTAAGACAGCAGACAGGCTGACGGCCCACTTAGAATTTAGGAGTTACCGTCGCTTATGGGTGTTTGCAACGCCAGTGGTATTGCGAACATGCTGCTTACCCATAAGGGTACAGGAAATTGGGTCACTAATGCCGGAACACAACACAAAGTTATTACGACGGCATACTTAAGATCAAAGGTGGTCGCCATCCAGACGGGCTTGGGGCCCTACCACATAGCTAGGGTGGGTTGTTTTGTTACCTTTTACGATAGGCCGACCCCGGCCACAGAGGTCAGTCAGTATTCTTTCTTCGCCTCTGCACGGATAAAAAATGTTGCCATATTGTCAAGTTCTAACCATTTTCATAACCCCAGCACTAAGTTAAAAATACTTGTACGAAGTGGCTTTAAGCTGAAGCCACCTCGAAACCCATTAGATTCTACAAAGGGGTGTCCCATATTTTTCGCCGCGATCGGCCTAAGCACCTGTGCCACTCGTCCCGTTTACAAAACGCTGACTACCCTCCTCTGCATTGCACTTATGCGTCAACGATTAACCAGTGATGTCGAATTTCAAATATGTCGATAAAATTATTTAAAATTATTTTTAGTTAAGTGACTCTCGATAATTCAAGAGATAGATGTATAAACGTAGTATGTATTATATTGAATTCTATAAGTTAATCAAGACTGGTACAAATTGTTTCAAATGTGTGAAATGTTAGGTTTACAATTATTATTTTTATTTTGAGGCATGAAATCTTTAAGAATCGATGTTGTGTAAACACACAACATTATATCAGACATTTTTTTCCTGAGGAACCGCAAATAAGCTAACGGCCCACTTTATATTAAGCAGTTACCGTCGCCTATGCATATTTGCGACGCTAGAGGCACCGCGAACACGCTGCTGTCCGCTTAGGAGTACAGGAATCTGGGTTCACTAATGTCGGAATTCTATACAAAGTTACCGGAACACGAGGTTATTATGGCGGCATACTTATAGACCAGAGCTGATTGCCATCCAGACGCGCTTATGGCCCTACTACGTAGCTAAGGTTATTTAGCCGCCTTTTACGACAGGCCGACCCCGGCCCTAGGGATTGGTATTCTTACTCCACGGAGATATATTAAAATATACATAAAGCTCTAAATTTTTATGTATATGATACATGTATTTTGATGTAATACGATATCATATTTACCATCATATATTTTCCCCAAATTACTATAAAAAGGCTATAATTGCTTTATAGATAATAAACAAAGAGAGAAAGAAAAGAAGAATTTCTGAGAAAACTAAAAATATTGGAAATACTTTGCCGAATTTAGTGTCGAGAGTCGAACCCGGTAATCAAACTGACAGGACAATGAATTGGGTCAATTGTTTAAAATTATTGAATGCTATTAGTAGATGATTCATCGATATGAGAGTATCGATACTGTAGTAGACCTCGCTGAGCGGTCGTTTGACCTGAAACGTCGATACATGGGCCATCGAGCACGCGCGCCCTCTTCAACACCTTTTAGCGGCGCTACACTATTACTAGTGCCGTTTACTGGGTTAGTAGAGCGGGTGTCGCCACATGCATTCGCATACCTATTTTTTATATGATAAAGCAATTCCCCGACCGTGAGTTTTCCGACCAAGAGATAGTATTTCTTCAACAAAAAGTAAAACGAAATAAAGTGCAATTAACGTATATTATAGAAATAATGTTCCCATCGCATTAAACCAGACAAAATATTTAAAATTATATTAATATAAATCAATTTAACGCATTATTGAATTCCAACAAACGTCTTACATACTTATTAAAAACTATATTACTATATATATTAGGACCTTGAATTAGTTCTCCGTTTTTTTTTTTTGAGCCCCAGGTTTATTTAAAATAGGAACATAACATTTCATTCAAAGTATAATATTCAGTCACTAGGGGCCAACTATCGGAAAAATGACGTCTTTTGATGCTTTCCATTCTTTGGCATCTTTGTAAGAATGGAAGCGCTAGTCAGCCAGGGTCATCATCATCATTATCTAAGCGTAGTATCCCGGTTGCAACCTAAGCTTCCGTTTCGGTGCCCGGGGTCCGCTTTCCGACTTTTTCTACTCACTTCGCACAGTCTTCATCATCCCTGATAGTAAGCCCATTGGCACGCATATCACCCTTTATGACGTCAAGCCAGCTCTTTTTGGGTCTACCCCTCCTGCCGGGGCCCGGCGGAGGCGACATGGCCAGACATTTGTTTCCCACGTAAGCATTCGGTTGCCGTAAAACGTGGCCGTACCAACGGAGCCAACACTCCTGCAATTTGTCAGCAATGTCACGGACATGAAGACTGCCGCGAATACGGGAGTTCCTAACGTGGTCAGCCAGAAGAAGCTTCGAAACATAGATATTTGTTTTCGGGCTTACCTCACGACTTTCTATCTCTTTGGATTATTGAACCTAATTTTTATATTGTTACGATACTAAGCAAAAAACCTGTTCTTTTACTTTGTTTTTCCATGTTTTACGATCGTCTGACGTTAATCTTGGTGAAGTAATTCCTCCAATTAAGACCTAATCACCAATTATTTTAAGAAAAAATATTATCAGTGTCTGCCACGGGGATATTGGGGTGTATGTAAGACTCCGTAAGACTACCAAAAAACTTCTAGCCTTGTGCCTAGGCCGACGAGCAATTGGTCAGCCAATTCGGTGTTCTAGGCTAGCGCCTGCCTGCCTCTTGTGTCAGGATTGGATGCAGTATTCAGAGATCGCAGACATTATCTGTCGAAACATGATAGTCAACACAAAATACTATTAAAATCAAAATGCATGGGCCACTTCATCGATTCATTTTCAAACAAGTGTGAATCTGCATAAACGATTATTACAAGACACCGCAAGAAAAGCTAGAGAAATAATAAGAAAAAAAATTGAGTTACAGTCGAAATTGCTTCTGCATTTATCCTTACATCAGTTCCAGTATTAAATAAAAATGTTACTCGATACTTGATTTGTTGACATAACTGATGTTAAACATGCCTTTAAGAGGTGGGTTGGAGACTCTTTGAGGACAGTTCAAAAAAATTCTATCACGTTGGGTTATGTGAAGTTGGCATCAAATCCATAGACAATAAGAAAACGTACGTATCAAATAAACCCGTCGTGCAGAAAAAAGGTTTGTTGATCGATAATTTTTTTTTATTTCAAATTATCAAGTAAAGGGTTCCAGTTAAATAAAAGGCAAAATGTATTTGTGAAAAATTTATACGTGATTACTCAAATAGTAAAATAAAAACTACGTTTTCAACACACTACAAACGTTCTTAGTTTACTATGTGCCATGCGAACGCCGCAATCGGATAAGGCACGACCACCTCATATATACGACCTACAATCGGAAATCTAATCGACTAAACATCGTCAACAATGGATAAAAATCACTAGGCATGCCACTAGTTGTCCACATGTGGAATAAAAAAAGACAGATATGTCATTAATCAGTTATGTGTCAAATAAATTCCTATTAATTAAAAAAAAGATTCTTGTAAAATTTAAGAGTACATTAAAAATTTATGAAATCTAATATTTAAACAATGCATGCATTCCAGATATTTTACTAGTTTGATTATATAATCAAACTAAGATTATATAATCTCCCTAACAGTGTAAATGCGTGACATTTCATAACTTTTTTATGTTTTATCCATCTATTTCTATATTCACAATACATTTTGTACTAAAATGGATATTTCACTTATTGCTAAATATATTTTAAGATTTATGTAGGAAATATGTCAAATATACAATAAAACTCAACATAACACAATAACTACAAACTTACTGAATTGTTTGTTATTAAATAATAATTTATTTCATTAAAATCAACTCTGTTAGTGAATTAAGTTTCCACAACGGTTTCCGGCACGAAAACTAAGTTTCACAGTTTTTGAGTATAATATGTTTATTTTAGATCACTGACGATAACTCGGCAGCCGACAAGTGGCCGACATTGTTAATAATTAATTAATAAAGAATTCAACATATTTCCTGCAATTATCCTTATAAGCATACCAGTAAATAAAAAAAATTAAAAAATCTACATCTATTGATGTCATATGAACATATAAAAATTGTTCAAATTCGAGAATGATCAAATCATTATTTTAAGTAACACAATATTTTTTTGGACGGAAAACAAAATCAAAATGAGATTCATCAAACGAAATGTGTTTTAAGCTTAAAAAATAATATCTATACTAATCTACAAAATACAAATATCAAATAAATCTAAATAATATGTATCCAAAAATAATCATTCATAAACTAAATTCTATTTTGACGCCATATTTCAAGAAACTCAATATAATTTTAAGCAGTTATAGTTCATTGCTTCCTTCTGCAAAATTCAGTAGACTGATAACAACGATGCAATTAGATATTGTTTATGCTAAATAAACAAAAATTCTTAATATCATCGAACTTAAAATTTAGGTCCTTCGAGCCCGACAAAACTATTTCACCTTTCATAAAATATTTACTTTAGTGTATATTACTTCGTATACGGTATTACAGTATTTGTAATATTGCGTTATAATAATAAACTTAAAGTTTGGAAAGCTTTATAAATTCACAAGAATCATCTATCGATTACATTACAATATCGATTGTTGTTTAACCTATAAACATAGATTAAGCAAACTAAATTCAGATTACAGTTATGTAAAATATTATTTTCATATTTTTACTACAATATTTCATTAATATTAATAAATTATAAAAAAAATATATGTAAATCTATCAAATGTTCATTAAATAGAAATTATACCTGTTCGATGTGTGGCAAAAATGTATTTAGCAATTATAGTGTAAAACGTGTATTGCTTTGAAAGAAGCCTTTTAATTAGAAAATTCTAATATTTAGAAAAATGAATGAGAGCCTTATGGCACGTTAAAGGAAGAAACCTTCATAAGCGTCCAAGTTAGTGTTTTTGCCAATTTTCTTTTAATTGTTAGTCATGTGATAACGTATATGATAAAATTACATACTAAATCTAATCGTGGAAGCAATATTTTAGAATTTTTGAGTCAATTCATTAGCTTTTGAAGTGAATTATGCATATTAATGGCATATGAACGAAAAATTAACATTTTTTTTGCAAATATCGCGTGATTTGTCTTTTTGTCAGTGCTATGTTTCACGTTACCTGATACTTTGTGGGAGCTTATCAAAAATGCTATTCAATTATATTGGAAATATTAAAAGTCATTCTAATAACTAAAAAGTCTCTTTAGGGCTACTAAAGCAGGAAATCTTAGGCAACGCTGTTAGTTCGCCGCTCACAAAATGAATGTTCAGAATGTATTTCGTTTGTAACTGCCAATTAAATATTTCGATCGCCCCATTAAGGGACCGTAAAATAAAGATTTCTAAATTAAGCATTAGGGGAAGGGAAGTCAGGCCTTACTTCCCAAAGACGACATATCTAAATTTGTTACTACTAGGCTCCCCCCTTCAGTCAAACAACATGAAACATATAGGCGACTTGTCTCCTAACTTGTTAGAACGTGACTTAATGTTATGTTAAATGAAGAACTCCCTCCTCTTGGTGACCCTCGGACCGGTGGCTGCTGCCAGCGCTGCAGAGTCGGGGTCTGGCGCGTTGTCAGCGCCGCGTTCCTCCTATTTCGTGTACATTGAAATTCAATAATTAACACTAGGACCATAAATAATTTTCTTGTAAACAAGACAACATTAAAGATTAGATAAAAATTATCGCTGTATGGATTCAGATGTTAATTAGAAAATTGTATAATAAAAAGACTAGCTAGTGTCTGAGGTCCAGTTGCTTGCCGGCTCGATTTTACTCCAAGTTCAAATTCTCATGGTAATTTATTAAGGGTCGGTTACCAATCAATAGTAGTTTTTACCTTTCACAAACTAAAACTTAGTGTTTATGATATACTAATCGTTCCTGCCCACTTCGTTGAAAGAATTACAGAACATCAGAAGTTTTTTTGTGATAGTGCGTCAAAAGAACCCTATTTTCTTTTTATATATACAGATTAATATAATATATAGAAAGTCTAATTACTAAATTATTGTTCTATGAATTTACCTGTGTGAGATATTCGCCCTTGTGTCGAGAAAGTGCCCTCACCAGGACGATGGCTACCGCGATCAGCATCAGGAAGATTAACGCCAAAACAGCTTCGAAATAGCATCAAAATTTTAAGAATTAGTGCTCCAAGAGAAGAGTGAATGGACATTTCGCACGCTTAATCATAAACTGACCGATTACGATTTAGGTCTAAAGTGAGATAATATAACGGGCAGCATTGTATCGACCCCCTCTATCGGCCAAACTAAGATTTATTTCGATATCTCTTTCCCACACTGAGTTACCGCTATTTAGTTATAAGTCAATATATGGGATAAGTCGTAAATGACAAAACGTTTTTTGCGATTTCCCAAAAAACAGGTTTTTTGAGTTAGGTCAGTTTATGATTAAGCGTGCGATTTTTTTTATTCTATGAAGACATTTTGTCTCATTTATTCTCTTGTGGGTACTAATAATCAACACTGGTATTATGATATATTATTGTTGCCGATGGGAGAGCAGTGGACTGTATGGTTGAATTTAGGCGGGAAGGGTGCCAATAAAACGACGTTTCATGATCAGCAGGCGGATGCGGGCCGGCGGCGGTCCCAGAGGGGGGTTTTTCGTGGCGGCGAGTACGACCTGTTTTGCCTACGAGTGCTACCGACCTGTATGACCGACCTGTCCTGACTGTATAACCGCGTACGCCCTGTTCAGCCTGTATACCCGAGTACGCCCTGTTCAGTTCTGGTAATCTCCACAAGTGCCCTTTTTCCCCATTTCGACCCGCTTTTTATCCTAATTATCCCCACTCTGTTACCGCGCCTGACCGGCCTCACCCCCTTAACTTTATTTTTCTTATATAATATACTTATCGCTATTTACATAAATTATTCGTATTTCATTATATTGCTCCCTTCCAGCAGCCTATCCTCTCAATAGTATCTGTGAACACCGAATTATATTAATGGCTTTTCGCCGCGCGTAATGTTTGCCCTACCTCGCCCCGCACCGCCGTCATATAAAAGGCGCGCGGACGAGGGGGGCCTTATTCATTTACACCCGCATTGTCGTGGAGCGCACACCTACCTGCAATTTTGCATATTCGCGGGAGCGTGTGCCCCGGTTGAACTACCCGGACCTTACCTGACCCATAATAATGCCAGGGATCGGTCCGGGACTTACTGCTGGGAGGGAACAACTATTACAAAGTAATTAAGTCTAATACAATCTATCCATTATATCTTCTAAGGGACGTGCCAGCCATAATATTCCCCTACGCACCCATAATATTGTACATAGGTCTAACACGTCCCCGAATAAAACACATAAAAAATACATAGTTTATTCTACAACATTATGTAAACAGCAATAATTTACTTAATTCTAAATATTTACACGTTCGGTCGTCGATTCGGTATTGCCGTCGCCCAGCACATACCTTTATGTTTGTTTACGTTCGTCGTGAACATTTCTCCCGCCGTCGCACTGCGATTCCTTCACGGGTATCACGACGACTTTCTTCGTAGGGCGCCTCAGGACTCTTCCGTTGCTGGTCACCACGTCCACGACACGAACTTCGCCGTCCTTCCCGGGGTAGACCGCCGTCACTCGTCCTCGGGGCCAGGTGTTGCGTGGTAGGTTCGGGTCGCAGATTACGACCAGATCGTTGACTGCAGGGCTGTCCCCGCTTGCGTAGGGCTCCCGCCGGTGTTGCAGCAGCGGCAGGTACTCCCGCACCCAGCGTCGCCAGAAGACGTCTGCCAGGTACTGTGCGCGCCTCCATTGCGCGCGTGCTGTCGCGTCGCTTGTTTCGAAGCTGCCGGGGGCTGGCACGAAGCAATTTGGCCCCAGCAGCACCAGGTTCGGCGTGATGGCGGGCGGCTCATCGGGACCCACGGCCACATGGGTTAGGGGCCGCGAGTTGACGGTGGCTTCGACTTCGGCGAGTAGCGTGACGAGCGTCTCGTCACTCGGGTGTTGTTCGTGGAGTGTCACGCTCAGGGCTTCTTTCACTGAGCGCACCATGCGCTCCCAAGCGCCTGCCATGAAGGGGGCCGCCGGCGGTAAGAACCGCCAGGCGATCTGACGGCTGGTTGCCGCCTCCTCCAAGGTCCGCCAGGCCTCCGCGAGCTCGCGGTCGGCCGAACGGAAACACGTCGCGTTGTCACTCCATATTTCTGTGGGGCAGCCTCGCCTCGCAATAAATCTGCGAAGCGCGTTTATAGCGGAGTCCGTGCTCAAAGACGCCACGAGCTCCAGGTGTATGGCCCGTGACGTCATACACGTAAACAGCGCCACATACCTTTTCTCTCGATGTCTTCCCACGGTTACCTCCATCGGGCCGAAATAGTCGAGCCCAGTAAAGGTGAAGGGGCGCGCATGGTGAGCCAGGCGCGCCTGCGGTAGGCTCCCAGTGGATGGCTGGGCCAGCTTCGCCTTCCTAAGCCGGCAGCGAAGACACCTCTTCAACACTGCCTTGACTGAGGGTCGTATCCTCGTTATCCATATTCGCTGCCGAAGCTCGTTGACTACCGTTTCTACTCCCCCGTGGTGAAGGTTTTCATGTACACGTTGTATGTACAAAGTTGTGTACGGGTGCTTACCCTGTAGGATAATAGGGTTCGCCATGTCGAAACTAATATCCTGGGCCTCACTTATCCTGCTCTTCAATCGCAGGATTCCATTTTCATCTTTGAACAGGGCTAAATTATTTAAGCCCCTGTCCTTAGACATAGTTTCATTTGTAAACATGTCTTTTTGCGCTAATAATATTAGTAGGCGCTCTGCGCGCATAAGTAAATTTCCGTCCATTATCTTGTACTTCTTATCTTCATTCGTGCCCGTTTTTTCAACTGTTTTACGTTGTTTCCATCTTTTCTGCGTTAATTTCCAATCTTCATCTTTTAAAATGTTTTTCTTACTTCTTTTTCGTGCCGCCGCCGCCACTGTTTGTGTTCTTTGTTTACATATTTCGATGAATTGTAACACTCTGCCCATAACTCGCAGTAATTTTTCAAATTTAGAATATCTTGTGAAGTCGATGATTAATGTCGGTTGCATCCCCACAACTTGACACACATTTTCTATTTCTTTCTCCTCCCCTGTCTTGAGGATCTCGGTTCTCCCTTCTGTCGGCCACCTGTCCTCCTCTTCGTATAAAAAGGCCGGGCCGGTGAACCATCTGTGCGTAGGGCCGAAATCCCGGGGGGTTTTCCTTGTAGCATCATCCGCTGTGTTCGATGCAGTGGGGACCCAATGCCATTCATTCTTTTTCGTTATATCTTCGATCTCCGCCACACGATGCGCCACAAACGTCTTGAAAGTGCGCGGCTCCGCCCGAATCCATGCTAAGGCGGTGCGCGAATCACTCCAAAAGTATCGGCGCGTTAGCTCCCAGTCGTGTCCCTCTTGCACCGACTTGGCTAGTCGCGCGCCCAACACAGCTGCCTGCAGTTCCAGCCGTGGGATGGATACAGGTTTCGTCGGTGTCACGCGGCTTTTCGCCGCCGCCAGCGCGACACTTACGGCACCACACGTCGTCTTGATGCGTATGTATACTGCTGCTGCGTAGGCTTCTTCGCTGGCGTCCACAAAGGTGTGTAACTCCCTCTGCAGCGCGGGTCTGTGCTCGTAACATCGTGGGACACGGAGTTGCGACAGTGATTTAACTTCACTCAACCAATTCGCCCATCTTGTTTGTAATTCATCCGGTATAACGTCATCCCATTCTGTTTTATATTTCCATGTATCTTGCATGATGCGTTTAGCCAGTGTTATCAGCGGCGATGGCGACAGCGGTGCTTATATTACATTATTACTCCCGGCAGCGACTGAAGAAGGTCGGGTCCCGACAACAGCATGTCGTTTGGACTGCGTCCCTGATACTTGGCGGCGGCGTCGTGTGCCACCCGTATCTTTTCCTTGCCGGGATTTACTACGGCGAAGTGGGGGAGGTACCATGTTCTCCCGCCGGTAGGGGGCTTCGGTGTGCGCTCCGCCTACCCTGACTTCGTTAAATTTTCCATTCTTTCTTCGTACATTTTCTTCAATTCTTCGTCGCGGTCCAATTTTCCTTCCAAGTTTTTCCAGGGGATCGCCCTCCTCACTTATGCTTAAGTGGGAACATAAGGCGACCGGCTTTGTAGACGGGGTGCGGCAACCGTGTAGCACCCAGCCCAGCTCGGTACGGGAGGCGACTGGCTTGTCGCGTGGTCCTCTTCGTACCTCCTTCGAGATTATCAACTCCCAGTTGTCTTGACCAATTAATATTTTCGGCGTAGCTTCCTGGTAAATTAACTCATTCTCAATATCCTTGAGATATGCACAGCCCTGCACATCTCTCCGGGATATCGTTTGCGTGAAGAAGCTCATATTCTGCACGGTGCGGGCGTCTCTTAAGGTGTGTTCTTCCCTCTCGTAAGAGCCCCTTATCTTCGCTGTGACTCGTCGACTGTAGTCGTGTGACGACTCACTTCCTTGCACCCCTTGCATCTTCATAGGGTCCCGCCGACCTTCGAGTCCAAGTTCCTCAGCTAACTTGGCGTCGATTATGGTCACTGTGCTTCCTTCGTCTAACAATGCATAGGTGTGGCGTCGCCCTTTTGGGCCGGACACACACACCGGTGCCACCTTTAGATATGCGAGGCGGGTCCCGTTGTTTTCGCTGCGAGCCATCGCGGACGCCAATACTTCCCCTGAGGGTGTCGGGGTCCTCTCGGGTTTTTCGACAGTTGATGCTTTCTTGAAGAGTGTTTTCTCGTGGTGCAGGAGCCGGTGGTGGCGTAGCGAGCACCTTCCTTTGCCACACGGGGTGGCGCGGCAATCTGTGCGTCGGTGTTTGTTTTTCAGGCATAAAAAACACAGACCACTTTTCTTCACAATTTCCCAACGCTTATTCACATCACTGTTGTGAAACTGTTTGCAGTCAGGTAGGGCGTGTGCTAATTTGCATATAGCACACCCATTTTTCTTCTCGCATCTTCTGTCCTTTTCACTCTTATTGAGTACATTAATATATTCTGCCCTTTTCTTCGGGCGATATTTTTCTGTTTTTTCTTCGACTGGGGCGTAGGCGATGCACTTGTCGGCTTCATCATTAATGAATGTGGCGAATTTTTTCAATTCTGGCACATCTTCTTTACGTAGCGTGGCATAATCGTACCACTTATTTTTCAAAAGCGGCGTTAACTTTTCTACTGCAGATCGCAACATCTCCGGGCTGTGTAGATACTGCGGTTTTTTCAACACGTCGACTGTGGCCACTATGTTTGCTATTTTGTTGGCGAAAACACAAAGATCCCGCGGGCTGTCGGTGATCCTTGGTAGTGCCTTGATTGTTCCCATTTCTTCCAGCACGAGCGCGTCCGGTCTGCCGAACCGTCTCTCTAGTGCTTTTATAATTTCGTCGGGCCCTGTTTGTGCGATTAACAGGGCATTTACGGCCTCCAAGGCGGTCCCTTTGAGGCTTCTACGCAGGCGTGCAGTGTTTTCCATTGGCGAAAACCACCCCCGGGACTCCTGGAATGCTGCCCGGAAGGTGAGCCATTCGCCGCTCTGTCCGTTGAAGTATGGTAGCTCGTTTGCGAAGCGCGCATGCCTTGATCCATTTCTTGCCACCTCCGTTATTGCTTCCGCCAACGCAGCGACATCCATGCCGCTAGAACGCGCAGGTGGGCCCTCCATGTGGGTCCGTTGTCCGTGTGCCATATTGTCGACACGGGCAGCCTGTCCTCGTCCTTCCATAATAATTTCTTCATTCTTGACGGTTACTTCGGCGGCAGAAGGTTGTGGGTGTTCTTGAGATTTCGGTATTCTCTCGAACCACATATCTACCCTCTTTTTGGGTGCTTCCACATCCTCCTCCATTTCTTCGTCACCCAAGGATTCAACTCGGATCCTATCCAGCCGGGCTTGTTCAAGCTCGACCGCGGCCTCGATTTGCTTCAATTTTAGCGCAGCCAATTTTTCCCGAATTTCCAGCTCGGCGATACGTCTACGGGACGCCGAGGATTTTCTTGACTGTGCCCTAGTTGCCGGCGCAGATGTAGGCGGTTCCTGTACGCCTTCCCGACGGAAGAGCTCGCGCAAGACCGGCGGCGGCTTTGTCCGAGTCTGGGACACGGAGGGCGGTATGCATTTTATGGTTTCGGTTGCTGTGGTTGCTGTGGTTGCCGTCTCCGTACCCGACTCGGACGCCCCCCCGCCGGTCTCCCCCGTGGCGCTCTCCGTGGCTTTGCTGATATGGCTTTCCTTCCCGCTGCGGCTCCTAGTAATCGGCATTTTTCCAGTTCTTGAATCCGGCTCGAAGCTGACCAAATGTTGTTGCCGATGGGAGAGCAGTGGACTGTATGGTTGAATTTAGGCGGGAAGGGTGCCAATAAAACGACGTTTCATGATCAGCAGGCGGATGCGGGCCGGCGGCGGTCCCAGAGGGGGGTTTTTCGTGGCGGCGAGTACGACCTGTTTTGCCTACGAGTGCTACCGACCTGTATGACCGACCTGTCCTGACTGTATAACCGCGTACGCCCTGTTCAGCCTGTATACCCGAGTACGCCCTGTTCAGTTCTGGTAATCTCCACAAGTGCCCTTTTTCCCCATTTCGACCCGCTTTTTATCCTAATTATCCCCACTCTGTTACCGCGCCTGACCGGCCTCACCCCCTTAACTTTATTTTTCTTATATAATATACTTATCGCTATTTACATAAATTATTCGTATTTCATTATATTGCTCCCTTCCAGCAGCCTATCCTCTCAATAGTATCTGTGAACACCGAATTATATTAATGGCTTTTCGCCGCGCGTAATGTTTGCCCTACCTCGCCCCGCACCGCCGTCATATAAAAGGCGCGCGGACGAGGGGGGCCTTATTCATTTACACCCGCATTGTCGTGGAGCGCACACCTACCTGCAATTTTGCATATTCGCGGGAGCGTGTGCCCCGGTTGAACTACCCGGACCTTACCTGACCCATAATAATGCCAGGGATCGGTCCGGGACTTACTGCTGGGAGGGAACAACTATTACAAAGTAATTAAGTCTAATACAATCTATCCATTATATCTTCTAAGGGACGTGCCAGCCATAATATTCCCCTACGCACCCATAATATTGTACATAGGTCTAACACGTCCCCGAATAAAACACATAAAAAATACATAGTTTATTCTACAACATTATGTAAACAGCAATAATTTACTTAATTCTAAATATTTACACGTTCGGTCGTCGATTCGGTATTGCCGTCGCCCAGCACATACCTTTATGTTTGTTTACGTTCGTCGTGAACAATTATAAAAAATAGCAATCACAAGGATTATGTATTCAATCAATTACATTGCTATGTTCAGTTTGCGTTTTTAAACTTAAATAAAAGTGTGTGTAAGCAATTCACACGGCAGAAAAGAAATTTCAGAAAAGTATACATACGAGGACCCGCACAACACACATAATACGAAAGCCCGAACAAAAAGGAGATTATAGGAAACAATCTATGTTTGTATTCTGTCTCGTTCTCTCGCAGAATAATTCCAATTTGTCTCTTTTTGGGTGGTTTTTTTGTATCATCTAATTTCCAAATCACAAAACGGAGCAAAAAGTTTCACTTCAATAATTACAGTATGAATGTAGGAGTTGTAATAATTAATTGTACAAATTGTAATAACTAACTGATTTTTAATGATAAACTTACTTCCAAGAATGGCCTCGTCCGTTTTGTGGTAGTCGAGCTCGTAGGGGTCGACGGCGGGCGGGGGGCGTGTCTCCACCGGCTCCGGCGGATGGGTCACGGGCTCCACTCCGCAGAAGTCCTCATTTAACCTCCCACCTATGGCACAAATATATAATTTAAAACACTCGTAAACAAATTAAATATTATTTTTTAAGTGAAATTAATATGATAAATAAATAAAGTTCGACAATTTGCACAGCGCCATCTAGTGCACGCCACAAAAGCACGCAGTATTACGCTTGTGTAAATATACGGAAACTGCGACATCCGCAGCCGTTCCAACGTACGAAAGCCTCGCTACGGAGTTAGTCGATATACTCACCTCCCAAACTCCTGACGTTAGGCGGCGGATCCTGTTGGAACAGCAGCTTCAGGGGATAGATGTCATCAAACTCAACCCTGCTGATGCATCCCACGAAGCCTTCGCTCATGCTCTCGTTCTTCCCGATGTACATGTACTGTATATTGTTGAATTGAGCGTCGGCCGACTCTTTCACGTTGAAATTGTACTCTTGCGTCTCATAGTTGTCAACCTTTGCAAACAACATATTTCCAAAATTAATAATTATAATCTATCAAAGAAATCGCGTTGGCTGTTATTGCACAAGTTATTAATTTCGAAGCTGCAAAGTACCCTCGTTAATGCCGATAGTGTCAATTTTTTTTTAATGAACTGGATACCGTAAGCTCCAAACAAAACGAAAAGAATACAGCGTTGAGAATGCTAATTATTGAATCTAGTTTACTTATATCGTGGTCAGCCAATCATCGTCCATTCCTGGACGTGGGTCTACCTATATTTTCCGAGACTTTTAATATATTATATGTTTAAATATCACTTGAGTATTTTTATACATTGGCAAAATAAATTCAACTGATTGTTAAAACTGGTAATGCCAAGTCAATGGATCCAGAGGAAGATACAGACAATTAATGTCAGTCATAAGACTCAATGTCGTTATTATTTATTAAAAATGAAAAAAAGAAGAAATTGTTTAGAACAATACACACATAATTATTTCCAAATAACACATCAAAAAAACAAACTAAACTATAATACAAAAATAATATAAAAAAGAAGTGTAATTATTAAGTAATAATTTAAAAAGAAGTGTATGTCCCTAAAAAGGATCTAGCTCAGCATGTATTAGCTCTTATTTATATTTTAGTTGTAGTATTTCAAACTTCAAAAACTCAATTGATATACTAACGTTGCCAATTATTGATGGGAACACAAAGCTTTGTAATACTTTGAGTGATATATAAACATGGGCCAGGTCATAAACTGGTGAGGAATTACTCATATTGGTATGCTTGATGCTCGAATTATCGCGGTATATGGAGTAAAAGATCTGGCCAAAGTGCAGTAGACTGCACCATAAACAACATAGAATGTATTTCACCTGCAAAAAGACGGTGGCGCCACTGTTCTTCCTCGAGAAACGCACATCGTGATATTGGCCTAGGGCAAAGTGTTTCCCTTGGAACACTATTTCCTGCCTCTCAAAGCCGAAGTCAAACACTACCCGCAAATGACCTATTACAAATAAAACCGCAATTAATTGGAAGAAACGAAACAACAACAAAAATAAAAATGCATTAGTATATAAAACCACTAGTTAATTTATTTCCACTGGTAATTAATAATACTCGCCTAGTGGTCGAATTTGCACTATAATTCTTTCTCTTTCTCCTTTAAACGTTAAGGTTCCATTGTCACAGATTATACTTTTACAATCGCAGATTATGTCAATGTCAAAGACAATATTCTTTTAACCATTGACCACAGGCTTTAATCATAAAACAGGGTATTTGTGTATATAGTTTTTCGTATTTGTGACAAGCGCACGTGTGTGTAATGTTTTATTTTTAATTTTTGTATTCAATTTAATGTATTTTAAAGATTATTTTAAAAACATACTCGCATTCTGCATTCATTCTACATATGAACGTAAACTTTTCTTTTATTTCTTTAAACGGTTATTCAAAAAAGGCGTTATAAAATTTCTTCGAGGCCTGCAGCGTGTTGGTAATGCCTCTAGTGTTGCAAACGTCTGTAGGCGACGGTGACCACCTGCCAGGGTGGGCAGTTTGCCTGTCTGCTGAACTCTAGCCATAAAAAAATTCAAATTATATTATACACCTCCGTGCGAGTAATTATCGTTAAAGGAGTACAAAGTTTTTACTTCACGTATTACAATAATAATTAAGCCATTGACAATTATATATTTACCTGAATTAGAAACCATGATAGTCAGGTATTCGCCAGATATGTTTGAATAGAACCCAAGCAAGAATCCCTTCGGATTAGTGGTGGTGAAGCCGACGCGTATTTTCTCGTTGATGGTCGATCGCCACGAACCAAGGAAATCGTATTTTATTATCGAATTCGGCCGAAGATTCACGCCGATTTCTGTGGACAGACAGGTCAGTTCGGTTTAAACATATACTAGATGAAAATACGTTTCGCAAGGCCCTTTTAGTTTTCAATGATACTATTACATAGATATAAATAAAATTTATAATAATGCAATTAATAATGATTAAAAATAAAAACATATATGTTTGTATAAGTCTCCATATTTCAATTTAAATTCAGTTCAGTCGCGAAACATGTGACGGGAGCTCTATGAACTAAACATTTCTATCTCTGCAGGAGTGGAGAAAGAATACTAACACCTGCGGCCCTGATCAGCCTGTCGTAAAAAGCGACAAAATAACCCTAGCCTGTGGTAGGGCCCCAAGCCCGTCTAGATAGCAACCACCCCTAGTCACTTAATATGCCGCCATAATAACCTTGTCTTGTGTTCCGGCATTAGTAAGTCCAGTACCCCTATACAGACAGCAGCGGGTGCGCGGCGACCCTGATGTCACAAACATCCATAGGCAACTGTTTACTATCAAGTGGTGCGTCAACCTGTGGCGCGCATCGGTTCACACCGCTCACCCTCATATTTGATCGGGAAAATACCGTTAGGCGCGGACGCCATCCTCTGCTATCCGGGGGAGCACATTCGAAATCGCTCGCGAAAGCAGTCGTTAACTGAACGCCAAGATGCGCGCTCGCCATATAACCGACAACCGCAAACACCAATAGTTTTATCGTAGATCGTATTGTGTTATTGTGACGTACTTTCTATCCGTTTCTGTACTTTCTATTCTTGTGTTACTTTTAATTCTTGACAATACAGTGCATCTTTTAATAATTACTTTTCTTTAGTTTTATTGTTTTATAATGTTGGGCAAAGTCTCATAAAGCACCCACATTAAATATACGCGCCACAAACCTGTCTGTTGTTAGTCAGCGACAAAAAAATCATTGTATCATTAACATCTGTAGACTTACCATCGGCACAAATGGGACCTTTGAAAGCCGTCCAGCGACAGTCACAGGAGTACGAGTCGTACCCTTCAAGGCATGTTCCGTTGTTCAAGCAAGGATTCGACATACATTTGCCAACACAACCAACAGACACGCCGTACAAACCTACAAGGTAAATCTTATTTGTAAAACAACCTATTAAAGCGTAGACACACATTAGCTTATTGATCAAGCCCAAAATTTACCCCTTGGCGCATTTTTGTCTCTATCAAAACATGTTAAAGATATAAAATACGAGAGCTGTTTGATAACCCCGTGACTTTTTCAATTTCCCGCGCAGTAACTTTAAATGCAACACTGCTGCCGTCAACCACCATATTTTAATAGAAACTTTCAAACATTGAACAAGTTGCATTGTTGAGTTTGACAGCTATTAAAAGCACACAAAACAACCTATTACAGCGTAGACACACATTAGCTTATTGATCAAGCCCAAAATTTACCCCTTGGCGCATTTTTGTCTCTATCAAAACATGTTAAAGATATAAAATACGAGAGTTGTTTGATAACCCCGTGACTTTTTCAATTTCCCGCGCAGTAACTTTAAATGCAACACTGCTGCCGTCAACCACCATATTTTAATAGAAACTTTCAAACATTGAACAAGTTGCATTGTTGAGTTTGACAGCTATTAAAAGCACACAAAACAACCTATTACAGCGTAGACACACATTAGCTTATTGATCAAGCCCAAAATTTACCCCTTGGCGCATTTTTGTCTCTATCAAAACATGTTAAAGATATAAAATACGAGAGTTGTTTGATAACCCCGTGACTTTTTCAATTTCCCGCGCAGTAACTTTAAATGCAACACTGCTGCCGTCAACCACCATATTTTAATAGAAACTTTCAAACATTGAACAAGTTGCATTGTTGAGTTTGACAGCTATTAAAAGCACACAACCTTGTGAATTTTAACAAAAATGGAAAAAAGTGAATTTCGTGTGTTGCGTAAAAAAACCATCACTGAAACCAAAGAAAGACTTGGTAAATACTATGGGAACTCTGCACCATCAATTTCAGTAGTTACGAGAAGTGGTTAACTGAGTTCCGTTGTAGTCGTACCAGCACAAGTGACGCCGTACGTTCAGGTCAACCAAAAGAGGTCATCACGCCAGAAATCATCGATAAAATTCATAGAATAATATTAGATGATCGGAGAATGAAAGTACGTGAGGTGGCTGAGGTTGTAGGCATCTCAACTGAGCAAGTACATCATTCGCTAAATGGGTGCCGCGATTGCTCACACTCGACCATAAGCGCAACCTTGTGAACACTTCAAAGGAGTGTTTGGCGATGTTTAACCGCAATCCGGATAAGTTTTTACGCCGTTATATAACCGTAGACGAAACATGGATCAATCACAATACCCCAGAGACCAAGGAACAATCAGAACAGTAGGTTTCACCGGGTGAACGTGCACTAAAAAAGGCCAAGGTGGGTCTGTCAGCCACCATAGGTCATGGCCACAGTTTTTTGGGATGCGCGCGGTGTCATTCACATGGATTACCTAGAAAAGGGTAGAACGATCACCGGGGAATATTATTCAGTTTTTACAACAAAATCGACCATATTTGGCTGTTCCATCAAGACAATGCATGAGTGCACACGTGTGTAGTCACTATGGCAAAAATCCATAAATTGGGCAATGAACTGCTACCCCATCCAGCACATTCTCCAGATTTAGCCCCCTGCCACTATTTTTTATTTTCAAAACAAGAAATGGCTGGATGGTAAAATATTTGGGTTGAATGAAGAGGTCATAACCGAAACAAACGCCTATTTTGAGGGCCTTGAGAAAACCTATTACTTGAAAGGAATAAAAAAAAATTGAAAAACGTTGGACTAAATGTATTGATCTAAAAGAATATGTTGAAAAATAAAACGCTTTTTTGCCGAATAAAAATGTTTTTTTTTTTCAAATAGTCATGTTGGGTTAAGTGCCAAGTGATTGAGCCAACGTTAACGACATGAGATGAATCATAATTGAAATACAATTAACCTTAATTTGCTACAAATAGAGATGTCAGCCAATCGTGGTTCACGGCAGGACGTAGGCCTTCCCAAGTTTGTACAGATGTACTGGGATATATATAATTTTGGAATTATAAAGAATAAATCTTGGTATAACAGCATCCAGTATATTTTTTATTTAGTGTGGCTGGATTGTTAACATTTATAGGTGTTCTTGTCATATATGTATATAATACCTAACAAATATACGGTCTACTATGGTAATGATCTAACTCTTTCTCAATGTTTATGTACATTGTTTAAAGCTGATATCACTCACCTCTTGCAGCATGCGACCTCAGATCCACTGGTTTGCCATTAAGAAGCAGCGCCCTGACACATCCCACAAAACCATCCTTCCGGTCCAGGCCCCCTCCAATCGCAAGTCCAGTTGTCAACTGGAGAGCTCTGACTGGGTCTTTCGCAGTTCGAATCTCACTTTTCAGAGCACCATCGACAACCACACGGGCCTCTTTCCTATTTAATTAAGTTAAGAAAATTAGAAACCCATCGCTAATAAGAATAATAAAATAAGAATACTGAGGACATTGGCAAAATAAAAAAGTTTTAACATTGTCAAATTTTATGTTGTAAAAAATCTCCTCGTCTCAGCAAATATTGCGTGAAATAACATTGAAATGTGTGAGTTTTCTATGGTGAATGGAAAATACAGTGATCTTCTCCCCGCCCCTTGTCCAATTACCTTATCTCCCTTTCCTGTCTTATATGTTTTATCTATATAAGTTCGTATATAGTTTATTTTCGATCTTCAACACAGGTTGAACTATTTTTACGAGATTTTAACTGGCACATAAAAATGTTGAGTAGAGATCCATGAAAATAATACCGCAAGCCACATAAGTGAAATTCCATATTATACAATAAAAAACAATTAAAAGTATACAAACGATCCCTTTATCAAAAACTAATAATTGATAACCCGAGCCCTGCCACCGGCGGCTCTTACAAGTTTACCTCATCGGGCGGCGCCTACCACCATACACACTCAACACAACAATAGCACTAAAAAAATAAAGCAGGAAAACCGCGACCATTCGATAATCTTTCGTTGAAACCCTGTGTACGTGTTAAAGGGATCTATTAAATAGGGTTACCTATTTCTCTCGATAGATACAGAGTGCCACTGGTTATCTGCCAAACGGTTGCTAGTCTCCACTGAAACCCCCAAAGGAGTGTCTCCCACTTGGAACTGGAACTGCAGCTGGTCACCGCCAATTATTAGGAGTTTTATATAATCTTGTGGACCCTATAAAAATTAAGACATTAGTATGCAAATCATCGATTGCACCACACAAGGGAGAGTTATTGGTACACATTAACGAGTATAATCTGTTGACCCGGTTATAACGAATATGTGTAGCGATCAATCAATGACGAATGCGCGTGCGCATTTAAATGACCAATCTATTCAAGAAATGTTATTCCTAACCGAAGTCGTTTTAGTCACATATTTATTTAATCGCTATGTCATTCATTATAGAATAACTATTATAATCTAAAATTACATGAAGTTAGCGTTAGAAGTCCTTTTATTTCACTTAGTAAGTAAATTGTTTAATATAAATAAAAAAATAATAATAAAAAAATAAATATACTGGGACAATTCACACTGTACCATCTAGATCCAGCTAGTAGCATTGCACTTGTGTTATGGGTACTAGACAACTAATGCGGCCTCGGGTGGCCCCTTCGGGGATAATCCGCCGCCTGCACCAATGACGCGAGGGTGAGTACTATGTGTTGTTCCGTGTGCCCCCCTCAACTCCTGGAGTTCTACAAGAGAGCACTGGGGCAGTGAAATTCTGACCCCCTGGCGCCCCCACATGGGAGAAGCCCACCCCGATACAAAGTGTGGGTCGCCGCAGGCCTCGACCACGAGTTCAGTAGGCCATTTATCCGTGGACCCAGGCACAAGCGATAGGAGAACAGCGGATTTTTAGTGGATATTCTGATATTGGCCCCCTTTTCGAAGTCCCACATATCCCTCAGTCCCCACCGGGTCGGGAAACCCCATTAAGTGTGGTTTTCCGTTTTCTCTGAGACCAAAAAAAGGGTACTAGACAACTTATATACTACTTATTTTATTTTTTCTAAATAAATACATGTTATACAGAAACACCCAGACGCGAGACGAGAATCGAACCCGTGAAACATCCACAAGAGTGCCAAAGTGCGATAGCCGTTACGCCACGGACACGGTCATCAACTATACAGTGTTAACTAACTCTTTTTGATATTGTTTTAATTCTTACCTTTGAATGCAAAAGGACAGCATTTTCAGTGGTTGTTTTAAATTCGAAATAGATGTCCCCACTGTGGCCCAAGTCAAATGTCGGTAACAATATGATTGCATCGGATATTCTGAAGGTCACCGCATTGCTGAACAAATCTAAAACAATCATTTGAACAGTTTATATACTCATTCTTCAAGAAACACCACATCCATATTAAGAAATCATTCAATATGAATTATCATATCCTTAATGCCAGAAAACAATCACAAAATTTTTTTTCATCATTCCATGTTATTGGGAAATCAAAGAAAATTATCAATTCGTTGATTTTTTTTCACTAATGTTAAACGATATATCGTAATAGTTATTAGTTTTAGCCGCATTATCTATATGCACACCATCAAGTGTTTAATTAATTACTGTTATTTTATATTTAAAAATAGGGCTACCTAATAACTTAAATAAAAACTCATAAGAGGTGACGGATCTCCTCTATTGTTAGTCTACAAGCAAGCAGATTAGAAGTGAAACCTTTCTTTTATAGCGCAAGTCAAGATAAATAAATTCAGAAAGTTTCTTATATAACAGCCCATAATGTAACACCGACGGGCCCTGGCCTGACCTGGAAACCGAACAGTACCGGATCCACCATGTAAGGTGAGAAAAAGAAAGAAATATTTTAGAACAGGCTATAAAATGATCAATACAAAAATAGAAATAAAATTACTGATGACTACATGACTAAATACAAATTACAGTAAATTATTAGAAAAATATATGAAGTGTATACGCAAGTCCTAAAATGGTTTCAAGCTTAGCATTTGCTGGTCAAAATGGCCGGCGCCGATCTTCCGCTTGAACCTTATCTAAGTCCTATTCGTGAGTAACTTGCACAGCTGTATAATGGTAAGGATAGAACCATTATAGCATTATGCACTGTAGACCAACCACGCTTTCCATTGTGTTACAAAGAGTCGTGTGGCGACGGTGTTTGTAGAAATTGTTGATTCATCGATAAATTATTTCAGAATATCCTCTTTATAATTAACAACATGGACTGGGGGTTTTCCGGTATTAATATGTCATCTCTGAATACTACCAGTTTCTCGTATTCGCCTATACACTCCATTAAAAACTGATACATGGGGTAATCGGCGATTAGGAAACCGACGCGAATAATATTGACAAGCAGCTTCACTGTTACCGATGCAAAAGCCGTAACAACACAATATCCGCATATTCTTCATTTGTGTAATTTTGAAACATACACTGTTCATTTTGATCAAGCTCTGCCATATTTCAATTCAAATTAAAAATTAAACTACAATCGTGTGTATTTACATAAAAAGAAACACGAAAAGTTTTTGAAAAAGAACTCTTTGAAAACTTTGTTTTTTTTAACCTGCCAATTTGCTTCCTGCACTGGCTTAGGTACGCATTAAACATTTTATTATGATTTTATATATGATATTCAAACAGCAATTATTTAGCCTAATTAAAGTTCTTGCTCGAAGTGACTTCCCCTATTGCGTACGCAAAGTCGCATTCTTTTACTGAGTTTATAAAATTCATGTTTTGAGTACTTCCGCGGATGACACAGGCGAAACGTCGTAAATTAAGAAGGATTTCATGTGTCTGGGGTAGACATAGAAATCAACCGGCGTTAAGTCCGAAATCCTCGCAGGCCACGGAATGGGTCCTCCTCGCCCTATCAAAATATTAGGAAATTACATAGGGTATTGTTTTTAATTATATTAACATTGTATATAATACTATTTGCAGTATGGCATGCACCTGCATGTGACCTCAATACTAGTCTCCAGGTGATACACAGGAAAAGTAAACAGTACACTGGAAAAACGACATCGACACATATAGGTCCGTTGAAGTTTAGTTCTGTCACACTATACAGTAACTTCAAAATGTTAACTAAACTGGAATGAAACACTTTCAAGAAGAACATTAAATATGCTTACAGTAAAAGAAAACAAAAACATACCGTCTCCTTCGCACAAGAGCGGTCCCAATGTATAACGTCCCTCTTTCTCGTCAAGATGACTGCCAGTATCACCGAATCTAAGCTGTTTTACCGGCAAAAATTCTTTATCGGTAATTTCACCGCCATCCGTTTGGAATTCTGAGAAAGGAAGTAGAAATCCTATCATACAATATTGTGGTCATTAGATAGAAAGAATTATATTTTACTTTAAACCTTATAGTAATCTGAAATTTTATTATTCCTTGACCACCTCCGCTCTAGGTCCAAGCTCTAGGTTTAACTGTATGTTCGGTCCTTGCCTAGATTTAGGTACAAAATTATTCCTCAGCCAACTTTCGACGACTACCTTCACGCTTTTGTCCGTGCAGGGGCGGAGATAGAATCCTCTGCGACCGTGATAGGCCTGTTATAAAAAGCGACAAAACAACGCACCCTAGCAACGTGGTAGGGCCCTGAGCCCATCTGGGTGGCGACCACTTTTGGTCTTAAGTATACCGCCATAATAACTTTGTGTTGTGTTCTGGTATTAGTGACCCGAATTCCTGTACCCTTATGGGACCTCCAGCAACGCGTTCGCGATGCCACTGGCGTTGCTAACACCCATAGGCGACGGTAACTGCTAAAATCTAAGTGGGTCGTCAGCCTGTCTGCTGTCCAACGGCAATAAAAAAAAATCTGTTTGATGCGAGGGTAATTCAATAAATTTCTCGCGTCTTACATCAACGCTTGACAAAAAAAGAAACACTTTCTGCACCATGTGAGAAGAACAAGCTTATATTTTTAGACTCCTTATACTATTGGCCGTGCCAAACCTAAATCCTTAAACATAAAAGTACATTGTACTTGAACAACAATTTGCAAGTGACGCCGTGCATGATTCTACTGCGTGCTGCACCTGAGCCGTTCCAGACCGAGGAGGTCGCGAGGTTGGTGAAGTTTTAGTACCTTATCTAGTGTGGAGACCAAAACAATCGAAAATTACCACCATTTATTAATCTAGCGCTCGATTCGACCAATCGATAAGAGAGCTCGACACTGTATTATACGTATTTGTTACAAAAAAAACCATATCAGTTGTCAAGTATCCATAATTTAAGCGCTCTTCTGCTCACTTTGGAGCTAGATTGCACTGTGCGCATTGTCACAGTACATTTACTATACTTACCATCAGGTTTGAGTTGTGTATATTCAGCATCACAATTACACCACTTGGTCGGATCGAGGCACGAACCTAGCACCCCGCACTGACACATCCTAGAGCCCGGCGTGGCTCCCGCCCAGTAATCCATTCTCTGTCCAGTTCTTGACACCCACCATGCAAATGGGTGGAAGTTTGCTTCATCGCCTATGCAAACATATTTCATATTATCACACTTGTAGTCAGATGAAAACTTCATACTGTAAATTATTGGCACATAGTGAAAATCAATAATCAAAATAATTAAATTGAAAATGATATAAAACTAGTCATTGAACTATTTTAGATAATATTAAGAGTCAGCAAATATATCAAGTTAGATAGAGCCAAGGATGGAAATTTAGATACATTAACATTAAATTGGACTAGTTCTAAACTAAGATCCCGCTGGTTCACACGCTGGTTTTCCCCATTTTTCTGTATGCTGCAGGAACGTGGACACTGCGAGAGGTGGAGGCAAAGAAAATAGACACTCTGGAGATGTGGTGCTGCAGAAAAATGCTTGGAATATCATGGACTGAGTTTAGGATAAACGCCTTTATACTCCTAAAACTCAATATCAAGCAGCGTCTATCTGTCTTGGTCGAGACTTGCATTCTCAAATATTTTGGACACGTCTCAATGCGGCAGTAGGTAGCGCGGCAGATCGCCTATGCGATGGACCGACCAGTTATAATTCGCAGTAGGCGCAATTCGCAATTCGAAACATTAAAAATTACGCCATACAAACCCCGCTAACAAGACGAACAGGCTCGGTCGCTTCTCATTTTACTATAGTCCGACCGCTACCGCTGTAACGCGCCTTAGGTATGTGAGCGGCGAGGCGGGGGGGGGCGAAGCGTTGGCTCCATTTTGTCGTTCTGCCGTCATCACTCACGACGGCAAGTAATCTTATTTGTTACGGACTGTCGTTGTCAGACGCACATGAGATAAAATATCTAAAGATGGGTCGTGCGTTATCTCGAGATATCAAAACCTTCAATTTCAAAGTGGCCGAATATTTTAGGAAAAGAAAGGCAGACAAATAAATTTTTGAATATAAAAGTGACGCAAATATCGCCAAAATCGTGGCGGAATTCCAAGAATTAACCATTCATTTCATTTATATTGGTTCTTTATTTGTATTTATCTAAAAATCATATTGGATTAAAACGAGGATTGGATATAATTATACTAGTAAAATATGCAGCTTCAAAAAAATTGCTTTGATATCGTAAGATCTGTCTGACACTACAAATTTCATATGAGTTCATGCTCTTTCCTTCCCACTCCCCACCTCCCCGCGTATACCTAAGGCGCGGTACAGCGGTAGTGGTCGGACTATACAGGGTGACTTTGACAAACCCGTCCAAATTCACACAGAAGAATCTTTAGTAAAAGTTATGAGAAACATGTATTTTAGTTTTGTATCACATAGTACAAAAATGTTGAGTAATCAGTATCACAAAGTCATTCAAAGAACTCACAATTTACATAATACGGCGCTAGAGTGTCAATGACCTCTCCATATGACCTAGTAAAAGGCCGAGGACGGCGGCATAGAATCGGGCGAGCGAATACGCACTACTCATTTACGCGGGTGTGACAGAGACAGGTAATAACAGGTTAACGTACGCTGTTTGCACCATATGATTATTCTGTACGATTGAATTAATGATCCTATATGAAATATTTTATGGTGAAAATTTTACATACAATTTTTTTTGCAAAAATGGGTTCCTTAAATGATGTTTAGTGCGCAAAAAAAAAGTTTGAACGGGCTTGTCAAAGTCACCCTGTATATAGTTCACGAGTTTTTCAACACATTAATAGTATTTTAGATTTATACTAAGTTTTAGTTTTTAGCTAGATTATTGTTTGTTTTCCAATTAAAATAAAGTAAAAAATAATTAAGATCAGTTCATTTTTCTTCTACCTGTTGAGGTCCATACTAGCCTGTTAATACCAAACTAAGGCACACCCATTTTCTGTCATCACTTTAAGACAAGGTAATTGAGTCTTGGTGTCCTGTCCGCGTATATCAATCACTATCCAAAGCGTGGGTAGACTTTACTAGGTTTTTCCAGGCGATAGAGCCCCAAACTCATCTGATTGGCAACCACCCTTGGTCTATAAGTATGCCGACATAATAATGCTGTGGTCCGACATTATCGAAACAGATTCCAGTACAACTATGCGGACAGCAACGTGTTTGCAGTGTCCCTAGAGTCACAAACATCCATAGGCAACGGTAAGTGCTTCCTATTAAGTGGGGCGTCTTTCTCAGCAATAACAAAATACCAAATCGCAGATATTATAGGCAGATTATTACTTCTTCTGAAATCAAATTTTTTTTATAAATAATAACTCACTTGGTGAATTAAGTAGTCTCGAATGCCTACACATGTATTCCAACCGCTGCATACAGCTGTGGGATCTATTCAGAAGCGCTTCCAGCTGCTGCCTGTTCGCCTCGTAGGTTATATCGTGTCGGAAACTGCCTGGCTCCTGATATCCGTCTACCACTGTGCTCTCAGACGAGGAGTGTTGGACTGATGTTAGTATTCTACCATCCGCTGTAAGAAATTATTTACGAAATATTGATAACAAACAAAAGTAGCCTGGCCCAAATTATTCAATAGCCCAGAGACAAGAATGGTAGGTATGGTCATTTTTTGCTACAGATAAAGCTTACATGACATCATATTAAGCCATCTACAATCCCATATAGATAATTTCTCATTCTAAAACTATGCAACACGGCCGCCAAACTACGAAATATGATTTATTGAAACTACGTAATATGATATCGATATATTAGGAACTACCCTACACAATGTTTTCAATTATTTCAGTTTTTAAGTAAAATATCTACTTTGACTGCCCCTTTGAATAAAATCACACATGTTATATTGTTATAAATTAGTTATTTATAATGATTATATTGTTCTAATTTGTTATGAATAAGCTGTTAAAATTCAATTCATATTAGTAATATTTAAAAAAACTTACAGTAAAACTCGCAGGTGACTGGAAAAGCTGGCAACGGCCCGGAACCATCCACATCAATGTTTATTTCAGCTGATCGGGACACGGATTGCACGTTCTTGTATGCTTGGCACGATAATGGGTGAATAGCTACATAAACAATAATTCACACTTCAACTTGATATTCATTATTTACAAAGCTATCCATATGGATATGCCATAATATGCATAACGTCCTACTGAGCACGAAACTGTTCTTAAAGGAAATATCGCTTAGCCACACTGTCCAAGAGTTATTAGCGAGTTACGGACAGCAGTAATCTGTGTCAGCATGGCTAATATGCAATAAAAGAACATAATAGCTTATTCTTAATTCTAGGCAGAAAAATGTTGCGACTGAGTGTAATATCGTTTAGGCATCATGCTATTGTATAAGTATAAAGTTAAAACTGTTGCAATAACATAAGTACACTCTTCTTGTTCATATTATCACTACAGTATGAACACCGTTCCATCGGAAGCTCAAATTTTGGAGCCTTGTATTCTGTGTTGAATATTGTCACAGAACAAAATTACGTGCTAATTTTGCATTATCGCTTATTTATGACACTTTTGACATAGAGTGTAATAAATAGACATTTGATTGAATGCATCTGGCTCCCGAACCCTGGTGAAACCAAATGGTGCCATCCCTTGCTGCCTCTGAACTAGAAAATTAATAACAAAAACAATGATTGAAAAAAAAATCAACTCGTTCTACTCACATGTATGACAAACAGCTCCAGCGTATCCAGTGCCTTGGCAGTTGCAAGTGAACTCTTCAGCAGTTTGAGTGCACTCCCCACCGTGCTCACACGGATTTGGATTGCATCTGAATAACATAATTTCAAAATCAATAACGTTTTTGTTATAATAAAATTGTAACAAAATCACAGCTCAACATACCCAAATTATACTTTCATTGCAATTAATGTCATACCATAAATATATCGAGAAAAATAACTGAGTGTATCCCAGAATGCATAAACTAGAAAAAAAATACAAGATTGTTCCCAAATTTACACTGTCCGGATTTAAAATTGAAACTTGAAATTGTGTAAACCAAAAACTGTTTGACATGAGTTGCTAATTCATTTGAAATTAATTCCAAATCACAATATATCGTAAATAATATGAAAGATGTATCTTAATACAATCATATCTAAAATCATATAATTTCATTTCAGAAGCAAGGTGCTGACTTATTTCAGGGCCCCCCTTCGGTGAGACTTCCGCTTACCAAGTAAAGAGCTATAAGGAGACTAATGAAAGACATATAGCTAAATTTAGTTTATATAATAGCCAATGCTGTGTGATGAACCCCGAGACTAATGAAACTCTAGTCCAGTGATTCTCAACCACTGTGCCGCGGCACTTTTGTGTGCCGCCAAATTTCAAAAGTGTGCCGTCAAATTTTGCAAATATATAATAATGTTAATATTATTAAATTATATCATTTAAAAAGAAAAATATTTTTAACATGAATATATATTTAAATCCACAAAAAAATAAATTATTTTATTATTTGCTTTGCAACGGATACTTCTGTATTTGACTAAACTTTGAATGAAGAGGAAGAACTCATTTTGCTATCTAATAATCGAGATTTAATTTTAAAACATTCAGCAGAATCAATTAATTCATTTTGGATTAACATCAGATGTGATTATCCAATGATAGCCAAAAAAGCTTTAAACATATTATTACAATTTTCCACATCTTATTTGTGTGAATTCGGATTTTCAGCATTAGCCAAGATTAAAACTAAAAAAAGATCAAGATTGTTAAATGTAGAAAACGATATGAGAGTAGCGTTGTCATTTTTACGACCAAATATAAATGAAATTATCAAAAAACATCAAGCTCATATTTTGCATTAAAAATATTTTTATGATTAGCTTGTAATTAATCCTTTAATAAACGTTTAGTTATTATTGTAGTATATATTAGTTTATTTCGTATATTTAAAATTTTTGTCATAAACTATTTATGCAGTGTGTTGTAGTAAGTAAATAATTTTTATCTTTTTCTTTGTGTGCCGCCAAATTTTGAAATCGTTAAATATGTGTCGCAACAAAAAAAGATTGAGAATCACTGCTCTAGTCCTATTCTTATATCCGCTAGGAACACACAACTATCGATTTCTCTCTTGAATGTATTAAAAATTCTACTAAAATCTGGCAATTTAAAATACCCAAAAAGATCCCAAAGTCCGGTAACTAACCTGTCAATCATTTGGCAAGCATCGAAAACTACATCATTAGGACAACAATATTCCTCCTTCTTCCAATCCGTGGGCAATCTGTAATTTCCATCGACGGCAATCTTGCGCATGCATCCGATAAATCCACGCGGCGGTGATTTACCACCTAAATTAAATATATTAATATAAAGATTTTGTATTTAAACAATCCCCACTAATATGAATGGTATTATGGAGAAACTCAGTTGAATAGATTTTTCTTTAGCTTAGAAGCTTTTTTTTAGAATGAGATGACCATTTGGGATCAGTATGGTCTTTTCTTCCACTCACTTCTATTCTAAAATACTTAACGTCACAAACCTAATATCAGCCGTCATGTTCCGAGGGTACGCAATTATATTTAGGATATTACAATTTACTCCAATATTGATAACAATATTAGAAGCATGGTTCTGCTCAAATAAATAACAAACCAACAATGTAAAAGTCAATTATCCCAGGTAGATGTGATACATCTCTTACTCACCCGCAATATAATAATATCCTCCAGTAGAAAACCTCAATCGTTTAGTTGTTTTAACCGGTCTATAGTCAACGGATAAAGTAAGGCTGTCCGTCGCCATGGTCAGGAGTAACGAGTGCCACCTGCCATCGTTAAACTCATCCGCATAGTTGTCTAACTTCACTTTGGGGGAACCCTGGGTTTCTAAGTCTACCTTCACCTTGCCCTCTTCCAAATACACCTATGGAATAAAAAATTATAAAAAAAATATTTATTTTATTGCTGACTAACAGCAAACATGCCGACGGCCCACTAGTAAACAAAGATCTAACATGGTCTTGAAATTATATACCGATATGTATATTTTTTCATAGTTATAAATAGCTCAATAAGCTCGAAATAGCTGTCACATTTACGCTTATTCAATAAAGCTGTTCAATTCGGTTTAATTGCATATAGCTTCAAAAGAAGCTGATTCTTGAAGAAACAATGTTTGGGAATATATTTTGAATTAATATGAACCATAAAAAATTTCCTTTTAATTCAATTCATTCATATTTTGAATAATAAATCGCAACTTGCCTTAACATGTCCGTCTGTATTGAACTTGTGATATATCAACAGTCCATGGTTCTCGTAAGTCCTAAACTCCAGTGATATGTTCAATGTATTGCCCCCCGAATATCCGGGAAGTTTTGCATATGAGCCCTCTTTTAAGAATGTTATTGGCACTACTGGCGGTTCCTAGAAGTAGTAAAACATGAAAATTTTAAATTTCGTTACCGTCGCTAATGAATCTTTGCGACGCCAAAAACACAAGCTGCCGTACACGTAAAGATACTACTGAAACCTGGGTCACTCATGCTTGAACACAACAAAAGGTTATTTGGGAGTGATTGCCATCCGGATAAGCTTTGGCTATACCACCTTGATTTTTGTGATCGACTTTACTTTCTTTGGCGCTGAACCACCGGCATCTACCCACTGCTTCGATTGCTGTTTCGTTTCGGGCGTGTATCGGTGGACCCATGTCTCATCCATGACCATGGTAACAAATCGCCGCACAAAATCGGTTGGATCCCTACTGAATCGGTCCAAACATTGCTGCGAATATCGTCAGCAAATGGCACCTACCTTGCGCGCAAAGCTTTCGTATCCCTAATTATTTGTACAAGATGTTTCGCACTCTTCCGATATTCCCACGGCCTCAGCTATCGTATCTCACTCACCTTAACACGCCTATCATCCAACACGATATCGTGCACCTTTTCGATAGTTTCCGGTGTGATTGCGGTTTTTGGCCGTCCTTCACGTGGGTCATCTACGACGGGCGTGCGACGCATTTAAATTCAACTGGCCACTTTTTAACTTTTGTCAACTTTGGATGAATTTCCTTAGGGGTTAATCCATCCAAAACGAAGAATTTAATGACCGCACGATATTCAAGTTTATCCATTTTAACGAAAAACACGCAAGACATCTACTGCGGAAATTCGTGTAAACAAACTACTTGAGAGAACAAGTTGAAACTTGTCATACGAACTAGTGAGACATGCACCCAGGCAGGAGTAATAAATTTTCGCTGATTGGAACGCAATTTCTGTATTAGGCTGAGAACTTTTCACCTTATCCTCGTATATACTTACAGGGCATGAATACAGGGTGTTCACTTTCTGAAACTTGAACGGTTCGCCGGATTCGTAGCCATACTTCACATCTTGGATTACGTTCGTTGCGTTTAAATACATGTTTTCGACACAACCAGTAAAATTTTGATTAACTACCAATCCCTCTTGAAAGTTGGGCACGCCACCTATGTACAGCTGAAAACGGGGAATAATCTCTACACTGCTGTATTTATTTTATTTATTTATATAATGCCATACCAACAACATGAACACAAAATTGGTCACAAACATTGTCATAATATATTAAACACATATGTTAAATAACTACAATACGTATATTGTAGTTATTTACACACACAGCTTGATCAGAGTTTAATAGATTAAATTAAATTACAAAAATATGTATGCATATTGATAGAATTGGTAAATAAATGTAGAATTCTACAATTGTACTAGTCTATTTCACTTTCTCATATTAGAGAAAGTGAAAGAGTAGTAGTAGTCTACTACTAAGCTACAATATATCTATACTACTATTATAAAGAGGAAAGATTTGATTGTTTGTTTGTTTGTTTGCTTTGAATAGGCTCCGAAACTACTGACCCGATTTAAAAAATTCTTTCATTGTTGGGAAGCTACACTATCCCCGGGTGACATAGGCTATATTATATTTTCAAAAAAATAGGGATCCTTACTAAAACTCCAATAATGTAACCAAAGGTGTAAAAAAATTACCTAAAATATTATTTAAATCGCGTGCGCTGCGAAAACTATTGATGATAGTATAAAATAATGTACTACGACTTTGCAGAACACATCATTATTTACAAAAAGTGTCGCGATAGCATATGTCTAACTATTATAGTTATGCCACAATAAGTGTTCTTTTATTTTAAAAATTTAATTGAAATGCCGCCCCTAGAAAAGACTCTTTATTTGGATCTTGGTATTAATCCTTATCAAAATAAATTACTTCATATTCAAAACTGTTTCAATACCTTTACATAACTTTTTGAATTATTCAATTCGGATATTCCATTCGAAAGATATCACGAGTTTAAAAATGTAAGTATTAGAAAAATGTTGCGGGGTAGCCGCTCACCCTGTTCGGCTAGCTAGGCAGCACCTTATGCAATGTAGGCGTGCGTCACTGGGGTTTTTACAAAAATTAGAATACTTATTAAAAAATACAGAAAAATAAATAAAAAGTAATAACAAAAAAATCATTAAAATAAAAGCTCATAGAAATAATAATATTCAAACTTTCTTTATAATTTTATTTTTTTAGTAACCTGACGCAAATAGAAGGGTTTGCCCTCAGGGGCGCTCCTCTGTCCGAGGAGTGCACGGGTGTGCGTAACCGAGGTGCCCGAGCATCCGTCGCTTCACTCCCCTCTCCGTTCGAGGCGACAGAGTCCTACCTTTCTTTCCGTCTACCTCTTACATCCTTTCCAACTTAGCTCTCTGTTCGTGGCGTGGTCCCCGGTGGGATGATTGCGAATACTGATTGGGGTCCCGGGTTCTACCCTGGGACCTGATTTGGTAGTCGAAACCATGCCTATTTCAACTGCGCCTGCACAGAGTGTTCCCGGGGCGGGAATTGCATCCTCGCTGTCGGTTGGTCTTGCTGAGCCGGCTACGACGTCAGGCGACTCTGCTTTTTCAGGAGTGTCGTCTGGTAGTCGTACCCACGCCTGACTAGCACGCGACGGGGATGCGAGTCCCGTCCGGAATTGGCCGCGGACCTGTCACTCCCGGCCCTGGTTCTGTCCATGGTCGGGGGCGATCCTGGATGGACGGCCGTCGCCTCCTTTTGCGAGGCAGTAGTGTCTGCAAGGGAGGCGGCGGAACGGGAGCGGGAGTCCGCCATCGCACTCCCCTCCCGCCAACGTAGGCCGCGTCGTCGGCGCCGGAGGGCGGGCAACGATCTCCGGCCGCCGTAGAAACGGCCGCGGGCGGCCCCTCGGGGGAGGATCCGCCGCCCGCACTATTGCCGCGAGGGAGAAGGCCACGTGCTGTTCCACAGCCCCCCTCAACTCCTAGAGTTGTTACAAGAGAGCGCCGGGGGGACGAAACCCTGACCCCCTGGCGCCAGCACTTTAGAAGGGGCCCGCTTTAAGACAAAGCGTGGGCCGGCGCCGGCCCGGGCCACGAGATCGGCAGGCCATATATCCGTGGGCCCGGGCGTAGACGATAGGAGAACAGCGGGGTTTTTAGTGGGTCGAACATCTTTTCCGGAGTCCCTTATATCCCTCGGTCCCCCCGGGCCGGGATAACCCGTCAAGAGAGGTTTTTCCCCGAGACCGAAAAAAATAGAAGGGTTTAATTTTTAATTTTTTGTTAAATACCCGTGCGAAGCTGGGACGGGCTGCTAGTAAGATATATTATCAATAATTACTAGATTGAATAACAATAAATCTGAGTTTCTCCTGTAAAAAGAGAAACGATATTAAATTTCAACTATTCACTACGCCCTTTCTCCGAATACAAATTTCAACAAATTTATTTATAAAAACTGTAATTAATGTGTGACGATGTGATGTTACGCTACGCAAGTACGATGGGAAGGATAATTCAAAAAGTACAATGAACTTTACATATATCTAATGCTGCTACCCGTGCATGGGCGGAGAAAGAATACTGACCTCTGCGGCTGGGGTCGGCCTGTCGCAAAAGGAGACGAAGACACCCAAGCTAGGTGATTAGGCGTTTCAAGCACGTATGGATGGCAACCACCCCTAGTTTTTAAATATGGTAGCTACGCGGATAGTAGCGTGTTAGCAATGCCTCTAGAATTTCAAACACCCATAGGCGACGGTAACTGTTAAATTCTAAGTGTTCAATAAAAAAGTTGTGACATTTCAAACGGTTGCGCAATTAAGTAGTGCATAATATATTCTGCATGAATAAAACCAATTGATTGTTGTCAATGAATTTACTACTGAAACCATTTATTAACTTTAGTAAGCAAATTGACAAGTATTACAAGAATGTTACTAATTACAATGTTAACTCGATGTAGCAAAATTGAAAGGACCGGGGTATTTTACTGCGTTATAGTTTTCGTTAAACAGAGGGTGTAAAAAACAAGGAAACAGGTGACTAAATTAAGAGAAAAAAATTACATAATGTTATAATAAGTTATTTTTGTTTGTCGTCTTTTACTATGCCAGTATTAAATTTGTATATTTCGTTGTATTTAATTCATATCTTGGAAAATATTGGGATCATCTACGTTGAATAAATACAAACAACAAATAAATGAACTAATTTCTAAGAATTCTATGGTATGTACGAAATATTTACAACTGTGTCAGTATTGTATGTGAAGTAAGTGAAATTAATGTTTATTGGGGTCTAAATAACGAAATATTGTTTCGCTATTGAGAGTGGTTGCTACGCTATAAAGAGTGTTTCAATACAGGAGTAATAATGTCAACCAAACAAACTAGCAATATCTACGTTTTCGAGTTTTTCAAATAGAATTCGCTATATAGCGCATAACACTGTATTATCATATATAGTAGATAAATACGTAAAAAAATAGCAGTGGTTTCCAATACTTACGGCTCTATTGAGGTTCAGCCTTGAGAACTCCCCTTTAATGCGCTCCTGAACAATGACACGGTCGACAGAGAAGAGTATGTCCCTTCTGTTACGAGATATGACCACATCGTGCCAGATATTGTCATCTAGGAGACTTCCGACTGACAGAGAAGTGGCCGTTCCGGAACCTGACAAGAAAAATATTTACCTTGAAATACAAATTAATACTATTATGATTCTTCTTCTTATTCGTGCACGCTTGACAGAGTGGTCGTGGTCATGGGTCGGTCAATTGCTGCGCCACCGCTGTTTTTGCGATGCGCCGCCATTCACATCGATGCCTGGCAGAGTGAGAGCAATCATTGATACCGGAGCGCGTCACAGATTTGATGAGGTCTGTCCACCGTGTTGGAGAGCGCCCGCGAGATCTATTATGATACTTTGATATAAAAATTTTACTCCTTCATTATTATAGCAGACAATTCAACTACAAGTAAGAACTGTCTTAGTCCGCATAAAACAGCGCATGCGTCCTACATTTTAAGATTTAAAGATTTATGTATACAGGGTGACTTTGACAAACCCGTCCAAATTCACATAGAACATACATCTTTAGTAAAAGTTATGAGAAACATGTATTTTAGTTTTGTATCACATAGTACAAAAATGTTGAGTAATCAGCATCACAAAGTCATTCAAAGAACTCGCAATTTACGTAATACGGCGCGAGAGTGCAATGACCTCTCCATCTGACCTAGTAAAAGGCCGAGGACGGCGGCATTGAACCGGGCGAGCGAATACGCACTACTCATTTACGTGGGTGTGACAGAGACAGGTAATAACAGGTTAACGACGCTGTTTGCACAATATGATTATTCTGTACGATTGAATTAATGATCCTATATGAAATATTTTATGGTGACAATTCAACATACAATTTTTTTTTGCAAAAATGGGTTTCTTAAATGATGTTGAGTGCGTAAAAAAATTTGGACGGGTTTGTCAAAGTCACCTGTATATTAATTAGCTCAGTGTCCCCACAGCTGGATTCAGGCCTCCCCCTAAAGGGAACGTATACAGTATATACTGTGGGTATATAACGGCCACGCTTGTCCAATTGGAGAGTTACATATACAGGTGAACTCGGTAAGGTTTTTTCCTTCACCATCGGCACATGTCAATTATGCTATAATATGTACAATAGGAGAGAAAACCTGAATAATAGCTGCATGCCACCATGGGATTCGAACTTGTGACCTTTGAATGGTCTCCGAGTTATACCATTGAGCTACCAGGAACCTATTTTAAGATTTTCACTCTAACTAAAACTAACTATCCAACTTAATTCCGTATGATTTTAATGCTTTTAACTCCTAAGGAGCATAATGATTATTTAAAAATTTGGCAACAAAATTATTTGAATACAAATGAACTCATTTTAGTTCATTAAATGCTTTCAGTCAAAACAATTTACAAATGTTTTACAGTATTTCATAGCCAAATCATCTACATATATACTAAGCCAGATAACCAGAGCATATATAACCAGGAATTAATTTTTTTAAACCACTTGATAATGAATAGTATATTATATTATTGTGGTCGGCAACCCTTGGCTCTCGAGCCACATGCGGCTCTTTGACTCCTCGGCCACGGCTCTTCCGCAAAATGTTCAGTCCAGGCACCTAATATTACTTATTATCTATAATATTTCCGTAATAATATTTCCTACTATAGCAAAACATATGTTTGAGAAAAAGGCTCTTTGAATAAATTTAAATTGTGCATTACCTATATTTGGCCCTTTTGGATGATAAGGTTGGCACTGGTATATTGAATACGCTCTTTCTACTCACCAAGATCGATATTAAGAACTAGTCTGTTATCCCTCAACTGCAGTGCTACATAATCGCCCTGGGTACCTCTTGAATATACCAACGCTCCAGACGCAGTACTAGTCTTGAACCTGAATCGGATTGTTTCACGAGACGCTGATATTGGATCTCTGAGGAGATCCATCTTGATTAACGATGAGCCGTTGAAATATAAGGTGTCAGCCACTGCGAACATTTTTTTCCATCAATATGTCGAGCAACCAAAGAGGGGGGGGGGGCTTTAAAGTTGATGACATGGTGTGCCCACCTCACATTAAATGATACTAGCCGATTAACAGGCAAAATTAAATCGAATAAAAATGAGAAAGGTAAATCTTCGTAAAAAAAATTTTTTTAGTAAAAAGTATCCTATGTTACTTCTAATACCTCCTACCTAGTTTTCGCGTGAAAGCGTAACAAACAAACTAACTTTCACATTTACAATTAACATATACAAACAAAAACCTATACAATTTACCTATATACTATATTATATAGAACTATGATCCTGAATAGTTATTAATAATTCTTGAAATAATTACAATTGTTAGGAGACAAAAGTAATACCAACTTATAAAGAGCTATATTAATGTAGCTAATTCTAAAGACAAAGACGGCAGCAATAAAAATCGGGAGCATTGTCAACATCTGGACCAGGTGTTTCCAAACTATTTTGCACAAGAGACCCCCTTTTCCAAAATGAACTGATCTCAAACCCCTAAAGGCAAATTACTTTAAAAATCTCCCCAAGGTATCATTATCGATAACTTTGGGAATCTCTGATCTAGAACATAATAAAAACATCATAGATAATTCACATGGTGAAGTTAATGAAAAAAAAAATATATGTGATTTTCATAAACTTAACATTATGTCCACTTAATAAGGTCACAATGTCACACAATGGGGACACTGTTCTCATCCTCTGGGCGGTTAATCGTAGTTCATGGAGCTTTTTCGCTCTACACGCCAGATTCTCTAGATTAATTTGTCTACTATGTTCTATGCGTTCATAGACAACGCTAACTACTATGATATCCTATTAATAGATAGCTATAGAACTAGACATAGTAATAACTATATATGACCAATATAATAATAATAGCCCATAGCATCCCACTGCTGTGATTGGGCCTCACGATTGCCAACGCGCAATCCCCCAATCCGCCTTAGTTACACGTACCGGTGATATCGGTATGCAGTTACCTCATGATGTTTCCCTGCACCGTCAGTATATTGCAATTACGATTACGATCATCATCATTATCCCAGCGTTATATCCCAGTTGCAACCCAAATTTTCGTTTCTGTGCCTGGGGTCCGCTTTCCGACTTTTTCTACTCCACTTCGCACGGTCTTCAGCATCCCTGGTAATGAGCCCATTGGCACGCATATCACCCCTTACGACGTCAAGCCAGCACTTTTTGGGTCTACCCGGGGCTCAGCGGAGGCGGCATGGCCATACATTTGTTTCCCACTAAGTATCCGGTTGCCGTAAAACGTGGCCGTACCATTGGAGCCGACACTCCTGCAATTTATCTGCAATGTCACGGACATAAAGACCGCCGCGAATGCGGGAGTTCCTAACGCGGTCCCTCCACACATCCACCGCAGCATATTCATCTCCGTGACACGCAGTTTTTGCTTGTGTCACTTTATCACCGGCCATGCTTCACAGCCGTAAAAGCAATTACGATATATTACGCACAGTAAATGAGAGTTTGTGTATCTGGGTTCAAAGTTCACAAGAGATGGAAAGTGTGAGAGTGATATTAAAAGAAGAGTGAATGCAGGAAACATGGTGAATGGAGATTTGCACTCCTTTATGAGCAGTCGGAAGGTGTCTAACAAGGCTCGTCTGGCTGTGCATGAGGGGGTGTTGGTTCCGACACTCATGTACGGAAGTGAAAGTTGGGTATGGCAGAAGAAACATGAAAGCAAAATAAATGCAGTGGAGATGAGAGCGTTAAGAAGTATGATAGGAGTTAAACTGAGTGACAGGATAAGAAATAGTGAAATAAGGAAATGATGTGGTCTGAAAGAAGATGTAGTGACTAAAATTGAGAAAGGTATGCTGAGATGGTTTGGCCATGTCGAGAGAATGAATGAAGAACGATTGACGAAAAAAGTGTATAAGGCGAGTGTAATTAGAAGTGTTGGAAGAGGTAGACCTAGGTGGACGTTTCGAGACCATATCAGGGACGTCTTGAAAAAAGGCCAGTTCAAGAGTACCCTAAACCGAAGGGCATGTATGAAGGGAATAATGAAAGTGGACGAAGCAAAACAAGTATGTAAGGAACGTAGCAAGTGGAAAGAAGTGGTCTCTGCCTACCCCTAAGGGAAAGAGGCGTGATTATATGTATGTATGTATTAAATAAGAAAAACTGCATAACCGGTGCATCATGGGATTCGAAACCGGGACCTCTAGATTGACGTACCTTATAAAGACCAATGTATTAATAGTTAATTACCGTAATCACAGCCATATACTTCGACCCTCATGGAAATCTTATCGCGCCATCTCATTGGATTAATCCTCAGGTATTGAGCGATGATGGGCACTTCAAACTCATTTTGCACGACCGTGTTTCCATCGTGGTTGCCTTCGAACATCTATTAAAAATATCAAATATTCATCAAAAGCCTTACTTCTCCGACAGCGTTTTCCTCTGCCAGCCAGGGTAAGGTTACTTTTAAAGACACCAGCATTGGAGAACATGTTACATTATGTTTGCCAAGACACGATCTACGGTCTAAGTCTTACTTTAAAAACAAAAGAACATCACTGATATTGACCTGCTTCTGGTGTAATCCTTAGTGAATGTCAGAATTAAAGAGTTTAGTCAAAGACTTGTAAGCTCTGCAGCAATACGGCCATTGTTTTACCACTTTCTACAACTTAAGTGCTGCACTAACTGCCGCGTTGGTATATTTAATATTAACTCTGAGATATAGACTAGCACTCTGCGTGTGGGTTCCATTAAGACCTTCAGGGTAAAGTCATCTCCCAGCGAGTTATTTTTACAACAAAGATCTGACTTTTCCTTCGAGATTCGGGATCAGGTGGCATATTTGATGTACAAATTTGTTAATCAGTGCATTGTCTGCTGAATAATCAGATACGAGTGGGACGGGACCCTTGCTGTCGTGCCGCCCACTCAGATCCGCGTATAACGGCTATTAATTTTGGCTCCCCGACATATTGTGTACCAAAAGACTCAAGAATATCCTAAAAAAAGTTTCTTTTGACTATTTATTAATTAAAACGGCAATCAATGTGTTAAGAAATTAAAATAAAACTAGATTTATTTTACAAATACAAAGATGTGACGTCATAACCAGAGAACATTGTATTTATCATCAATTTAGCTTTTGTCAATAAGTTTAGACTGTGGAGAGCAAAGGAGAACTGCCTCTGTGTTTGAAGGTATATGTCGAAAATGCGTTAAATTAAGATGGCGCCGCAATAGCATCGGTATAAATATATTAGATTATATTTAACAAACTTAATTAAACAACGCTAATAGTGAAGGTTTTCAATACAGTACTGTCAATAACCACTCTAATCGATAAAGATATTAAATTTTTAATCGCATACTTCAAGTCGTCTACACTATATCTGCACTAGCGCCGCACTCTGGCGGGTTGTCGAACTGTTGCTACGTTGAACTGTTGTTAGAAATTTACAATGTCCCGCTGGACACTTTCAACTTCTATCTCTGCTCTCCATAGTGTAGACTTAATATTTTATAAAATACTAGCTGACCCGGCGAACTTCGTACCGACAAATATTTTTTCTCTCTAATCGCAACTGAGGAAATCGAATTAGCTAAATTGAAAATAAAATAATTATAAAAATATCAGTCACAAACCATTAAAATAATACGGTTATATCGTGAACATAAATAAATATTACGTGAAATAAAGTATAATATTAGAATTTATATTCTAAGAAACAGAACACAGCGCCATCTATTGGGTGTATTTGCAACCTAGATGTCAAACAATATTGAAGAACTTTATCGATGAATCAATGTACACCACCATCTATGAGAACTTCATAAATCAAACAGTAAATAAACACTTGCATAAGAAACAATTAATTGATACATTTTATTCGTTTACATTCACGACATAAGCGAATAATTGAGATGATAACTATCCTATCCAGTAAGTTAGACCAAAATACGGGTACATGTGAAATTTGATTGAAATCGGTTCAGTAGTTTTGGAGTTTATTGGCAACATACATCGTGACACAAGATTTTTATAGATATAAATACGAGGCCACTACACAATTAAATTTCAACAAAATCTACCTCACCGAGTTAGTGTTAGGCCACAATACATACCCGCATAATTCCATCAGAAGTGGAAATAGCTCTCCAACTCTCGCCATCATCAGAATATTGGATCATATACTCGGAGACGTACTCATCGGTCGCTAACCGCCCTTTAGTGGCTATGGCGTGAAGCTCTTTGCGCTTGCGCAGATCGATTGTCAAATGTTGATAGTAAGAGCTCTCGTGCGCCGTCCATGCGGAGGACCCTTCACCCGGTTAAAATATGTTAGTTGTGCTGTACAGTGAGTGCAATTCTGTTCATCAGGTATATTTAATGTCTTCAATGCATTTTTACATTCTATCTGACATTAGAAATAAAACATTGAGTATTCATGAACAGAACTGCACAAGAATTGTGTTGTTAGAAAAATTATTGTTAATGTTATTAGAGAATATATTACACACATAAAGAGAACTCATGTTTACAATGAAAACCACGTTTTAAAAATTAAACGATAATAAGTGTTTTTTTTTAGCATTACAGTGATTTTACACTTAAAATGCGAAAAAAATATTAAATTATTAAAGTCTAAAATTTGATTGCAACAAGAATAATTACGTAAAGTTAAAAAAATAAAGGTTATGATTATCAAATTATTGTATCATTTTGTAGGTTATGTTGAAAAAGACATTTTTACTTTACAAGAACATTAAACTATCCATAAATTAAAAAAATATAGTTATTGAAAAAATCATAGACAAACAAGAACATTACTAAACACTCCTAACACTCACAAACCAAATTAGTAAATTAGCATGCTCTACTAAACCCAGTGAAAGCTGAAAAAGCACCCATTGGCCGTCATGCAATGTTCAATGAAACCGTACCTTAATTTCACCCCCTGCAGCTTTATACCGAACATAGTCAAGGCCGTTTGAGCCATAGCTAATGTGGTACTCTTGAACGTATTCCTGCGAGTGAGCCCTGCCTTGGGTCGCAATCCTCGTTATATTCTTCACTGTCCCTAAGTCTATGGTTAGCTGTTGATCGAAGTCATTTTCCGATGCCGTCCAGGCGTTTACACCTTTTTGGAGAGAGGAAGTTCCATTTATATTCATTTCCTTAGCCATTATTCCTTATAGCTCCATAAATAGGGTAGTGTTAGTCCTTCATATATTTTTTATAATATTAAATAACATCAGGAAACGTCTTCCCCCGAATTATTGAACATGTAGAAATTCATTGTATTGATATTTATTTTAATTAAGCATGATACATTAGTAAAATGGGAATATTATAATAAATTTGAAACAACAATATTCTAAATACAATTTATTAAATATAAAATCAAATTCGGTCCCTTGTAACATTTGTAGTATGATAAACCAAAACAAAGCTCTTTCGGAAGCTAAACATAGACAATTTCTTCATAATATTAGTTTCACATAAAAATACTCTAACTTTGTACTATAAAAATATGTCTAATAGATATATCAAATAGATCATTGAGAGACATTGTCTGTGCCTAGTAAATTGATCTGGCTTGATTCCAAATTATTTTGGCCATGCTACAAATCAGATGTTTTATTAATTTCGCAGACATCTTTAATAAACAATCCAATTAAAAATTATTGGCCCAGTTACCTTTAATTTCATTTACCATAAATTTATGCATTATAAATTTTAATTAGTTTTAAAATGTCAATGATTCATGGTCGATGACAAGTTTGATGTCAACTTGCCTAAAAATTGCATGCTATTATATCTAAATAAACTATTATCAATAATTTTTTCTTAACCTAACAATACACTTATAGATAACTACTAAAATTGTTTGGTTTGCTTTTTTAAAAAACTAGAAGCAAATTCAGAGTCAGGTTCACATAAAGGTTTCGCTGCTTTAACAAGATCTTCAAATGTGAGGAATTCAAAATTCACTGGAGGAAAATTGTCCCCATCTATTATCCGCAAGGATACAGCCACAGCATGTGCACTGTCTAACAAAGTTTCAACAAACAACCATTCCTTGCAAAGAACATCCTTCCTATAAACTACAGTATCTGTCACTATTTCTCCTATTTTCAGTTCCAAAGTCTTAATGGAGAAACTTAACTCCTTCAGTGGAATAAACAATCCTAAACCAAGGTTCTTCACAAAACTCTCTTTCAAGCACCAAATACGATAAAAACAGGCCATCTGCTGGTATTCTGTGGGGAAACTCTTAATAGTTTTCCATTCATCGGGTGAAAACTGACGCCGCATAAGCCGAAAGAACTCTTTCACATTTTTATTTGCTGGTGGCTCGAGCTTCATAACGTCCACACCAATGTTTCTAGCAGATATCCCAGCGAGCACTGTATAATCACCTTGATGAGACACATTGAAGTCAAGAGCAGAAGTATTCTCATTCAAAAGGATAGGTTTCCCTCGACTGTCTCTTCCAAACCGAATGTCTTCATAATTTATATTGCTAGACTCAAATACATACTTCCTAAGCAAAAGCCGACCAACAAGAGTAGACTTTGCGTCATCAATAAATACAAAACTTGAAACTCTCAGTTTTTCTTCAGGCTGTATGTAAGAAGATACAGACAACATTTGATCATATGTTGGCTGCCATTGTTTGACATTGAAGGCCCATCTTTTACTGTTGGCCATCTTTGGCTTCTTTAATAAATTGTGCAATCTGTTGCAATTACACAAAGTTTTAAAATGTTTGAGGACCTGAAGAGGAATTAATCCCATTACTTATAGATCCTCCCAATTTATATTTCATTTGATTGCAAAATATTTTTTATGAGCAAAACAAATTTACAAACACAGGCACACAAAATGCAGGCAAAAAATAATAATGAAAAAATTAAAAAATATAAATCCTAAGCGTATTTAATCTAACAATTCAAGACATAATTTTTTTAAACATTTCTGTGCACTAGGTGAACCTGTAACAGATTTTCATTTCACTTCTTGAAACATGTGTTTCATTGCTGTTACATCTCAATGTTTACTTTAGAGCCTAAAGTCTAGATTTGATAACTTGAGATAACTTGAATGAAAACACACTCTTTCAGGTTAGCATCATTCTACAGCTCTACCTAAATTTTCTTGGCCAGGAAGAAAAATATTTATTTAACTAGGATACTGCCATGAACCCCAAACACAAAACATGACTATGGACCAATTCTTATCTTTGAGACATGAAAACATAATCTTCTACAAATATGGTATATAAAAAACAAAAATTCTCAAATTATTTCAAAATTATTAACTGTTTATGTTGTTGGAGGAGGCACACAGAAATCAGATATTATGTAAATTTTAATATAACTTTATACGCCTAGAAACTCTATAACTCTTGAGTCCTGTAATAAAGGCTATATTTTATAATTATTATTTATGTACAATACAAGTACACATACCCTAAAAAATGTGTTTAGAAATGTTGGAAAAATATATTATACTACCCATAATATAAATTTAATTAAAATAACAATAGTATTATCATAAAACACCATGTCACAAGAGCACATTATTATCAAATATGAGTTTGACCTAAGATAATGATCATGTACCAAGTTTGACTAAATCATATCAACATGCTACCAGGATTCAATTAATACTAATAATTATGCATTATGATCTGTAATATGCCTATGCCTTTTAATAATCTGGTTATTTACCTATTTACACTGTAAAATGAAGTGAAAAATTTTGTGCAAGAAGCACATACAAACTAATTTTTAAGGCTAGCGCATTGTGCAATATAAGTACAATTAGGTTAAGACAAATTTAGGTTGAAATATTCTACATTAAAGCTAGATCAAGTCAAAATCGAATCAAAAACTTATAGATACAGAAAGTAAACAATATTGTATTTCAACAGCAATGAAACCATGCTACAGTTACAATACCTACCTTTGGAGAGTTGAGAATTTAAATGAGAGGGAAAGATTGAACATAGTGAGGGTGGTCAACATATAATAAAAAAGTAGAAGGTAGTTTACTTAAAATGCAAACAAAATAACTTTCCAGTACTAAAAACCTGGCACCATATTTTTAAAAAACAAATCACTCAAAATCATAGATTGAACATATCACAGTAAATTTATGATTTGATTACTTACCATACAATTTAGCATTTTCCGGACCCCTCTCTCTCAAGCTCGATGTGGCAGTGAGTTTTGCAGATGCAACTAATGGTTCATTGCATTCATAATCATAATAATATCTTAGAGAATCTAAAATAAATTAATTATTCTTTACAAAGCCATTCGTGTGAAAATATTACTAATGAAAAAACTGTAATCTATATTTTAACTATGGTAATTTTTTAAATCTTCCAAAGCGCAGGGGCAGTTTAAGAATACTAACACCTGTTATTAAAGGAGACAAGCCCAGCTAGGTAGTATGGCTCCAAGCCCATCTAGATGACAATCACCCCTGGTCTCTAAACATACTGTCGTAATAACCATATGTTGTGTCCCATCATAAGTGAATCAAGTTCTAGTTCTAGCGGTGGCCCGTGTCATAAACATACATAAGCAATGTGGACCATCAGCCTGTAAGTTCTTGCACAGCACTAAAAAATGTGTTGATGACAGTATATCCAATGAATTTGTAAATTAATTTTAAAGTAATGTTTAAGGAATAGATATAGTCTGTCACTCTTTATGTGTATGGTAGGTCAACCACTACTACTATTGGCATAATTTTTTTTTTACATTGCCATAATCAACGATCAAATTATACTTTCTTTACCTTATCCAAAACAGAACTGCAACTATGGTATTCGATGGTTTTTAATTAATCATAATTCTATTCCAAAGAGCTTCTTTGAATCAGCTAACAATTTTGAGCGTCAGTAAACACCTTATTACGTACGTTCTTACATACACGTTAATGTCGATTTCTAATTATTTAAACGATATATAACCATTTAAGGTCAACGCATTTGCAATTTAAACAGGGTCACTGAATTTCATTGATTAAATACAATACTACAAATATCCGTATACCGAAATAAACTAAATTAGATAAAAGAATATTAACCCAACCTGCTTCAATATTCCTTATGCAAAGCAATACAAAGAAATAATACGTAACACCACTCATCATAATTTCATTCTTAGTTTAATTGTCTGGAATATCACTTTAACGACATTTAATATCAGTAATAAAAATTTAAATGTTGTTTGATCATTACGGACGTTGACACATTCACAATGCCGGACAACACCCTAATATGTTCTATGTCTGTTCTAGTTGACATTGACACAAATTTTGTACTGTAACTCCATTGGTCTATTAAAGCATCTATTCGTTATAAATTGTTATAGAGAACATATTCAGTGAAAACTTTTATTAGTAGTCAACTTGACGACTTTAGCAAAAAGAGCTTTGAGAAAAGAAAGGAATTGAGTTTAAACAATAAATATTTAAACACATCAATTTACCTTTAAGGATAGCTTTTTAATTACATAACATAGGATGCGTAATAGACAAATATAATTAGTCAAAGATGTGCTTGCTGGCTTTTTCGCCACCACATAATTTAAAAAAGAAAATCTGTGTTTGATATAGTTTTAAACAAAATCTTTAAAGGGTCTCATCCCTGATCCCTCCGAACGTCTTCAGTAATGTCAATTCTCAGTTCAGTGATTCAGTGTTACTGTCAATGTCGAAATGTCAAATATGGAGTTGGACAGTCCCATGTCCCATTGATTTTTGAAGGTTTTTCGGTGTATATTCTAAGTGTATATTCTAACAAAATAATCAAATGAATCTGATATGAACGCAAGATAACGTGATATTAGTATTTTTAAGTTCACTTCAGTAAGTAAAACAAACAATTGTTAGGTTTCTTCATTGGTATTGCATTCATTTCCCGTTAGACTGTTACATTATTTTAGATTTGCCACGTTCTGTTTAAATTCTATATTAATATATTTTATAAAAGTTTATATTCTTTAATTTGCAATGGAAACTCCTAATAAAGGTGTTCCTTCTTAAAACTGAACAGCATAGTAACTTGAATGATTAATAACTTAAGTATGACATCAGTCATGTCACATAATGCCTTTGCCTTTTCAAGTCGAATATTTGAATATTTCACTTAATCCATACTTAATTGTATAAAATGTTTCGGTATTTATGTATTTCACTTTCAAATTGTTAATATATACTTTTAAGTTATTGATGTAATTTGGGGAGTTGATATATTGTTTAGATGTTTGTAAATATGAATATCTGAATGGTGCAATTAGAATTGAAAACAAGAGAAATATTAATGTGTTTTATATGTATTACAATAATAACTGTATGGTAATTTCATTTTATGCTATAGTATTATTACATAAAATGAAATAATGTCTAATTCATAAAACTATTGTATTAAACTATATTTTTATGTACTCTTGCTACTTTTTTGTTGGAATAAACATCTAACACATTTCTTTAAATTAAAAATTACTTGTATTAGTTTATTCATTTAATAATTTTAAATTAAAATATATATTTGTTAATAAAATAATACCTTTGGTACATAATATTATTTATTTCTTAGTAAGAAATCGACTCATGACTCTTACTGTATTTAGAATGTAATAGAGTTCCTTTCCATAACAATAATGGTGTTGATAATAGAGTGGTGTTTGTAGATACAAACATGTCGAGCATGTCAGATAGGAAGGCGGAGCTGGAGAGAAAGAAGGCCAAGCTCCAGGCGCTTCGTGAAGAGAAAGACAGACGCAGAAGAGAGAAGGAGCAAAAAGATGCAGAGGAAGCGATGGTATATTTAAAAAAAATTGCTTAGATTTTTCTACGGAGAGTACATTCTATTATAAGATGGGCGGGTAGTCTTCAATCATTTTCAACTTGAAGGGCTTGAAGATTGGGCCTTGGTATAACTCAAATCAAGCGTAATTATTAGTTTGTTTTTTTTTTACTATTACAATATTCACATTTTCATTGTGATTTTAATACATTCCTTGTTAATGTATACCATACAGAGCATTTTATTTACAGCTTAGATGCTAAACGAAAGAAAAGTATTAATAGAAAAAAAATAATAATAAATTAGGAGTCTATATACTTCTAAATTTAGTGTGTAAATAAGATGATGTGAACAAGAGTTCAGTGTAAAGAATAAAAATGGCTTTTACTATCTGGTAGACACTTAACAATTGAATATAATTATAATATTTTATTTGTCAAAAAATCATTTGATGATTTGATTTCGGTAGATGAATTTGGGAAAGCAAGTTTCTGGTTATTTTTGGGATATATATATACATCTACAGGGTGTCCCAGAAGTCGACATCAAACTGGAATCGGGCAATAGGCCAAGTTCTAATAGTTATTACAAAAATATAAAAAAAATCTAAGTTTTGTATTTTAAAAATTATGGACATTTAAAAAAATATCCAGAAGAGAAAATATCGATTGAGTTATTATGTGTTACAATAAAGATCTATTTTTTTTTATTTATTTATATTAATATGTGGTTTATTACCAAATGTCAAATCCCAATTACTACAAATGAACAATAATAGGAAAATTCCAAACTTTCAGCATCGGGCCTCGGCGGCATCCAGCCTAGATAGCCGCCGTGACTTGGACGAGATGCTCTCCTCCCTTGGGGTGGCACCAGTTAAGGACGTTTTATCTTCCCTCTCATCGATGACTTCACTGACACCTCCCCAAACGGCATCTCCAGATGCCAGTTTACCTCATAGCGACAAGTCCAGCTTACCTGTACATGGGTAAGACATTGTTTTAGAATAATTTTTTTAAATTACATAGTAATGAAATACCTTCAGAAAAATCGGATTTATAATGTTGGTATTTTAATAAACCTAAAATTAAATAAAATAAGGGAATAATGAAAGTGGACGAAGCGAAACAAGTATGTAAGGATCGTAGCAAGTGGAAAGAAGTAGTCTCTGCCTACCCCTACGGGAAAGAGGCGTGATTATATGTATGTATGTATTTTAATAAACAATCGAATTGAAACTCTCACCCCATCAATATGTCATCAAACAGTGGTCCGAAGAAGCCAACACAGTTGCAAGTCGTGTCAGTTCAGTCCACAGACATTCCGCCGAAGGAGAACGTAACATATGCTAAGCAAACACAAACAACTACTTCAGGAGTGACTGAGCTGCGAGATGGTAAGTTTTATGTTTTATTTTATAATATATCTAAACAATTTTTATGAATATTTTATAAAAAATGAATAAATAAAAGTAATTTTACAGTCATTTTCCCCCTCAAATAATGTGGAATTATTGTTTTTTCTTAAATATTAACAGTGGTATTATTTAAAGTTGCCTTATAAGTTCAAAAGTATGGATTTTTTATTTGAATGTACAAAATAATGAGTGATTAAAATCTATTAACAGTTATGAAAAATATATAATTGAATCTGCTTGATGTAGTATGCAAAAAAATATATAAAATAAGAACATACTTATAATATCCTTAAAACATTGGGAATTATTAAAATTATTTTTATTTGCCCTCAATGTGATAATACTGTCTTATAACTTTGCTTACTACAGTCAAATAGATTAGACTAACATATTAACAGTCAATAATATTCTTGTTAACATTGATTTACCAGCCCTTTTTGTTTTGGGATTGCGTTTTTTTTTTAAATTACTTCTTTGTATATTTTAAAAGTTTGCATTTCAATGACAACACCGCCTCTTCAAATATCAATATAGAATTTGCTTAAAGTCTTTATGTATATCCTGATATTTTATGTGTAATTTTTGTTTAATAAGAAACCTACACATTTTTTTATAATGAAAGTAACCTTAAGAATTTCTCATAAATTAACTATCTGATGGTGAAAGACTGGGCTCGCTTTCCTTAGAGGAAAGCTTTGGACATCAGAGACGACAACAGGCCCACAGCTGGTGTACTACCTGGCAAGCTCGTGCCAAGCAGTGGGACGTTATTGGCCGTCAATATTGTGTAAAAAGCGAAGTTTGAAGCAAATTCTATGTTGATGTTTATTTATGTGTCAATTTATTAACTGTGATGTCTAGGTGATGGATTTAACTGTAATCTAATTTGCAAATACTTGACCAATAATAGTTTCTATACTAGCTACTCAATTGAGATCAATTCAAATAAGTCATCATTTTAGTAATTCGTATATGCTGATGTATTCAGATTATCGTGCCGGAAATGGAAAATAAAATTTACAATAGAACGTGAGAAATAAAGATAAAAATAACTCTGTATTTTTTTTAATATGTGCAATTCATTGACGTTACTGCCATGTTAAGCGGATTGTGTATACACCATCCCAGTGAACTTGTTTTCGCGTGCATCTCCGGCTCAGGCGGACTGGGTTGGCCTTAGACATAAGTTGGTCTACTGTCTGTCAGTCAAGGTCTCTGTGGCTTACCTCGCCTGCCTCAGAGTCTCACAAGCGTGCTTTTTAATAATAAAATAGTGCAAAATTAAATAATGTTCAAATTATTACTTTTGAACAAATAAAAAATAAATCCCTATTTATATAAAAAAAATTAGTTGTTATATTTTTTAAATATTAAATACAGAGTTATTTAGTATTTGCAAATGAAATATTTCATTGTAACCAATGACATCTGTAGTTATTGAAGCAGTATTTACTTTTCACACATTTTTATTTTACCTTTGAATTGTTGTTTGAATTTTTTCTTTGCTTAACTTGACATAGTTAATATATTTTCAGTGTTTGCTTATAAAACTATTTGTTACTAAATGAACAATATATTTATTATTATATAATAGTATATTAAAAATTCAAACAACATTAATCACATGGGAGCGATTTTTTTTAGTTTTCAGCTTAAAGTGGCGTGTTTTAATTTTTTCCCTGTTAATTTTTTTTTTCATTTCACTTAAGTATTGGTAAATGTGAGTTTAACGGTAAAAGTAAATACTGTATGAGTTGTCGGTGAAATATTTGTGTTTGTGCTACCATAAAAAAGGCTGCTCTTCCAATGCATCACCGCTTGCAGGATACATGGAGGACTGGTGGCGGCCGCGAAAAGGTAATACATTTAACTTATTAACATTGTTTTATATATAATATTTTAATGGATATAGAATGTATTATTTAATGTATATGATATATGTATCTTTCTAAATATATGAAAAAAAGTGTTTTTTTTTATTTTAATCATAGATTTTTTATAGACTTTCGTAAACTTTGATATTCAATTAAATGTTTTATATACATATAATATGTATTTTACGAGTTATTTATGAATTTTGCTTTAGCACTTAGTAGACCATATATTGATATTATTATGAGTGTTTTGTAATTTCTTTTGATCTTATGTTCTAAAATTCTATATCCATTAGAAATACCGTTTTGTTTTTGTATGATTCACATCCTTCTATTTGTCCAACTCAGTGAGATATGTTAATTTTTATGACAAATTTATGTACTAAAACGGTATTTATATTTTTGAATATTGCATGTTAAAAATTATGTAACAAAGTAAAAAGATTGCAAAAAAATTAAAAAATTTAAAGCTGTAATACTTTCGGACTGAATTTGTCTTAGATTTATTAGATATTTTTCTAAAATACAAAATAGCATGATTAATAACGAGAAATACTTCAAAATGTTTATAACAGAACCTCTTGACTTAATTAAGTATTTAAAAAAAAAACAAATTTATGATATGTTTGACTAAATAAAAATAGTCGTGAATCCCATTTTGCATTTTAGTTATTTAATCTTCCAACGTTACTTATAAAAAGTATTTAATATAATATTATATAGACATGTTAATAATAATAATAATAATTTTATTTAAATCAAACAATACATGTAATATAATATTAGAATTATTATTATTTTAAAGAGAAAAATAGTGTCTTATATGCTTAGTTCTATTTCACACCAGATTTTTTTTATTTTATTAGTTAATTACTTTTGAATGAATTTATTTTGACTTAGGGTATATTTTAATTATAAATGTTTTGTTACATGTATATAATAAAAATGTTTATGATATGTTTTTATGATAAAATTTTGGGAAAAGGGTCTATCTGTAATGCATTATTGTAATTTGTGATAAATAAATAAATCTAATACTATGTTACATAATTGCGGCTATCTTTAATATTACACGTGTGTTATTTATTATGTGGTACAAGTCTGGCATGTTTTACATTCGGTAATTTGCATAAGGCAGAGGATACACTCAATATTTAAGTTTTTACTTAATATCTATAGCAGTGTTAAGAAAAATACGATATGCTAAATTTTTGTGCAATTGTAACTTCTCCCTTATGCGGACTTGCATGGGCTCATAAAACTAATATGTCAATCATTGTAAATATCATTTCCATACTATATGAAAAGAAATGTATCTATTATAACTATCTTGTTCTTACAAGTCATTATTGTTTATATCTCGGATGATATTGACGGATTATTTTTATTTTTTTTTTGTCCTTTTCTAGCCCACGCAACCGATTACTACGGTAAGTCATTATTCCGCCAGGACGCTTTATTGTCGTATCCATTTCTAACACAAATACCTTTATTTATCATTATTGATTAACTGGTGTCGGACTGTATAGATCTTCATTATCTTCTGTATATATTTATTTATAGTTTAGGTATCTCTGTTTCACGCTTTTAGTTCCCGACTAACACTATCTAGGTATGCAGTCAGATTACTTGATAAATAGTTTTAGCTAAAAATATATATATACGTTTCATTTTATTTAACTCTATTCATTTTTTTTTTATCAAGAAATCTGTGTCAAATATGGGGTTCAGACGACAAGATTACGGCAATATTGACATAGTTTAAATTGTGGCCTTCCAGAGTTCTCCACGTGGCTTCCGAATGACGGGAAACCATATAAACGTGGCCGCAATATATATATATATATGAGAAATATAATATGTGTATATTATGGTGGTAGTTGTGGGGTTTGAAATATCATCTCACGCTGACTTACCCTTCCGATTCCACTAACAAACACTGCACAGGTCTTAACACACGGTATCGTATAAATATAACTGAAAACTTTGTTTTTGCAATGTTGCATACGAAGTTGCAACGACAAACTTTTGGTCCGATACGTGCCATCATGCTGTAAATTTACTAGCACTGTTGATACGCTAATTTATGTATAAAATTATTTCAAATAATAATAATTTTTATTAATATTATATATTAGATGGTCGAAAGATACTGACATTGTTTTTGTTTTTCCTCCCTTTTTCAAGATGAGTACAATCTAAACCCGGGTTTAGAGTGGGAGGACGAGTTCACAGGTAGGTTTCAATTCCGAATCATACAAACAATCATATATCTATATATATCTAACTAAATGCCCTTTGTAGAGCCTGTGCCATTGTCACTTAGCATGGTTTGTTGTCATTTATCCTATTATATCTTCATATATGTACAGCTATATATAGTAGAAGCTAACATACATTCCAGCACATTCTAACTAAACAGTTTGATCGTGTTTATGCAGTATATACAGATAACATGTCGATTGTATCGTTTAATATCTTGTATCATTGAATTGACGATTTCTTAGATATCTGATTCATACAGGATTATATATCTAGAATGTATTTTCCAAATGACTCACAATTGTTATGACTTAAATAATGTGGATAACTTATATTTAATAGATAAAATAGATTTTGGTCATTTACCGAATTCTTATTGAACCTATAAGTTGTATTCTTAAAAACTTGATATGTTAAATTGTAGCTAACAATGTTTCGAGTTCAATTAAAAAATTGTACTTATTGTATAAAATACTTTACATAAATCATTGTTTAATATGAAATACTGTATATACTATTTAATCACATTTCGGTGTTATCATTATTTCATTTAAATATAAATTATAAACATTAAAATTAATTAATTAAAAACATTAAAATTGCATGTGACAGAAATATAAACGTATGATTGCATGACTATGTGTCAACATATATTCTTAGAAATAAGTATATAACAGTTATATATATTATATTTTTTATATTACAATCAAATATTTTATCTCTCTAGTGGAGAGCTCGGGAAGTTGTGTTTTTTTTTGCATATATATATTTTCGTTTTATAAAGCTTTCTGTCACGAGTCAGTAACGCTTATGGCTCGTATATTTGCGTGATCTATCTGCATTATGTCTGGGCTAGTATACCATCCTATACCAGATTTGATTTGTCTCATTTTATTAAATAGCTTCACAGTAACCAGGTTTTCGTTCCTCCTAATATTGAAGAAAGTACATTATAGTCACGGAAAATAACTATAGCGGTTTATTTAAAATTAAAAAAATATAGTAATACTAGCTGACCTGGCAGACGTTGTACTGCCATCATACAAAATTTAAAAAAAAACAGCGCCATCTATTGTATATTTACTAAATTCAGTCAACTAATTACCTTATACCGCCATCTGTTGGAATCTTAACGAACTAACAGATAATTATGACTGTTAGATAATAAACAAATAATTCGCAATAAAATAATACTGCGATTATAAACTGAGATATAAACTATCCTATCTGTCAAGTTGGATAAAACTGCACACAGTGTGCAAAATTTTATTAAAATCGTTTCAGTAGTTTTGGAGTTTATTGGCAACATACATCGTGACACAAGATTTTTATATATATAAGATTGTGTATGTTATTGTAAACATTGGTAGTATGTTTTCCGGCTTTAAATGTGTCTTTTTTATCAGCTGGGTGTTCAGCCTCATTTTCTGGAGCATCTTTCTTGTACAAAACGGTTCTCAAGAGCGTTGATGTTGCCTGCTCCCCGAACTTAGAATGTCGTAATAAGATATGGGGTTTTTCAAAAAAGGCTTTATGAATTTTTTTTATTATCTCCTCTGCGGAAGTAAAGTAAATCAAACTTTGTTTTTATAACAGAAAAATCTCTATATTATCGTCTCTTACTATATTTATACTTTAATGTAATATAAATAAGTAACTTACAAATAACCTTTTGGTTTACGGCATAGTTTGAATATCTGGTTTTAAAATTTACCTGATAAGACTCATGGACTGTTAGGCCTTGCCTTTTTGATAGACTCCCAATTTCCGGCACCTGTCATGTGCGTCTAACACGTTAGTTTTCACGCTTTTGTAACGCTAATGTTCCCACATTCATATTCAGCGTTCATACAATTGATCCCTTAAAAGAGAGCAAAAGTTACTAAAAGGTTTCATAATTTTACTAATCGGAAACTAAACCTCCCATCTGGTTAATAAACGTGCTCTAAGATCGCGTATTCGATGACTGCGGTGAGCGATCGCACGGTGGTGGCGGTGCGATGAATTGTCCCGATCTAGCACATTAAAGGCCATAGGGTTCACCTGGTTTTCTTTATACCGTCATGGGGGTCACCGCTGGCGTCAAGCAGTTTTATTTTTTTTATTATATTTACAAAACCCCACGTCAAATTTTTATAACATTTTGAATACATATCTTTATAAAACTAAATCAATTTCAAGAGTAGTTTCTTTTTTTTTTAATTTTATGTGATTTGACGTCCTAGACCCCAGCAGATGACTCTGTTTGTGACGTTGAAATGATATATATTTTTCACATGAAATGCCTTAGTCTATCTATTCAAAATCTATATTGGGCAACCATAGGTGTTGCAGCTGAAGCCGCATTACATCTGTCTCATTCTCTCCACCCCAGCATACCAGTGTCACGACTTCGCGGCTTAATAGAAAGCTAGTGTTGTACCCGCCTTATGTATACGCATTCTTAAAGTAACAGTTATATATCTATATTTTAAATTAAAGTAACTTTTGTTCTTTCTTTTCGCTTTTCATGTCAACTGTGTACAGTGTGAGGTAATGTGAAAGTAGATAAATGTGTAAGAAAATTTTAACGCCATTTTATATTTACCGTGTTTTCTTAAAAAATTAATTCAAGCAAATATATAAATATACTTGAAAATAAATAAGTTCAGATTTCATTAACAAATGTACAATTTAATGTAAAAAAAACTTAAGTAGGGAAATTAATTTGATTATTTTCATAGTTGTTTGCACGACGTTACCAAGCATTGTATTGAAATATTCATCATTTGCCATGACACCGGTAGTTAGGTGACACCTAGCGCAGTAGTAACATCGTTACCCACACAAACACAACACTCAACAAATAATTTCATGAAGCCACTTCATTATTCCTATAGTATAAATACAAAAAAAACCTTTATTGCGTAAATAAATACAATTTTAAAATACTAATTTATTGAAAGTACATAATTTTAAAGTGAAATTAAGGCTTCGTGATGTTATAATTGTTTTAAATGTACGGTTGATTTATATAGATTTGATTATTACGATGATTATGAATATAGTAAACAAAAATAAGCATTTTTAAAATAACTATTTATATGAAATAACATCTTGGAAAGTGGAAATTATTTACTGTTGGTAACGTTTTATGTTAATTTACATATAAAAATCTCATAAACTTGAGTTCAGTATTAATATCAAACGGTTAAAAAAGTATAAGCTGTCAATTTTTCTAAAAAATAATTTTTTTTCTTAAAAAAAATGTTGAAAAATAAATCAACCGTATAAAACGTGGCACACATACACACCGGCCAACCGGGACGTGGAGGGCCATTCTTATTCACCGTCCAGTGCTTACATTCGACGGGGACGGCGCGCGGCAAGGAGACGAAGAGGATGCCGCCTTCCATGGAAAGCTCCCGCCGGGCATCCTGCCGCACGGCCTGCCCACAGTCAAAGAGGTGCAGCCCGCCGTCACCGCCACCGATGCACCCCCAGACAAGAAGGAAGAGGAAAAAGAGAAGAAAGGTATCTACGGAAACTATACATTCACTCGCATTGACACCATTTTTTTAACGTTGCTAATTTCATAGCAGATTTTGTTTAAATATTGTAGTTTTCTTAAGGGGTTTTCTTTCTTGCAGGGGCGCAGTAAGAATAGTAACCTCTGCGGCCGGGGTAGGTCTGTCGTAAAAGGCGACAAAACAGCCCTAGCTACGTGGTAGGGCCTCAAGCCCGTCTGGATGGCGACCACTTCTGGTCTTCAGTATGCCGCCATAATAATCTTATGTTGTGTTCCGGCGTTAGTGATCCAAGTTCCTGTACCCTTATGGGACATCAGCGTGTTCGCGATGCCACTGGCGTTGCAAACACCCATAGGCGACGGTAACTACTAAATTCTAAGCGGGCCGTCGGATTGTCTGCTGTCCTACAGCAATAATAAAAAAAACGTCTGCGGCTGGGGTCTGCCTGTCGTAAAAGGTGACAAAATAGCCCTAGCTATGTGGTAGGGCCCTAAGCCCGTCTGGATGGCAACCACTCCTGATGTGTAAATATATCACCATAATAATCTTGTGTTATGTTCCGGCATTAGTGATCCAGGTTCCTGTACCCTTATTACACGACGCGGTGCCTGGCGTCGCAAACATCCATAGGCGACGATAATTGCTTGCTACTAAGTGGGTCGTCAGCCTTCTGTTCCTCAGCAGTAACAAAATAATCCGAAACGAAGTACAGTAACCGGCTGTAACCGTGACCTATTTTTCGCAATTTATTAGCTCCCTCACTCTCCTTGATGACCATCCGTAGGACACGAGAAGACCCCTTCTAATTGTCTATAATTTTTTGCAAATAAAAAGCGTGACGCAAAAAGTACATGCATTATATAGTTACAAGTATAATAAGTAACTTAAACGATTAACGCGGCGGCCCGTATTTGGATACAGCTCGAAAACGTGCGAGATTTCCTTTAAGAGGATATTGACTACGTGACAAAAGCTTGAGTCTCGCCTGCTCCCAGTGACCAAGCGTATCTTGAAAGACCTCCTTCCCCCCGGTCACGTAGTGTTGTGTTCCCTAACGCACATCTGGTTCTAGAATAAGACAATAGATTTTGCAGTGTTATCTCTATCATACGAATCCCCTAACCTTTTTTTTATTGCTGTAGGACAGCAGACAGGCTAACGGCCTGCTTAGGATTTAGCAGTTACCGTTGCCTATAGGTGCTTGCAACGCCAGTGGCATCGCGAACACGCTGCTGTCCCATAAGGGTACAGGAACTTGGATCACTAATGCCGGAACACAACACAAGGTTATTATGGCGGCATACTTAAGACCAAAGGTGGTCGCCATCCAGATGGGCTTGGGGCCCTATCACGTAGCTAGGGTGGGTTGTTTTGTCGCCTTTTACGACAGGCCGACCCCGGCCAGGGGTTAGTATTCTTTCTCCGCCCCTGCACGGATATTAACGGATAACCTATCAAACGAACGAAGAACCACCAATATCTGTCTGAGGAACTGAGAGAGAACTTTAAAATTATATAACAATGAACGCATTGAGAACGAAGCGATTGTCTCCGTCTTTAACACAAAGTACATAATTAACTTTAATAGTTGAATTAACAAAATTTAACAGTTCGCGAACTGAGCGCCGATGAGAAGCAAACGATTCTTCTGTCCGCCGACTTCCAGAAGTTCATAGCGAACGCGGGACGGATCATCGAGAGGGCGCTTGCGGAGTCCGTTGACATTTACACCGATTACACTGGCGGGGGAGACAGCGAGAATGCTTTGTAAGTTATTACTACATCTTTTGCGCTAAATTTCTGGTTACCTCCAGAGATTATCGGTTAGATTTTTTTTCATTTATTGGACAAACAAACTGTATTTATATGAGGATTAGTAAATTGTCTTATTTATTATGTTAGTACTGATATAAACCCAACAACATTTGTCATAGGTTACACAAAAAAAAGTTTAACATGAATAAGAACTAGCAACAAACGAAAATATTTGGATATGACAAAAAAAATTGACTATTTAATAAAAACTATAAAGAAATTAATTGTGATAATAACTTAGTCAGGATGGAAATAGAATACTATATATTAAACACTAGCTGTGCCCGCGACTCCGTCCGCGTGAAATAGTGACTTTGGGCAGCATTTTTTAGATATATCTTTTGGTTTATTTTGGATTACAAACCCTATAAACCCTAAAATATAAATAAATGAAATATGCAAACAGTCAGTGTTATCGAATTCAACTGATACGCCATGCGCCTCCGGAATACGTGCGTTCGAACCTAGAAAACCAGCCTAAGCTAAACCCTATTTCATATGGTTGATGATATAAATCGGAGGTCAAGTTAAATTGGACATTATTTTTAGCTAAAAATATTTTTTTTTTTTTTCAAAAATTAAAGTAGCCCAAGTTACTCCTTGTTACATCAGCTATCTGCCAGTGAAAGTCCCGTCAAGATCGGTCCAGCCGTTTCAGAGATTAGCCGGAACAAACAGACAGACAGACAAAAATTGTAAAAAATGTTGTTTTGGTATATGTACCGTATTTACATCCAAATGCACTTAGTAAAAAACGGTTATTTTAATATTACAAACAGACCCTCCAATTTTATTTATTTGTATAGATGTATACTCGGTGTGTTGTTGAAAGGTGCAGTTATTTGTCTTGAAGACACTTCAAGACACTTTTTATTTTTGTAGTGATGAAAATTCATGACGATATGCCACAAACTTTAAAAATCTATAAACTTTAGATAAGTGATACATTCAGTCAATACCTGTTATAACGAAATCGAATGGACTACTTAAATCCGTAGTCGATGGTCGTAACAACCGGTAATGTTTTTGAGGTACAAATTCAGCCGGGGCCCTTGATGCTGGTCAATATAACCGTTGTTGTTCTAAACGATGTCGCTATATACGATTTTCATTGTATTTTCCTTTTCGTACTGTTTGAGTTCCTTTGTTTGTTTTTAGTTTCGACGTGTGTATGTTTTCCGTTAATCTATATTAAGATATTTACATTATAACATCCTCTAGGAAGTCTTGTGAACTGTGACACGCGGCCTGTCCGCAAAAATGGGTACACTACTGACGGTTTCTACACCTCCACCTAGTTCTAATATGTATTTCGTTTTCATGTTCGCATGTCGTGTATGAAAGTAAAATAAATATATTGGCATTTAAATTTTTTTTTTATCTTAGGCGCGACGAGTTGTCTAAAAACATATGTAGTTAGTTTGGACTCGAATTTAACACCACTAGTAAAAAATACTAATATTGATTACTGTAAATAAAAAGTTACTATTGTATGCTATCTCGCAATTCATAGGGATGACAAGTCAGACGCGCGCCTGTCGCTCGTCCGTACATTCTACGACGAGCGCTGGTCGAAGGGCCGCTGCGTCACGTGCCTCGACTGGTCCTCTGCGCACCCCGAGCTGATGTTGGCCTCGTACCACAACAGCGACGACGCTCCCCACGACCCTGACGGCGTGTGCCTGGTCTGGAACACAAAGTTCAAGAAGACAACCCCAGAAGATATATTCCATTGCCAGTCGCCGGTTATGAGTGCAACGTTTGCTAGGCAAGTATTAAAAATCTTCATAATATTTGAATATATCAACCAGGGTGAAGTAAGAATAGTGACCCCTGCGGCCGGGGGTGGACTGCAGTAAAAGGTGACACACCAACAATAGCTAAATGGAGCTTTTTGCTCATCTAGGCAACCACCCGTGGTTTTACACATGCCATCTTAATTATCTTGTGTTCAGGCGCTAGTAGACCAGGTTCCGGTTCCTCTTGAAACCTGGCAGCGCGTCGGCTATGTCTTTGGTGCTGTAAACGTCTATTGGCGACGGTGACCACTTACTAGCGGATAGGGTGGGCCGTTTGCCTATCTAACGATCTTGAGATCGGTAGAGTATTGATGTATATAAAAAAAAAACAGAAAATTCCTTACTGTCTTATAGAAATAATATTTAACAACAATAGTTTTTTGAAAGTGTCTTTCAAATAATTTTTTTTATTGCTCAGGAACAGCAGGCACTAAGTAATTATCGTCGCCTATGGATGTTTGTGACACTAGGGCCACCGGGAACAAGCTGCTGTTCCATAGGGGTACAGGACCCAGGGGTCACTAATGCCGAAACACAACACAAGGTTATTATGGCGGCATACTTTCGACCAAGGGTTTTGCCATCCGGACGGATTTGGGGCCCTACCCCCAAGTCTACGGGGACAACCCCGGCCGCAGTGTTTGTGTTCTTACTCCGTCCCTGTACGTAGGAAATATATAAAGGACATAAATACATAAAGATTTCTTTATCAGCACAGCATAAAGAAATAAGTAATTGTTCATATTGTAATATATACCGGTGGCATTATTCCAATGGTCTTTTAGGATCGGTAACTGATACGTTGGGCCCCATATAAGCGCGGCTGGTTCATCGAGGACAGTAAGAAATTCGGCGATCCATTTTCTGGCATAAAGAGGACGTCGTTTTCATATGAAAATGTTTTAGAATGGTTAAAATCTAATATTGACTGTAATTTTTACAGATTTCATCCAAACCTGATATTGGGTGGTACTTATTCGGGTCAGATCGTGCTCTGGGATAACCGCGTGCAGAAACGCACCCCCATTCAACGTACTCCGCTCTCTTCACTCGCACACACTGTAAGTTTGATTTCACTCTCAATTAATCTTGTGTCGATCTTCTCAAATGATATATACCTGGTCTAGTCCTGATATTGAAAGGAAAGACTTAAAAGGGCTTCTTTCAATATTCAAATGGTAAGTACTTCCAGCGTTATGGGGAAACCATAGATTGTTTATGATTTACTCCATACAGGGACGGAGTGTGCTCAAAACTGATCTCTGCAGCCTTTCGTAAAATGTGACAAAACAACCCGACTAGATCTGACTAGACTGGTTTAAATATGCTGTTATAGTAAACTTGTGTTCCGGTGACACGGGTTCCAGTACCTCTGCATGGACTGAAGTATATTAGCGGTGTCCCAGGCGTCGCTAACATCTATAGGCGCCTGTAACTGATTTCTATTTAGTAGCCTGTGTACCGTTGCTCAGAAATAAAAAAAAAACTCCTATTTTATTGATTGTAATGTTATAGCTGCATATAAGTATTGAGATGCGACATATTCTGACTCACAGGAATTTTTAGATGAACTGTAACTCTTCTTCTCTTTCGTTGCGCTCTTGTCAGAGCGGTCGTGGTCATCATTTTTCAGTCACACGCCTGACAATCCGTCTCCATTCCTCCCGGACAGCTGCTTTTCGGGAGCACACGTGTACTGGGACGTCCACTGCAGCCTTTACTAGGTCCGTCCATCTCATAGGCGATCTGCCGCGAGGTCTTGTTCCTTCTATTTTCCCTTGGATAACCAGACGTTCGATGGAGACATCGTCACGCCTAGTCACGTGACCAAAGAAAGTGAGAATTCGAGCCTGTACGATGGAAGATAGACGCTGCTTAATGCCGAGTTCTTCTAGAATGGACTTGTTGGTCCGGAATTGATTCCAGGACACTCTCAACATTCTTCTCCAGCACCACATCTCGAGAACGTCTATTTTCTTCTTCTCACTTTCTCGCAGGGTCCACGTTTCCGAAGCATATAGGAAAATGGAGAATACCAGTGCTCTAACTAGCCGGGTCTTAGTGGCTTTCGTTATTTTACGATTTCTCCAACTGAATTGTAACAATCTCTACTATAACAAGTTGCGGACCTGTAGTGCGATAAACTTCAAAACCAGTTTTCATTCTTAACGACAACTTCATATATTCATGGAGAACTCGAACTGTGGTTAGTACCTTACAAGACGATTTCCTCAAGGAATACCATGGGATGAATGACTCCGCTTCCATGGATACTGAAAATGCATGGTTTCGGTGCAACGGATAGCCTTTTGGATCACGAAAAACACTTCAAATCAGCTAATACTCAAAACTGACAGTCGTAACTGTGTCCAAGTATTGTAATGGCGTAAGCTAAGGTCGTGTGAATGATATGAATAATTAGTAAGATTTCATCCAGCATCCAGTATACTGCCTCTCGGTGATCGGGAGCCAAAACGCCCACAACCTGATCTCCGTGTCCACCGACGGTCGCATGTGTTCGTGGTCCCTGGACATGCTATCGCAGCCCCAAGAGACCCTGGACCTCCAGCACAGACAGAGCAAAGCCGTGGCCGTCACGTGCATGGGATTCCCACATGGGTTGGTGAATAACTTCGTGCTTGGAAGTGAAGATGGCAATATTTATACAGGTTAGGATTGTTTATGGTCTATGATTTGTATTGCTTTTGTTTCATTAATGTTTCTATTCTATATTTTTTTTTAATTCTTATCAAAGTCCTGTTGTATGTATAAAATATATTTTACTTCTGGGGAAATTAAATAATAAATAATGAAAATTATTGCGTATGGAAGCTGCATGGGAAAATATTTAGGACCAACCATTTTATAGGTATTTTGGCTCCATTCATACAATAAGTTCAATAACATCCTTTTTTTTAAATACCAAATAGAACGTGGTTCAGCAATGTAATGTGTGAAGGGAAGAATGCCATATAACAAAAAAAGTAATAGTAATGGAGTGGATGGATACAAGAGTTGAGGTAGACCAAAAAGAAGATGTATGGATTGCGTAAAAGGTGATATGGCGAAATAGGGTGTAAATGTTCTGATAACGGCTAACAGAGGAGAATGGAAGGAGAGAACATGTTGTGCCGATCCCAATATAATGTGAGATAAGGGCATGAGGAAGAAATAGAACTTGGATACTACCGATAAAAACAAGACACCTCTTATTTTCTTTTTTATTTTACATCCGTTCAATAGTTTGCGTTTATATGTATAGGGTGCCTGTACGGTCAACGTGCCGGCGTAACAGAGTGCGTGGAGGCTCACGCGGGCCCCGTGACAGGCGTGTCGTGCCACTCGGCCGCCGGCGCCGTCGACCTCTCGCATCTGTATCTCACCAGCTCAATGGACTGGAGCGTCAAACTCTGGAGCCTCAAGGTATACCTGCCACAGCATATAAATATCGCACACTAAAAACCAGTTTAGATTGGTGACCTTCATGTTATATAAAAGAAGATCTATCTATCTATCTACACCCAAATAGTCCTCTACATTATCTATTGATAATACATTGATGGAATGACAGTTAATACGTGACAAAGACAGAAGATATTATATTTAAAAAGAACTGAGCACTTGTGTTATTTATTAACTCACACTTGTATGACCACTCAAGCTTTTAAGTTTAATTCCTTCAGCGATGAGTAAAATTGGTGTTGCTTTTTCGCAAGTGTGCAAGGCTAATCGAAAAAATACTAATTCCGTTGAAATTTTGAATTAAAATATTTATCATAACTTGAACATGTGCTTTTCTTATGGAAAACAAAATATTTTTTTTTATATTTGATATTTCCAATTTATTTGATTCACTAGATTTTAACACTGAATATAAAAAAAAGTAAACTTTACTATTGTTTGAAAAAAAAAGGATCCACGAGACTGTTGTGTTGTTGGCTTTCAATATTCGATCGCAATAAAATAAAGTGTTTTATTAGTTAAATATTGATTATGGAAGTATGGAAAAATGGTTATAATGTATTTAAAAAAATAGAAAAAAATTCCAAGTATCAGATCAAATGAATAAAACCAAGACTGAATATGCAAGACCAAGGCTACTAACACTGCTTGAAGACTTAAGCAAGACCAATATCAAGATTGGCCTAGTTCTTGCTTTGCTCGTCACTAAATTATATATAATAATTTTTATTAATATTTTGATATTTAAACACGTACTAATAGTAAAGAAAAACCTCATGAGGAAATGACATGGATGTCTCTGATGATATTTAATGTGCGAGTATGCCTTGGACAAGTGTGGTGTAAGGGCTGTCTGTATGCTGGATATTTTTGGTTAATTATATATTTTAAAATTTGTCATATATTATTGTTTAGGAGAACAAAGCATTGTACTCGTTTGAGGATAGCGGTGACTACGTGGTGGACGTGCGCTGGTCCCCCACCCACCCGGCTCTATTCGCCGCCGCAGACGCCTCCGGCAGACTCGATCTGTGGAACCTAAACAGAGATACTGAGGTGAGTCGAAACACTTTCAAGAATGGGCCAGCACATCAGATCTTGGTTGTAGAGATCAATGTAACCATAAGAGCATTAAGATACATCTACGCTTGTATGTAGTATAATGGAGACCTCTGATCAAAAACATGAAGAGTACTTTAACCCATTCGACCCTATGTCGAGCACTACCAGTGAGCTACTGGGACAGGAATAAATATCTCAAAGATATAGGATCCAACACTATGTGGTCGAAGCTTTAATAATAGATGAATTGAAATTTACTATACAGTGATTGTTTTTGTGTCAGGTTCCGGTGGCAAGTGTACAGGTGGAGGGGGGAGCGGCCCTGAACCGCGTGTCGTGGTCCCCCGCCGGTACGCACATCACCGCTGGTGATGACACCGGCAAGATATGGGTCTACGAACTTGCGGAGGTTTGTTTCTTTATTTACAGTCTGGGATACAGGCCTTTTAAGACTTATATCCATTTTACTTATTTTGAGATATAACAACCCAGGGATGTTTTGGGCTATACCAGTTCTGGTAGAAATATGCATAGATATTTTCAAATTTTTCCATTTCAAAATTATATGGCACATTTGGATATTTGATAATTTGACTAAATATTGTGATTTTATTTCAATTACAATGGGTTTAGCCTACAACCAAACTAGGTATCATCTTGTTATTAACTTACTTGAAAGTGAATTAAGATAAAACAAATATTCTGCCTTTTTAAATTTTTTTAATTAATGATTATGCAAATATGACGACTTCCGGAACGTAAAGTTTACCGCACGTCAGTACACTTGCGCGGTCACTGGTTCGATTTCCGTCTCGCGTTTGGGTGTTTATGTATAATATGTATTTATTTACGAAATATAAGTATATATGCAGTATATTAATTGTCCAGTACCCATAACACAGGTGCTATGCTACTTTGGGACTAGATGGCGCTGTGAGAAATGTCCCAATATTTATTTATTTAGATAATAACAAAGTATTATTAAATAAAATAATACAAATGCTGAGAAATCAAAAGCTTATCGTGTTAAAATATTTTTAGCATGTTCATCAACCACGGCATGATGAATGGAGTAAATTCGTATACACCCTGCAAGATTTGAGAAACAACCAGGCCGATGAGGAGACAGATCGGCTTAGTCTGGCAGCCAGTGGGCCTCCATCGCTTACATCCCTAACCAGTTTGGCATCAAATCCACTTAGATAGATTCGTACTGACAATTAGATACCCACATGTATTAATGTATTCATTTGCAGTATTTTCTTAAATTCTAAAAATGAATTGCTTCTGAAGAAGGATCAAATTTATTTAATGCTATTTGCTAGTAATTAAAGTCTTCAAACATAATATCACTTACATATGATTCGATTTCCTTTTTATGCAGATAGTAGTTTTTTTTTTATTATTATTATAGATGACAGGTATAGACTGGTCATTGAAATTAAATTAGTTAATATATTTCAATAATATGTATTGTTAAACACTAATGGTAAATATGTTTTATGTATATTAGTATATTTTAGGAGCATTTATTACTTAAGTTTTTAGAGAATCCTTAATTGTATTGGCTATTTGATAGTTGTAATTTGAAATATACTGGCTTTGCTAAGCTAATAGATAAATAATATTTATGCATAATTTTTCCAACAATAAGATTTTATTTCTGCAAAATTTATAATTTTTTAATGCAATGTAGCACTGTATTTATATATAAATTTTATTGGTCCAATATAATGAATCAACATAAGATGCGTTTTAGTTTAGGTTGATCTACAAATCTCACGAGTTTCAGTTTTTGTTCAATTCAATATTAATTATTATGAATAACTTTTTTTACCTAAAAATAAAACTACTTTGTTTTCAAACTTGTGCTGAAAACTGTCAAGTAGCCAATTATAACATAAATACAAAATATTAAAAACAAGTAATTAACAATCACCATTTGTTTCAAAGGTTATTGTTAATTTAGTTTTAAAGTTAAACAGCTTATTAGCTATAAGGCTACCCCATACATTGGCCCGATTCTACATGTCAGGTCTATAGTTATAACCACTATAAAGTCTTAGTCTATCTAGACCATTCATAATATTATCTCGACCAAGATTGGGATGTAAAGTTTAGGAATTACTATAACTTATGTAGATATAAATGTAATTTCCGTTTTGTATGTTTAAATAAAAAGCTATTTGTTCAAAGGCAGATATTATCATAAAGTTAAAACTTATGTATGCTTTAATATTAAATAAATAAACACTGCTTATGTTTCTTTCTTATTGAGCCCTCCCTGACATCTGAAATGGTCATTCTTGCATTCTTTTCACTTGATTAATCTAGATCCTCTTCGCAATTTATGACTGATTCTCCATAACAAGACTTTATACATCTATGTTGACCACATCTGCATATATCAGTCTCTGCCAGATCTGTGGAGAGATGAAGCACAACATGGCTCTGGGGGTGCAGGAACCTCTAAATTAATAAATGAGTTTACTTTTTTATCATGTTAAAAGTATAACTTCTTTTACTTAGTAATTGTTCAAAAATATAACAGATTTATCTGTAATATGACTATTATAAAAATTAAACAATGATGTTGATTTTACATTATTTACTTGGGAGAATATGGTATAACAAGTTTCCCTTTAGCTAAATTGACATCCTCCCAACATGTGCACGCAAATGTCTTTCTATCCATAATATCAACATATATTTTGCCATCTAAGTGGTCCATTTCATGCTGCACTATCCTGGCTGACCAGTCTTTGTATATTGCACATTTTGAATCACCATTTTCATCAAGACCTGAAAGAAAATATAATTTTTAGAAGGCCTACCTAGTGGTATTCCACTCTGAAACCAAGGTAAGTCGGGTTCAAATCCCACAATGACATGCATTGCTTAGGCGGCTGTTCTCGCTCCATGTGCATAATTGCCATGTACAAAAGAGAAGGAGAACATTGGGAGGAAATGTGCATACCAAGCTCACCGGTATGTATAACCTGCCAATTACATCAAAGCTAATGCTGAGTGTTGATGAGCTGACACAATTGGACATGACTTAAAATAAACATTGACAAAGCTATATGGAACCAGCCACATTTTCCTATAATGTTTTCAAATTCTCATATTTGTATATATATACAAATATTATTTATGTAAAACAAAAATTAAACGTTTTTACCTTTGACTTCAATTTCTTTATATCTTGGAACGTCTGCTAAATAACCTTTAACACTTTCGCATCCTTCTTCGTGGACGACCTTTTGATAATTCACCACTTTTAATTTAGGATTGATATATACCTATAACCAAACTAAACAGTTAGATAAAATGTGGCCTATAAAACATTAAAGAAATATCAAGATACATTATACTTACTCACAGTAAACGGTAATGCAGTAATACCCTTTATTCTAACATCTTCTTGAGACAATTTTAACAAATTCTTGGCACCAAATTGCATTACGAAGATCCTTAGATTCACACCAATTTGCGGCGCAGACATTCCGACTGCTCCGTGTTTATGAAGAACATACTTTAGCTTACTGATTACTTTTTGAATATCCTCTGTTTTTATTTTATCCACCGGCACTGGTTCAGAAACTTTACGTAACCTCGGATCACCGACTTGTACAACATGGTCGTAAGGAGGATTACTTAAACCATGAGCAGGACTTAACCTGGCATACCAGTTTAATAATTTCCTTGCGACTCCCATTTAATATAAAATTTTATTGATAGGTTAGGCTATTATTAATTAAATTATTTTATTTTATACACAGTTCAATTCTTATGGTTATGGCTCCAATGCCTCTAGCTAGTCCTGTGTCGATCGCGATTGACAGAATCTTTTTAACCCAATCACGACCCATACACGAATGACCGAGTCGTGGATCTCTGAAAGATTCGGTCATCCATAGATTCGATCACCAGGTGACATCACAAACGAAATTGGACTTTATTTGTGGAGCATTACCGTAGCTTGTTGCTTATTTAATCGATTCGGTCTTCCATAGATTCGATCACCAAGTGACATCACAAACGAAATTGGACTTTATTTGTGGAGCATTACCGTAGCATATTGCGTATTTAATCGATTCAGTCGTCCATAAATCAGATCACCAGGTGACATCACAAACGAAATTGGACTTTATTTGTGGAGCATTACCGTAGCGTGTTGCTTATTTAATCGATTATTTCGTGCATTCAATCACGCAATGATGTAACTATTAAAATATCTTCTATCTCTTTCGTTTAAGTACATACATACAATCCTAGTCACACAGTGCACTCTTTCTATCTTGTTGTTTGTTGTAATTGTATCCAAAATAAACCAGATTGCGCGGGATCTCTCGGGTCGCACGCGATTTTTCAATCGCGGGAGCGGATTTAGATTTTGAATTTTTGAGAATAAATCAATTAGCTGCATCGGTGACTCTGACTACTGACCTGTGACCACTGGTGCCAATTTAGCATATTTTCATGTTGTTTAGCATATAGCATATTTCTTTAGCATATAAAATAATTATAAAATAAAAGTTTATTCATGAAAAATTACATTAATGCGTACGTCATTATTTTCATTTAGGGTAAATCCCTTTGCTAGAGCAATGGTTGGAATTGAAATTCCTGTTTGAAGTTGCCAGGCGCGATAAACACTGGTATATGGCAGAAACACTTTATACCATGTACAATGATCCTGTAAATCATCTGTATTTATTGTATTTAAATCCTGTTTTGGAGGAAATTCAGGCTGTAAATAAGTTATTTGAAAGCAGCAATGTTGACCCAACAAAACTTTTTCTATACACACAGGACAGCATTTTTGTTATAATTTTATCGTCACTACTTACTTAGTGCTTGGTTAGACGCCACTAAAGATAAAACGTCCCAATTGGCCTGTTTTCGAGTCTTCACTTGGCGTGCGCTTGAATTGAAACATATCTGCCTCTTTTTAGAAATATATAAAATATCATTGTGACTATAAGTATTTTCCGAACCGAATGTAGCCACGTGATGTCACGGGTGTTCCACGAATATCGTTGTGTTTTGGAAATATTTCACGAAACATTTTAAACAGCCACTTTTTGATAATAAAATTTTACTATTAAATGATAATAAATCTTAAAAATAATTGTATAGTTACGTTTTTATAGCAATAAAGATTACGAAAAAAAATCTGCCCTTTTTGGAGTCTTACGCATAGTCCCTGCGTCCCTGTTCTCGTTCTAACGTGAGAACTAGATCGATCGCGCAATCCTTCGGTCATTTATAGATACATACGAACTGTGATCGAAATAACCGAAATGATTGAAAATATTGAAATTCTAACGTGAGAACGAGATCGATCGCGCAATCCTTCGGTCATTTATATTATACAGATACATACGAACTGGGACCGAAATGACCGAATCTTTTTAACCCGATCACTATACGAATCGGTCACGATCGACCCGGGTAGCGGGTCATGGAAAATGATTGACCGACACAGGTCTACCTCTAGCATCGATTCATCGATTTTGCCACTATCGGAGTCGGAGTCCTCGGAGTTATAAAAGTGACACTGTTACTTTTATACCTGTCACTGTGACAGGTTATAATAAAATAAACTGTAATTTAAAACGCGGGAGTTTCGAAAGCTAACGTTATCTGGAATCCTGAAGACAACACAGTTTCTATTTGTTATAAATTATATTAAGATACTTATAAGTAAATACTATTTTTAATCAAAAACTTACATAAAACTAGAATATATTTAGTATGGACAAGTGTTAACATGTAATTTACATTAATAGGGCGAGGGATATCTGTAGGAAGAAATTTATAAATGGGGGTAGAGATTTTTGGGCAATGGAAAAAAATGTGATCAATAGTACCCTCGTCAAGTCCACACTCGCATAAATATTTTATACACAAAAACACTTTTTTTGACATGTTATAAATTGACTTTTCGGTTCATAAATCTTTAGAAAGCCTTGAGATGTCAACCGATTACAAATTTTCAGCTCCAGCTTGAAGCCCGTCACAGACGTAGCTATAATATATATATGGATTCGACAAGAGCGCACTACTTTTAGATCTAACTGAAAGTTCCTCAGAGGATGATTCCGATGCTGAATTGGATATGCATGTTGCCTTGTCAGGAACGAGAAATAGAACCATCTGGGTAGAGCCGCATATAAAACAAAAGAGAACTCGTGGCGAATTCAATTTTTATCATGATTTATCATCAAATAAATTTGCACAGTATTTTAGAACTGAGGTTGTAAAACATTTGGTGTCCAGAATCCCATTACCCCTTTCAAACTTTAAACAGTAATAATCATAAAACCCTAAACAAATTGCAAAACCCTAAATAAATTACAAACAAGAGCATAAAACTATTTGCGTTCGCCGTCTCGTACACAATATAATAGATTATTATTAAATTATTGAATTGGTACTTACGCAATAAATATTATAGTTAACTCTGATTTCTTTTGCACAAACCAGTCTTCGAATTACGTCATGCGATTTTTATTTTATCGCTAAGAAAATACGGTCGAGAACGCATTGATTCGGCTATTACACTCGTCGCGACGTCGTCCTTAACGTATCATAACAGTTCTTACAATAAAAAGTAAGCAAATAAAAGTAAGTAAATATTTTCCACAGAACTAGCTCATTTTAATTACGAAAAATGGGGAAAAATTTTCTGAAGGTTAATGGAACTGTAATTACTTCAAAATGGACTAAGATATATTTACACATGAGTTTCATATATATCTTTTTACTTAAACGTTTTATCAGTATTTATGGACACTAATTATATAAGTTAGAAGCGTGTAGTGTCCCATAGAGCTCAAACTTAATCGGTCATCATAAATATAACCGGGACATATCGGTTTTCGAAAAAAAAACGTTTTTTTTAGCTATTCTTAAAACTGGTTCCATCACTAGTATGGCCCAAAAACGTTAACACAGTTCATACGAGCAGTGTTGCCAACTTAGCCCTTTCGGGGCTAGATCTAGCCCTTTTTCTGTCTGTTTAGCCTCCATAATTATGATTTAGCCCCTAGCCCCTAATTTAGCCCTAAATTATCATATCGCAATAAACATAATCATAGACACACCTAAGAACGAAACGAAATGAAATTTTAACAGAAAAGCGTAGCAAAAACTAAAAAACTAAACGCGCTTACTTTCATTATATATGGGGATTCCCCGTATCTACTATATCGTTCTAGTCTCCTGTTTTACATCCATTTCATTCAGTATTTGGTTTCATTCTATTTGGAATTTTGATTGTGTTATATTATGAGAATTTATGTGAAAGTAAATTTTTATGTTAGTGACAATGGACGTTCCAGCAAAAAAGAAAACTAAGTACGCACAACATTATAGAGCAGAATGGGAGAAAGAGCCATCTATATATCAGATAGCCATCTATATATCGTATAGTTATCAGATACTTTAGTACTTCCATGAATAAAATAATGACAACTTTTCTGGCAATTTCGGAGTTAGAAACTGCTGATGCGAGAGGTATTGTCAGTGCAATAGTGAAAACAATTGAAGACATTGGTTTAAAACTTCAGAATATGGTAGGGCTGGGAACCGACAATGCTAGTGTCATGGTAGGCATAAATAATGGAGTTTACCAAATATTAATATGTTTATATAATATTTGTACACAGTAGGTAATAAATTATACTAAAAATCAACTATTTCTATTAACTTTTATTAATTATTTAGCAATTTAGCCCTTATTTAAATTTTTTTGGCAAATCTAGCCCTTTTTGAGGTTCGATTTAGCCCTTAAACCTGATACTGAGTTGGCAACACTGCATACGAGCAAATAGCACCCACATTCCACAACCAATGTTGATTGAGAGTATCATGCAGACAACCTTTTGCCAATGTCTGATTTAACAGAACTTTAAGATAATAACTTTAATATATCAGCTTTATGATAAAACGCATGGGTTCACTAACAATTCGCAATACTGGCATCTAAGATGATAGACATGCTGTTAACAATTGATGATAAATATATTTTGTCGATGAAAAATATACAAAAGCAAATGCATACTATTTAGTTAGGAATAAGCCTAATTTATATAATATAATCATTTTACCATAAAATCATTATACATAAAATAAATTATTGCTTCTTTAACATTTTATTACTTCGATCTTCGATTACAAATTGATCGAAGTTTTATTAACAATAATTTTATTCTTCATCTTTAAAAAAGTTACTTATACTATTTTAAAATTCCCCGGTTCCGCCAAGCTTTAGCAGGCGTGACAAAACCTTTAATTTTATGCGAAATATTATAAAAAGAGGTCAATAAAATTTAAGAATATATCATAAGTTTGATATGTTTAAAAAATAACACTAACATGTAATTTTTCCGATGCAAAATAATTAAATAAGACAATATGGTTACGTTGAACGAATTTATAATTACATCATGGATGTGTCGATAATTTAGGGGACGTAATAGCTGCATTATCTACTTCATCTTCTTTATCTAATATCTATGACTTCATCGATGTTTTAGGACATCCCTGATTGAGCCGGTTCAAGAACTTATGAATTTTTAATTTTGTTATCAGAAATTTTAAACTTTACAGTTTTTAATTACAGCTGGAATATAATTAATCGTTGTTCGTTGAATATCCAGTGTACAACTGTACAAATAAACTCATCACTGCTGATAAGGATAGATAACATAGACCACTGTTTTAGGGGCTGATATTTTATGAAGAATTACTCTACGTGGTTTATTACATTTAAAGTAAGTAATAATTATGCAATTGCTTTATCTTGAATATATATGACTTATTTTATTTAAGCCACAAATTTACTAATTGTTTTTATTGTCTTTATTTTATTTGAGTAAATATGATAACAATTCAAACTTAATTAACATTTCTCATAAATTATTAATGAATGGTAAAGTTCTTCTGTAGTTTTTAAAGTCAAACAAGTCACTTGGTAAACTCACTATTCATGCTGTAAGTTATTTATTCAAAAGTGTAACTAAGTAATACAAATATATTTAGAATATTATAAAAACCTTTTTTAAATAACCTTTTCAATACGATACATAAATATATGAAGATATAACAATGTCTATGAATTGAGATCTTAAATTTTTTTAAATAATTATGCTCAGTGCTGTTGAATTTAAGTCACCATACAGCTGCATGAAGCTGCATAGTGACTTAAATTCATATTTTTATTTTTTAAATACCTTCAAAGCCAGATCTATTCCAAATTATTTTATGTCAAACTATATTATTCTTTGAATGCACTGTCATTAGAAATTTAATCTAAATTAATAATTAATTACATAAATGGTCTTACTTAGGGATGTGTCACATAGAATATTATTTTGTCTAGTTTTGTAGGGAGATGACACACTTGTCACATTATTAAATAATAATATTAATTAATAAGAGTAACTACACATGTTGTCAAAATGCTACATAGCAAATATAATGCTTATTTCAGAAAAGTGTTTTATTTAATTTATGGTCTTAATAGATTGCTTGCATGTATATAAAATCCGTTTAACTGTGCAGGGCAGAGAAATAATACTAACCTATGCAGCTGGGGTCGGTTTGTAATAAAAGATGACTAAACAACCCAAGCTAGATGGTAGGGCTCCAATACTGTCCAGATGGCAACCACCCCTGGGTTTTATTTAAAACAAACACACAAAACAAAACAGGATTTTATTTGGAAGCATATTTATGCTTCCATAAGAACCTTGTGTTGTGTTCCGGCATTAGTGACTAGGTTCCGGGACTACTCCATGGATGGCAGCATGTTAGCGGTGCTCCTAGCAGTGTAAACACCAATAGGCACGGTAACTGCTAACTACTAAGTTGACTCTCAGCCTGTCTACTGTCCTACAGCAATAAAAAAATATATATTCAATTCTTAAAGTTTTTGATCATAATAAACTATATTAATATTTAAATTTGTCTCTAGATGTTGAAACTAACATATTTAAGAAGACCTGCAACTGCCATATTTAAACGCACAATGTCAACTCAAGAACAGGATGTGTTATTTGAGACTGTAAACAATATGGGTATAATCACACTGAATCGCCCAAAAGCTTTGAACTCTTTAAACACTTCTATGGTTTCTAAATTACTACCAAAGCTTCAAGAATGGGAAAGAAACAAAGCTCTTGTCATCATAAAAGGCTCTGGCGAAAAGGCATTTTGTGCTGGTGGGGATGTTAAAGCAGCTATTGATAGAACAGAAGGTCCTAGATTCTTTAATACGGAATATAATGTCAACTACACTATTGGGAATTATAAGATTCCATACATAGCCATCATTAATGGGATAACCATGGGAGGTGGTTTAGGTCTATCAGTACATGGCAGATACAGGGTGGCAACTGAAAAAACTGTCATTGCAATGCCAGAAACAAAAATTGGTTTATTCCCTGATGTTGGAGGCTCTTACTTCCTGCCTAGGTTGCAAGTTAACTTAGGTCTCTACTTGGGATTGACAGGTAAGAAAACATTGTCTGTAATACTTGAATTTTTGCTGTAAAAAGACTGTAAAGACAGTAGTAAAGATGATAACGTATACGATAATGGTATGGCCACGTTTTACGGCAACCGGATGCTTACGTGGGAAACAAATGTCTGGCCATGCTGCCTCCACCGGGTCCCGGCAGGAGGGGTAGACCCAAAAACTGCTGGATTGACGTCGTGAAGGGTGATATGCGTGCTAATGGGCTCATAACCAGGAATGCTGAAGACCGTGCGAAGTGGAGAAGAAAAAGTCAGAAAGCGGACCCCGGGCGCCAAAGCGAGAGTTTGGGCTGTAACCGGGATTCAACGCTAAGATGATGATGATGAATGCATTCAGAAATTAGCAAATCATTTCTAAACAACACCTTTATTCTTCATCAAATTAGAGGTACTTTGATGAAGGATATGATTGATATTATAAAAAGATGGATCTGGCCTGAAATGAAAATGGCTATCATTTATCTAGGGAGTAGTATGAAGTGACCAAACGGATTATTATTTTTTGCTAGTTCACATACATTAAAAAGAGGAAGGATGGAACCTTTGCTACTGAGGGGCTAGATGGAACTTGCTGTAGTGGGTGTCAAACACACATGTATAATTAAAAGTAGAGATAGGTTCTCAAAGTGAAAGGGGTTTAGTGATTATTTGCTATTTAAAACCAGAACAAGGTTTATACTAAAAAAAGTGTCAATTCATATAACACCATGTAGTCCCAGAATAAGCAGCAGTGCTTGTTTAATTGGTTCTAGACAACTAATATGCTTTTTAACAATAATAGTTATCTTTATTTCAGGCAAAAAACTATAATATATTAAAAGTATAATTATAAAAATTACATTATAATACATTTTCTATTTCATCCTTCCAAATTATGGGCAATAATGTGTACCGATAAACATTGTTAAAATTAATAAAGTCTAAATAAATAAATAGGTCTACAAATATACCATCCATCACAACAACAGTATTTTATTGTTACATATAATTATGTTTTATACTAGCTTTTTTATATAGTAACATATTATATGTAAACACAAAGATGCTGATGTGTATTGTGTCAATCATGTCATCCAAATGTAGTCACATGTTACAGGAGACAGGCTGAAGGGCAAAGATGTTGTCAAAGCTGGAATAGCGACCCATTTCACTTCAAGCCAGCGTTTATATGAACTTGAAAAACTGTTATCTCGCTGTTCGAATGACATGGAAGTGAATGCTTTGCTCAGCAAGTTCAGTGAGCCCCTGGACGAGTTTTCACTAGCGCCACATATAAAGCATATAAATTACTGCTTTGCTGCTTCCACGATCGAAGAAATTATTGAAAGGCTGGAGAAGGTCCAAAACGATTGGTCTGTCAAAACTTTAAAGGTTAGTAGTGGCTATATGAGATTTTCTCATAATTTCAGAGGAGAATTTCTTTGTTAATTTGATATGTACGACATTTTGCGGGCGCCCTGATTCCAGATAGATACCTTAATATAACGAACCTCAATGTAACTAACTTTTTGGAATCCCCTCTAGATATTAGATAGAATGTATTATTGACATTTGTTTAACGAATTTTGGTTAGGCGCCTCATCTTATCCTTTTTTTTCTACTGCCTACCCGCAAGTTGGTTTAGATGCTGCGGCGCCTGACGGTGATTTCGAATAAAACTACTCGACCACCGGCGCGCCGCCCTCTTCTTGGCTAGCACCCGCGCCGACGACACGTACTGTCGAGTCTTGTTTAAACCCGCACGAGTTTTTATATGTTTGTGAACCGCTAATTATAAAGGCCTAGACTCCAAACCGCACAACCAGCCGTGGAGGGTAGCAGATCGGAGAAGTTCAAGTGAGTCGCCGCTCTTTCTGACTTGCTGTGTATATCCGTCTCCTTTCCTTTCCACGTTAATTATTAAACCCGCACTACCTTTGTTTCACGCACCGCGTTTACCATCTTTCGGGACCTAAGCCGAACCATTCTTTATACGGTTCTTCAGACTCACTAAATAATTTTTTTTTTCTGTTAAAATTGTGTAAACTCGTAAATAAAAAGTACTGTGTTTTCATTAAAGTACATTGTATTAGTGGAAATCGTTCGCTTTGAATAGATAAGTAAATGAGTAACTACCTAATTTTGATACGAATAAACAAGTTTTCTTAGCTTATTAAAATGAAAAATAATCGTCTAACCTAGCCTGTGTATAAACCTCATTATAACGAATTGATATAACAAATATTTTCTAATGCTATTCAGTTTCGTTATAACGACTTATATACATATTTTTATGCGTGCAGGGGCGGAGAAAGAATACTGACCTCTGCGGCCGGGGTCGGCCTGTCGTAAAAGGTGACAAAACAACCCACCCTAGCTACGTGGTGGGGCCTCAAGCCCGTTTGAATGGCGACCACCTTTGGTTTTAAGTATGCCGCCATAGTAACTTTGTGTTGTGTTTCGGCATTAGTGATCCAAGTTCCTGTACCCTTTTGGGATAGCAGCGTGTTCATGATGCTACTATATACGACAAACCCGTCCAATTTTTTTTACGCACTAAACATCATTTAAGGAACCCATTTTTGCAAAAAAATTGTATGTAAAATTTTCAAAATAAAATATTTCATATATGATCATTAATTTAATCGTACAGAATAGTCCTATGGTGCAACCTTCGTACGTTAACCTGTTATTACCTGTCTGTCTCTCCCGCGTAAATGAGTAGTGCGTATTCGCTCGCCCGATGCAATGCCGCCGTCTTCGGCCTTTTACTAGGTCAGATGGAGAGGTCATTGACACTCTAGCGCCGTATTATGTAAATTGCGAGTTCTTTGAATGACTTTGTGATGCTGATTACTCAACATTTTTGTACTATGTGATACAAAACTAAAATACATGTTTCTCATAACTTTTACTAAATATTCTTCTGTGTGAATTTGGACGGGTTTGTCAAAGTCACCCTGTATATAAAGCATTACACACTTATGTATTACTTTCAGACATTAAGTCAAATGTGCCCCGGTTCCCTAAAAATCACCCTGCGAGCCCTCCAGCGTGGTGCGCAGCTCGAACTGGGCCAGTGCTTGAAAATGGAATACAGGTTAGCCTGTAGAGCGACTGAAAACCACGATTTCCCAGAAGGTGAGTTCATTATATTATTGTCATTTTGGAACTCTTATTTAAAAATTATGTTCACTACTAGGGGCGATACTTCTCCGTAGGTCTTCGTGGGAGTAGTGTTCCAATGAAATTCGTTTCCAGGGATCCATTATTTTATTTTCGAAAATACGCTATTATAAGTGTAAAAATCGAGTACAAATAAGATACTGTCTAAACAAGATAAATACATGCAAAAGTGTGAGCGAGACAGAAGACACGCTATTTCGTGTCGCTCGCCGTTAGTATATAATAAAGCGACTTTCTGTCTGTCATTAATCCCGCTGCTACAGCCGGAATAGATTCAAGTTAGCTGCCCTAACATTATGACGTTATATTTTATATCCAGGAGTCCGCGCCTTGCTGATAGACAAGGATAACAATCCCAAGTGGAACCCAAAAACCCTGGCGGAAGTCACCGATGATTACGTAGAAAGTTATTTCAAGAAGCTACCCGAAGACAGGGAACTAAAGTTCGTAGAATCTAAGTTGTAAGTAAGTTTAAGTACAACTTAATAGATGCAGGGTTTACGTGAATTTATCTATACTTCACTAATAACAAACATGTATTTATAAGAAGTGTAGTGAAAACTATAATAAATATGTGAAGTATTTGACATAGCGTTTCTTTATCGAGTTTTTTTTGTGTTTTATAAATTTTAAATAGAAAATGTTCCTTTAAGAATGTATAACAATAACAAGTAACAATTTTATCAGCATTTTAATATGTGACCTCTTGTGTCATGTTTGGTGACTAAATATACATAGAAGATAAAATTATAACTGAATCCATATAATTTGTATTGTTTTTATATTTATATTAATATTTGGTTTGGTGATGTAAAAACAATACTACAATTAATTATTATGGAAACACATCATGAAATATAAAAATATATTTTAAAGCTCTTATGGAGCTTAGATTCCTTGTTATAATATTCCAAGTCTAGATTATTGTTAAGATTAATAAAATATTGTATGTAAAAGGTGCTTGCTGTACATACTGAGCATTTATTGTTATTATATATTTTTTTACAAAATTGTATATTATGAATATAGTATCCCACTAAGAAACGATTGGGCAATATTTATGCCAACGAAGACTGCGAAGTATATCAAATAAAGAGTTTGAATAAAATACTGTTTTATTTGATACCATACCTTAATTTAAACACACAAAAAAGTTAAATAATCTTTTTTTTTTTTAAAAAGATTACTTTTAATTAAATGGACAGCAGACAGGCTGACGGCCCACTTAGAGCCCGTTCACACATGGTCTCCGTTTTACTGGTCCGTTTCGTTAGATCGTTTTTTCATCGATGGAGCATGGAGTTGTATGAGCGACTTCACAGGTACAGTATATAGTAAAAAAAAACGGTCCCGTAAATTATGACATTCCGTTTTGTCATCGAATACTGGATGAACGGAATACGTATCCCTCATGTTTCGGCGGCTTGCTTTTTTAAATCCTTTTCCAGTAGTATATGAAGATAATCAAATGTAGACATCGACATTCGAAAGTAATTAAAAATATTTGAGTCGTCTCTTCGCAACTGACTCATTAGTAAACTGTAAGCGCCTTCTGTAGGTCTTAGCGCCAAGAGTGGATGCTGCCAGTAACGTCGATTCATCCTTCTCCGCCAGCGCAGGTACCAATACAACACGACAACGTCCATCCTGGTAGAATAGCGGCGGTATACCTACTACGAATTTGCTTGTGAACATCGTATCCAGTAATGACGGTTACGTTGAACGTTATACGGTGCCTATGTGTGAACAAAGCATAATTTTTTGTCGTATCCGTTAAAACGGGTACCGTATACACGGAGACTATGTGTGAATGTGCTCTTAGAATTTAGCAGTTAACGTCGCCTATCGGTGTTTGCAACGCCAGTAGCATCGTGAACACGCTGCTATCCCATAAAGGTACAGGAACTTGGGCCATCCAAATGGGCTTGGGGTCCTACGTAGCTAGGGTGGGTTGTTTTGTCGCCTTTTACGACAGGGCAACCTCAGCCGCAGAGGTCAGTATTGTTTCTCCGCCCCTGCACGGATAGTAGATATTATAATAACATTCTTTGTAATCGATATTTTCGATTCGAATCGATAATTATTTTATTAAAAACTTTTTAAAAGATTTAGTCAAATATTCCAGAAATACTTATATCCAATATGTTCAAACAATATATTACAATTACATTTCATTGGAGTCTGGGGCCCGTTATTGAGTAATGTTACACAGCGAAACTAGTGCGCAACGTTTGCGTCGATACATATCCATGACATGCGCCATATGGTCTGTTAACTGGAGAGAAGCATAAAAAAATATTGCTAGAATGGTTACTGGCCAAAGGATACTATACCTATATATACGAGGCTGGTATGAAAAGATTCCGACCTAACAAAGATACATTTTATCAGATCTTTGTTTATTTTCAACATAGTTTCCTTGTAACTCATAAGACCAAAAACATGTTCGAATGAACATTTGCAACGCTCTGTTGGCGCAGTTTAGGCGCAATAAATCTGAGTTTTAGCGCCGATCAATTACTGTAGATGAAACTTGGATACATCATTAAATGCCTGATACATAAATACAGTCTAAACAGCGCAGTGCAAAGGGGGAACCGGATTAAAAAAGCAAAAACTGTTTTTTCGGCTGTGAAAGTGATGGCGACTATTTTTAGGGATAGCCATGGAGTTACTTTAATCGATTATCTTCAAAAAGGAAAAACCATTACTCCTGTAATGGTGCATACTACCATAATTACTTGACAAGCTGAAGGCAGAACTTGCAGAAAAACGGCCATATTTGCAGAAAAAGAAAATCCTGTTTCACCAAGACAACGCACCGGCTCACACCTCAGCGGTTGCCATGGCGAAAATCCACGAATTACGGTTTGAACTGCTTGACCATCCGCCTTACTCATCAGATCTAGCCCCAAGCGACTTCTTGTTGTTCCCTCAGCTAAAAATGGCGCTCGGAGGACAGAGATTTTCGTCAGATGAAGAGGCAATCACCTTCGTGAACAATTATTTTGCAGAGAAAAACGCAAAGTACTATTTGGACTGGTTACAGAGATGGGAGCATCGCATGGGATAGCATGGGAGAAGTGTGTAGAGTTACAAGGAGACTGTTGAAAAATAAAAATTCGGAAAAAATGTCTTGTATCTTTGTTAGGTCGGAAACTTTTCAGACCAACCCCATATATCATTGCCAAGGCTTGTGTAAGAGATGACTGAAAGCGAGAGAGAATGGGCAGCAGTGGCTTTCTTCTGCGAGGAAGGTATATCGCGAAAGGAAGCTGCTGAAAGAGAGCGGAAGGGCGCTTATCGTGCATCTAAAACGCACTCCTTCACCTCCTTTGCAAATGCCTTAAGCTTCAGGCTCGAGCAGTTTGAGGGAAAGCTCTACCCCCGGCATACAGCTCAAGTGAATTAACGCCACGGGAGAATTTTCCCAGTTAAAAAAAGGGACCAGCCCCCAACTTGCAACAACTGCGGAAGGGCGCATGTGGCAACAGCCGAAGCTGTAGCCTATATGCAAAAGGAGCGCTGAAAGCGGCGCTCTTTCCAACGCAAATCCTGACGAAGCCAGCAACTCGCGCCCCTGTTGAGGCCATACAGTCGCCGTTTGCCCCTAAGAGAGTGCGTCTACATCCGCGCACGCACATACACGCCACACATCACCCATCCAGCCTACATCAACGGAAGCCGGCGCCGGGGACTCACTGTCCCTCATTCTCCAGCGGCTCGACCGCATGGAGAGGTATAGATGGCGGTATGGTGCCCTGACGTTGTTGGTCTCAGCTTTAGTAGAGGGTTGCGACTTACGCGACGCCGCGCTAGGCACGTTAGCAGTCCTGAGCCCTGCCCCCGGAGGGATCCAGTCCAACCTTAGCGTACTTAGGACACTCGCATAGTCACAGGATATCCTCCTGGGCGAGACCAAGATGCGTTCCACCTTCACACTTCTTTTGCCCAACTACATCGTGTATCGGCGTGATTAAGTCACTGTCAGTGGCCAAACGTACAGAGGTAAGGCGGTCCTTGTGCGCAAGGACATCGTACATGACGAGTTGCCATATCTAGAATTTACTGAGCTACGCTCGTCTTGGTGAAAGTGGCCGGAATTGAAACCAGAACCTTTACTGGCTGCAGACCACCGGGCCCGCGTTACCAATTCCAAGACTTATCCCGCATCTTTAATGGGGCAACTCCCACGCTGCTGGCTGGTGACCTGAACGCCAAACATCTAGCTTGGGGGTCCAGAACCATCAATCCAGCAGGCAGAATATTTGCTCCAATAGACGGAATCGAGCGGCCTCACAGTTGTGGCGCCGGATTCCTATACATATCCCCTCGAACCCCAGATACAGTAGCGACACACTAGACATAGTCATTCTCTGGGAGAATGGAGAATCAACTGGAGGAGCTGTATGACCTGGACACGCAGCACCTATCAATCCTCTTGGACGCTAGCGCTCACAGAACCGTGGTTCCGCGACCGAGGTTGTGCGTGAGGATGAACTGGACGAGTTACGCGAAGGAGATTGAACGAGTCACCCTGACCAGGCTCTCCGCTCCGGAGGAGGTGGAATCGCCGCCAAACTCATAACGGGGCGGATGATCGACGCTAGGGATGCTGCCACGACAATGACCATCACACGGCCGAGAAGGCCACAACTCCTAGCCTGAATTGACCAGGACATCGCCCGCCAACACGCCCTCAGGCGCCTGTGGGCCAGGACTACATGTCCAATGGTCAATGCCAGGCTGAATGCCTTGGTACGTCTCAGAGACCGTGAAGACGTGGAGGGGAAAACTTGGGAGCGACATCTCGACCAGGCTTCCGAGCACACCCCAGACGTCTGGGGTCTGCAAGATCTTAACTGGGGGTGAGGTAATTTGAACCTTAGGATCGCGCTGAATTATTCGCCGTGCATTTGGACGGGCAATTCGCAGCGCACCCGGTCCCAGCGACGACCTAGGGGACAATAAAATAACACCATGAATACGTTGAGTGGACCGTCGTGGACTTACTGGTGCGCTCAGCCACTCCTCTGAGCGGGGAAGACTTCATCTCCCTCGCCGAGGTGCGCAAAATCGCACTCCGCCTGGCGCTCCGGCGGTCCAGCATGCGACTGGCTCAGCGCCGACACACTTCACCGGTTGCCGAGGAGGGGGTTCGTAGCTCTTGCTCGCTTCTTTAATGGCATCCTACGAACACACCACTTCCCAGACGCCTGGAAAACCGGTTGTTGCTCCATTATGCTCCTGAAGCCAGGTAAAGACCGCCGCTTGCCAGCGAGTTACCGGCCCTTAATGAGCGAAAGCATGTGTTTACGGTCTTTCTCAATATGGAGAAAGCCTTCGACCGCATCTGGCACAAGGGACTTCTTTATAAATTAATAAGACCGCCATGCCATCCACATTCGTGCAGTTAGTGGCTTCATTCTTGCAGGGCCGGGACTTTTGTTTCGGTTGAGCAGACGACCCAATCCTGAAAGCGGGCCATCACTGCCGGTGTTCCCCAAGGCAGTTGCCTGTCGCCCACCCTGTACGGGATGTACACAGATGACATCCCGACCTTAACATGTCCGACCGGGAGAATCAGAGATCACTCTGGCACTGTTCGCAGACGACGGTGCCTTTTTCACTAAAACCATGAATTTAGATTTCGCAATCCGGCGGATGCAGCGACTCCTAGACATCCTTCCGGCGTGGCTTGACAGGGTCTATAAGACCTATCTTCACCCGAGGCTGACCTATGCCACCCCAACATGGCACGCCCACTCCACTGCACGCCCGACCATCAGACCACCAAGGGCCCTGGCGACCGATTTCTAGAGACCTAGTCGCATACTCGTTGGACCAGGGAGACGAAGATCCACCCCACACGGACACACAACCACCGGGACCGTCGTGGCCCCAAGCGCTCAATCTAATCCGTGTGACTACTGATTTCAGAATTAGCCATTTCGGCCGAAGATGAAGTCATCATCAGGCCGCTGTGATGCTTAGCCGCTCACATAGGTGTGCGTGCTCCAGCAGCCAACTCCACGTCACCAGGGGGTAGTCGCCCTTTATTTTATCTTTACGTCGTAAAGAGGTTCGCTTTGAAGCCCCAATCTATCCCTGACCAATGGGGTGAACATCCAGCATCATAAATGAAACATGGAATCAAGGAATTAACTTTTATTGTGAACACTGCTACCAAGAAGCCCTCCGAAGAAGAACTCTGCTCTCACCAGCAAATCTATTGGAGTCCCGGAAACCCTGCACCTTCAAAGTAGCATTTAGTTAATATGTAAGATAATTAAACAAACGACAATTAACAATAATAATCGATACCTTGCTGCAATTTCATTAATTGCATCATAAATTGGCGATGTATGTAATTGATTCCAACCAAACACGTTCTAAGGTTATATTCATAAGAATATTGTATTTATGTCGTACATCCTTACTCTATGATATGTGGTAGGTAAGTAGTCTCAATACAGATTACCGGCTCGATTCCCTTCACATACATGTTTTTTTTATAATGTTTATTGTTATTTTTAAATTACCCATATATTTTAACGATAATCCTCCATATTGTGTAATGGCGTCTAGCCGTCTACCGCTGGCCACTATTTTAGTAATGGCACAAATGCACCATAGATAATACCATCTTACCACGGGCAGATTTTCTTGCTTAATGTGCATCTTATAAAATAATTACACTGTGCATTTTATAACTAAAACCTCATATCGAGATTACTGCTATGTGCCTAATCCGCCAATGTATTGGCGTAAAGACTAGCAATGGAAATACATATATCTGTTTGTTGTAACATGAAGTGGTTATACTGGCAACACACAACCACTGTTTTTATTTGATCTTCTTAATTCAATACACTACTGAGAATGCAGAATATGATGATTTGACAATCTGAAAAAGATACATAAATGTATTTTTTCATAGACAATATTAATAATTAAGTAAGGACTGATTTTGAATGGCAAAGAAATATGTATTTTTTTCATAATGCTGTAGGACAGTAGACAGCGCCGATTCCTGGGATACAACAGTTTCACCGATAGACTTTAACGATATGACAATGTTACTTTCAATATAAACATTTTCTTGTACTAAGTATTTCAAAAAGCATGACACTTACCGATACATACGATTGGTAAGATAGTTCGATCACACCTAATCCTTTCATAACTACGGGCTGCTGGAAATAAATTATTAAAAAAAAATCAGAACATTTCATCCATATATTATTAGTTACTCGTATTAGTTAATGTTAGTCACAAAATTCTTAACAGTAGGTTAATATTGTTAGTAAATCTAGATATATATGTATATATATATATATATATATATATATATATATATATATATATCTTGGCCTGTAGTCTACCTAGTCAATTATGCGATGCGACCCTAGGTAAGTATAAGAACATCTAAATATAAAATAAAATTGGAGATGACCGACAAATCAAGCAAATACCCAAATATAGAGTTTGACAGAGAACATTTTTACCTCCGGTATATATTATCTATACTACCCAGTATTAATAATTATAATCGGTAGAGTAAAAATTGTTCTTTAAACTTATCATACCTTTCAATTATTTTATCTACTTTTAGTCATTTTATATCAGTTTGAAGTATTTAAATTTCACCCTTATAATGTTTGGTGCAATAAAACGCAATTTAATTTAATAAAAAAAAAATTGCGAAATAAATAAAAAATAATTGTATTTTAATTAGGTATGTAATTATATTGGACTATAATAACAGCCTAAAAAGGAATCTGGAGAACGGACAGACAGTATATCCGCCACACTTGTTATATACACACCGGAAAACTCAGTATGTAAATTTCTTAACGACCCGGGGGAAAAATTATATAAAGTTTACATATAATTATATATAACTATATAATTAGATATATAAATATCTCGAGCGACTATATAAAATTCATATATAATTATATATGATTATATTGTCCATAGTGTGTGGAAGTGTACGGAATATCAGGTTGTTGGCATATCTCGAAGCAAATGATCTCCTCAGTGACCGACAATACGGATTTCGCCGAAACCGGTCCACCGGGGATCTTCTTGCGTATCTCACACACATCTGCAGCGAGGCCATCGAGAGGCACGGAGAAGCTCTTGCAGTTTCTCTCGATATATCGAAAGCCTTTGACAGGGTCTGGCACGATAGTTTGATTGGTAAGCTTCCAGCATTTGGCCTTCCTACCGGTTTTTGTTCATGGATATCAGATTTCCTGAGGGATCGATCAATTCGAGTGGTCCTAGAGGGCAGCTCTTCTGATCAATTGGTTATTAATGCCGGGGTACCTCAGGGGTCAGTTCTCTCTGCGACTCTATTCCTGCTACATATTAACGATCTGCTCATTCCCGGTATTTTTGGGTATGCAGACGACAGCACGGCTGTAGAGAGATATACATCCGATCCTCGGACCGGTGGCGCGCAAAGTTTCTTGAATCCAAGGCCAACTTTGCCTCGAAAAAACTAGGCATACTGGCCAAGGTGAGACGGTACTTTACGCCGGGACAGCTTCTTGATCTATACCAAGCTCAAGTCCGATCATGTTTGGAGTACTGTTCCCACTTGTGGGATGGCTCTGCCAAATATCAGCTGGAGGCCTTGGATTCTATAGAAAGACGAGCCAAAAGACTCATCGGTAACGATGCTTTGGTTGAGACTAGACTTCAGAGTCTTGAACATCGACGCAAAGTTGCCAGTCTCTCGGTGTTTTACAGGATACCTACATTTCGGAGAGTGTGCGGCGGAATTACACAACTTAATTCCTCCGTCTCCCTTCCATCACAGGACAACCAGGCGTACGGCAATGCGCCACCCATTTATGGTCGACTTGCCCCCTATCCGCACAAAACGTTTTGCTTCCACATTCATCATGCGAACCGCCAAAGAGTGGAATTCTTTGCTGGCGTCTGTGTTTCCCGAACATTATAATTTAGGGGTCTTCAAGAGGAGAGTGAACAGGTTTCTTATAGGCAAGCGTGCTACACCGTCTACCGCATCGTCGCTTACCATCAGGTGAGATTGCGGTCAAACGTACGCCTATCTTTATTAAAAAAAAAATATATATATATATATATATATATATATATATATATATATATATATATATATATATATATATATATATATATATATATAATTTTTTCTCTGGGGATTTTCGCCTTTATCATAAGTATAACCAAAAATAAGATTAGACATTTCTAAGATGTAAATTCAATCTGATCTGATCGATTCTAAGACGTACATAAGTACGTGATAAAATATACAAGTGTATATATTATTTAATTTAGCTTACCTGGGCATTTAACATAGAGATTGTGACCAATTTCCTAACTCGCAACGATGCCTCCCCCGTACATTTGTGCCATCCAGAAAAAAACATTGCTGTCGCCAAACCGGATGCCTACAAAACAAATTATTCCGTACTACTACAGGCTCAGTCTCAACTATCGAACACAAGCCTTGTTTAAAACTCAACTGTAATAGTTATAGACCACCACGTACTAATTTTTCTTTACAAATAAGAAAAGACGTTGATGGCGTAAATACTTGTTTGAATACCAGTTTCCAAAGTGTTTTAGATTCAGCTTAGAACAAAGAGTGACTAGACTTTAATATTATTTACCTCAACGGTTACGTCTCCAGCATTCCACATGAAAAAGCCAGTAGCAACGAGTATAGCAGTTGCAGTAATTCCTGCCGCAAATATATTCATAATAGTCCGCTCGGCAGCCTTGAAAAATTTATAACTAGTTTTACCAACTATTGCATAATTTGTTACAAAAGTATTTTTGTACTACAATGTGTAAACTGTTTTTTGGGTTTAAATAACTTTCCTATTATGCTAACATTAAATAAACATATGATGGCATTACTTTAAATTACATACACATCGCGCGCATCGGTTCCCACCACTCGCCATCATGATTGATCGAAAATAATACAGTTAGGCGCGCGCGCCACCTACTGCTGTCCGATGGTGCTCACTCGGATTACTCGGAATCGTTATCCACACTAGTGATAGTCGTTTACCGAGTGCTAAGACGAAAGGGTGCGCGCCCGTCATATAACCGACAACCGCGAACGCTATTAGTTTTATTAGGTATATGTATATAGATCGTGTTGTATTTTCTGACGTACTTCTTTTTTAAATAATGTGTTTCTCTTTTACTATCCTTAATATTTGACTATAAAGTGCCTAAACTAGTAATTCCTTCGTTTCATTTTTCTATATCTATTTATAATATATATTTATAAGTAAGTAATATAATGTTGGGAAATATGTAACAATATAATGTTAAAGACTATTTAATGCGCCCACAATATCTCGTTGCACACTGATTATCTCTCTATAATATTTATTTATTTAATTTTCTTAGCCTTTTATAAACACAATTTTGTAGGTAATAAAATATTTCATAACATCATCTCATCAAATTATGTAATTTGAATCCGACTTTCACTGATGAAATAAGTAAGAAACCCTCCGAGGAAATACTACCCGAAGATCCAATAATATTCCATTGGATGCCAGAACCCTGCACCTTCAAGCTATCAACCAAAAATTTTGGTTGCGTTACCTGTTGAGGATGCAGCAACCGTTCCTCTGCACGATAAACCAGGAACATCCAGACTGAGTACGCACGAACATTAAAATAGCTACATGATTCCAATATTTCTGCCCTCATTCAAATAAAAACAATAGCTTAATTCTAATCATACTACCTATTATAATTGTAGAGAAAAATATCGTTTTAAACTTCCGTTTAGACATTGTAATAACACACGATAATAAATAACTTACCACCAGCTGAGACAACAACACAACCAGTAACGTAATATTGTAGACGATTTGACCGCTGAAAACACCTTTGCAAATTATTCTGCAGTCTTCGGTACACCTAAAAACGAGCACATTATGAGCGTGATTGCTTTAATTTTAAAATTTGCATGTAGAATATCCCATATCTCCAAAAAGATGTACAAAGTGTTCTTACGAGCGTTCCAGTCCGGTTTATTTATCATTTGCCAGTAACCCATTTACCGTCTTTTACATCTCTGTAGACAGAGCCCTACTCTTATTAATGACAATGAAAAAACAAATTCATCTCTCTTCATATATGTACGTGTCTCTTTGGCTGGTTATAGCTTGGTCATCGGTGAGACTATTTTATAATTTCCTTAAAGAGATTGATACAATTTAAACAGAACCTAGTACTACATTATTATGCAGTTAAAGAATAAATGAGAATAACGGTGATCTTCAACAGACTGATCTTCAGATATTTATTCCCTTTTAGTAGCTTGAACGAAACGCTTACGTCAAAAGTTTCTAGTAAAGGGTAATGCTTTCCGTATAAGGGATACGGAAAGCAGTTACCCTAGCATCGCAAACATTTATAAGCGACGGTAACTGCTACATGTGAGCTGTCAGCCTGTTTTTGCTTGATGCTCGTCAGCAATAAAAACAATACGAAGTAACTGACGTTTGAATTGAGAAAAGACGAATATTTCTCCCTTGTTTATTTGGGTTCGTTGGCTAATCTTTAGCCAATTCACTTTGCAACTAGGATAACTTGCAAGAACTGCTCTATAACAAATTCTACCTTAAAATGTCCACATGTAACTTGATTCCAGCTCTGAACGCTTTCTCATATTTCTTTTCCTTTTCCTCTTGACTTATTTTCTCGTCAAACACCTTTTCAATGCTATAGAAGTAGTTTTGCAGGTTTTTGTATTGGCTACTGAGACAAATCATTACAGATATCACCAATGCGTACATGGCGTAAACCCGAGTACAAAAAAGCCACCACAGTATGTAGGAAATGAATCTGACTACATAGGCCATGGTGGATCTGTCATCTACGTCAGGCCAACATAGGAAAATGGGATTAAAAGTGTTACCTGTAATCAGGAAATTTTTATTAAGCCAAGTGATATCGCACTCGAAGAACAGCTTAATGGTCATGGGTTCGAATATCACAATGGCATGTACCACTTATGTAGTTTTTCACGATTCATTTGCATATTATTATAACATATTTTCCACGTACCCACAGTGAAGGTAACTTCACAAGAAAACCTCCATACTCTGAGTAAAAGAATTTGCTTCCACTACGTGCCCATAACCGCATCATTACGGGTTATTATTTCTTTTTACACTTGAGTGTGGTCCGTGTGGCTAGGATAAATTGCGTGAGTACGAATGCTCTAGCCTTATTTCATCGATTTATGTCCAAATTTTCTCAAGATTCTCCACACTAGTCATTTGTTTTTACAAGATCGTAACTTTATTTAAATATTAAATTGATTAATTACTCGGGGAATCGTAGTGTAAAAGTTATAATAGATATCAGTAGACCTTTCACAAAGGAGCTCCTGGTTTACTTTTTTAAATATCTGCTTGTGGGACGTCTTTCAGCGACCACCAAACAGAGCTTGAGACACATAAGTGAGTAACCTATCAGCAGCTTTGAATAAGACATTGGTATAGCGTATAAATCGAAAGGTAAGAAAAATACATAAAATGTGTTCAAGTAATACATGGCCCAAACAAAGATTTTTACCCACATATGAATGCGAAGAAAAAAACACGAAGAAACACCCGCAGAAAAAAATTATACTTAATTATATATAACTCTATATATAGTTATATATGATTATATCTAACTATATATGAAATATATATAATTATACATATATAAACTTATATATATAATTTTTTCCCCGGGCAAAGAACGAGAACCATGGACAAACATGGTGGAGGGTTGTCTAAGGCCAGCAGTTGGTTGATAAATACTAATAATATTTGCTTTTTAGGTACCTGTCTTAATAGTTATAACAACAGAATCAACAGTATACAACAATACGGACATGGCACAGAATCCCAATAAAGCAATTAAAGTTAACTTCAGCTTAGCAATCATTTGCTTTTCCGACTCAATGTCGTTGTGGACTTTCTTCAAATGTACCGCTAATTCGTAAAAGACTTCTCTCACTTTATGCTTATAGCTCGACATCAGTATGAAGAAGCCAAACAAAGTTGGATGCGAGAGACCGTATAAGAGTTGTTCCGATTTTTGTTTTTCGGTCAAATTAGTTTGGGTAAAAAAGCTGGATATTTCAGCACTTATAAATATAGCTACTAATCCATTAGTGACCACATTGACGATGAAGTGAATTTTTTCCATCTTTTTAGACGTGGTGTTTTCAAACCAAAAATTAGGCATTCCTAAATTATGAGTTATTTGATTTATTTTGTAGAATAATTTCTTCGTTTCGTTATCTTTATTTGCGTCCATTTTCGCGAAGAAATTGTCCACTTATGGTCACTTATTACCAATGCGAATAAAATCGTAACGTGTCATTACTTAATTTTACTTAATTATATCAATTATTAAAGAGGACAGTTATGTCGTTGGAAACAATTAAAACCAAGCCACTGAGTTGCCTGATTGCAATGATACATCAAAACTACCATGTAACTTTCCTTAATGTAAAAGAGGATATATTGAATACTGATGTCACTAGTTCAAGCATAAAAGAAGTATACTGTATACGCGTTTACTTTTGTACTGAGACAGTCTCTTATAAAAACCAAGTTGTCAAGTACATATATATCAACCTCTTTGGTTAATAAAAGAACGATGTTCATTGTATTTTGACTGTGAAATGTAAGCTTTGGCTGTAGACGGGATAAAACGATTGGAAGTAGAAATTATTTTATAGAGAGAATTAAATAAAAAGCCAATTGATTAATTTGTAAATTTATTTAATCGAGATTCAAACTTACTTCTTTATTTTATAATTTACCTATTCTAATAATAACCTCCTGATTTTTGTTACCTACCCTCGCTCTCTGTGAGCTAATTGGTGAAAGCGAGGATGAGACGGAAATAATATGTTAGTAACGCGTGGGCTTATAAACGCGCGGGAGGTCGACGTCGACCTCCCTTCAGTTACTCCAATTTCTCAATTGGCCGTGCCATAAAGTCACTAAAGTCCACTGCTCTCAAGCTATCCTTCTCATCCCTGTACGGTACAATCTCGGTCCGTGACCGGCATCGTACAATCACACTGGTAGCAGATAATACTTGACTTCCGTTTGATCCTCAAACGAAACACAAACACGTATCGATAAGTCTCGTTTACGTTCCATAAGTTACCCAGTGTGATAGCTCAAATAACTAAACTCATAAATATCATAACTCTCACATAATATGAAGGACTTCGGTATCCGAAGACTAGCTCGCAGTTCATTTCATTCAGATCAAAACTCATATGGCTTCCCTCCAAATTTCAACATGGTAATAATACCTATTGATAATGCGATTTTCTGAAGATAATTAAAGCACAATGAAACTAGTTATTTTAAAAAGGATACGTCAATTTATTTCTTAATAAATATACGCATTTTTAATAATCTACGTGCAGGCAATCGGTATAATTTTTTTTATGGTAGTTTACAAAATTAAAATATATTTATCTGGAAATTATAACATTGACATTTGAAGAACTGTATAACTGTATTTAAATAACGTAAATATTTCTATAGCAATTAGAAATTAAGATCAAGATGCGACTAGAAGTAGAAAGTAAACTAAATAGAAAAAGAACGCTAGTCTTTACAGTACGTTGCTATCTTCTTTTTATGGTCTTCTTCTTCCTTATTATGGTTCTACACCGTCTTAGTACAGCACAGAAAATACAGAATATGATGATTTGACGATCTGCAAGGAATATGAATTTGACATATTAATTAGAATGATATATGAAGACTTACTTAGTGCAGCCGTTTTGGCACGTTGGAACTCCTGCTCGGGTTACTGCTTTCGAGTCTATGTCCAAGTTATTGACAAAAGAAAATAATATAAGGACCTAGTATACGAATTGTTTAGTTACCATAACACAATAGTCTCTAATACACTCGCGATTCCAACAATATATAACATACAGGGCGCCTTGAAATGTGGCAGCCTAGTTAAGGACAGTAACGCAGAGATAAAATATCATCTCTCCTGACGTTGAACACCCATTAATTAAATCACGAATACGACGACATCTCTTAGCGAGAAAGTGATCGGAGGAGGGGGTCATAGGACATAGAACTTTAAGGAAAGTGGCACAGCAAATGTTCTTACATGAAACACATTATTTTCAAATAGCAAACTAAACACTTACCGATAAGTACGCTTGATAGGACCATTCAATGATACCGAAACCTCGCATCACTACTGGCCTCTGTAATTATAAATACCTTTAAGTCCATTTTGCTTTGCTTTAAGAACATGCCGTTAATTCCATGGTAACCACACTGTAAAATGGACGAATGAGCGACTGGTGTGCCGGATTCTTATTCTTTCTTCCTTTTTCTCGCTTGAAACATACTTGTATTGTAAGCGGGACTCGCCATTATTTTTTTATCGCTGTAGGTCAGCAGACAGGCTGACGGTCCTGACGGTAGAATTTAGCACTTACCATCGCCTATGGGTGTATGCAACACCAATGGCATCGCGAACACGCTGCTATCCCTTATGAGTACAGGAACTTGGGTCACTAAAGCCGGAACACAAGGTTATTATGGCGGCATACTTAAGACCAAAGGTGGTCGCCATCCAGACGGGCTTGGGGCCCTACCACGTAGCTAGGGTGGGTTGTTTTGTCGCCTTTTACGACAGGCAAACCACGGCCGCAGATATTAGTATTCTTTCTCCGCCCCTGCACGGATAACTTTATGTGTTAATGTATTATGTAAAAGTAAATAATAACTTTGCTGTCTGCGATTGTGATGAGTTATATTCATTGAAGAATAATAAGATAAGGTTATTAGAAAAAAAGGGTTAAGCACCCGCCTGCCACATGGTGGACTACATGCTATATTATTTGTAAAATAATGTGTCTTATTTCATAATTGTGGTAGGTATCTCAGTGTGTCGTCTTATCATATTCATCATTATCTATATTATGTATCAGTCGATTTCCCGCCCTTTATGACGTCTTAGAAAGAAATGGATATCTATCTATCTATGTTATCCTCTAGATCTATTAGAATAATAAACCTCTTTCTTACTTGGGCGTTCAACATAGTGATATGAACTAATTTTCTCATACGCACTGAATGTCCCACACAGTTGTGCCACCCTGAAAAGTATATTGCAGTTGCCAAGCTAGTTGCCTAAAAAATACATTTTCATATAAGAAACTGAGTACATAAGTAATAGAGACAATAAAGAATGGAATATAATAGAAGATCCTTTCGCATTTAGAGGACTTGGCATCCTTCGTTCTTTCCTGATGTCATTTTTGAGCGCTGTTCTGTGGACTTCATGATCCATATTTTCCATACATTTCTGTATTCTGTATATGATGTCATAAACTTTCATGCTAGGCGATGATCACGGTTGATGTTATTTCTCCAAGTAACATTAATTGTTGATTTTCCAAGAATAATTTGACGACACGGCAGGTTTAATGTGGCATCCCGGGCAGGACAAAATATTTTCTACGACCTCTGTGACGTAACGGATAACGCACTTCGGTACGCTTGCGAAGGTCACGGGTTCTATTCCCGTCTGGCGTCTGGGTGTTTATATATAATATGTATTTATTTACAAAAAATAGTATATAAGTAGTATATCAGTTATCTATTACCCATAACACAAGTGCTATGCTACTTAGTTTCCGACTAGATGGCGTTGTGTGAATTGTCATAAAAATATTTATTTTATTTATACGTATATATGTATTTATTTGTATATAGTATTTTCTGTCCTTAGAGTAAGTGTCCATCAATTGTGTGTAAAACAATCCTGTGACACATGTATTATTATTGTTATTATTTATTTTAAAAATTATAATACAGCTATACACAATTTACACAAAATTACATATTATAATTTATATCAACATACCTTTATTTAAAACAATGATGTGCTTAAACTATTACTAATTTTTAAACATATTTGTACTAAGATTACATTATTCAGATTATAACATTATTCTTTATCATAATATCATGACTGATATCACTAATCTCAGAACTAGTTTTCCCTCTGTGTTATGTATGCGATGGGGATGATTCGAGTTAGAACGAAGCGTAGTAGAATAAATATGTGTGCGCGCTCGTGTGTGTGTGTATGTTTGTGTATCAGATATTAGGTCTTTACCTATGAAATTGCCGTTTTGTATGAAAAAATTTAAACGAATTTTTTTCATGTATTTTTTATTTGTATTAATTGAAGTAATCACCCATGCAATCAATGCATTTTTGCCAATTTATTGATGCCCTTTTTAAAGAAATCAGCTGGACGGGAGGCAACAAATTCTTCAAAGACATTTTGTACTGCCTCTCGGGTATTCTTCGGCTATTCTTGGCGGGAATTTTTTCCCGTCAAGAAGTTATCCAAATTCTGGAAAAAGTAGTAGTCTGTAGGCGCAAGGTCTGGTGAGTAGGGCGGATGACGGAGAACTTCCAATCCCAGTTCTTGCAACTTGGAGACCGTCTGATGTGCAGTATGAGGTCGCGCGTTGTCGTGCAGGAGCAGCGGACACGAGTGATTGACCAATGCTGGTTGGAGATGTGCCAGCTTCTCCATCATTGTGTTCAGTTCTTCAAAGTACACATCTGCAGTAATGCTCACCCCGTTTGGTAACAAGCTGTGATGAATCACACCGGCGCTAGACCACCAAACAGTGATCTGATGGTAAATTTTCTAGGGGTAAGTTTTCGTTTAGGACATTGTTTAGGTGCTGAACCAGGATCCAACCAACTTGCTGAGCGCTTGCGGTTATCAAACAGAATCCATTTTTCGTCTTAGGTAACAATGCAGTTCAAAATTCCTTCATCTGTGTGTCTGTTGAGCAGTGCAAGGCACATCTCGACGCGTAGGCACTTCGCGCTGGCGATCATTGAGTTCGTGGGGCACCCATTTGTCAAGCTTTTTTACCTTGCCAATTTGACGCAAATGGACCAATATTGTTTTGACGCTAACGTCGAAAGCTGCTGCTAATTCAGCCGTAGATTGTGTATCATCAGCTTCCACAATCGCCTTTAATTCGTCATTGTCGACCAAAGTCTTCGGACGACCGCGAGGTTCATTTTTCAGGTGGAAATTCCCAGAACGGAAGCGAGCAAACCAATAACAGGTGGTGCGTTGGTTTGTAGTGTTAGCTCCGTAAACTTCGTTGATGTTGAGTGCCGCTTGTGCCGCGTTGCTGCCACGACGGTACTCATATTCCATAATTACTCGAATTTTTAACGTGTCCATGATGAAAAAGATTGAAATGCGATGAACATTAATCAATAAACAAATGACTACTTTTGGAAAAAGAATTCCATGTTTCTAAAATAAAATTAATTTGAAAATTCTTAGCCAAACAAAAATTATTTTGATTTGAAATGGCCAGTACTGCAGAACGGCAATTTCATAGGTAAAGACCTATTATAAATAATTTGTATTCACAGAGTACAGGGAATATTCTTTAAGAATAATTATATTCATCTCTAAATATTTTTGTCTCTACCAATATTCCAATTACTTACCTCAACTGTGACATCACCGGCATTCAACATGAAGAAACCCGTACATATTAATATATCAAATGCGGCAAATCCTGATGCGAAGACATTCAGCAGTGTTCTATCTGAAGCCTAAAACAAATTCGGTAAATATTCTAGTTACTCGTAGTATATGAAGGAATTAGTGACGAAAAGCCATTTAAATCACAAAAACTCAAATTGAGAATACTTACTAACATCTGAGCTAGCATTGCAATAAGTAAAAAAATATTAAAAATGATTTGTCCGCTGATGACCCATCTGAAAATCAGTTTGCATTCTTCGGTACACCTGAAATTGAAAACGATATAGATATAGACCTTGAACTAGTTATGGTGGGACAAATGCAATAAAGTAGATCAACTCCTTTAATAGCTGATCAATATTTATTGCAATAGACCTATAGTTTACCTCAATGTTCCTACGTGCATTTTGATACCAATCTTCAATGCTTCTTCATACTTAATTTCTTTCTCTTCTTGGCTTAACCTGTCTTCGAAGATCTCACCGACACCATAGAAATAGCTCTGAAGATTTTTATACTGATGACTGAGGCAGGTCATCATGGATGTGACCAATATATAAACTGCGAAGACGCGTTTGATATATATCCACCATGTTATATAGAATATTGCCCTGACCAAATTAGCCATATTTGACTGGCCATCCACGTCAGGCCAGCCCAGAATTAAGGGATTGAAGCCCGCACCTAGAAGCGACGAGAGTTTTAGCAAATATTTAATATATTTATTTGAATACACAAAATGTGTAGCAAATAGGTATGGTTTTTTAACTTATAGTGCACATTTTCGTAGTGGATGGTAAGTTACTCCAATAAGCTCAAACTCATAGCTTAGTCTGGGGAACTCCCCAGAGTTCAGAAACTTGGGAACTCCCAAGCTTCTTAACATCGTCAAAAACTTCTGGAAAACTATTTGAAGTACGGCGCCTATCACAGTACGTTTTGTATTGCGAGGTATAAAGATATTCTTATATAAAAGTAAATAAATAATTTATGAATAATGATTCACCCGTTTTGATAACAGCCAACAAAGCATCAAAGGTGTACAGCAACACAGCGATAACACAAAATGAAATTAAAGCAGTCAAATTCCTTTTCAGTTTTTTTATCATCTGCCGTTCTATGTCCAGGTCGTTGTAAATGTTCTTGAGCTGAGTTATCAGGTCATTCATCACTTTCTTCACCATCTCCTTGTTGTAAGATATAAGTAGATAAAATCCGAATAAAGTAGGGTGCGCAAATGCATATAACCTAAGAGTAGTTTGTTGTTTTTCAGTCAAATTCGTTTGCGTGTAGAAAGCTGCAAATTCAGAAACTACCAAAATTATAACAAGAATATCGCAGAACGTAATGAAAATTGTGTAGTATTTCACAAATCTCTTAGACCATAAATTTTCAACCCAGAAGTTTGGCATTCCCAAAAACGATATTATTTGGTTCATTCTGTAGAAGAACTTTTTAGTTTCGCTTGCTGACATAGATAGTTTGATAACGTCCATTTTGGACGAAGAACTGGAAATATGTGAATCATTTCAATTGTAACAAATTATCTGTTATTAGTTAATTTGGTCGTGATTGTTGCGTTTGAAAGAGTTACAATTACATAAATGGGACCAATTTTGATCAAATGGATGTTACTGCGGACTCTATAACATTTGATAGTTAATGAATATTAAATTTATTTTTATTTATTTACAGATATTAACATCGATAGTTTTCGTTTTTTACTATCGAGTATCGATATATCTTGTCCAAAAAATATCGATAGAAAACATCGATACTTTAGAAAAAAAAATTACTGCATAAATAAAAAATAAACAAATAATTATAATTGCATCATCATCATCATCATCATCATCATTTCAGCCGGAAGACGCCCACTGCTGGACAAAGGCCTCCCCCAAAGATCTCCACGATGATCGGTCCTGCGCTGCCCTCATCCAACCTATCCCGGCGATCTTGACCAGATCATCGGTCCATCTTGTGGGGGGCCTACCAACACTGCGTCTTCCGGTACGCGGTCGCCATTCGAGGACTTTTCTGCCCCAACGGCCATCAGTCCTTCGAGCTATGTGCCCAGCCCACTGCCACTTCAGTTTTGCAATCATCCGGGCTATGTCGGTTACTTTGGTTCTCCTGCGAATCTCCTCATTTCTGATTCGATCTCGCAGGGAAACTCCGAGCATAGCCCTCTCCATTGCTCTCTGAGCGACCATGAGCTTTCTCATAAGGCCCATAGTTAGCGACCACGTCTGCGTTCCGTATGTCATCACTGGCAACACACATTGGTTAAAAACCTTCGTCTTGAGACACTGCGGTATTTGGGACGAAAAGATTTTACGGAGCTTCCCGAACGCTGCCCATCCGAGTTGGATTCGACGAGTGACCTCTTTCGCGAAATTGGACCTGCCTAACTGGATCGTTTGACCCAAGTAGACGTATTCGTCAACAATTTCGAAAGTACAGTTCCCAACTGTTACGGGGGTAGGTGCGACATGGACATTAGACATGATCTTCGTCTTGTTCATGTTCATTTTGAGACCTACTCCTTGGGAAGCTGTATTGAGGCCATCAAGCATATGGCTTAAGTCTTCCATGGTTTCAGCCATGATTACGATATCATCTGCGAATCTAAGGTGAGTGATGTACTCACCGTTAATGTTGATGCCCAGTCCGTTCCAGTCCAGAAGCTTGAAGACATCTTCCAACGCAGCAGTGAACAGCATCGGCGATATGACATCGCCTTGTCTGACTCCCCGCTGCAGTCGGATAGGCTTCGAGTTCTGATCCTGGAGACGGACTGACATGGTGGCGTTTTCATACAAATACTTCAACGCTTTGATGTATCGATAATCAATGTGGCACCTCTGGAGAGACTGAAGCACCGCCCAGGTCTCGATCGAATCAAAGGCTTTCTCATAGTCCACGAACGCCAAGCATAGTGGCTGGTTATACTCCTCCGTCTTCTGTATAACCTGCCGCAGCGTATGTATGTGGTCTATGGTGCTAAAACCTTTTCGGAATCCGGCTTGTTCGGGAGGCTGGAAGTCGTCAAATCTGCGCGCGAGACGATTCGTGATGACCCTTGAAAACAGCTTGTAAACATGGCTCAGAAGTGATATCGGTCTAAAGTTCTTCAAAAGGGTTTTGTCGCCCTTTTTGAAGAACAGCACCACTATACTTCCGTGCCAGGCCTGCGGCGTTTTGCCATCGAGGATGACGGAATTAAATAGCTTCTGGAGGATTTTAAGCACAGGAGTACCACCAGCTCTCAGAAGCTCGGCTGTAATTCCATCATCACCCGGCGCCTTGTTGTTTTTAAGCTGTTTAAGGGCCACACTAATCTCGTACAGACTGACGTCTGGGATATCTACGGTGTAGTGTCGGGTTAATTTGGCTCTTGGGTCTTTAGCCTTGTTGTTAACAGGTGCCCGTGTGGTCGTGTATAGCTGTCCGTAGAACTTCTCGACTTCCCTCAAAAGTTCGGGTTTAGACGAAACGACCCTGCCGTCGTCGGTCTTCAGCTTCGTCAGTTGGCTCTGCCCAATAGACAAGTCTCGTGCGAATACTTTAGAGCCCTTGTTACGCTCTATAGCCGCCTTTACACAGTCTGTGTTATGGCGGCGGATATCGCGAGTCAAGGACTTGGAGATCTGTCTATTTAGCTGCCTATACTGGGAAGCATCGTCCGGGGACTGAAGGGTCATTTGACGTCTCACATCCATCAATTTGAGAGTAGAATCTGAGATTTTTCCGGTTCTTTTTGAACGGCTGGCCTTGAAGAATTTAGACCCGGCCGTTTGAACAGCTTCCACGAACCTGTTATTATACTCGTCCACGTCAACGCAGTCACCGAGGCATTCGAAGCGGTTTTGCAATTCGAGTTGAAAGTTTACCGGGTTTTGGATCTGTATGGGTGCAGGTCGGAGCGTAGACTTCACCAGTCGAGACCTCTCCAATTTTGGATTGATATTCAATGTGCCTCTTACTAAGCGGTGATCACTCCCAGTTTTCACCGAATTGATCACAGAGACATCATTGAATATCTGTCTTTTGGTCGACATAATGAAGTCAATCTCATTTTTGGTGGCACCATCGGGACTAATCCAAGTCCATTTGCGTTGTTCTGGCTTCATGAAGAAGGAGTTCATCATATACAGGTCCTCCTTCTCCATGAAGTCGGCCAGCATCTGGCCTCGGGTGTTCCGATTTCCGAACCCAAATTGCCCCACTCTCAACTCATCGTCGCTACGTTTCCCCAATTTTGCGTTGAAGTCTCCCATGACAACGTTAAAGTGGGTTTTAGAAGTGTGGATGGCTGTTGAGATGTCCTCATACATGGCTTCCACCTCTTCGTCAGGATGTGTCGAAGTCGGAGCGTAAACCTGAATGACCTTCAACGAATACCGTTTGGTAATTTTGAGTATTAGGTACGCTACCCTAGTCGAAACACTCCTCACCTCAGTAACGTTGTTCACAAGAGACTTGTGAACGAGAAACCCGACACCACCTTGGGACAGTTGGTCGCCCTCCCGGAAGTAGAGCAGATTTCCGGAATTTAGGATTATTGAGTCCTCTCCCTGTCTTCGGACTTCAGATAACCCCACAACATCCCATCGCAGTCTGCTCAAAGCTTCCTCCAGTTCCTCCAACTTCTCGTTGGTCCGCAGTGTCTTGACATTGTATGTTGCCAGGGCCAAAGGTCGTCGTTCTTGGTAGCGAATCCGAACCCGGGGATTCTTCGCACCCCCTGCCCCGTCGCTTATGTGGCTGCTACCGTGACCACCACGAACGGGGCCGCCGGGGACTAGGGGCCGGGGCCTGTGTGTATCTGTCATTTTAGGGGGGTTTTTGCCATAATCGCCACGCTTGGCAGGCGGGTTGGCGATCGCAGTATTCGCAGTTGGTGATGCTCTCACGGAAAGATGCTGCTGCCCATCCTCCGTTCTTTCTATCCCTTAGTCGTCTCTTACGACACCCAAGGGAGGAGATGGGGTGGTGCTATTCTGGTGCGACACCACACACTACATAAGATGATTAAAATGTATATAATTATAAATATGTATATAATTATAATATATGTAAATGTATATAACTACATATAATTGCATAAGATGATTAAAATGCTATGCAATAGCTTTACCGCGGCAGTCCCCGAGTGCCACAATAGGTTTTTTTTTAACTTTTTTTTATCATTTTCTGTTCTATATCCAAATCATTAAAAGTGGCCTTTATAACTTTATCATCAGATCGCTCATCACATGCTTGATTCTCTTTTTATAGCATGCTATAAAGAAATAAAAAGTGAGTAAAGATATATAAGAAAACGCATCCAAGTGAAGCAAAGATTTTTGTTTCTTAGACCGCTTCGTTTGTGTAATGCCATAAATTCCGATATCGTGAGAATTCCAATTAAGTAATATGTTAATGACAAAGTAGACAAAATTGTAAAATTTCTTAAACCTTCTCGACATTAAGTTTTGAACCCAGAAATTTGGCGCTCCTAAAAAGCAAATGATCAAACATGTCTTGTTGAAGAACTTTTTTAGTTTCACTTGTTGACTTTACTTCCCTTTTACTTAAGGAGTGTGTGACTTATACAATGCTTCTGAAACAATTATTTACAATTGTATAATTATTCAATTTGAATATGATTAAATCACAATTTGTGTGGATTTATAATAATAGCAATTAAAACTTAACTACTGGCATTATGGGCGTATATTTACAATCTTGAATAGGCCTAGGCAGTCCTTGGATTGGTTGGTAATTAAACACATGCTAGATTTCCAGATTTTAGATAAATATGAGATAGTATTTCATATCATCGTTATCACCTGGTCTCCAATTCTGAAGGATTAGGGTGTGGAAAATTACGACTAAATTCAAAGTACTCTTCGAGATGAAAAAATTAATTGCCCCATATGTGTGTATTATATACTTACACACATTTATACATTATTATATACTTATATTTATACACACATTGAGTTTAATAAACAAAAATAATAGGGGTTGGTTTTTAGAATAATCCAGATACAGAAAGAAACAAATTTACAACAGTCCGCTCCTTGCTTCCGTTCGTTACCTTCCGGATAATACCTTCGAACGATATTCGATTGCGTTCGCAACTTTTAAGCCTAGTTTGGACTGGTCGAGTATTTTAGTCGAGTGCCGAGTAATTTAGTGGCTAAACTACTCGCTACTGCCCAGAAATCGTTCGCATTTACGGTCCAGTACAGTACATAAGTGAGTGGTGTTTTGCAAGATGAACGGGCTGCAACGCAACAGAGTGAATAAACTGATTAAGCTAATCGTAATGGCTATTTTAGAAGAGGTGGATGAGGAAATTTGTGTGATTAAGAAGAAAAGTTATGGGTGCGAAAATGGATCGATAGAAGAGATAAACTAGGAGTTAGTAATTGTCTTCTGAAGGAATTAGCATTGGAAGACCCCAAAGAATACTTCGATAGTTTTTGAAAGAATACTTCGTCATTTTTGGCGGCCACTAATGAACTAGACTAATCAAAAGGTTCGGATTTGTTTAGCCAGTGAGCCAGTGAGCACGGACGCGTGGTGGGAGGCGCTACTCGCCCGATAAAAATAGAACAGAATGCGATTGACTCGACTAAATTATTTACTAAAGTACTTGACTAAATTTTTGGTGTTCAGATACATTTAGCTACTAAATTACTCGCTACTCGACTAAAATACTCCACCAGTCCGAACTAGGCTTTATTAGGCTAAGAACTCAAGGAGTGATTTTCATCCGCGTCCGCCGCGGTTGCGGGCCCGCAACTCCTGTAGAATGCAAATTTATACGTAAAAAATTAAAGCCTCCCAAGTTTGCAGGCGATGATCGCAACCGCGACGGATGCGTAACCGCACAAACAACCGGTCTCGTGAGTTTAGAAATATAGCAGCTGTTCCGTTCCGCCACCGCAGCGGGCGCGGGTGAATAGCGCTCCGTGAGTCTTGGCCTTACAGGGTTGAGAAGTAAGATTGAAGTTGATTTTGTAAATTTGACATCATCATCTTGCGTTAAATCTCGGTTAAAACCCAAACTTCTGCTTCGGTGCCCACTGTCCGCTTTCTGACTTTTTCTTCTTTGTGTATTAGATAATACGCCTCTTTGTACAAAAAAAGTACAAAAGAAGAAGGACGCCTTTCGTAAAAGAGAGTGACATCTAAAAAGTTCGCAATTTGTCAATAATGAAAAGCTAATATCGGTTTTTGGATATTAACGTGTCTTTAGTGTCTCATTATTATAACATTATGTATTACTTTTAATAATGTAATAAAGCTGAACTAATTATTAATTAATTTTGTAATCTCAATCATTTTACGCAAAATTGTTATTCTTGTAAACGTTTTATCTTTAAATTTTACACTACTAGTATTTATTTATTCCATGAAATACAGTACATAAACTACATAACAAATAATAGAAATAATTTTTATTTTACATATAAGTTCGGAGTTTGAGAATTAAGAATGTTATAAATTAACACAAAAAGTATTTAAAAAACAAAATACGTATTAAACATTTATTTTATCAAGTTTTATTTCAATAAAATACAGAAAACACTGAATACGCAGTTTTTATCATCTGAAAAAGAAATTTAGTAGTGAATTACGGAAAGCTGGCATTCATTTGTCAAACACAGCGTTGTCAAAGCATCTCTAGATGTTATAAAAGCAACTAAATATTTTACAAGGATTACTTCATCTCTTATGTCAAATACGGGAGAAGGGGCAAATGGAGGATAATATTCGAGTTTCCTTCGAGCAGACGGTACGGACCATCAGAAACGCCTAAGAAATAAAAATTTATGAACATCAATTCCTTCTATGCCCTTGTGCTTCTATAGAAGTACGAGTAAATATCACTAAAGAACAACGACACAAAAAGCGCGAGTAGCTAACAATAGACGATGCAACAAATTTTCACCGCTTAGAAGGAGTTAACAAGGTTTCATCACATTAAAAAGCAAATATTTTACCGCCAAATAAGTTTCGTAAGAAAGCTCCACAACTCCTAGTGCTGTTAGAACTATCGGCCTCTGAAAAGAAAATCAGTTAAATGTAGAATACAAGTGGGAATAGTGAGTGAGTCAATAAAGATGTCATGGAACAAGACATTTCATTTATTTGAAGTCTCTATATTGCAGTTATCACAAATTAATCAAAAAGCAAAAACCAATTGGGGACAAATATTTGTTACAGCACTTTTTTTGTGGGCCCGTCTAAAAATAACACTAATTTGCCTAGTGATTTGAAAGGGAGATAAATAAAAAATAAATTTACTATACTCTATCCATTTTACCAAAAAATAAAATGTAAACAAGCAAACCAATGTTTCTCAAACTTTTTTGTCAACCGAATGCACATTCCAAGATGTTTGAGGTTGTTACTTGAAAATATAAGTTAATAACAACATGGCGGGTATAATTCGATCGTAATAATAAAACACTCCTTCCAATCGACAATAGTAGATTGAACAGTACACTTATAATTACCAGCATATAAAACCAGTAACCGATTTGGAAATATTGTCTTTTTAGGTTCTTTATAATGTAAGTTAGTTATTACAATTAATGTTGTAAATATGTAAATTTTATACGCATTGTATTTATCATTCATAATTGTAAAAATAAAATTATTTTAAGTTTTTTTTTCTAAAAGTAAGGAATAGTAATATAAAAAATAAGAATATAGGAGATATTTCTAATAAATAATTAAAAGTTGCTATGATAATTTTTATATCACGTTCATTATTGTAAAATCGACATCCAAAAAACCCTTTTTACGATTTGTTTACATTTTATTTTTTGGTAAAACGGATAAGGTATAGTTCACAAATTATAGGATTGGACAGGATTCATTACTAGATATCATTCCGTGCCATCGGTCCCTTTCAGTATTAGGGTATCAGATGATAATCGCCCCTGTAACAACCAAATGTATCTACATCAATTTTTATTGTGCCTTAGTTTAGAAATATGCGCTGAGGCAAAGGGGCGTTTTAGCCCTGCGGTAAAACTCAGGGGAGCTTGGCGTCCAAAATTTACGCATAAATGCAAACGATATAAAACCCTCGAAGAAGTGCTATGCAATATTATACAAAAAACTTACTTGCGCCTCGGTCATAGCAATCACAACCAGTTTTCTTACTCGCACTGAAGACTCTCCGTAACAGTTCTCCCATCCGCTGCTATACATGGCTTCAGGTAATTTGGCAGCCTGGAGTGTTACCACGAATTACGTTGGTGATATTATAAGCAATGATGATTTTGAAAAGGAGTCGCTTGAGGACGGTGGTCTGAAGCTCAATGTGGCGAAGACCGAGTACTTGGCCTGTAACTCCACAGATCCCACACCCGTACGCATAGGCGGCGACACGGTCGAGCGCACGGACCAAGTGAAACACCTGGGATCTGTGTTTCATGCGTCTGGTGACATCGATTGCGACGTCAAGGCACGTGCTGCCGCGTGGGCCAAATGGCGTTCATGCCTTTACTTCAGCAACTGGTATCATTTGTGACCCCAAGATGCCAGTAAAGTTGAAGGGACAGGTCTATACGACTATCATTAGGACTGTCCTTTTATACGGCTGTGAAGCGTGGCCGGTGTTATAGCGACACAAGTAAGAACTGCGTGTCACGGAGATGAATATGCTGCGGTTGATGTGTGGAGTGACGCGGAAGGACCGCGTTAGGAACTCCCGCATTCCTGGCAGTCTTTATGTCCCTGACATTGCTGACAAATTGCAGGAGTGTCAGCTCCGTTGGTATGGCCACGTTTTACGGCAACCGGATGCTTACGTGGGAAACAAATGTCTGGCCATGCCGCCTCCGCCGGGCCCCGGCAGGAGGGGTAGACCCAAAAAGTACTGGCTTGACGTCGTAAAGGGTGATATGCGTGCCAATGGGCTCACTACCAGGGATGCTGAAGACCGTGCGAAGTGGAGTAGAAAAAGTCGGAAAGCGGACCCCGGGCACCGAAACGGAAGTTTGGGTTGCAACCGGGATGCTACGCTGAGATGATGATGATGATTTTGAAAACATTTATTATAATAATCATTAGTGTAAAATCTTATTTTTTTTTCTCCTAAACTTGTTCCAGTCTCCGCTCCTTTGATCAGCAATTCGACCATTCTTTGAATCTATCCTCTTCACCGCCCTGGTCCTTGGATGCACCATGGTGAGGCACAGCTGTCTTTCCTGCTGCTCTTAATTAAAATTTCTTCCTCCAAGCGTTTTATTCTGGATGAATCTCAAGCAGTTTTTTCGGAAACCAGGTTCCGCTATTGATTACTATCACAGACGCATGAGCGCCTTTTTAAATGGTTTTCCATAACTTCGTACTTTACAGTTCCTGGGGTGACTAATCTCAAAAGGAATACGACACCGAATTTTCTAAAAACACAGCCTAAGTTTGTACCTGGTATGGTTATAATAGAATCTTAGATACTGACCTCTACCATGATGTCTCCGGCATTCCACATGAAGTATCCCATAATGACTAAGGTGATCATAAACATGGGAATATAAGAGCAAGCCGTTTCCATATCATTTCGCGCATTCTGAAAACATTTATCTTTCTTGTAATGTATCTCTATTTTACCTTAAGTGTCTTCGGAGTTCGTGTACATAGCACACAGCTCATAAAACCTAAACTCATAAAAAATGAGTTGATTTTTCATCTGATCTGAACTCGGAAGCAGAAGTAAGGGAAGCGGGCAGGATTGCGCAGACAAATCTGACTTCAGTTATAATCCCGATAGTTAAATGTCATAAGAATTTGGCGCAGCAAACCCGACCTGTTCATCCCATTACTTTCGGAAACCATACATGCTCATCATCCATCGGACTAGTATTTATTATTAGATTCTGTAAATACCGTCTTCATCAAGATTAGTCATCTTCAATTTTACGTGTATGCCTTTATCAAATAAAAATCAAAGGACGTTTTATTAAACCTATCGCAATAATGAAATTATTACAAGTTTATTTACACAACATTGAAATACAAATACTTTACACTAATTTTATATACTTTATTAAACAGTATTTTTAATTTTTTCTTCTTAAATAAAATATATACTTACAGTCATCCCTGGTAGAAGAAAAATGAGGACACCTGTAGCCTGAAGGACGTGAGAGGCAAAAATCTCACTGCAAATCATTTGGCATTGATTCGTGCACCTGTGAAAGTCAATCCTCACTTTATTTACCCAAAACTTAAATAATAAATAGGTTTTAAAGGTCATTAAACAAATAACACATAAGGTATTTCAAGTAAAATTATAGTTTGTTAATATAATTGCTGTAGGCAAGAAGAATAATTCAGCTGAAAGGGACAATTGATATAGTTTTACGACTTACCATATGGTGTCCGCGTGCATTTGTATCCCAAACACAAAAGCTTTCTCATATTTCTCCTCCTTTTCCTTACGACTTATTCCCTTAAGTTCAAAAATATTTTCAAGACTGTAGAAATAACTTTGAAGATTCATATACTGGTGCGCCAGGCCGATCAACATGGGTAGAATTAAAAGAAACACAGCCGAGATGCGGTAAAATGATATCCACCAAAAGAGATAGAAAATGACCCTGGCACCTTCTGCAATTTTCGACTTGTCATGGACATCTGGCCACATCGTTATCACGGTTATAAAAGATGCGTCTAGAAATTAGTTATAAAATTAAACAAGTTATAGAATGTTCTTATATACATTGACGGACTCATAAACTGCATCAAAGTAATAGACGACTTTGAAATAAATATTTTAACCAAGTATGCAAACTTTCTATACAGATTTAAATTGAAACCTCTAGATTGGTTCGTGAACTTTAAAACAGCGTAAGGTCATATCCTTAAGTTTAAGTTTGTGTACTGGAAAGGACCTTAAGACTTTTTTGAAGAAAATACAGAAATTTAAGGAAAATTGGTTTAATTTAAAAATTGGTTTTAACAATAGATACAAACTTTATGCAAGGCTTTTTTTTTTGGTCTCGGGGAAAAACCCTCTCTTGACGGGTTCCCCAGCCCGGGGGGACCGAGGGATATGTGGGACTCCGGGAAAGATGTCCGGCCATCCGACTACCCACTAAAAACCCCTCTGTTCTCCTATCGCCTACACCCGGGCCTACGGATATATGGCCTGCCGATCTCGTGGCCCGGGCCGGCGCCGGCCCGCCCGTCTTAAGGCGCGCCCCTTCTAAATAATTGGCGCCAGGGGGTCAGGATTTCGTCCCCCGGCGCTCTTCTGAATCAACATGAGTTGAGGGGGGCCGCGGAACAGCACGTGGCTCTCTCCCTAGCGGTAATAGTGCGGGCGGCGGATCCTCCCCCGAGGGCCCGCCCGCGGCCGCTTTTACGCTTTTACGGCGGCCGGAGTTCGCTACTTGCCCTCCGGCACCGCCGGCGTTGGCGGGAGGGGAGTGTGATAGTCGACTCCCGCTCCCGCTCCGCCGCCTCCTTTGCGTACTTGACTGCCTCCAGCCTAAAGCTGGAGGATTCTGGACGGGGCGGGACTTGCATCTCCGCAACGTGCCAGTCCGGCGTGGGTACGACTACGACACCCCAGAAAACCAGGGAGTCCCCCAACGTCGTAGCCAACCCAGCCAGACCGACGGAGAGCGGAGATGCGGTTCCCGCCCCAGGAGCACTCTCTGTGCAGGCGCAGTCGAAATGGGCATGGTTTCGACTACCAAATCAGGGCCCGGGACAGAACCCGGGACCCCAACCAGTACTCGCAACCATCCCACCGGGGACCGTGCCACGAACAGAGAGCGAAGTGGGAAAGGATGTGGGAGGTAGACGGGAAGAAAGGTGGGACTCCGCCGCCTCGGACGGGAAGGGGGAATGAGGTGGCGGATGCTCGGGCACCTCGGGTACGCACACCCGTGCACTCCTCGGACAGAGAAGCACCCTTTATGTTTTAATAAGGTGTATTACCTCCAAGTGCCCTTATTACGGATTCTAATCGGTCCGCATAGATTTTATTAGGGTTATTAAAAGATCTTGCGGAATATTGTCCCATTCTTCTGAAAGTGCTGTTCTTAGTGCTGCCACTGTCGTGGGCAAAGGGTTTCTCGCATATACAGCTCTTTTTAAATTGTCCCAAATATGCTCAATGGGATTAAGATCCGGGCTGCGTGCTGGCCAATTCATTGTACGTATCCCAACCTCTTCGCAATATTGTCGAACTTGTGCAGCAGCGTGCGGCCGGGCATTATCCTGCATTAAAGTAAAATTTTCGCCTATAAATCCCATTAAAGGCACCACGTGATCTTCTAAGATCTCTGTTATGTAGCGATGTGCAGTCAAACCCCCTCTATTACCGTTTTGACGGACCATGTCTATGAACACAAGTTCTGTTCGCCCGTTCATCGATATGCCACCCCAGACCATACACGAACCGCCTCCAAAAGGAACACGCTCCTCAATGCAACTTTGAGCATATCGCTCCCCACGTCGACGATAGACTCTTCTGCGACCATCTGCACCATATAAACATGTCCTACACTCGTCCGTGAACAATACGGAGGCCCATTGCTCTTCTGTCCAATTCAGGTGATCCAGCGCAAATCTTAAGCGAGCTTGTCTGTGAGCTACAGACAACTTTGGACCATTTGCTGGTCTAAAAGGGGTGATATCCGCTTCCTTTAACCTTCTTATTATTGTTCTGTTTTGATTTTAACTGACGTGAGGAAACGATTTCGCAGGGAAGTTGTAACAATAAATCGGTCATCACGACCGGTGGTTGCTCGAGTCCTGCCTGTCACCACGTCTCCGTCTGTAAGAACCTGTCTCCACAAACTTTCTGTATATTTTAGAAACCGTAGACTGGTTTAAATTTAAATTTCTACCAATCGTTCGTTGATCCAAGCCCTACCGCACCAATGCTACAATTTGAGCCGCTTGTTCGGACGAAGTATCCATATTATGGTTCACAAACTCTCGATGAGTTATATACTAACTAACCCAACAATTCTGCTAGTAACAATAATTCAATTGACAAAAGAATAAAAAATCAATGAGAATCAATTTAAAACTTTGCTATAAATAACACGCAAATCTGATATCACGAGTAAATTTTCTTTTCCCAGCTATATTCATTTGTTTTACTGCAGTTCTATTTTTAAATTTTCCTTTTTTTTGAGATTAAGAGCCAGTCTCTCCATATTTATATAATTTAATCTAAAAAGTTTGCATACTTATTAAAAATAAATCATTTCAAAGTAATCCTGAACTTTGATGCAGTTTATGAGTCCGTCAGTATATTTTTTGCATTTGTGTGTTTGTTTTATGTGTGTTATTTTTTGCGTTGCGGTAAAACTAGGCATAAGTAGGTTCCTGTTTTTGTCCAATATTTATAAAAATAGAACATATCAAGATTTTACTTCTTCGGTATCTCAGTTGAGTACGTTTATCCAAATGAAATGAAATTCTGAGATAAAATTCAAGCATACATTCTATAGAACTGGCATTTTAATTGTAAATTATAAAAATACTGAACAAATTAGATACAGATCGTGTCCGAAAGCAGTAGTAAAAGTGATTACTGCTTGTAATTGAAACTATATACTTCTTCGACATCTTTACTTACTGCTCGTAATAACTTGTATAATGGAATACAATCCATAGAACCCCAACATTAACAGCGAAAAAACTGCATAGGCGATCAAGTACGCTTTAAGTTTCTTGATCATATTCTTCTCGAGAACAGGGTCGCTGTAATATTCCTTCAACACCACGACTAAGTAGTAAAACACCTGTCTAGTTTCTTTTTTATATAAAAAATACTTGATACTATAAACGTGAGTGAAACAGTTGGAAATGGCAATAATGAACCTATCAGATTGTTGTTTAGGCGTTAATCCACTTTGTGTGAAAAGTGAGCCGAATTCTAAAATGCTAAAAGTAATGCATAATACGTGAAGAATAATATTTAAGGGGTCGTAAATTTTTTTTAAATTTTTCGGCAGGTCTACTTCTTGCACCCAAAAATTTTTATAACCAGCGATATATAATATTATGTTAAATTTATCAAAAAGACGCGTAGTGGCGGTAATTTTATATGGCGTTGATGAATCCATTTTTAAAACGCCAGAAAAGGCAGGAAAATACTACGATCTTATTATAAATCAAGCAACGGAAAGATAGTTAAGTAGGTCGTGATGACGCTTTTAAACCATTCAAGGCATATTTACTTCAAAAACGTAGTACTCAATTAAGCTGAATAATTGAATAAAAAACTTGTTAATTTGCGATTTCAAGTTGCAAATTGTACATGGTTTACAATTACGTTTCCATGTTGACTGCATCAATAATAACATAAACAATGTAATATACAATTACATACGAATGTAGGTTTACTTTAAACCGATATTAGAACGTCTTTATATTTAATTAGGTTTTCCCACGATTTCATCTGCGTGGACATCAATATTAAGTTATTCACTGCTGCATCAAGCAAGAGCGGGGCCCGTAGCAAATTCTTTCGAATGAACCTTGATCTGCTATGGATTTTTCAGTAAAAAGTTGCAAAAAACAATTCAGTACTCAATACGTTTATTTGCCGTCTAGTTACAGTGTTGTGGGTGCTTAATCGTACAGTAGATACTCAGACAGAGATGAGCGGGTTCTAATATGAGGGGCTCCTTTTGAGCGGGGCCCGTAGAAATTGCTACTCTTGCTACGTGGTTAATCCGGCACTGATGTTATTTGTATTAGTTACTACTGTATAGAACCTTTTCTACGCCCAGATAGTCTATTTAAAACTAAAAAAAATATGACAATGATATTTCTGGCAAGAGATAAAGTGTAATTTCTAATTTCATAATTAGCTCTTAATTAAAATGGCATCCAAGATGGCAATCACTTCATTGGTTATAATTATTTTATATATAGTAGTACCCACAAGAGTTAAATTAGCTGTTGCCAAAAAAATTTCGGCAAGAAAACTTGTTCAATAAAATTATGTCTTAAGGTGGTAGTGGTTTATCAAATCTTAAGACTAAAGGAAGGAAAAAATGGAGTACACACCACAATTTGAACTTAGATATAGGTGGAGACGCAATAAAGGTCTAAATTTAAAGTTAAAAAAATACAGTTTATAAAAAAAAAGTTTAGGGAACAACTGAATGGCAAACCCAAGCTTGCCACCAAAAAGCTGGGTGTGCTAAGCCGCTCCAAGCAGTATTTCACCCCACGGCAACGGCTTGTACAAACAAAACACAACTCAGGCCGCACGTGAAGTACTGCTCACATTTATGGACTGGAGCACCAGTCTGTTAGCTCAATCTCCTAGACTCGATCCGACGGCACGCAGTTAGGCTTGTCAACGATCCCATACTTACAAACGGTCTATACAAGCTTGACGTTCGGACAGACTTTATGTCTCCTTGCATATTCGACCGTCTGTTCAACGGGAAATGTTGTGACGAACTATTGAATATAATAAATCTTACACCAGTGTAGACATTTTTTGCTCTAACATTATAAATTGAAAATATTCGAATTATGCAAATGACTAAAGTATTAAGTATTATGTTTAGATCTCTCAATTCTTTTTTATTGTATGTTGTAATTTTAATTTTATGACATCACTATTATTCTATTGGATGATGCAATTATGTGTATTATCTATAAGTGGAAACTTTACTGATTTGTTAATTTTTATATTTTCTTTATATTGTGATGTATTGTAATTGTGTTTCCCAAAAATAAAAAATAAAAAAATAAAAAATAAAAAAAAATAGTGCTTCGTCGTCTACCTATCACCACACTACCTGCCATCGGCTGAGCGTTCATTGTCATTTCCTGAAGCCTCTTCATTCCTGGTTCTCAATAACGTTCATGTTATGTATTTTCCAGATTTTGGAATGAGCTTCCTACGAAGATTTCCCAGTGCAGTGCAATTTGTATTATATAAAAAAGGCGCAATAAAATTTAATCGAGCCCGGCAGCGCGTTGCAATTGCCCTTAGTGTTGCGATCCTTCATAGGCGACGGGGACCACCTGCTACAGGGTTCAGTTCAGTTCAGTTTTTGAAGGTGTGGCTCCAACGCCCTTGGCATTGATTTTGCCAATGTCTAAGTGGATTAAAGAAGTGACAGGTTTAATGGCGAAAAAATGTTACAGGGTTGGCCGTTTGCCTGTATGCTGAACTCTAGCTATTTCAACATTGTTGTTATCGTATAAATCTGAGCTGCCGTATGTCAGTCTGGTTTGATGTATTTTAACCGCTTGACAGCTATCCATCAAAATCCTCATGCATTTCAAAAGTGTTATAGATAACTTAGATATTTCAAAATAAAAAAGTGTTTTTACTGAAATTTTTTTAACTTTTGCAATTTTACATCGATTTGCATAATTTTCTTTTAAATTTTTACAGATAGAGAATTAACGAAAACCACTATATAAGTCAATGAATAAAGATATCTGATATATCCACAAGATGGACCGATGATCTGGTCAAGATCGCCGAAATAGGTTAGATGAGGGCAGCGCAGGACCAAGAGGGCAGCACAGGACCAATCATCGTCTTTCGAAGCGGCCTCCCTGCTGGCCGGATCCCCACCATGGGACCTCGTGGCCCGGGTCCTGGCGCTATTATACCAGTGGCGCCGGGACGCGGCCGAGCGTGGCTCTCGCCCCGCGCCTCGCGAAGTTGAGGTAAAGCGGGCGGAGCTGCGCGACGAGGTGCTCATGGTGGAGTGGAAGGAGCGCCACGCGCGGGCCTCGCCACCATTGAAGCGGTGAGGTCCGTCCTGGCCGAATGGCTGGAAAGGCGCCACGGCGCCCTGACCTTCCGCCTGACGCAGGTCCTCTCGGAGCACGGTTGCTTCGGGAGGTACCTGTGTCGCATAGGGCGGGAGATGACGTCGGGGTGCCACCACTGTGGCGCGGGCGACGAGGACCAGGGCCGAAGCCTTCAAAAATAATCAAAAGTGAAAAAAAAATTACAGTAGGATGAAACCCATTAGAAAAGGAGGGGAATATGATAAAAATAAAAGGAAAAATAAATTACGGGCGATTCGAGTTCGGGAAGTAGGAGGGGGTGAGTTTTTAAGGGTAAAAATGGTTTATCGCGATTTCCGGCAAAACTACAAGTCCTATGGAAAAAAGTTAAATAGCAAAGTTGTAGGTAATAAAAAGATCTACAACTTTTGTATTTATAATTTTTTCACATAACCTCAAAATTTAGGTGAAAAATTCCAATAACCAAGTTTTTGGTTTTTTATTTTTCTTTTTCAAAAAAAATTTTTTTTACGAAATTTGGTACCTTATTATGTCCCAAATATACTGTAATTTATTTGATTTAAAATATTTATTTTTTCGCCTTATTTTAACTATATATCAAAAAAGCACCCTAATTTTCAATCGAAAATTCTCGTGTCAAAATATCAGCTTCTTTCAAAAAGTCGTGGGGCTTTTTGTTCGTTAAAATCTCTACTTTCTGATGGTGTAACAAAAATACATTTCTATAGTAAATGTTCTCAGAAAATGCAAAAACTGGCTAACGGTTTTTACACTCATACGGAAATGACAGCGCGATAGCGCTGCATAGCCATCAAACGGTTAAAGGAAAAAAATACCAAATTACCGAATTTGATTATTCATTTTAAAAATGTTAATTCCTCATTTGTTTCTTCTCCATAAAGGTTTCAACACTTCAGATTTAAGTTTATCTAGTGCGTACTTATCCTTGTTTCTCATTTTGTCTCAGATGTCGCGTGACACGTTAAACTTTGTACAATTTCTTTGATTTTGAATTAGTTGTCTTGCCACTATAGTCTATACTACTATTATAAAGATTTGATTGTTTGTTTGTTTGTTTGTTTGCTTTGAATAGGCTCCGAAACTACTGACCCGATTTAAAAAATTCTTTCATTGTTGGGAAGCTACACTATCCCCGGGTGACATAGGCTATATTATATTTAAAAAAAAATTAGGGATCCTTACTAAAACTCCAATAATGTAACTCAAAGTGTAAAAAAATTATATAAAATATTATTTAAATCGCGTGCGTTGCGAAAACTATTGATGATAGAATAAAATAATGTACCACAACTTTGCAGAACACATCATTATTTACAAAAAGTGTCGCGACAGCATATGTCTAACTATTATAGTTATGCCACAATAAGTGTTTTTTTATTTTAAAAATTTAATTGAAATGCCGCCCCTAGAAAAGGTTCTTTAATTGGATCTTGGTATTAATCCTTATCAAAATAAATTACTTCATATTCAAAACTGTTTCAATACCTTTATATAACTTTTTGAGTTATTCAATTCGGATATTCCATTCGAAAGATATCACGAGTTTAAAAATGTAAGTATTAGAAAAATGTTGCGTGGTAGCCGCTCACCCTGTTCGGCTAGCTAGGCATCACCTTATGCAATGTAGGCGTGCGTCACTGGGGTTTTTACAAAAATTAGAATACTTATTAAAAAATAACGAAAATAAATAAAAAGTAATAACAAAAATCATTAAAATAAAAACTCATAGAAATAATAATATTCAAACTTTCTTTATAATTTTATTTTTTTAGTATCCTGACGCAAATAGAAGGGTTTGCCCTCAGGGGCGCTCCTCTGTCCGAGGAGTGCACGGGTGTGCGTACCCGAGGTGCCCGAGCATCCGTCGCTTCACTCCCCTCTCCGTTCGAGGCGACAGAGTCCTACCTTTCTTTCCGTCTACCTCTTACATCCTTTCCAACTTAGTTCTCTGTTCGTGGCGTGGTCCCCGGTGGGATGGTTGCGAATACTGATTGGGGTCCCGGGTTCTACCCTGGGACCTGATTTGGTAGTCGAAACCATGCCTATTTCGACTGCGCCTGCACAGAGAGTGTTCCCGGGGCGGGAATTCCATCGTCGCTGTCGGTTGGTCTTGCTGGGCCGACTACGACGTCAGGCGACTCAGCTTTTTCTGGAGTGTCGTCTGGTAGTCGTACCCACGCCTGACTAGCCCGCGACGGGGATGTGAGTCCCGTCCGGAATTGGCCGCGGACCTGTCGCTCCCGGCCCTGGTTCTGTCCATGGTCGGGGGCGATCCTGGATGGACGGCCGTTGCCTCCTTTTGCGAGGCAGTAGTGTCTGCAAGGGAGGCGGCGGAACGGGAGCGGGAGTCCGCCACCGCACTCCCCTCCCGCCAACGTAGACCGCGTCGTCGGCGCCGGAGGGCGGGCAACGATCTCCGGCCGCCGTAGAAAGCGGCCGCGGGCGGCCCCTCGGGGGAGGATCCACCGCCCGCACTATTGCCGCGAGGGAGAAGGCCGCGTGCTGTTCCGCAGCCCCCCTCAACTCCTAGAGTTGTTACAAGAGAGCGCTGGGGGGACGAAACCCTGACCCCCTGGCGCCAGCACTTCAGAAGGGGCCCGCTTTAAGATAAAGCGTGGGCCGGCGCCGGCCCGGGCCACGAGATCGGCAGGCCATATATCCGTGGGCCAGGGCGTAGGCGATAGGAGAACAGCGGGGTTTTTTAGTGGGTAGTCGGATGGTGGAACATCTTTTCCGGAGTCCCTTATATCCCTCGGTCCCCCCGTCAAGAGAGGTTTTTCCCCGAGACCGAAAAAAATAGAAGGGTTTAATTTTTAATTTTTTGTTAAATACCCGTGCGAAGCTGGGACGGGCTGCTAGTCTTATATAAAGTTGATGTTACTAATTTATTTCGCATCTTGATCTTCATGTTGTTAACTTGACTGAATATCCTTTCACAGTCTGCGTTACTGTGTGGAAGACATAAATCGTCTAAAGCAAACTTCAATAGAGTTTTGCAGTCGATTGTATCTCGACATGGAGAAAGCTTTGGATCTATTTGGCGAAAGCAGAAAAGGTTAGAATATGTTTTTCCAAAATTCGTGAGTTTTCCCGGTGTCGATGACAAAGGTCGAAAATTTGTTGACATCTGGTAAAAGTTGCCATTCGTCATCGATTTTTTGGAAGTCAATTTCAATTTTGACAATTCGTGGTAGTTTCTGGATTTCTGCTCTTTAGTGCTGTGGCGCGTCGCACAGCTTCTTCAGATGATAGATATTTGAGGAGTGGAAGTATTTAATTGGAAAAATCATAACGCTTCCGAATTTTCTTGCATCTTACAACTAGAAAGTCGCTGTAACGAGCATAAAATTATGCCAAAAGCACTTTCTTGTTTTGAAAAAAAATCGTGGATTGCCGTATCATTGGAAAAGGTGAAGAATGAAGCACGCAGTGGAAGCAATAAAAACGAACTTTCTCTAATAAAGTGATAATAATGAATGATATTTATTAGCAGAGTGCGACCATATCTATATCCCGAAATGTCAATAATTGTCAATTACAATTCATTATTTAGTCTTTACTAGAACTGTATGTACTAAATACTCTAACTTTACTATATGAGGCGTGTAGTTGCAAAACCCGCTATAGCAATATTTTTTTTAAACTCTTAAATTGAACTAAACCCATGCTGATTTAGTGGCATTTGATTCGAAATTTAAAATAAATGATTGAATATAATATTGGAATATATAGAATTTAGAGGCATTTGTGCAATAAAAAGTTGATAGCTATGTAGATAGTTTAATGTTTTAAAACGATATATCTTCATTTTTCCCAAAATCGTTTTAGCGGGTTTTGCAACTACACGCCTCATATATCCTTGTTTTCCAATTACAGAGCATAATGCGACTCAGTGGCGCACAATGCCGAATTATGCGTGGCTAATTGGAACATTATTTATGTCGCATGCGCTCATATTAGTATCATAACTCCATGCATGCGCTCTAGTGCTGTAATAATAATTTTGGAAAACAAGGTGTATTTCAACCACTGTTAGGTCCATGATTTCAACAAAATTCCGAAATGTCTCTTGACAATTTTGACATTCAGTTCTATCAATCAAAGTCACTCGCAGTATAAAATATTTCTATCTGTTAGCAGTGTTGCCAACTTAGCCCTTTCGGGGCTAGATCTAGCCCTTTTTCTGTCTGTTTAGCCTCCATAATTATGATTTAGCCCCTAGCCCCTAATTTAGCCCTAAATTATCATATCGCAATAAACATAATCATAGACACACCTAAGAACGAAACGAAATGAAATTTTAACAGAAAAGCGTAGCAAAAACTAAAAAACTAAACGCGCTTACTTTCATTATATATGGGGATTCCCCGTATCTACTATATCGTTCTAGTCTCCTGTTTTACATCCATTTCATTCAGTATTTGGTTTCATTCTATTTGGAATTTTGATTGTGTTATATTATGAGAATTTATGTGAAAGTAAATTTTTATGTTAGTGACAATGGACGTTCCAGCAAAAAAGAAAACTAAGTACGCACAACATTATAGAGCAGAATGGGAGAAAGAGCCATCTATATATCAGATAGCCATCTATATATCGTATAGTTATCAGATACTTAAGTACTTCCATGAATAAAATAATGACAACTTTTCTGGCAATTTCGGAGTTAGAAACTGCTGATGCGAGAGGTATTGTCAGTGCAATAGTGAAAACAATTGAAGACATTGGTTTAAAACTTCAGAATATGGTAGGGCTGGGAACCGACAATGCTAGTGTCATGGTAGGCATAAATAATGGAGTTTACCAAATATTAATACGTTTATATAATATTTGTACACAGTAGGTAATAAATTATACTAAAAATCAACTATTTCTATTAACTTTTATTAATTATTTAGCAATTTAGCCCTTATTTAAATTTTTTTGGCAAATCTAGCCCTTTTTGAGGTTCGATTTAGCCCTTAAACCTGATACTGAGTTGGCAACACTGTCTGTTAGTCTCTACTCTCTAGTAATCCCAATAATCCCATCCAATTCAAATTGTTTTTGTTATTTGTAAATAATAAATCATGTGTTGGGTGTATTATTGCGAGACAATTACAGTTTTAGATTTTTATGAATTATAACGAATTGTTTTATACTAAACTAGACAAAGTTCTGTTAAACAATGTATACCTATAGCAGAAAACAAAATGTGCATTTTATTGAAGGTGTTAAAAACCTTTGTCGCTTATGTTTGGAAGATCTTTTAGATCCTGTGCCTGTTTTCACTAATAAAGACAATCAGTGTTCGTCATTGTCTTTCAGAATCATGTTGAGTACAGGAGTAGAGGTGTGTTTTATTTAATATCTTCAAAATCTATCGTTTTTAATATTCATATTTTTGTTGTAATGAACTAAAATGAACTAGAATTTACGGTGTAAATAAATTTAGGGGCCCCGTATCAATTTCCAACCAAAAATAAATAAATTATTTGGGTCCTAAACAGCTGCACATGACAGCTCTTACGCTCTGTTGAATAAAGGGTGAGGTTTTGGCTCAGGCTTTTCCAGGGTTAGAAGCTCAGAAGACAGTCATATCTGAAAAATTAAAATTCAATTAGTAGTAACTTAAAACTTAAGTTTTAGTATGATTGAAAAATAAATACTGGGCCTTAATAATCTTGTATTCTTCTAGCTAACATATAATGAAAACTTATCCAATGAAATATGCAAGAAGTGCTTTCAAAAGGTAGAAGAGTATTACACATTTAGGAAAAAATGTCAAAGTGCATATATTAGACTGAAGTCGCATATCCAAGCATTGAAGAAAAAAACATGTGATAAAAATGAATTGAAAGAGAATAGTGATGAAGATGATTGCAGTGATGATGATAACGAACGACTGGTATTGAATTTTGAAAAGGAAGATATAGAGAATGAAAATTGTTTAAAGGGAGAAAATATATTTAGTGAAAGTATTGAGGTAAGTGCAATTTTTTTTAAATTTCAGATCCTCTGTAGTGTAGTGGTTAACACAGTCGGAACTCCTTCAGAGGTCATGGTTTCTTATCATGGATTTTATATTATCATTAAATACATACTTATGAAATTTTGCATGAAAATAACCTGTTTATAATGTGTTAATTTTGCAACATACACTCATGCAACTTTTCTGTGTCAGAAATTAACAACCATTAGTAGTAGAAGATAAAAAAAATTGGAAAATTAACCATACATTTTATTCATAATGCATAGAGGACAAACAAACATTTATTTTTCTTCACATAGACAATGTTAAGCTTATTTAATTTTCAGAGTAATCTAAAAAATTATAAAGAAGCTGACCAAATAGATGAAACTAAAGAACCCTTACGGAAACTTACAGAGGAACAGGTATTTGCTATTCAATCATAAATCTATAAGCCAAACTTGGCGATAAGACTAAAATTTTGATATTAGTATTAGGAATGTCAAATATATTTATTTATTCATCTTATTGTATGGATTAGAGTGCTGGGCCACAAAGAGGAAAGATGAAAGATTACTGTATGCAGCAGAGATGCAAATGTTGAGATGGATGAGCGGAGTAACAAAAATGGATAAAATTAGAAATGAGTATATTAAAAGTAGCACCAGTGATTGTGAAGCTGAAAAGTAATAGGTTAGCTTGATATAATGCGAAGAGAGGAGTGTCATGTAACAGCTAACAGAAGGATGCTAGAAATGAGAGTGGTTGGATACAAGAGGGGGTAGACAAAAGAAAAGATGAATGGACTGTATAAAAGATGATATCGTTAAAAAAGGTGTGAATGTTCAGATGATAGCTAATAGAGGAGAGTGGAAGGACAGGACATGTTGCAAGGGCGTCGACAGCTTATGACTAAGGGGGGGCAATGTTATGGAGAATAAAAAATATGAACGCCTGGTACAGTTACTTTCTACAATATACATTAAAGCTTGTGAATTTATTTACGTTTTGTCATGCGATGCGGATTTTATTAATAGGTAAGGAAGTCAATTGCTCACACTTTTTTCGCTTTGCGGCGAATTTTGGAATTGTGTTAGGGATAAAAACGAAAGCATAGTGTTCCATGATTTCGTTTTTATCCCTAACACAATTCCAAAATTCAGTGAGGGCTCTATACCTTGTCTTTTTGATGCGATATAGATCTAAGAGTTTATTACAGATCTCGTTGTACGTACTTGTCTCAAACGTGGGCGTTAGCACTATTTTCAATTCACGGAATATCTCTGGTGTTAGGAGGTTTAGGAGTAAATCTTTCCGTATTTGATTGTCATTTATTTCACAGATTTTACATTTTGAATCAAAAAAATCTAAATAATCGTCGATTCTATGTATATCAGGGTTGTACCTGTCTATGTTGAAGTTTTTTAGTATGGCCATTTTTTCCATAGCTTGTGTTTGGGGGTCGCTCATCACGATCCTCGACGTAGAATTGTTTTTGGAAATTGTTGGAATCAACAATTTTAGTATTTGTAATATTTGCTCTTGTTGTGTCTGTTGTGTAGACAAAAACAGAGCAAATTGTTCATCATTCATGATAACTAAATCCCATCCTCGTCGCCAATTTAATAAATTACATATTTTTAGATGACCATTTAATGACTGACTTACATATGACATACAAATATTATGAAAATAAATATGATATATAAAAAGGCTGTACAATATATCTTTATAAAATAAGGTTGTAACAGCAACGGCCCCCTCCTGACCTCCTTGGCGACGTCCTTGACATGTTGTGCTGACCTCATATAGTTAGGGATAAGGGCAGGAAGAAGAAGATTTTTATCCGTTTTTTATCCGTGCAGGGGCGGAGAAAGAGTACTAACCTCTGTGGCCGGGGTCAGCCTGTCGTAAAACGCGACAAAACAGGCCCTAGCTTAGCTACGTGGTAGGGCCTCAAGCCCGTCTGGATGGCGACCACCTTTGGTTTTAAGTATGCCGCCATAATAACCTTGTGTTGTGTTCCGGCATTAGTGACCCAAGTTCCTGTACCCTTATGGGATAGCAGCGTGTTCGCGATGCCACTGGCGTTGCAAACACCTATAGGCGACGGTAACTGCTAAATTCTAAGCGAGCTGTCAGCCTGTCTGCTGTCCTACGGAATAAAAAAAAAATAGATTGAGAATAAATAATAGGTATGAAATTCATAAAACAAAGGACAATTCACACAGCTTCATCTAGTCCCAAAGTTAGTAGTATATGCTAAGCATAGCACTTGTGTTATGGGTAATACTAACACACCGGTAAAAAGTGTTGGCGAAATCGAGTCTCCTCCATTTCCTGCGGTTTTGACGTCTAGTATCGATGTATCCCCGTCTTACGAGACTCAGTCGAGCTCGTGTGATGATAGCGAAGTGAGAGCATTGCGTCATGAATTGGCCGGATACATGTCGGAAATACGAAGCTTCCGTGAGGAAATGGCAGAGTTTAGATCGTCCTTGACTGGAATAGGTCAGAGACTTGAAAGCCTCGAGAAAAGAATTGAAGAGGTGGAAAAGCGGGATTCGAATTCGGGAAACAAGGAGTTGTTAGCGCTGGAAGATACGGTGGAACGACTGAAGCTCGAACTGAGCGATCGCGAACAGGACGCATTGTTAACTGATTTAGACATAGGCTGTTTCCCTGAGGATAAAGGGGAAAACGTCGTACATCAGGTTTTAGTCCTGGCAACAAAGCTGGGGGTCTCCCTGGATGAGCGTGATGTTGTGTTCGCAGAACGTACTGGACCATCAAATCGATCGGATACGCCCAGACGTCCACGGCGTATAGTGGTTCGCTTGACGCGCCGTAGCTTGCGCGACGAGATTTTGCGAGCTGCTCGGGTGCGTCGTACTCTCAATAGTACCGACATCGGCATGCCGGGTCCTACCGAACGTATATACGTTAATGAACGACTTACGAAAACCAACCGTATTTTGTTTCGTTGCGTGCGAGAGGAATGTCGGAGGAGGAACTGGAAGTACTCGTGGACTAAGAAAGGACGCGTATTTGCCAGACAAAACGACGGATCTCCGGTGCATATGTTTCGATCTGATACCGACTTATCACGTATTTTTGGGACTTCACCAATATTACCAACTTTACCAATCTGATGTTATTACATACAATAATTATTTTACGCATGCACTCAACATTATTATTACATTTTACTTAGTTAGGATTTATTCCTCTATATATTTATTGTATAAGTGTTTTTTATATCATTATTTTAAAATAAGCTTTAGTTTAAGGACCTTATCACGGCCGATTACTTTTAAATCAAATAATAATTATCTAAATACAATATATGTAATATATATTAATATAAGAATATTTTTGAACATTGTGCTACATATCCAAGCAAATACTTTTTCTCTAATGATCTATTTAAAAATTGATAACAAAATATACATAATTTTCAAAATCTACATATCCTTACTTTGTATAATATGCTTTTTGATATTTTATTTTATCTGTTTCAATGATTAAGAAATGTATAAAAATTGGTTTGATTAATGCTGGATCATTAGGTACGAACCATGACAACTTTGTAGTATCAGTATTACGGCATGACATGGACATTCTGGCAATCAATGAAACTTGGCTGAGGCCTGGCGAGGAGGGTCGCGCCCCCCATCTGTCCGGGTACAAGTTACGCCACATACCTAGACGTAAAGATATTCGCAGTCGCGGAGGCGGTGTCGGTTTTTTTATTAAGCTGGATATTAACGCTCGTACTTGGAATCACCCCGTGGACCCGCGTCATACATCCATTGAACAAATGTGGATTACCATGTCTCTCGGTGGGGTGAAGCTGCTGATTGGCACGGCTTATCGCCCTCCTTGGCTCGACGTGGACCTTTTTTTCGATGCGATAACTGATTCCATTAACTGCTATAGTAATTATGATAAATTAGTTTTGTTAGGTGACTTTAACATTGACTGCAATAATGCATTGGATACGAAATCGGGGAAATTGATTACATTTTTAAATTGTTTTAACTTAAGCCAAATAGTTTCATCTCCAACGCACTTTACTGCTACATCTCAGACACTTATAGATGTTGTGTGCTCTGATTTGCCAGCTAAGAATATTACGCTTGAGCTATTGGGATCCCTTTACGGTCATTGTCTTGTAGTCTGTGAATTCTATATAAAAAAAATTAACTCTTCACCTCAAATTATATCCTACCGACCGATTAGGGATATTCTTTTAGATAATTTTGACAGCGATTTACAGACTATAAGTTGGAACTTAATGTTGAATCATGATAACGTTAACGAAATGACTACCGCTTTTAATCAATGCGTTCTTAGTTTGTTTGATCTCCATGCTCCTGTGAAGTCTTTTGTAGCCAAAAATACTCATTCTCATCCTTGGCTTACGGACACGATCAAGACAATGATGAAATTGCGAGATAGGGCTGCATCTGATTATCACAAAACCGGATTACTAAGTAAAAAAGATTATTTTAAGAGCTTAAAACTATTAGTCAAGAGAGCTCTCTTTGCTGAAAAATCGGCTTTCTTTAAACATAATATTGCCAATAAAATAAATGATCCCAAAGCTGTATGGAAAAATATTAAAAGCTATTTTTTACCTAAAGTTTCCACGGATTTGCCATTATTTTTCAATGATGCCAATGTTCTAAATAATCACTTTTCAAATGTACCCAACACCTTTGATACCAGTCTATCTTTGATAACGTTTTATGAAATTAATAGGTTTAGTGATGCAACGTTTCATATTCAGACAATTGATTTAGATTCCTTATTAAAAGTTATCCGTAGTCTGAAATCGAATGCTGAGGGTTCGGATGGAATAACCTTGCATATGTTTTTAATGACTCTGCCATATAGTTTAAATGTTTTACTGTCGATTATAAATTTATCAATTCAGACTTCAATTTTTCCTGATGCTTGGAAACATTCAGTCATACGTCCTTTACCAAAAAAGCCAACACCCTCAGGACTGCAAGATTTGCGCCCTATTAGTATTCTACCATGCTTGTCAAAAATTTTAGAAAGAGTTATTTGCATTCAATTAACAAATTATCTTGAACGAAGCCAAATTCTACCTGAACTCCAGTCAGGTTTTAGAAAAAAACGCAGTACTGTGACAGCCCTACTGGATGTCACGGATAATATTATATGTGCTCAAGACAAAGGCATGTGTACAGTTCTAGTTTTATTAGATTTCTCAAAAGCATTCGATTCTATAGACAGAGAACTACTAATTTCTAAATTGAATTACTATGGTTTTGATCCCCATGCAGTAAAATGGTTTAGAAGTTATTTAACTAATCGTTATCAATGTGTTTGTTTGACTCATAGTAATGGATCGAAAATAATTTCTAGAGAGTTACCTATCAACAGAGGTGTTCCACAGGGATCAATTCTGGGGCCCATCCTATTTATTTTGTATTCGGCTGATATAGTGACTCAAATTAAACATTGCAAATATCATATATATGCAGACGATACACAAATATACATTTCCTGCAAGCCATCGGATATTGAATCAGCTATCATTAAACTAAACGAAGACCTAGCTAGAATTTCTGTTTGGTCACAAAAACATTCATTGTCGCTTAACACCTTAAAGACAAAATACATTATATTTGGCAATAGGCACCAACTTCAAAACCTCAATTTATCCGTCCCAGTTACTATCATGGATGAACCGATCGAACGAGTTTACGAGGCTCGTAACTTAGGTTTGTATATCGACTGTGATTTGAGGTTTGAAAAACATGTAGCAAGCTCAGTGCAGAACTGTTTCTTCAAATTAAAAGTACTATATAAAATGAGACCATTTTTAAGCGAAGACTTGCGCATGATGTTAGTAGAATCTTTAGTTTTGTCTCGCTTGAATTATGCAGACGTTGTTTTCTGTCCCCGCCTGTTATCAAGGACAAAACGTCTCATTCAACGAGTACAAAATGCTTGCGCTAGATTTTGTTTCGATATCCCACCGAGAGAACGTGTTACTCCATATCTTAATAAACACTGGATGTTGAAAATGATGCACAGACGTAAATTACACCTGGCTTGTCTTCTTTTCGGAGTCATCAAGGACAAAGCGCCCATGTACCTATACAACAAGCTCTCTTGGATAGCAAGTCGCAGGTCCGCTGGACCGAGACAATGCGCTTTACAGTTAGCGGCACATCATCATTTTTCAGCTGCTTTCAGAGGCAGTTTTAAGTATGCCGCTTCAAAGTGCTGGAATAACATTCCCCCACCAATCAAAAACTTGACCTCTGTTAACGGGTTCAGAGATAAACTTAAACATTTTTTATTTATTCGTCAAAAACTTCAAGCAAATCAAAGAAACGATATCAGTATTATTTAATTCCAGCACCTTGAAACAATTTATTTATTTTTGAAATACTTTTTTGTTGTATTTTATTTTCGATAAGCGATATGTATATATTCATTTTTTTTTTCTTTTTTTATTACCTATTTTACATTCATTGGTTCGTCCTTATTATATTATATTAGGCACAGTCACTAACAAATTATTATATATCATATTCGTAACAAAATGAAAGTGTATTTTTACATATACATATTCTCTGTGTATAGTCTGCCGTGACATCATTTAAATAAGGTTCAAGCGGAAGATCGGCGCTGGCCTTATTGGCCAGCATATGCTGAGCTTGACCCTATTTTAGGACAAGCACATTATAGATAGCACATATTTTTATTGTTTCTTTGTTATAGTTATTGTTATTTTTATTACTTAAGAAACTCTTTTTGTAATTGTTCAGCTTGTTCTGAAATAAAATATTTCTTTCTTTCTTTCTTTCTTTCTAATAGATAACTAATGTAAATATATTTAAATTATACTTAAATACCCAGACAGAAGTGTGTTAGCCATAAGGCCATGGAGTTTGGCAAAAATACTGTTATCTTGTGAAATTACTGATGTTTCTACCATCAATCATCCTCATCACATTGAGTGGCAGCAGCCTTGAATGAACCTTAACCTTGACAGAAAATATGGACTAGAAACTATTATAATTCAACATGTTGCACAGGGGTGTAGCGCGGGTGACGGCCGCGGGGGCGGTAGACAATTTTGCCTACCTTTTATTTAGGTATTTCAATTTAATGCATACCATATCTATACTAATATTATAAAGAAGTAAAGTTTGTGTGTTTGTGACGTTGTAGAGGGTAACATTTCAAGCACAATAAACCATGGGGAATCCCCGCAAGTCAAAATAGACTGTGTGGCCCGCAGTCGCTACAAAATATTATTATTTATTGTGAAATTTTGCCGCCCCCTAAAAAGTTCCGCCCGGGGCGGACTGCTCCTGCCGCCCCAACTACGCTACACCACTGATGTTGGACCAACCTCATCTGCTGAGGTTAACTTATGCTATATCTTCAATTTGCTGTTCCAGACGCAACCAGAAGTAACAGCTTCAGTATTAGCTGCACCTGGAGCCACAGAGGAGGAAGATAACAAGCCTGATTTAGAGATATCTTCATTTTTGTCATCAATTTTGCTAGAGTTAGGAGTACTAAAGAAATATGGTGACTGTTTAGAGTTGACAGAAAATGGAGTTATGTCTTTTGAGTTGGAGATGAATGAGGGAAACATACTAAATCTGGAAATAGTTGAAGAAGTGGAGGTAAATGTTATTATGCTAGTCACAGAGCAATGACCAAAAGATCCTGCGAACCCCCAAAAGGCTCTTGAGTTTTTAGTGGGTTTGCCGCCGTGACCACCCAAGCTATCCTATGCTAACCAGTTGAGTGGTCGTAGTAGGATGAAGAGCCCCACATACCCACCTCGGCTTCCCCCTGAGTTCCAATGTGGGACTGGTAAGGTGCAGTTTTCCCTCGGGTTTATGCTATACAATAATAATAGCCTTTTTTACATAATTTTAAACTAAAAATGTATATTTAATTTCTTTGCTGTTACTGAACTGCCAAAAAGTGAGGTTAGTGGTCTTTCATACAGACTTCCTGGGATTCCAACGACCTCCGGCCGCCGTAGAGGCCGGCAGCGGGCGGCCCCTCGGGGGAGGATTTGCCGCCCGCACCATTGCCGCGAGGGTGAGGGCTGCGTGCTGTTCCGCGGCCCCAATCAATTCCTTAGGACAGACAAAGGAGAGCGCCGGGGGGACGAAACCCTGACCCTCTGGCGCTACAAACCTAGAAGAGGCCCCGCCTGGGGCACAAGATCGGCTGGCCACATATCCGTAGTCTCAGGCTTAGGCGATAGAAGAACAGCGGGGTTTTTAGAGGGTAGTCGGATGGCCAAATATCATTCCCGGAGTCCCACATATCCCTTGGTCCACCTGGGCTGGGAACCTGTTAAGAATAAAGCTTTCCCTGAGACAAAAAAAGACTTCCTGGGGTAATAAGGGGTGGTTGCTCCTTTTTTCTAGCTGTGGTCCCTAGTTAAAAATTTTTTTGAAAAACACTTTTGTATGTATGTTTTGGTATCCATTTTTGCATGGTCTTCCAGTCTTTCCTGCCCTAATCTATGACCACTCTTCAACATATCTTTCCTATTTTTGTCTATCAATTTTAAATTAATTTGCCATCTTAGTTTTGCTTATACTAAAGTTTATTTTTTATGTCTTATTTTTTGAAAAAGAAATGTTTAATATTTATTCCTAATAGTGTTTGTGTTATGGTACTAGATAAAATATATTTTTTTTCTAAAATTAATACATAGATTCCCATGCTTGGTATGGAAATTGAAACCATGACCTCGCAGGTGCAGGCATCATGAGACATCCAGTATTTTCTCATGACTGGGTGATATATATCACTATATTTGGGAGCATAATGCACATTGTTCGTTAGGCAAATCCAGACTGATATATTTTCAAAATACTTGATTGACTCCAGAGATTTTATATTATTCACCAGTAATATAAGTAGTTATAGTAAAAATTTTATGTTACATGGTATGTTTGTATGTATACTTACTAATGTGACTTTTAGGAAGCAAATCCTGTGCCAGTAGAGAGTGTCTTAGCTGAAGAAAAAGCGTCCAACCCTGAGCCAGAAGAAGAAAGTTTTGTCATTGAGTATGCTGCGAGTGTTGCAAATTTTAAAGAAGATCTCCCAGATGGCAATGTGACAGTTCTAAACGATATAGAGTAATTTGTTGATTCTTTATTATTATTTCTTGTTCATTTTGGTTGATTAGTTTGTGTCATCGTCACCATTCAAGTAATTGATTTCGCTTGCATCGTAGCCTTCATTTGGGACCCTTTTATTGAGGTTGCCTAATGCAGACCCCCATCGCTTGGAGCTTTGCGTCGGGGTTGTGTGGGACTCTCACACTTGACAAGGCGACACTCGTCGCTGGTAGACCCACTAAAATTACCTTCGTGTTCCTTAATTGAGAAACTAGTGTTATACACACTTGCAACGAAGCCCATCTGTGATTCTTTTCTTGTTCTTTGGTCCCATTGTCTTATCCATCTAAATCCTTAGTTCCCAAAGTGGTCCAGGTGAACCCCCAGGGGTCCACGGGAGACTCGACGGGGGTCTATGTTGGCGTGACAAAAAATGGGGTATACGAAAATTTATTTGCTTTTGATAGTGAAGAACTAAAACGTTGGCTTGACTTCATCTATCAATGTAGGCAAATAATATTTTAAGAAGCTCAGCGACTTTTACTTGTAAAAAGTTGCATATTCAGTACAAAACGTGTCGAAACTTGCAAAGAAATACGATTTGTGGTGTGTGTGTGCTTGCAATCATGCATAAACTTGTTTGATTCTTCACCAATATAAATACGAATGCCAAGGATAAAATAAACGTTACTCATTTGTTTCCGGACTTTCGAAAAGAAAAGCGAATGACGATGTTAGTGTTTGCCGACGTGTCAGAAAAAGTAAGTATTTATCTGGCTATTTGTTATACATTCTTTTGTTTTATGTTGTAATAAGTATATTTGTTATCTTTACGTGTGATAGGTACGTAATAAAAATTAAATACGAATGAACAGAATCATTAATAGATACTTCCATAAAAGAACAGAAAGCCGAGAAAGGTTAAACATTTTGTCCCTACTTTATTAGTAATTTTTTTTTTACCCGACTGTGTTCTTGTTCACTAAAGGAGAGATATTATGATTGACTTGCGTTATTGTAAATACATATTTTAGGTTCATAATGCTAAATGACTTAATTAAAAATATTTTCATAAATTGTACGCGTCTTTACGTACCCGTAACATGCATCAAAGTAATAAATAAATAATTAAAATCCCAGATTTTTTATATTAAAATATTATTTAATAGTATTTTCTATCAAATTTACAGAAATATATCAAAATATATTTATGAAAAAATGTTTTATATTACATTAAAATCAGTTCAACCATATTAATAAAACTACAATGGATTAAGATCCATAATAGAGTTTTATGAAGCGATTTAGTACTTTTAATAATTAGAATTAGTTTGCTGTCCGTACTTTGTTTATTTCATTCCAATAATTAATTAGGCAATCCTATTCTGTTAAAATAGCCATATCTTGTTGAGTAAGACCGCCTTATGATTAAATTAAAACAAAGTTTTATTTTATTTATAGGTAGGTAACTGATACGAAATATGGCTGAATCTAAGAAGAAATGTCGACAGTAGTGTTGATTATTTAAAATTTGGTTTTCATCTATCAAAGACAGACAAGCGATTGCCCATATGCCTTTTACGCAACAAAGTTTTGAGGAATGACTATGAAACCGTCAAAGCTTGAAAATCATCTAAGAAGGTCATCCTGATGAAATAGGTAAAGATTTGAAATATTTTCAAGCATTGAAGGAAAAATATGAAAACAGACCTACCGTGCACAGTTTGCTTTAACATCTGAAATTAACGATGATGGCTTCCGGGGCATCTTACATTATCTCATTACTTATAGCGAATTCTGGAAAACCTCACACCATTGAAGAACAGTTAATTTTACCCGTTGTTGAAGAGGTTTTAAAAACTGTTTTGCACAAATCTCCATTTGATATACTCAAAAGATTTCCTTTGAGTAACAACACTGTACAAAGACGTATTGATAAGTACTGCCACATCACAAACATATAACATTGAAAATAAACTATTTAATTTATGGGCTGATGCATGTGACAATAATAGCGTACGTAACATTGGCAATTCATCGGCTCGAAGATGTAATACAATAATTAATTTAGAAAAAGAAATAAAAAAGAAGAAAAAAGAAGTTATCTGAATAATTTATTTCGAAATTTGTGCTTTTTATATATGACTAGCTGACCCGGCAAACGTTGTTCTGCCATATAAATAATAAAATGTCAAAAAATTTAAAAAAAAAATTTGGGGGTGGGTCACCCCTAACATTTAGGGGGATGAAAAATAGATGTTGGCCGATTCTCAGACCTACTCAATATGCTCACAAAATTTCATGAGGATCGGTCAAGCCGTTTCGGAGGAGTATGGCAACGAAAACTGTGACACGAGAATTTTATATATTAGATTTGGCCAGGGTTCGTCGATCAATCAGAAGCGTTAAAATGTAAACAAATGAAGATATTTGTACCCGAGACTAATTCTTTGAAATTAAACATTTCATCCATGCCTTGATAAGAGACTATCAATTCTACGAAATTTGGTTGAGCCCTCGTCCCGCACAGCCGCCTCCGCAGGCGATGTTGATATACGCATTTGCAGCGTTCTCCCGTCATTCTTGGCTAGGCCGTCGCGCTGTGAGCATGTGGTCGCGTTGTCGATATATGTACGCTGTTATCGAAGTCTCTTCCGAGAAATGTAATGAGGTTGAGGGCGATGCTTCGTGGATAAGTACATTTGCGACGTGGCCGACGATGGTGTATGATGACTTTTCAGAGCTAATTCTTTTCCCTGTTCCTTATCAATATTATACGGTGGCTACAAGAGTAATTCCAGAGGTAACTGCAATTCACTGTGTCATCCACCGATAACACCTAGTAGCGAAAAATTTGAGTGATAGATTGTACCAATCACTTCAATTTGTGATTAATGCAGTTAACAAAATAAGAAGCAATGCGCTGAATACGCGTTTATTTCCACAATTGTGCGATGAAAATGATGAAGACTTCCAACGATTGCTCTTACATACTGAAGTACGCTGGTTGTCGAAAGGTGCATGTTTAACGAGACTAGTCACTTTTTGAATCAGTTTTAGAGTTTCTGGAAAGTAAAGATCCAGATTTAAAAGAAAACCTGATTAGTTTGAAAGCAAACATCGTGTATTTGACAGATTTGTTCAAAAATTTTAATGACATTAACTTACAATTACAAGGGGACAACCTCAATTTAATAAAAACAAAGGGTGTAATTTTAGCTTTTCTTGGAAAATTGAAATTTATGAAGCAAAATATAAAGGTAGATTTATATTTATCGGACGTGTCGTGTCGTGACGCGTCAGAAGCATATCGGTTTCATACATTTAATATGGTAAGGGACACATTTGTATGTCGTGACGCGTTCTGTCGTCGGTCCTAAATATATGAAACCATATGCTTCTGACGCGTCACGACACGATACGTCAGACAAATATAAATCCACCTTAAGTCGATGCAAATTTTCCCAATTTCCAAACTTGTCGCAGGTAGAAGAATGCCTTGATGAGGATATTCAGACATACGTTCAACATTTAATTGCCCTGCAGGATAACTTTAAAATCAGATTTGAAAATATTCTGACGATGGAAATACCACCATGGATCCTAGGTCCATCTGATGAAACGGAAGTGGAGAATGTGCTATTACATGAGGAGCTACTCAAGCTTAGCACTAATGAGGAACTACTCAAGCTTAGTACTATTAAGGAGCTGAAATTTAAAAGAGGGTATCACACATTTTGGCTGCAGGCAGAAATACCCGAAAAATATCCTGGACTGTGGGTAATTGCGAGAAAGCTTTTGATAGCGTTTCCCTAGTCATATCTTGTCGAAAAAAGTTTTAGTTTCGTTACACATCTTATAACAAAAAAAGGAGCAAATTGAATATTACGGTACGGGGAGATTTGCGGTTACAAAACTGAAGCTAAATATTAATTATTTGCTGTCAACCCATCAAGTACATCCCTCCCGTTAAAATTATGACTATTTTGTGATTGTCATTAGAAGTTACGTTACGTTATTAATGTTTAATTATATTGCGACTGTTATCGTATTACAATGTAATATGATAACAATATAATTAATAGTGTAATAATTAAATATTTGAATAAATACAACACAAAAAATGTATTATTTTTCTTTTTGCCACTCCGAATGGGGAGTTTTCTCTCTTATCCGTGCAGGGGCGGAGAAAGAATACTACAACCTCTGCGACCGGGATCGGCTTGTCGTAAAAGGCGACAAAACAACCCACCTTAGCTACGTGGTAGGACTTCAAGCCCGTCTGGATGGCGACCACTTTTGGTCTTAAGTATGCTGCAATAATAACCTTGTGTTTCGGCATTAGTGACCCCAAGTTCCTGTGCTCTTATGGGACAGCAGCATGTTCGCGATGTCACTGGCGTTGCAAACACCCATAGGTGATGGTAACTGATCAATTGTAAGCGGGCCGTCAGCCTGTCTGCTATCCTACAGCAATAAAAAAATGAAATAAGTGAGAATTGATTGGTTCCTTATACTGTGAGTCAAAATGATGTCAAAAAAGTAAAGTTGGATGGAATCACTTGTTTTTGATTGGCCAACTTTACTTTTTGGACATCCACTCACAGCACAATTAATTAAACAATCAATTCTCACTTTTTTTCGCAAAGTATTAATTCGTGGTTGGGACTCAGCCGCAGCACAAAGTTCCATACTAAGATCTAATCTTCACATTTTTTGTTGAGTTTTGGGAATGTGATAGAAATGTAGCTGCAGGGGGTCCACCGGAACCACCTAAATTTTGGAAGTGGTCTATGAGAAAAAAAGTCTGATCTAAATGAATGAAATATTTTGAAGAAGTTTTCATTTATAGTGTGTAAATATGTATATTATATATCTACGATGGTCACAAGCCACACATCGTGTGTTAATTCCATGACGATTAGAACATTTGAATTTGACTGTACAAAACTTTGTAGTAAGAAATGGCTAATTGGCCTCTCTTGAATAGCCCAGTGGAGTTGAAAAGCGGTAAAGCGACGCTGGACCACGTGAAGGCGATATGCGCAGAGTGCAACAAGGGGTTCGCGTCTAAGAGCTCCCTGGCGCGACACCTGCGCGCGCACAGCGGCGACCGCCCCTACATTTGCGGCGTGTGTGAGAAGCGCTTCACGCAGGCCGCGGTGCTCAACAGGCATTCGCTTACACATTTGGGTAAGTTTTATTCGTGAGCATTTTACGATACGGCCACAGGGATGTCTAATAAAAGCACCCTTTTTTATATCCCGGAGAAACCAAATAATCAGTATTCCAAGCGGGACTTCGAGGGGCAGCCATTGTAGTAATATTGGAGGCACTATTCTATCGCTACGACTGTACTGCTGCCTAAAGCGGATAAAGCTCTAGTCGCCATCCAAAGGATTAATTTGTGGGGTCGTAGGATCGACGCTTGCTCTGAGCTACTGGTTTTGAAATTTAACTTAACAAAAACACAAAAAGTTAACGAATTGAGTTAATAAGTAGATTATACCACATAATGCTAGTACTTAACTACCTGGCTAAATAATAAGCTAGCATTTTATTTTATGATGAGTAAAGGTATCGTTGGAGGGATGGACGCCAGTGAAAAACAGAAAAGGTTTGCTTCGATCGCAAACGGAGGTTTTGCAACAATTCCCAAATACTTGTAAGAGGTCTTGTATGTGCAGAAACGCGACCCTTCAAGTGCGAGTGGTGCGCGAAGAGCTTCACGCAGCGCAGCGGGCTGGAGGCGCACGCGCGCCGCCACGCGCCCCCCCACCGTCGCTCGCTGCGCCTGCACAAGTGCACGCTGTGCCCCAAGGTCTTCTTGTATCCCTCAGGTATACACTGCTCGACTTGTTATATCCCAATCGTGTTTACATATTTTTGTGATTTTTATTGCTATTACCAGAATAGATTTCTTTTATTTTAGGATGAATGCGATAAATAAATGTAATATCCCAGTTTTATATTAGATTATAATTATCTGAAAAATATTTGTACGCCTTTTACAAACGCCTGTAACAAATAAATGAATCTGAATCTTGAAAACTGGGCTGGTCCATACAAATCGATAAGTATTCACTGACACTTGTGTGTGACGACCTCGGTGGCGTAACGGATAACGCACGTCGGTACGCTCGCGGAGGTCACGGGTTCGATTCCCGTCTCGCGTCTGGGTGTTTATGTACAATATGTATTTATTTACAAAAAAAAAGTATATAAGTAGTATATCAGTTGTCTAGGGCCCAAAACACAAGTGCTACTTAGTTTGGGACTAGATGACGCGGTGTGAATTGTCACAAAATATTTATTATTATTATTACTTCGTTTAGCGTAAGATTGTTTGCGTAATTTTATACCTTTAAACTGTAATTCTGCTAAATATGTCAGATTTGTGTTGTCCGGCAGTTGCCACAAGCCACTTGTTTCACGAATTCTACCTTAAACCCCGTCACTTAGGTCTGTAAACACGTTTAAAGACTCCGTTACTTGATGTGCTTGTATTATGTGAATATTAGCAGTTTATGGATATTCCGTGTGTGGTTGTGGATTCAGGCCTGAGCCGGCACATGAGCACGCACAACGGCCGCATGTACATGTGCGTGGCGTGCGAGAAGCACTTCAACGACAAGAGCTCCCTCCTCAGGCACCTCAAGTGCTGCAAGCGACGCAAGAGGTAAATATCACTGATCTCCAACACCGTTTATATGATATAAAAAGTGTGTGCATGCAATTCACATAAATTCATGCGTCTGGTGACATCGATTGTGACGTCATGGCACGCATTGCTGCCGCGTGGGCTAAATGGCGTGAAGTAACTGGTGTCATTTGTGACCCCAAGATGTCGGTAAAGTTGAAAGGACAGGTCTATAAGACCATCATTAGGCGACAGAAGCAAGAACTGCATGTCACGGAAATGAATATGCTGCGGTGGATGTGTGGAGTGACGCGGAAGGACCGCGTAAGGAACTCCCGCATTCACGGCAGTCTTCATGTCCGTGACATTGCGGATAAATTGCAGGAGTGTCGGCTCCGTTGGTACGGCCACGTTTTACGGCAACCGGATGATTACGCCTCCGCCGGGCCCCGGCAGGAGGGGTAGACCCAAAAAGCGCTGGCTTGACGTCGTAAAGGATAATATGCGTGCCAATAGACTCACTACCAGGGATGCTGAAGACCGTGCGAAGTGGAGAAGAAAAAGAAAGCGGACCCCGGGCACCAAAACGGAAGTTTAGGTTGCAACCGGGATACTACGCTTAGATGATGATGATTATGCAATTCACATAAAGCAGAATTAAAACTTCAGAAAAGTAGATTACATTTTATGAGAGCAGACGGAGATAGGAATCGCTGCATTGCATATCTGTATTTTATCTCATCCTCTCGCAGGTTAAACCCTATTCATGAATATGTTTGAGACGCAATACTGAATCTACGAGGTTTGATTCCTTAATATTACATACGGATACTGGCAAGCTAGTGAGACACGCACAGGAACACTGTATAACCTACCAAATATACGAGCTTGAAGGGTATACCTTTCTTTTTGAGGATACCCATGGGGACTGAGGACTTTATGGGGAGTGGGATGTTATGACTAATAATAGTAACTGTTTCAGGTCTGGAGGTAAAGACTAACGTGGAAGTGATGTCCGACCACCTCGCTTCTACGGCATAAACAGTGATAAATGATGCATTATCATCAAAATTATTTTTTCACGTGCAATATTAGATTAAAGACGTTTTAATTATTTAAAAAAAAAATGCTATAAATCCCATATTGACTTTTAAAGGCTTCTAGTGGCTTGCTGTTAAGGCTTTTAAAGCCATATATTCGCTTTAGAAAGAATGTATCATACGGGTATTTAGCGGTAATCAAGTTTAGCTCTTCCACTTTACATCAACATCACTCTTTCTCTGACTATATAACTTGATAATTTATCTGATCAGGCCAATCGTTCATCCGTGCAGGGGCGGAGAAAGAATACTAACCTCTGAGGCCGGGGTCGGCCAGTCATAAAGGCGACAAAACAACCCACCCCAGCTACGTGGTAGGGCCTCAAGCCCGTCTGGATAGCGACCACCTTTGGTCTTAAGTATGCTGCCATAAAACCTTGTGTTGTATTCCGGCATTAATGACCCAAGTTCCTGTACCTTTATGGAATAGAAGCGAGTTCGCGATGCCACTATCATTGCAAACACCCATAGGCGACGGTAACTGCTAAATCCTAAACGGGCTGTTAGCCTGTCTGCTGTCCTACAGCACAGCAAAAAAAAAAATGACCCCGAGCATGGTGGTTCAATACGTAATCTGTTTAAATTCTATTTTAGATGTAGCAAAATAGTTTTTATTGCTGATCTATAATAACATACTGACGGCCCATATAATAGTAAGCGGTTACCGTCGCTTATGGATGTTTGCAACGCCAGGGACACCGCTAACACTGCCGTCCGCATATAGGTACATGAATGTGGCTCACCAATGCCCGGAGCACAACACAAGCTTATTATGGCGGCATACCTACTTATACACCGGTGATTGCCATCCAGGCGGGCTTGGAGCACCACCACCTAGTAAAATAGTGTGGTTCCGGTAAGTGAGTTTCCCTTTAAAAACATCAAATTTATTAAAATCTAGCCTTTACCGGAATTTTAAAGGACGGCATAGAGAAAGAGTGATTTTAGTCAATATAAAAAAAGCTGCATTCCACTGAGTGTCGTGAATTGGCCGTCATGGAATAATAAACAGCGTTAATTAGACTAAAACAAATTTTGTTTTTATGTAATACATATCACTAAATTTAGTAAAAATAATGTTATTTTGTTATTAAATAGACACCAACGTTGTTTTTATGTTATTGTTTTTTACAATTGACCCGACTGAAATTTCAGACTGAATTCATCTGGCTTGGATTACAATACTAGCTTTAGATATATAAATTATTTTGCTATTAACATTAATCGGTTATAGGTTGATCTCGATAGTAGTTGCAGATGATTCAGTGATAGGGAAATCTAGGAAAAAAGTTTATATTAATAATTTTAATTATATAAATCTACTTAGATTTTGTCTGTTATTATATATAATATGATTAATGGTGAACGCACTCTTGTCCGCGCCGAACGAAACGAATTTTAGAATTCTGTATATGAATGATTCGGACGATTCGACGCGGACAAGTGTGCGAGGTTTCATGAGATTTCATATACAGAATTCTAAAATCCGTTTCGTTCGGCTTGGACAAGTGTGCGTTCACCATAACACACCTTTATATAGAATAATTATGATAATTAAAAGTTAACTTTGACTCGATGTTCTTTATATAAGAAGAAAAATATAATGAAGTGTAATATATAACTTAATCAATAAGTACATAATGTGATAATAAATAGCCATATATAAAAATAAAACACAATTGTTTCACTTAAACATTTTATTTGAAAAAAATTTCATCCTAGATTGAAGGCAACATGGTATTATATGTAGAATCAATGAGTAGGTGTTAAGGTGATCCGGGGCGCGTGCGCAGGCGCCGGAGGCCGCGCGAGGGTTCGCCGGCGCCCCGCCCGCCCCTGATGGCACTCTTGCTTAACGCGAAACATTCAAATCACCATCAAACCTAATATCTTCACCAAATATATATACGCCACCGCAGTGCAACTTACATGGAATGCCTTTTCACTTATACATTAAAATTATACATATAAAAAGCATACTGTTAGAGGTATTAAGAAATAGGTTAGGCCAAACAGGCATCGGGGGCGCCGTACACGACGGATTCGGTACGGATAATATCAGTTTATTGACGACGGAACTGTCGGAACGTACGATATAATTACACTCGAATCTAAATCGACTCCTATAACTATAATATAAATGATTATAAAAATAAATAAGGGAATACCCTCCCCCCCACTCGCGAAACACTTCGGTGAACACTTTTGAGCAAAATTACAATTTCACTTTTGGTTATGTTGTGAATGAGAGATGACCTCCCCACCACCAGGACTTTCATCGTATTTCCAAAATTATTCAGTGATCAATATTTTTAAGCATTTGTGACTACAAAATGAGTTTATTCCAGTACTTATTACATTAATATGAACTTTTTTGACATCAAAAAATATTTCAAGTCTCGTGTTTGGAGAGTAATGAGACAAAAGCCCTATAACATCGACCGCTCACCGCTCACTGCCTGCAATAGCAATGCAACAATCGAAGTGTTTTCCAGTCCCCGGCAGCGTCTACATTTATTTCCATCCCAAGATACATACAACCGCATATATCACTAAAATAATTCAACAGACAACTAAAAGAAACTTTAACCTATCATTTTAAAATGCTGATTAACACCCGAGCACACTGCGCTACGGCTCGCATTTATATACCAAAAATATAATATAATCAAAAATTTAAATAATTATGTGCTGTTATTTCTGTTAAATTAATAGGAAGCGTTTAAACCCCCATTAGATGTAATATATATGTATATATATAATTTATTCTTTTAAATAATACAAGTAGAATGTGATTCATTCATGTTATACAATAGTCGATTATAGCACATGGTCTACAATAAAATTACTATTAAGTAATAATCAATATTTACATTTATCGTATGGACTACTAGAGTTCACTGAGATTATAAACAAACCAGGGTGGGTCATCAAAGTACACATTGCATTGCTCGAAACAGCAAAAGTAGATTTTTATCAAATATATTTGACATTAACATACACATTGACGTGATTTGACATGTGTCAGTGGTACGATCTGTCAATGTCAAGTACGAGCGGACACATGTGTCGCTACTAGTTTTTACTGTCATATACCATGAAAAAGAAAAAGTTTTTATCTAAAGATGATTAAGATAGTTCCCAACTGGTTCATTTAAATCTCGCGGACTCGCCTTTCTTTCGACGCCTCGCACGTCCGCCGCGTCGCTAACTCACACGGATAAATAGTATGTTTTGAAATCTTCAATCATAATTAAATACTGATTACAGTAAAAAAATAGTATTTTTTCGTATTTTATTTTTTATAATTTTTACATACTTTTAAGATAGTTTATAAAACTAGTTTATGTATATAAAAATATATTATCAAAATTAAGCGCCCTGTGGTTGATTAGTTACCACATCGTGAAATGTCTTGTTTACATTTGGCAGTTTCTCAACACCTATATCGACTGGGGTTAACATTTTATTTACTCCAACATTTTAAACATTCACCTTACATCAATATACTGTATACACTACACTACAAAACTTATACATTAGGCGATATTTGAAATACTTTTCTCAAACGAAACCTTTTTTCATGAGATGAAACATTTTTAAATAGTTTAAATTAAAAATACGTACTATAGAAAATAGTTTGTGACAATATATCTGAATTAAATGTTTTTGCCTGCATGTTATTACGAAGTTAAATCAACTTCAATAACTTTAATTTATTGCATCATTAGAAAGGTAGAACGAATGCTATTAATATAAAGGGGTTATATTTACAGTTATATATTTAAGATAATTGTACCATCTCATGAAATCGTTCCCCGAAGAGGGTTCCGCACAAGTCATACTATTTACCCATGTCCCGTGTGTGTTCGTGTGGCGGTGCGTGGTGTGGCGCTTACATGTTCTCGAACTGGTCGACGCGCCGCTTGGTGTTGCCCTTGCGGATCTCGCGCAGCGTCTTGTACTTGTCCCTGCCCTGGCGCACGTTCTCGCGGTGGATCTTGTCCATGGCGGTCTCCTTGGTCTCGTCGCGCGATTGCGCCAAATCGTTCTTCAGCGCCTGAAAGTGATAGAACCATTTAATAAATATGCTTAGTTATTTATTTTCATATATGAGAAAACTTACTTATCATAGATTTCGTTATTGCATCGGAACAGGCACACATCGGCGCGTCGCGGTGCTTACGAATTGTGCGCACGACAAAAACTACGTCTCTCTCGCTGGTTGGTATATATATGTTTTCGCAAAATTATAGCACTTTAATGTAACCTAGCATTGGTGGGTCGAAAAAGACCTACCACGCACTGACGGAAAACGCACCAGATGAAAGTTTATGATTTATCTGTCGCAAATAACGAAAGCATGACTTAATTGTGTAGTGGTGGTGGTATACCTTGAGCTGGTTGTGGAGGCGCTCGTTCTTCTCGGCAAGGGTACGCCTGTCGTTGACGGGGTCGACGAGGTCGTCGGGGGCTTTGGCCAGCTCGCCGCCGCCCGTCTCCGAGCCGGCGTCCGAGCCACCGTCACCTTCGCCGTTGTTCTCGCCGCCGGCCTCGGACACGTGGTGGTGCGATGGCGTCGTTGCGGCCGCCAACAACGCAGCAGCCTCGTCCTAAAACAGCGTTACGAGCTAAGTTAAAGCTTAGAGATGCAACCGAGATTAATATGAAACAAATACGTATAAAATATTCGTCCGCAATCCAGAGACACTAAAAGATGGATGGAACAACATTGTATGCGAAGGAGCAAACATATATTTATTATATATTACCGATAGTTACCCGAAAACATAAAGAAAAAACATTAATATTCATAAAAGAAAACTTAAGAAATATAATATTTTATTTTATAGCCTATATTATGTTCTGTAGAGAAAATGAACTATTCAAATACATTAATGCTTGAGAAAAAAAAAATTTAGAGGGGTCAAGCGAAGATAAGATGTAAACTTGAGATCTAAGTGATTACGAAAGTATGTGCCAACGGTATACCTGCTTGCGCCTGGCCTCCTCGACCTCCTCCTGCAGGCGGCGAGTCTCCGTGTCCTTCTCCTCGACCTCCTGTTGGATGCGCGACACCTCCTCCTGCTTCGCGCGGATCTCCTCCTCCAGTTTAGCGCGTTCCACGGCTTCCATGTTCTATACAAAAGAAAATATACTTTATTAATTAGGTGAAAAGAAAATGTTGTTGCGCACATCGGTTCAAACCGTTCGTCGTCGTAATTGGCTAAGCATGTACCGTCAGGCGCGGGCGCCACCCACTGCTGTTTGGCCGGAGCTAGCTCGGCATCGTTCGCCGCAGCACTCGTTTACCGAGTGCCATAGGTGCCACAGCGAAAGGCTGCACAGCCCACCAATTTAACCGAAAACCGCTAACGTTATTAGTTTTCTTATAATCCTTATTCTATTTGTGACACACTTCTTATCTGTATATGTGTTTCTCCTTTGTTACTCTTAAAACCTGACAAAGTGAAACACGTGACAAATGAAACCTGAAAATGTGTGTCTTTCAGTGCCTCTTTTGTTTCATATTCTTTTTTTAGTTTTAATTTATACTAGCCGTTCCCGCCCGTTTTGCAGGTCTAATAACAAAAAATTAAATCGATAAAATATGAGATATTTATTCTTAAAATTTTATTAACTTTATATTAATTTTTTTTTAAATAAAGGCCAAATGTCTAAGAAATAAAACTTTATTTTACGAAATTTAATTGAATAGTTTTGCCGTCATCCGCACACAACTGCAGACTTCTATCGTTTTATTTATATAGATCATGTTGGGTAAGAGAACTCTTAAAGCGCACACAATCTCATTGCAAAGAACATTTTGTAGTCAAAATTTTAGTTAATTTAGGTCTCAGCGTAATTTACTAGGAGTCGGCATGGCATACCTTAGTCTCCTCGAGACGAGTCATCATGTCCTGGAGCTCGTTCTGGCGCTGCTCCAGCTCCTCTTTGGCGGCCTGCAATTGCCTCAGCTGTTCTTCCAGTCGGCGAATCATGTCTTGCGCTTCCACAAGATTGGCCTGAATAAATAAAAATTCACAATCAGCTGATCCGGCAAATGTTCTGCCATATAAATTTAAAAAATTACATTCTGAATAAGGATTCCCGTAAAATCCGTTTTTAGTGTGCGTCTACATCATGAAACGAGTAAATATGCCACATTTCAAGTCACGGTGAGTGGTACTTCGCCATATATACAATATAGCGCACGCTTAATCATAAACTGACCTAACTCAAAAAACCTGTTTTTTTTTGGCAAATCGCAAAACACGTTTTGTCATTTACGACTTATCCCATATATTGACTTAAAACTAAATAGCGGTAACTCAGTGTGGGAAAGAGGTATCGAAATAAATCTTAGTTTGGTCGATAGAGGGCGTCGATACAATGCTGCCCGTTATATTATCTCACTTTAGACCTAAATCGTAATCGGTCAGTTTATGATTAAGCGTGCGATATACATAAACAAAACTAAGGGTTATACAAATTTCGGTTAGGCCATTGTGTCTTATGTCAAATTTTATTCGTACAGGGGCGGAGCAAGAATATTAGCCTCTGCGGCCGGGGTTGGCCTGTCGTACAACGCGACAAAACAACCCACACCCTAGCTACGTGGTAGAGCCTCAAGCCACCACCTTTGGTCTTAAGTATGCCGCCATAATAACCTTGTGTTGTATTCCGGCATTAGTGACCCAAGTTCCTGTACTCTTATGGGACAACAGTGTGTTCGCGATGCCACTGGCGTTGTAAACACCCATAGGCGACGGTAACTGCTAAATTCTAAGCGGGCCGTCAGCCTGTCTGCTGTCCTACAGCAATAAAAAAAAGTTACTGTTTCATTTGTGATCTCCTGGCTCTGACAAGACTAGCATGCACTGTTGGCAAAACTGATGTTATTTGTCACTAGTGAGGTCGGCACGACATACTCATCACCCCCTTACAATTTATCCTAATAAACATTTGTAATGGTCGCCCAGTGATCGAGATTCGACCATAATTTATATTATAAATAAATAATAATACTCTCATCTCAATTTGATAGCAGAGTACTATATGTATACATGTGGAAATGATATTTCTTGAACACATGAGTTTGGATGGAAGATGATGTTTTTGAATGAAACCAGAGTGAAAGGGATGACATATAAATGAAGTTGGCAGGGGGAGATGAGCTATACGACGCGCGCTCTCTTAACTTTAATTTAATTTTAATATATAGTGTAGTGTTTAAAATATATTCTGAAGTACAGAATTAAACGCACACGTCCGGTGCAACTCTCACAAAACTTGTTTTACTTTGCGAAAACCACCAACCCCACACACATATATATATAGTATTTGTGTTTATAATGTGAGTGTCAAGCGCACCATGCGTTTGGCACTCGGTGTATATCATTTTTTAATAATTTTAACTAATTTTTATATCGATTAATGATTAATATAAAAAATAGCTTTCTTCTTCTTAGTATAAAATTAAAAGTGGCAAATTTCATAGACCTCCCTCCGTCTGTGCAATTTGCGTTAAAACTGAGACACAGTTTCCGCTTTACGTATTAATATATAATAATAATAACACAATAAGCGAACCTGTGAGCGTTCCATCTCCTCCTGCATCTGCCTGAGTCTGTCTTCGTACTCCTGTTGTTTCTTCTCGGCTCTCTCGCGGGCCGCAATCTCTAATTCCAATTTTTGCCTATAATATATTAAATCATCAATTATAAAATGCTAATAATAGTTTTAAGATTGAAATTGATTTTTTTTTTAATATTAATTTCACACTATCAAAATGGTCTAAAATAGTTACATCGTGTTGCATAGAATGGCATGTGTAACATTAGAGCCATATGAGTATGGCTCCGATAAAGCAGGATCAACGAAATCCTTCAAGAGTGCAAATCTGAATACTTGTTGTCATTTATTATACTTAATTTATAAGAAACGTTAAATTTGAGCATCGCTATAAAATCGTTTAGTCCATTAACTACGCTTTAATCCCTTCATTACCAATTACATCTCTCCGTGCATCCGTGACAAACGTTTCTAATCAGTCGCTTACAAAAAGTATTTAGTGTATTTATTTTTCTAAATGGCAGCTATACACCTTTCCTACCTCGACGATTTCTGTGGCGTAACGGCAACACGACGTAATGCCTCGGAGGTCACGGGATTGATTCCCTTCCCGCGTCTGGGTGTTTGTGTATAATGTATATTTATTTACAAAAAAAAAGTATTTAAGTAGTATATCAGTCGTCTAGTACCCATAACACGAGTGCAATGCTACTTACTTTGGGATTAGATGGCGTTGTGTGAATTGTCCCTATATATTTATTTGCCTTCTCCCAGGAGTATCTTGAATCTAGATGCAAACTATAGGTTTACCTCTGTGCCTGCTTGGCGAGCTTCTCCTCGCGCGCCTGCGCCTTCATCTGCTGCACGTCGATAGTGTCGGGCTTGCGCCGGCGCATATACAGCTCGTGGTTGCCCATGCACAGCGCCAGGATGCGCTTGTTGACGCGCACGCGCGGCGCGAAGAACACGAAGTCCGGCGCCTTCTTGTCGATCGGCTTTATTATGAACTTGCGGTCATTGAAGGAGATGTTCCGGATTTCTGACCACGGAAATCCGATTTTTGGCGTCAGTCTGCAATAAATAAAACCATTCATGTACTTCATCTATACCTTCACAAATCTAATCTAAAAATCGTATTTCATTTATTTGCACTGCATTTAATCTACATATTTGTATTATTATCCTTGTTTAAAACTAAACCAAACTATAGCATACAAATTAGCTACAAATACAGGAAAAATAGTAATCTCTACAGAAGTAACTAATTTTGTATAATAAATAATGTCTAAAATTTTATTTTGAACTTATAAAATTAGATGGTAAATATAAATTAAATGAAATTTTAGCTAGTTATACAAGAAAAAATCGAGTAACTGAAACGAAAAACAAAATCATATTGGCGGTGAAAGAGAAACAGACAGAGATAGTGAGGTAAAAGAATTGCACTCACTTGTCGTCCTTCTCGTAGATGTTGAGGCCGAGCGCGTCGACGCCCAGCCACAGCTCCGTGTTCTTCTTGTTGCGGATCTCGAAATAGTTGACGCCGTACATCTCGAGGTCTTGCGCGATCTTCAAGTACTCCATCATGGCGTCCTCGCGCAGCATCCCGCGGTGCTCCTGCCACCAGTTCGTGATACTTTGCTCCCACTCCTCGCGGGACATCTAAGCGCACACAAATCAAACCCTTTAACGTCTAATTAATTAATAATAGAGCATCAATATTGAGTACTTAACTATTTATTACCCGTGCGCAATAAGTTGAGACCTGGGGGCGGTGACGCCACAGACGCATGGTTGTACTGTGCACAAAAAAATATCAGAACAAGTTTCCGTCTATGCTCTTTAGTACAAGACTTTATCCGTGCAGGGGCGGAGAAAGAATACTAACCTCTGTGGCCGGGGTCGGCCTGTCGTAAAAGGCGACAAAACAACCCATCTTAGCTACGTGGTAGGGCCTCAAGCCCGTCTGGATGGCGACCACCTTTGGTCTTAAGTATGCCGCCATAATAACCTTGTGTTGTGTTCCGGCATTAGTGACCCAAGTTCCTGTACCCTTATGGGATAGCAGCGTGTTCGCGATGCCACTAGTGTTGCTAACACCTATAGGCGACAGTAACTGCTAAATTCTAAGCGGGCTGTCAGCCTGTCTGCTGTCCTACGCAATAAAAAAATAAAAAAAAAAAAAAAAAAAAGACTAAGACACGGGAGCTTGAGGGGAAGTTACAGGGGTAGCGGGCGGAGGGTTGCATTCCAGGCTAGTCTCATCTGATTACGCACGGGTTGCAGTTAATAATAGAATAAAAGTACGTCTGTGAGTGCGTGATTGAATATACTGTGCGTATTTGATGTGTACAAGTCATTAGTTTGCGTTACCTTGTGCTGGTCGGTGACTCTCTGCGGCAGCAGGCGGTCGTTGGCGAGGAAGCCGGGCCCGTGCATGGAGGCGTTGTAGTCCCCATGGCGGGCCTGCACCGCATACGACGCAAGTAGCACCGACGTCTCCGGCGGACAGTAGATCTCGTCCGATAATATCGCGTTTTTCACCTATATCACACATTTTAATTCTATATTTAATATCAATTTTAAATAATATTTTAAAAATCAGCAGTGCTCGATGATTCGTCATAGTAACTTCTCATTAGAGGTTCATCACAGTTTCATCCGAAGCACTCACTTTGGAGACTGAGATAGTTTGGTGTAATGACCCGAAAATTGTCAGTGCTTCCAAGCACTCCGTTTAATTCAATTAATATGGGTACCCTATTTTGGGTAAATTTACCCTATTTTATGCCATTTGCCATATTTTATGGCGCCCTAGGATCTTGAATAAGCGGGCATATTCTTCTTAATTATTTTTTAAATAACAGGAAACTATTTATTGTATACCTGAAGGTAGAAGAGCTTGAGCGTAATCTCTTGGATAAGCTCATCGGCAACATCTTCAGGGTAGAATTTGGCTCGGAATTTGAACTGCAGGGGATTCTCCTTCTTGACGTCCTGTTGCATCACCTGCAAATAATACAACAAAATTATATGTAAAATTTATAATATTATACATAATTAGATAAAGTAACGTTCATTATTTTATTTATGTTGAACTTTTTGAGTAGTAACAGGTGACTTATGACTATACAACCTTTCGGAAAACTACAGGGACATTTTTATTTAGTCACAAATAAGTAGCTTCTACGGTTACTTAAACACAAAGAAGTAATGAGATTCGCTATTGCATTGATGCCTTGTTGTTTAAAATTACAATTGATTCGCTTAAATTAGCGTAGAAATTACTTTTGAAGTCAGATGTTTGCGTCTCGAATATATATACCTAGTCAGGTCATAAGTATTGTCACACAGTAAAAACTTTTCTTTTAGAATGCTGGCCACAAAAAAGTTTATTGAATTCGAATTTCGAATTGTTCATGAAAATAAAAATGTATAACTTTTAGAATTTTACTCATTTTTAAATATGGAGTGGACGCTTAAAGAAGACCGTGTTGCAGTTATTGCGTTGCATCGTTGCGGTTACGCGCCAATTCAAATTTTTAACATACTGAAAAATTTGAATATTAACAAAAGATTCGTTTATCGTACCATCAAACGATACAATGAAGACTCTAGTGTAGATGACAGGTCAAGAAGTGGTCGCCCTCAGTCTGTTAGGACTCCAGCAGTGATAAAAGCTGTGAAGGCACGAATTCAAAGAAATCCCAAACGTAAGCAGAAACTGTTGGCCCTTCAGATGGGGTTAAGCAGAACCACGGTAAAAAGGGTGTTAAATGAAGACTTAGGGCTTCGGGCATATCGAAGAAAAACAGGACATCGTTTGAATGCTCGTCTAATGGACCTGAGACTGAAGAGATGCCGCGCTTTGTTGAAGCGGTACGCGAGAAAAAAATATCGGGAAATTCTTTTTTCGGATGAAAAAATGTTTACCGTAGAAGAGAGCTACAACAAACAAAATGATAAGGTGTACGCACACAGTAGTGAAGAAACGAGCAACCGTATTCTGCGTGTCCAACGAGGTCATTTTCCATCCTCGCTCATGGTATGGTTGGGAGTTTCTTATTGGGGCTTAACAGAGGTACATTTTTGTGAGAAAGGTGTAAAAACGAATGCTGTTGTGTATCAAAATACAGTCCTGACGAACCTTGTGGAACCTGTTTCTCATACCATGTTCAATAACAGGCACTGGGTATTCCAACAAGATTCGGCGCCAGCTCATAGAGCGAAGAGCACACAAGATTGGCTGGCGGCGCGTGAAATCGACTTCATCCGGCACGAAGACTGGCCCTCCTCCAGTCCAGATTTGAATCCGTTAGATTACAAGATATGGCAAGACTTGGAGGAAAAGGCGTGCTCAAAGCCTCATCCCAATTTGGAGTCACTCAAGACATCCTTGATTAAGGCAGCCGCCGATATTGACATGGACCTCGTTCGTGCTGCGATAGACGACTGGCCGCGCAGATTGAAGGCTTGTATTCAAAATCACGGAGGTCATTTTGAATAAACTTTAATGTCATAAGAATCTATGTTTTGTTAAGTTCATTTTGGTATATGAATGGTTACATAATTAATAAACTTGTTACAATTATTTTACATTAAACATGTGACAGAATTTATGACCTGACTAGGTATATGGAACATCTTGTTTATAATTTTGTTTTCAATATTTTTATAATATATTCGATAAATGACATACATTTTCTTTCTACTATAATACAACCTGGTTAATTAAATTCTTACCCATCTGGAGAACGGTAGCGACCCTGACTTCGTGGCGTGCCGTACAAATAATCCAATGGTAGCGTTAAAAAGGCAAAAATTAATTACATTTCATCGCATGTCACTGGCATTGTCTACAAAACACGATGAAGGCTGGCTAGCCAATCTAGTCAGAGCAGTACTTAGGTGAACTATGAACGATGAGCCATTTGACAATAATTCTTTAAGGATCTAATTTCTCGATTAGAAAATCTCGTCTTTAACAATTTTATATATAAATAGAGTAATATTTTTATAATGGGAAGTCCAAATATGTATATGTAAGTTAACACAAAATTATTAAAATACATATATACATATATGTACTATGTGGTCTCTGTGGTCGTATTCCCACTCAGAGGTTATATTGAATAAAATATATAAATAAATAAAGTACCATATGCTTTCATATAATAAATTCTATATCTTCACAAGCACTATTTATGTATATAGCTTTATTATTTTTACTAGTCTAAATGAATAGCATAACAGTTTAGCAAACAATTTAAAATGTATGGATGGAATTATAGTACTAGTCGTTAGATCATTGATATAAATACTCGCTTCAACAAAGAGCAATGATCTGCCATAACAATGTCACCAAATACGCCCTCTTACAATTAAAATGTAAAACACTAGACGAAAAATAAGTCGCGATCACATTGTAATATAAGGAATTTCGTTATATTTTATCCATAATGTATTCTACGCCAAAGTTGATGGGCATTACATATTAAATGTTAGCAACAATTTTTATCATCTTTCTACGTGCATGTTTTAAATTCTCATTTCCCAAGGACCTTATATATCTTACTTAATATTAATGACGACCTCTATGGCGTAACGGCTAACGCACATCTCGGCTTCGATTCCCGTCTAGCGTCTGAGTGTTGATGCATTATATGTAGTTATTTACAAAAGAAATATATATATGTATGTAGTTCATTAGTTATCTAGTACCCATAACACAAGCGATATGAAACTTAGTTCGTGACTAGATGGCGTAGGGTGAATTGTTACAATATATTTATTTTATTTATTAAATACATTATTAATCGTTCTATGTACATAGATAAAGAATACAAATAATTTTAACGCCTTAAATTTTAAAATATTTTTCATCTTGTTCCAGCATTATTAACATAAGCAACACCGACTGACAAAATAAGAAAATTATTATTCTACTATAAATATTGTTTTCTCTTCAAAATAGAATAGAATCAAATAAGATAAAATAATAAAATAAAATTCTAATGGTATTTTCTGTTAAAGTAACCAATAACAGCCTTATCAAATATGCAGGTTAACGACCTTAAGACACCAGCGTGAGTGCCACGTACTCACACCCGAATTAGTCATATAGATATAACCTACGGGGTCTCCCAATTGCCCTCTATGATATGGTAGTTAAGAATTAATCAAGTAAAATTTTTTTAAGGATCGTTTTTATGAGGCCGCCATGTGCCATGCCTAACCCATGTAATAGCGTTGTGGTTAACAATCATACTGTATAACTCATCTGATGATATTAAGGTTATACTAGTGTAAATTCATCACATCGGGTTCGATTCCCGGTATCGGAAGTAACTTTTCTAGCAGAGTAATGCCAAAAGGCGATCCTGCGAAGCCCCCTCTAAGGCCAAGAGTGACGACCGGGGTTTTTAGTGGGTAGGACCGGCGGCCTTGGCCCCCGGTCCGCCCGAGGGGAAGTAGGCAGCCCCCTCGGGAGGTAATCCCACATACCCCACCGGCCTTCCCACGGAGGCCGGTGGAAACTGTTACAGTTTTCCTCGGTATAAAAAAAAAGTGTAAATTCATCACAAAAATTATATGTTTTACAATACCTTTTGAGGAGTGGAAATTAAGCAGGCAATTAAACTATTTAATTTCTTATTCTTATTTGAAGTATGAAAATTGGACTTAGACTTATATGGAATACTACCCCGTACATTTTTTGAAAATAAGATACTGCATTCGCCCCTGCAGGTCCCTTTATCCATATCCCTACCAGGGATAGGGCCTTCATTATTATCCAATTTGTATTATTTGTTCGGATCATTAATTTGTATTTATATTAGCTCGAAATATACCGCGGTAAGGTGAATTCAGTTTCGCCGGGTTTTGTTGCGCTTTACAGCATCTTTGTGCAGAACCGCTTCAGACGCGGCCTGACATTGCTACCCGTAAATTTAAACTATACGGCGCGAAGCACTAAAGTTAAAAGAAGTAGTTTTGTTTAGTTTTGACGCCTTTTATGACAGGCAGACCTCGGCCGCAGGGGTTAGTATTTTTACTCCACCCCTGCACGGAGATGCCACTTCTAAAAGAAAATACTCGTTATCCATCAACAATCTTATTACAGATTGGGTAACGTTCTAATATTTTTTTACTTTTTAATTTTACCTTACTTATGTATAACTACTTTGAATTCGAAGAAGTCTTAATCATTGGAACTCTTAGTTCATTATCTTAATACTCGTGTTACGTCATAACATAATTTCAATAATACGTCAGCGATAAAACAGATAAGCAATAGCTAGCAAGATAGCATTGCTGTAAAACTGACATTGAGTATGGTACATGTCCTAGAATATCTAGAGAAAATGGGCCGATGTTGTAAATTAAATTATCGTAAAATTATTGTTACTATGACTAAATTTTTAAAATACTATGTCACGCTGAAAATACATTATCATCGTGACATATAATTTATAGCAATCAATATAATTTTTTTCAATCTTTGGACTTTGTAAAACGTGTTAGAATTTATAACCATATATGTTTAAGGTATATAATATTATATACACACACTCACTGCGAACAGAAATTACTATACAACCCTTTAATCCCTAAGGGGTTATAAAACAATCATCTCCGCCAGTGAGCGCTCTACACCCACAGTTGATAAAACTATTAAAAGGGGTTTGAGCCAGAGTTCCGTGGCGCGACGGCTTTCACATGTCGGAACGCCTCTGGAGGGGGCTCACAGATTCTTTTCAATTACTTGTATAAAAAAAAGGAGTGAATCAGTTATCTTATGGCCATAACACAAACGCTTTGCTTCTCACTTCGTGGTCTAAACAACACAGCGCTGTGTGGATTGTTCCAGTATACTTATTTCTATGTATTTGCCAAACAACATCCACAAGTATACGCTTAAAAGTTTGTCCGGTAGAATTATAGTAGGTTCTTTATAGTGGACTGTAACTTCTGAAACTACGAGTATGAATCAAACGGTTACCGCTGCGCTCCTTTTCTGGCGTCCCTCCACTAAAAACTTATCTAAGAAAATCTAATGTGGAAGATCTAATAAAGAGATCGGAAGAGATTAATTACATCTTAAATGAAATCTTTGTAAGTACTTGGGGAATAAAAGACTGTACTTATCTATAACTTCCTAATCGCTGAGGTAATTGATATTCGTAAGAATTGATATTAATTCTTTTATCTATTTAACGAGCTTGAGATGAGACGTAATTTAAATTTTGTTTCAGCTATACAATAGTAAAGAGCTGTTTGTGTCATAAAGACATGGGCAGCAAAATTTTTGAACATTGAAAAAATCTATAATATTCCAACTTATGATGATTTTAAATCAAATTAACTTTGATAATAAAGATAAAATTATCATCATTGAGCTGATTATAGGCGGTTATGAACTAAATGACGCAATATTCGAAACCAAAGGACTGCTTATGAAGCACTTTCAATATTATAACATATAAGAAATCATATTAATTTTTATTGCAGTTCTTATTGTATATTTTGCGTAATTTTTAAGAAATTCAGATTTCATCTACAACGATCATTTGAAGACGGTTCTGTGAATTAAATTCGACAACTAGCAAACTGGCAAATCTAATCAACAATGAATAAAACTAGCTCATATACACTAGCCACCAAATATTCTGGCCTTACCAGATCATCAGCCCTATCGTACGCAGCTTCTTCGTCGTCATCATCAGGTGTCACAAGCTTCTTGAAGGCTGTTGTGATTATTTTAGTTGTTTTCTCCACAATTGATTCAGGCTTGGAATCAAAATTTATATTTAGTTCAAAGCAAATATTAACGATTGCTTTTTGCTGTTGTTAAATCTACTCTTATATAATTTTCGACGCACACTTGACTTTAGTGTTAATTTTTAAATTTTATTGTACATAAATTTTAAGTTTACAAGTATTTTAACCTTCAATATTTTATTAATTTCTACCAAATTTTGGCTCATGAAATAAAATAATAATAAATACCCCAATTTGGTTGTTGGTGAGCATATGGACATTGAAGATGTTATGAACTTGTTAAGGGCTGTCAGTTACAATCAATTGAGAATGTGGACAATAGTCAAAAAGAATTGATCAATTAAATAATGTGTTCTTAATAAGCATACATTAGATCATAACCTTTAAATGGGTAATATTGAAATTTTAATAATTCCTAAAAAGTTATTATTAAGTTTCAGACAATTTTCTCAATGTCATCAGCAGCAAAATGTCCGCTATTAAATCACTATTCAATATTCATATATTTCTTACATACATATACATATAATCACGCCTCTTTCCCGTAGGGGTATGCAGATACCACTTCTTTCCACTTGCTACGATCCTTACATACTTGTTTCGCTTCGTCCACTTTCATTATTCCCTTTATACATGCTCTTCGGTTTAGGGTACTCTTGACCTGGCCTTTTTTCAAGACGTCCCTAATTTGGTCCCGAAACGTCCGCCTTTTTTTTTGGTCTCGGGGAAAAACCTCTCTTGACGGGTACCCCGGCCCGAGGGGACCGAGGGATATGTGGGACTCCGGGAAAGATGTCCGACCATCAGACTACCCACTAAAAAACCCGCTGTTCTCCTATTGCCTACGCATGGGCCCACGGATATATGGCCTGCCGATCTCGTGGCCCGGGCCGGCGCCGGCCCGCCCTTTATGTTAAGGCGGGCCCCTTCTAAATTGTTGGCGCCGGGGGGTCAGGATTTCGTCCCCCGGCGCTCTCCTGGATCAACAGTTAAGGGGGGCCGCAGAACAGCACGCAGCCCTCACCCTCGCGGCAATAGTGCGGGCGGAGGGGCCGCCCGCGGCCGCCTTTTACGGCAGCCGGAGGTCGGCTGCCGGTAACTGGCTCTCCGGCGTTGGCGGGAGGAGAGTGTGGTGGTTGACTCCCGCTCCCGCTCTGCCGCCTCCTTTGCGGACATGACTGCTTCGCAGAAGGAGGCGCCAGCCGTCCATCTAGGATCGCCCCCGACCATGGACAGAACCAGAGCCGGGAGCGACAGGTTCGCGCCGATTTAGGCGACGAGGGCGCGGCGCTCCTCGCGCTACGCAGGGCACACGGCGACAGTGTGGTCCACCGTGTCCTCGTCGCCCGCGCCACAATGGTGGCACCCCGACGTCATCTCCCGCCCTATGCGACATAGGTACCTCCTGAAGCAACCGTGCCCCAAGAGGACCTGCGTCAGGCGGAAGGTCAGGGCTCCGTGGCGCCTTTCCAACCATTCAGCCAGGACGGGCCTCACCGCTTCGATGGTGGCGAGGCCCGCGCTGGGGTGCGCGAGGCGTTCCTTCCACTCCACCATGAGTACTTCGTAGAGCAGGCCCGCCCGCTTTACCTCCACTTCACGAGGCGCGGGGCGAGACCCACGCTCGGCCGCATCCCGGCGCCACTGGTACAATAGCGCCAGGACTCGGGCCTCGAAACCTCCGCCTAGGTCTACCCCTTCCAACACTTTCATTCACACTCGCCTTGTACACTTTTTTCGTCAGTCGTTCTTCATTCATTCTCTCGAAGTAATATAATATTTTTTTTACTCTTGCTAGTGGGTTGCCTGTTTTGCTCTTTTGACCTCCTGGCTTGTAAGTAAAGGCAAGGTAAGGCATACTCACTAAAAACCTCAGTCTTCACCTAGAAGGAAGAGTCTTCGTGGGGTCGCAGTCTACTTTTATTCAGAACTTGATCTAAATAAACCCATTCAACGCAACGTAGGTAGTGAATTAAACTTTTAAAAATCTACATGAAGTGTTCACATCACCGTAGCAATAGAACCGTTTGTGGTTGCGCTAACACAATTCGTGAATTTGGAAAGTTGTCAAAATAAACAGATTATTCAATGAGCAAGTTCAAACAGTGGCAGCCATTCGGACACGGGTGCACTTTCTTCTGATTATATTCATTGTGAGTTCTCACAGTTTTATGTGGCTTTCAACCATCGGTTTACAATATTCAGTGTATATAATATACACTATAAAATATAGAAATATCTAATTATTTTTTATTGCTGTAGGACAGCAGACAGGATGACGGCCCACTTAGAATTTTATAAATTTATCATTTATCGTGTATTACATTGGTTATTTATTAGCCAGACAGGATTAAAATCCACGCCATCTTTGTCGGCGGTCATAAAACATACAACAACATACATTACAACAATACTACAAACGTTTCAAGTTATATATATATATATATATATATATATATATATATATATATATATATATATATATATATATATATATATATATATATATATATATGTAAAGAGAATATCATCTCTTTAATGTTATTGTATTATGGTTAGGTTGTGTAACCAGGACATAATCCCTTTTGATTTAACGCGCTTAATGTCATGTGTCATAGAAGTGTGACACATGACATTTGCCTACAAAAAAGTAAACAATATTTACGTTATTACGTTACAGATTTGATTTAAATAATTTAATTAATAGATAGAAAAGCAAGAGTTATGAGAGACGAGTAATCAACTTTAATTGTCGTTTCTGTTATTTTTACAGGTAACGTATAATTATACGTATAAATATAACATATAATTAGTATAAAGGAATTGTAATATATGACTGTTATTTTTACAGAAACAAATTTGTTTGATTTATTCGGACCATCCAGACTGAAACAAATAAATAATATTATAAAACGACAATTTTCGTCACAAAATGAAATTGCAATTCGAGTTCAGAGCTGTGGCTTCTCCAAAGGACTGTAAAACTACAGTAGTAGCCGTAACCTCAATTATCACAGAACAAGGGGAAAAATATGTTATACCAGATGACCTCATGTATGCAGATTATCATGAAGAGTTGACAAAGACGGAGACTTTCAAAAAGGTAAAAAATTCATTAGGAAAAAGGCATGATGAGTTAAAAATATGGATAAAAATTTCAAAAGAATTAGAAAAGATATATTTAGATGATGAAGGAAATATCCAGTTTGGAGGGAAATATTTAAAACAAACACTTCAAGAGAATATTAAAGAAAACTCGAGCTTGGAAAAAATATTAGAAAAATTAATTGAAAAATCAGAAAAACACGAAGAAGAAAAAAACTTAAAACATATTGTAGATAAATTTGTATTAGAAAAATTTAATTATAAAACATCTAATGTTAGACAATGGTTACATATATTCGAAAAAGAGTGTGGAAGATTTAAAATAGAAAAAGATAAAACTAAAATAGAATTATTAAGAATATTTTTAGATGCAACTTGCCAAGATTGGTATACTTCTACTGTAATAAAAGGAGAACATGAAAACAATTGGAATACATGGAAACAGATATTAATAGAAACCTTTTCAGGTAAGGGATGGAGTAGCAGGACATATGCTCATTATTTTAAATACAAAGAAGGTTCAATAGTACAATATGCAATAAAGAAAGAACGATTATTATTAGAAATAAATAAGGACATGGACGCTGATACAATGATAGATAGAATTGCATTTGGGTTGCCAGAATTTATTAGAGAGAAGATCGCCAGAGATGAAATAGAAAATACAAAAGATTTAATAAATGAATTACAGAAGCTTGAAGGGATAATAAATAAAAAGAAAACATTTAAAAAAGAAGGTAAACCAGAACATAAATTCAGAAATGAAGAAAAGAAACCATGTATGACATGTGAAAACATGGGTAAAGGTATAAGATATCATCCAGAAGAAAAATGCTGGTTTAAACTAGAGAAAAAAGAGAAACCTAAAGCTATAGGAAGCAATTCAGTAATAGAAGTAAATTTAAATACAGAGAAAAAAAACTAATAGTCACACCATTGATCAGACTTAAGCTACTAGTTGAGAATCAGATAGAGATAATGGGAACATATGATCCAGGTTCTCAAGTATCCTTGATAAACTCGAAATGGATAAAAATAAAAGAGAATAGAGAAGATTTAAACAAGATATTCTTGAGGTCTGTCAATGGTGTGAATCAGACAAATGGATTGGTAAGAATAAGAATAAAAATATTTGATATAGAAAAAATAGTAGATATATATGTAGTTGAAAGAGAGGATTTTGAAGATTTTATAATAGGATTAGACTTAATTCCTATGTTTAAGTTGAGGTTGAATGAAAATTTAGAAATCTCACAGAAAATAGAGAAAAAGTTAGAAAAACCAGAGATAACATTAAGTGAAGTTACAAATTGTTCAATTAATTTTAATGAACACGTGGAAACAGAAGAATTTCAAACAAATATAGAACATTTAGATAAAGATAAAAAAATGAAGATAGAAAAATTGATAGATAAAAACAAATCAGTGTTTGCGAAAGACAAGTATGATATTGGGACTGTTAACGAATATGAAGCTAGAATTGACTTAATAGTGGAGAAATACTGCAGTAAAAGACCCTATAGATGTAATATAAAAGACAAAAAAGAAATAGAGAAACAAATAGCCAACTTACTAGAGAAGAATTTAATCGAAGAATCTTATAGTCCTTTTGCTGCACCCGTCACACTAGCATATAAGAAAAATGAAGGAAAGACACGTCTGTGCATAGACTTTAGAGATTTAAATAAAAACATTGTCCCTCAGGCACAACCATTCCCTTTAATAGATGATATAATAATAAGAGCCAGAAATTGTAAATACTTTACGACACTGGACATTAACTCAGCTTTTTGGTCAATACCACTAAGAATTGAGGATAGGAGGAAGACGGGATTTGTAACACAAGATGGTCACTATCAATGGACATGTCTACCGTTTGGCTTAAAAACGTCTCCAGCTATATTTCAACGAATTCTGAGTAGCATATTAAGAAAATATGGACTAACTGAATTTTCAGTGAACTATATAGACGATATCTTAATACACTCACCGACGTTTGAAGAACATCTAAATCATATTGAAAAATTATTAAATGCAATAAAAAAAGAAGGACTCAGGTTAAAATTTAAAAAGTGTACATTCGCTGCTAGTTCGGTTAGATATTTAGGACATGTAATAGGAGAAAATACGGTTAAACCGTTGAAAGACAACATAACGTCAATAAAAAATTTCCCAATTCCTACTACACAAAAGCAAATTAGACAATTTCTGGGGAAAATAAATTTTTACCATGAATATATAGAAAAGAGCTCAATATTACTAGATCCATTACATCAACTATTAAAAAAAAATGTAAAATTTATATGGACAGAGGATTGTGAAAAATCTTTCAGAAAGATAAAAGAAATGCTATGTTCCCAACCAGTGTTGGAGATATTCGACAAAGACCTTCCAATCAAGATATATACAGATGCATCACTTGAAGGTATAGGCGCAATACTAAAACAAACACAAGAGGATGGAAAAGAAAAACCTGTGGCCTACTTCTCAAAGAAACTTAATGAAACGCAAAAAAGAAAAAAAGCTATTTATCTTGAATGCTTAGCTATAAAAGAGGCAATAAAGTACTGGCAACACTGGCTGATAGGGAGATACTTCGAAATATACTCTGACCACAAACCACTGGAAAATATGAATATAAAAGCACGAACAGACGAAGAATTGGGCGATCTAAGTCACTATCTATCTCAATACGATTTTAAAATTATATACGTCCCAGGTAAAGATAATAAAGAAGCGGACTGCTTGAGTAGAAATCCTGTTCTAGAATCAAATACAGAAGAAGAGGATTTATTAAAAACGGTAAATTTTATTGAAATAGATGAAATAAAATTAGATCAGATGAATAATATACTATTACAGAATAAAAAAGAAAAATTAATAGAGAAAAACGGAATATATTATAAAAAAGTGAAGAAAAGAGAGAAAATCATATTATCAGAAAAATTCAGTATTGATTTAATTAATAAAATACACAAGGAATGGTGTCACACAGGAATAACACAAACACAAATGAAAATATGTCCATATTATACTGCTAAAAATTTAGTGAAGAATATAAAAAAAATTTGTAAAGAATGTTATATATGTATTAAGAATAAGTCAAGAGGGCAACATAAATTCGGCTCAATGTCACAATTAGGACCAGCGACCAAAGCTTTCGAAATTATGTCCATAGATACAATTGGAGGATTTGGAAGCACTAGATCAACAAAAAAATATATTCATTTACTTGTTGATCATTTCACGAGATATGCGTTCATTTCAACATCAAGAACTCAAAACGCCGCTGATTTTATAAAACTAATTCAAACTGTGTTAGACATAGAAAACATCGGAACAATCTTAACGGACCAATATCCTGGAATAAATTCGAAAGAATTTAAAGATTATTTAAAAAATAAAGGAGTGCAATTAATTTTTACTGCAATAAATGCACCATTTTCTAATGGTCTGAATGAAAGACTGAATCAGACATTAGTAAATAAAATAAGATGTAAAATAAACGAAGAGAAAAAGAATAGAGCATGGACATCGATAGCGAGAGAATGTGTGAATAAGTATAATATACTAGAACATACAATAACGGGATTTACACCAGAGTATCTATTATATGGCACAGACACCAGTAACATACCAGAAGAGTTAAAAAGAAAGAAAAACGGAGAAGACTGGATAAGAGATAAGAAATTAGCATTAGAAAGAACACAGAGATCACATAAGTATAACGAAAGTTTATTTAATAGAAACAGAAGACACCATGAATTCAACGAAGGAGATATGGTATTCATAGAGAATGGAAACAAACTCAATAGGAAAAAGCTAGAAGAACTAAGAATCGGCCCATATATAATAGAAGAAAAAATTTCAAACTCAATTTATAAAATAAAAACTGGAAAAAGAAATCAAGACACGAGTCTATTCCACGTGACAAAACTAATTCCAATGTTTGAAGTTGAAGCTGATTGAAAAATTATGCAATTTTCATATCGTGGAGGGGAGATGTAAAGAGAATATCATCTCTTTAATGTTATTGTATTATGGTTAGGTTGTGTAACCAGGACATAATCCCTTTTGATTTAACGCGCTTAATGTCATGTGTCATAGAAGTGTGACACATGACATTTGCCTACAAAAAAGTAAACAATATTTACGTTATTACGTTACAGATTTGATTTAAATAATTTAATTAATAGATAGAAAAGCAAGAGTTATGAGAGACGAGTAATCAACTTTAATTGTCGTTTCTGTTATTTTTACAGGTAACGTATAATTATACGTATAAATATAACATATAATTAGTATAAAGGAATTGTAATATATGACTGTTATTTTTACAGAAACAAATTTGTTTGATTTATTCGGACCATCCAGACTGAAACAAATAAATAATATTATATATATATATATATATTATAATTTCAATTCAGAAGCTTAAATGGGATAAGTACTGGTGCATAACCAAATAGTCTCCAAGTTAGAGAGCGATTGCAATGACTAAGATGTTGTTCAGATCTGTACCACCATACAGTTGGTACTATGAGCTTCATTGAGCAACGCCATTCGTGGGAGGCGAAAGTACGGTCGTTGACCTCCGGTATACTACACAATCAGCTGTTCTTGTTAGGATAATATGTGCAATGGTGTCGAACAATTTACATGTCAAGCCGATTGGCAGGTTCGGTGTGGTCCAAATTTGAAATACGGAGAGTAATCGCCGAGAAACGCGAATTATGGTGAAAAAACACCAATTGAGTTTTTGTTTAATAAGACGATATTGCGTTTTCAATAGCATAAAAATGTTACAAATATATTTGCAAATTATTTTTTTTTTTACATTTAGACAAGGTATAAATACAGATTGATGTTGGTGAAACTTGTAATACAGGTTAGTGAGTTCAATGAAATAGTTATTATTTTATAAACGACAGATTAGGTATAAAAAAATACAAAGCTTGGCATGTACAAGTATAAAAAGAGTATAATAATGTTCAATCCATAATGTTCACTAAACTTCAAAAATAAGTATCATGGTCGCATTGTACGACATGTGATAAGGATATAAAAATAATGAAGAAAAATAATTATATGTTTAATAGCAAGAAATAGGGTGCCTAAACGGAGTTGGGACCAGCGAGTATAAATTCCAAAGCATGCGTACGTGCTCGCCTCGACTTATTAATTCAAAGTGAAAACCTGTTGACAATCGAAGATAGTGGTGCCGCCGAACCGGCCGGGCCGTAAATGGCGACAACTTAACTTGTGTATTTCTTTCTAAATTTAAGGAAACTAGGACAAATGTACGATATTCATACAACTATCATGTAAATATTAAAAGTTATACCAAGCAACAGAATAATGTCTGCAAGTTAATTTTATAAATATTATTTTTCTATAATTATGTGCCGTTTGTTTTGCATATATTTGCCATTATTTCTTCTTCACCACTTCTTAAGTTCTCTTTGTAGATAAGAAGCAGTGTGAGCAACGTCATTTAGCTACGCATAGGTAATTAACGCGAGTTGGCCATTCACCACTTATAGTCCGCTTACATTTCCATTCATAAAATAATACGAAAAAAGTAAACGCATGAATGAGAGAAAGGGGTTACTCACGTATGGTCATATTACAAAAGTACCTATTTAAAACTCATGATGTAACTAAATTTAATTTTATACTTTCCCTTTACTATGACATCAATTAAGTTGAATTATAATGAGTTAAAATGAATAGTCATTTATTCTATGAAAATTAATGTGTGCCGAATATTTAACGCCTTTTTTAAAGTATCAATAGAACGGTGGTGCGCTTACTCATATAATTTCCAAGAACGAGAAGTATTTTTAAAATAAAGTTACTTAAGCCATTTGTTTCCTTTTGTATATTCGACAAACAGATGACGTTATTTTTAACTAAGCTGGTAATTAGCACTACATAACTATTACGGAAATACAAAAAAAGTGTAACGACATTAAATCAATTACAGTGAGTCTATTCTGATGGCTTGTAATTGGATTATTTGAAAGAAATTTTAATATTAAAATTATTTAAATTACCTGACAGCACAAAGTAGCATTCAATTTCTAAGAGGTTATCAATTTCAAAATATTTCAAGTGCGACATTGGTGTGTCTTTTGTTTCGTAGAAACTTTACGAAATTAACTAATGAATTTAAATTCTTTAAAACAAATAAGTGAAATCAGGCCAACTTTAAAAAGACTCCAAGAGACACCAACGACTGTTACTCACGCTTTTGTAAACCACAAATACTATTTGTCTTCTAAATAAAAACCCAAATATTTAAGGGGGCGTCCATAAATTACGTGAGGTGTTTTTTTTTTAATTTTCTGACCCTCGCTCCCCCCCCTGGTGAGATGTCGTGAGATTTTATTCAACCCCCTCCCCTATCCCCGAATCTCACGTGAGATTTTTCAAAATGTGGGTTTCTTACGTAAAGCGTTGGATTGTTATTGTAAAAAGAAAAAAAAAATTGCTTCGTGCTTTTATTTACGACTAGTTAAGACTAGTAATCAATATTGTTTAGAGTTTAATTATAAGTGTAATAAAAATTTTCTTTCGAACGAATTAGTGAATGATCTTAATCGTATTACGCGATTACACTCAAGATTAAATCTTAAGCATGTACAATCTGGATTAAATGGACCAAAATAGTATAATTTTTTTTTGTTTCAATCAGAAAAAAAATTGCGTGATATTTGCCGAGACCCCCCCTCTCTCCAACGTAAGATTAGATGAGATTTGACTCGACCCCCTCCCCCCCTTAAACACCTCACATAATTTATGGACGCCCCCTAAGACAATCCTTAATGATGAGATATATTGCAACAATTTACTATATATAGCTTAATTTATTTCCATTTCATTATTGCTCGTCGTTCTCTCTATGTACCGCTTCAGGCACATTAAAGGTTGCAATAAGAAATTCATCGCAGCAGAAAGAGCATGTTTGATACAAGGTTACAATTACATTACTTGGTATAGTCGCGAAACCGGAAATCTACTGCCAACTCAGTACGAGCATTAATTTATTAATTTCATACTCATTATCGCTAAAAACGTTTGTGAACAACATTTACACTGTGATAACAGTTCGTTAATTGAAATAAACATTTATGATTAGCATTATATGAACAAAAAATAATCACATTGTTAAATTGATAAAACATTTTAAGTGATGTAAATACTCGTTTAATTTTATTAGAAAATTGATATGAAATGTTCAGAATTCTTTAAAAAAAAACCATGCCACAAAGTAATGATGTATCTTTTTGATAGTGAAAACTGGTTTTGTTCTATGATATCATAGAGAAGAGGAGACTAAAATGGCAGCGCAGCAGAGGTGAGGCAAGGTCATAGGATGCGTTGGGCCACTTTCACCTGTCTGCGCCACTCCTAGCAGACTCACGTCGTGAATAATGCCATGACGTACCGGTACCCAAAAAAACATTTAAGAGTACTAAAATCAGATCTGTACATTTTGTTGCATTAATGTGTTTGAATTACAGGGAGATGTTTTTTATAATGGAACATTTTGCGAGTCCGCAACCTTTTCCAACATGTTAACAACTTCACATGTCACTTGTTGTCACAAAAATCTTTAAATGACGTTTCAAGATATTTAATCAAGACGACAAGATAAAATACCAAGATTTAACAGACTTGCTTCAATCATCAATTATCTACATAGATGGTGAATTCAAGGGCATACATGTTGGTACGCCTGTTGCAGGTCGTGATGAGGCACCTGACTCGTGTTGGTCGTGAGAACGGGGTCACGCGGGCGGACGGTCGCGCTTCGTCGGCTCGCGAACGCTGTGGCATAGGTACTAATTTTATTATACACCCGGTATTAATTGTTTTTTAAAGGTGCATCTGAGGCGCATCATATGAAATATACCTATGTTGTAATAGTCCGCCATATTCATATACCTCGCTCTCATTTTACATTTTCTATTATTATCCTAACTAATATTATAAATGCGAAAGTGAGTTTGTTTGATTGTTACGCGCTTTCACGCCTAAACCGCTGAACCAATTTTGATGATTTCGGTATAGTCATAGACAGGACCTTGGAGAAGGATATATGCTACTTTTTTTAATTCATATGGCAGAACTACGTTTGCCGGGTTAGGAGGAAATGTAAGAAATGTTACGGTAATATAGTATATTACAAACTATGAAACAGTTAAAATGCTTAAATTATTTTCTCAACTTTCCGGTCAATAAACGTTTTCCGACATATGTTAGAGAGAGAAAGATAAAAAACAAACACTCGATGCCTCATCGAGATAAGGAACAGATAGCGTCAACTCTATCAAATAGCGGAATATTCATTTTAAAGTGTGAGAGCATGCAACCTACATACTGTATGATATACCAGAAAAAAAGTGCAAATGGTATATATAATTTGCGAACTATACAAATATTTCCAGTGAATGTTGTTACTTGCAAATAATACATTTTTGCAGCAACGACCGGACCCACGGGTAGAATAGCATGCGACTACGATTAATAAATTAATGCGAAATATGTACTAGTTTGCATGGCGTAACTTTGCATTCCAATAATGGTAAAGCAGGCATTTTAACTCATTAACCTGTAACAACTTTCTTGCGAGCAAACTTGAATCAATCCCCATTATGGACGCTTTAAAGTCTTTAAGTATACAATATATTAAAAATATCCTGGGGTCAACAGGTATTAGACAACGTGCAGTTTTACGTAATATAAAAGGTATATCTTCTTCTTAGTCGAATTCTTTATTACTGAAGGTCGTGTCCTTGAAAATCAACCGTGGCCTGCCTCGTAAGCGGTTTCCACTTCGTCCGGTTCTCAGCTTCTCGAATAGCGGTTGCTACATATTGGAAGTCCAGTGAGGGCGGTTACCTGGTCACACCAGCGCCTAGGTAATCGGCCACGGGGTCGCTTACCTTCCACCTTGCTCATCACGATCAGCTTATCCAAGTTATCCGGCTGTCGTCAGGCAATGTGACCAAAGTACCTACCCAAGAATCTTCTGATAACAAATTGTTGATAGCTTGACTTTAATGCGAAGCTGGCTGGTATAATATATAACACAGCCCATAACGACCCACTGCCGGGCTCGCGCCTCCTCCTAGACGGGATGGAAAGTTATGCTGGTCCAAGGCGGATTGGCGGTATGTTCCTTAACCGTCGATACATGTCAATTAAGTGTTGCATGCTACCGTGGGATTCAAGCCTGGGATCTTTAGGTTGGTCTATCAGATACCTCAAGCTAACAGGTACCATATATAACACATATCTCTGTGTATATGTATATAACTCCGTGATTCGAAACGTCCTTCAAGGCTAAAAACAAAACGATTAAGTAACAATTTCAATTCAACTCTTGGTTATCTAGTAGATAACATTCCGGTCGTGTAGAACGCTGCCTTACGTCACGGCGAAATACTTCGAGGCACTATGGATTCAGGCGTTCCGTGCTCTAGGACCGTTTGGCTACCTCCAAATGAAATGTCTGGTCACGTTATATCCGGCAAATTATGAAACACAATATTCTTTATGATTTTGCAAAAATATTGCATTTGCAAAAGGGTTTAAATACTTCAAATTCATCAGTCTATTTCTATTAAAGTTAGCTTTCTTAGCTGCTAATTTCAAAAAGAAAAGAAATTTGATATCAAATCTATTTATTATACAGACGACCATAGCCATAATGTATTATTTTAAATTCATTGTTGAAATTTAACCGCGCATGGTGGGGGGGACCAACTGAAAACCAGCGCTATAATTATTACGTAAATAAAAAATGCTGACTTGGCAACCCTGTTACACGCTATTAATAATCAGATGTACAAATTTACTACAAATAATGTAATATATCTGTAATTGTTTTCTATATTTATATAATTTAAACGTGTGTAGCAATTAAAGATGTTTATGTTTTGTTATTGAATTTTAGATTTAATCTCAACGGAATCAATCGGGTAAAGACGTAATAAAGGCATTGGCAGCGCGTTAGTTATTAGACTGGAGTTTAAAAAAATTAGTGAATAATCATATATAGATATTGAATTGTCGATTACGTTATTAAATCGATTTCATATCAATAATACGGACACAAAAGCGTCCGTTTATCGTATACGTGCGTATAAACTTCATGCTAATCAAAAATACGTTATTACAGTTGCATAATACGAAACAGTTACGCGAGCTGTGTTAGGTTCAACTGAGAATCATAACGGAGATAATAATATACATACATAATATATGTATATACATTTAATCATCTTAACGGACACAGCTGCATTTGTCGAACGACGCAAGAAATATTTGACGTCACGTGTAAAGAGTGTCGTTGAAAACAACATACCGTGAACAGTGGAGCAACAATGCACTAATTGCATTCAGCTTCGAAATGTGTAACACGAAATATGTTTTATCAATAGATATAGATAGATATATTTAAAAATAATTTAAGATATATTTAAAAATAATTTTATCGTAATTATCAGACGAACGGAAATGTGTTTAGTTAATAATGAGGCTTCATTGCAAAACTAACCATAAATCAAACAAGATTGAATATTATATAAAATCCATTTTATTACATATGGAGCAAATTTTGTGTCTGTGCCCAACAATATATTTAATGTAAGCAATTTTTATCACTATAAAACATAAAAAACGTATTAGAAATAAGAACAATTTATATATAAATCATTTTTTGCTTCATCTATGATCTCACCCGCATGTGGGCTTTATTTATTTGCAACATGGCAGCAACAACTTGTATAAACAATTACAACATTTATGAACGACCGTTATAATACTAAGGACGACAAATTGGTAGAAAAAAGGGGACACATTTTTAACGAATCAATAAACTTCTTATTTTATAGATATTACCAATTATTTTGATATATATTGGATTCATTCTAAATAAAGTAATGAAAAAGGAGATTGAATGAGTAAAATCATATCAATCTAAAAATGTAAGTATAATGTCAGAATATCATTTTAGGTAGTTTTATTGTTAATCACCAACATCGTATTACTAATATAATGAATGACTCAGTTCATATTTGATTTAGTCTTTTGTATCGGATGTAATACAGCTGTATGATTTCATTCGTGAATAATATGGTAGAAATTTTATCGTTATCATAAATGTACCTAATTTGATATATCCTTTACGTATGTATTTACGAAATATACACATCTTGCACATTTACTGTTGCCTTCATGTCTATAATGTTGGGATTAAGCTACAAGAGATGCGCTTGTTCAATCATTTACGACACTCAGCTATATAAGAGGAGAATAGTCATAAAGGTCTCACCAACAGGGATGTATTATGGCGGAAACCAAATTGGAAAGTAAAAAATGCAAATTTGAGTGCTTCGAGGTGCAAAATTATTAATACATTTGGCTTATTATAATTTGATGACACAATTTATAAAACATATAAAATCCTACCCAATGGTGTCTGGAATGTTGGTAATATTGAAATTAGCATTAGCATCAGCATCTATGTGAGAATCACAAGTTGTATTATAGCTTTGATGGGCCACTTTGAAACTTTCCAAATAGCATGTGCAAGTACAATTGCGGCTCATAAAAGTGAAGAAAATATAACCGGCACACATCTGGTATATTCGTCATGCTCAGATGATATAACGACTGTAATCAACTTTTTGTATTTTAAATTTCGTAATAGTCCCAGATAATGTCGCACAATCTCACGAATGTCGGATCACATAATCATTGAACATGCTAAAGGTGGATTTTTATAGGTGGACTTACCATGGGCAAGATTTGGCCCAGAATCCCACTACTCCATATTATTGTAAACGTTCACAGGCGATGGTAAGAAATTAACATCAGGCCTGTTGCACTCCACCGATAACGAATAAATAGTACTTAGGGAATAAACAGGGGTAGACAATGTTACAGGTAAATCTTCTGTATCTGAGATTTAAAATTCAGAAAATAAGACATTTATTAATTTTCTTCTTAATAGAATTTTTGCTTATATTTAAAACTATACCCTTTAAATCTGATTCAATTTCTACCAATGGTTTAATTCAAGTCTTCGCAGACAATATAACAAGTGTTCCATTAGCACCAACATGATCGTGTGCTTTCATCGATCAAAAAGCAACCCAACTGTCCGTTGATAATGCCCAAATAATTACAAATCGATGTTAGTCGGCGGTCTATAAATGCGTCGTTATATCACGTATCGTTCTTATTTGCAGTAGTCATTCATGGCTCGGATTCCGGTTCTCGGAGCGAAGGCAAAATACCACGCTACGACCATCTTTTTATGTATTACTCAGAACATAACACTTTTAGGGTTATAGTATCTAGCATGTACTAAGAGTCATATAAAGGAAAACTGTTAAAAAGTAATACCATTGTTATGAGATAAACAAGTCTAGTAATAACAAGCTAGTTTGCTAAAAGTTCAGTTATAACTACTTTTTGTGACGGTTTTAGTAATGAATATATTTCATATTTTTCACTTAACACCCATAGGTAAACTGCTACAATGTATACGCTACATGAAACTATGTAAAAGGAAATCATGTACGTGTATTTTTACTTTATAACTTTAAAATATGACATCACTGTAAAGGTCACCGTCGTAAAATGACGAATCAGTCATTTATCTAATGTTTATAAGCTAATAACTTCGCAAAGTGACACAGAGAGAAACGTGCCCCTTGTACATGTTTCCAATGTAGATAGCGCAAACCTGTTTAAAGCGGTATTATTTAATTAGTCATAAACAACTTAGATGTACATACATATGGTTGTACGAGTAGAAAACTGTTGATATTGAGTATGGGTGGATAATAATTGTGCTATTAATTCAATTAGCCGCGTGGTCACCGCTGGAAATTACAATAAGTCTAGTACTTTCCGAGGGAGTCGAAAAAGTGACTTATGTCATTTTAAAGATTACAAAAAATTATAAAGTTTCAACTCTCAGGGATGGTGCTAAAGAGTAATAACTAATGAACAAATTCAGCTGCTTTTAATTCACTTCTAGTGCCTTCTTGGGAAAAACGAGGAACAACAGTCGACCCGGGATGTACAAGATTTAGATGCAAACGGGACTAACTTAGATATTTACAATGACATAGTAAGTCTCTAAAATAAAATATAGACTGAAATGTGCTGCATACACACAACTAAATGCATATGATTAGAACTATATATGCCAACAAATTTCAAAATGGCAACGTTTGGGTACATAAAGTTTAATCGAAAATTAATGTATATAATGTTTTATATCTTGCGACAGAAATATTTAAAAAAGTTATAATATTTTTTTTTTTTGTAAATATGAGATATTCATATATGACTTTGTAGAAGATGAAAGATTGGTTAATAACATGGTGTACATAAGAACGTTTATGGCTGATTATCAACATGTCGCGCGAGGCCACAGGTACTTATTACGTAATTGTCATACACGCCAGACCTGCTTCTGTGCGGATGATAGCACGCGCGTCACAATATCCTATTGATTTCATTGTAACACGCTAATAGTATTGGAATTTGATATTATCTACATAAAGGCATTTTTTGATAAGTGAAAATCTTGTATAACAGGGCTTTTTACAATTATATTTGACCGGCAATCCCGTATAAACCTAAACAAACGAACGTAGACAAGCCGTGTCGACAGATGCCAATAAATATATCCCATTTATAAGAGACTGAATATAGATTTCAATTAGTGAAATAACACTCATCATGATATCTCTAAAACTATACACACCCAATTGACTTGAAATTTAGCATACTAATTTCGCGATGTAGACGCTCACTGAGGACTGATTTCACGGAAATCGACTTTTGAACAGAACAACGTTTGCCAAATCAGCTATAGTAAAATATAAAAGCCAATATTAAGACGTTCGTATTGAGAGAAACAGAGACCATATTTACAAAAATCTGGATGGAGGTAGGTGGTAGCTCATTGGTATTACTTTCGAAGACCAATCCATAGGAACAGGTTTTATATTATAGAATAATTGCCATGTAACGTTGGTGAAGGAAACCTGCATACAGATATCACCGGTATATATAACTCGAAGAATTGATATGGAACCGAATGATAAAGGAAATTTAATCTTAAATGCCGTATTGACGTGATGATCTCATGTAATAACGTCACAGGCAACTGGACTGCACGTGTTGGGTTCGTTTTAATTATTGAAATATGACCGTTGACAGTCGTATATGTATGTACCGTTTATTTAGTATAGTGTACAGTAGCGTTATATAACATCGATAACTGAGCATGAGTCACGATTCTAATCTTACTCATTCACATGTAATGAACTCCCATGATCCTGTTACTTTTACTTCATGTTGCGTACTCTCCGGATTCGGAATGAACTTTCAAAAAAGGGTTATATAGAATTTGTTAGAGGCCGGCAGGGCGTTGGCAATGCCTCTGGTGTTGTAAACGTCCATAGGCGACGGTGACCACCTGCTATCGGATGGGTTGTTTGCCTATCTGCTGAACTCCAGTTATAAAAAAAAAACTGTAATATTTTGGATGTATATAATTTTTATACTATACTGTAGTCTTTAATCATGATAAATGAGACATTATTATGACGACCTCCATGGAGTAGCGGCTAACGCTCGTCGGTATGCTCACAGGTTAGATAGGGTCTGGATGTTTCTGTATAATATTTATTTATTTAGAAAAAAACTGTTGAATAGTATATAAGCTGTCTAGTATCCATAATACAAGTGCTATGCGACTTACTTTGGGACTAGATGGTGCTGTGAAGTGCCTCAGTATCTTTATTTAATTTATTTATTATTGATAGTTATCAATTTAAGTGACATTCAAAACATGTCGGTACACAATAGAATTCAACAGATGGCCCTAGGAGTATATTCTCTTACAGTTTCAATTGAGGCGACACAGTTGAAAATTCATCGAAATTCGACCCTAATTCATTTAATTTTTAAGTTTGAATTTTATTAGAGTTATTTTGTCAAAAGGCTTATTATACCTCAATCAAAGGTTTCATTATAGCTACTCAGTTAATTTGCCATTTTTCTACCTCAGTTTGAACAGCATCACTGTAAAACTTCAAAATGTTTCGCATTGCAAAACCTGTGTAAAGTAAATCCGTTTCGACCATATATTCATATTTCCTACACACTGTTCTCACAAATAGGCAAGAGTAAATCCATTCAGATTATTTACACACCATTTTCTTTATGCTTGAGCAAGATGTATTCCACAAATTATAAATAACCTATACAAATAAGTAAAAACAATTCCAAAAGTTCATTCCTTGTTATTGTCAATTTTGACATTTAATAAAACCAAAGAGAACATTTTTAATCTGTTAGAAAACCTATTTGCTTGTGTTGTCTACTTGGACAACTTTTCCCGTTATCAATAATTAACCAAGAAAGTGACTTCTTCCATTACACGATTACGCTTGGGACAGTCCTGTTCCCTCGTTTTTTTTTTTGGCAAAAATAAGAATACAAGATCACTCTCTGTGTGAATGTGGATTAGAGGAAGGAACTATTGAACATATTTTCTTTAATTACCCAAAAATTTCTCATCCCATTTATGATCTATTACCCTCACATATCCCTCTTCCCATTAATGTTAACTTTTTTATTAACTTTAGTTCATTCCAAACATGTTTTCATTTCAAGTAATTTTTTAATTAAAAACAATATACATATATTTATAACAAATATTTATTAATTTCTAAATATTATTACCAATCATATAACTATTTATTTGTACTGTCCTCAGGATTACAGATAGCTTTCGAACCCATCACCGCGTTTGACCCCCCTTTTTTCGCCATTAAACCTGTCACTTTTATATTCTACTCAGACATTGGCAAAATCAATGCCAAGGGCGTTGGAGCCACACCTTCAAAAACTGAACTACTTGGACAAAACAGTCATAGAGCGTTTTGTTTCTCTTGGCGTATATGTCATTTTATGACATACTTTTGTCTTCTCTCAACTCTTTACAATTACTTACGTTGTCGTGATACTATTTTGTTTATATTTTAAATTGTATTGTATATATTTCTGTAACTGTATAAATATAACCATTCAGTGCAAACACAGTTTTGTGTATGTACTTCTTCCAAACATTTCAACATAATCACTTATGCCAAAAATAAAATCATTTTTCAACTGAAAATTGCAGTCTTTCATTGTCAGGCCGAGAACATTGTTGACTGCGACCTAATTGTCATCCTGGTTCAGTCATAGTATAACGATGTTTCATAAAAAAAGGAGAGAAGACCTGAGCCAAAATATATCACGAGAACATCATAATCAAGACCTTTGAGATTACAGTTTTAGAAGACATGATTTTCCCTATAACTAGGCGCAACTTCTTACACAAACAAGGCCTCTATTAAAATTTATCATTACCTCCTAAATAATTTGGTGCATTTTCACTTGTAACATAATTTACACTGGAATATGTAGGCATAAAACCTACCGATATACCTGAACGCTGCGAAAACCGATCGGATCACGTACGGGTGGGGTGAGTCATGCGGCGACCGTGTTAAGCGTAGGCGTAATAGATTGTTATAACTTGAGATGAATCATGACAAACTTAAGGTTCTAATACTGAGATCGTTTAAATTTTGGACAGTCATCTACCGTATCATTCATTTACTTTTTACATTTGTATGTATAACAATTCAATTCTCAAGTCTTACAGATCAAATGATAGATATAGATAGTTATCATCTAATATCATAAGAACGACTAAGTAGAAAAATGTCGGAAATCGGAAATAAAATTGAAACGAGAATTTTAAAGATATGTGCGACAACCGAATATTTATCAACTTTCCACTGTTGATCGAAGTTTAGTTTATAAAATAGCGTTTTGTGAATGGATTTGTTTAGCTTGTGGGCACGCGCCAAGAGAGCTAACGTGCTACGAATATTTCGAATCATTATTATCTAAACGACACTTTTTTCATATACAAGGGAAACCGAATGAGCACTACCACGCCGGAACTCCGGGTGAAAACCGACGTGGTTATGTTGGCCTCACACCCTACGGCAGCCACCTTTGCAATATTGACCGAGATGTGACGGCCAGCGGCGGCACAGCAACGGCATACTGACTGAAACTCCGGTTCCCACGCAAAGCCTTAAGTGGAGGCATAGCAGGATCGACTTTTGCCCATTGCAGAGAATTCATATTCAGTGATAGAACGTGATTTCCAGAGAAGTTCAGGTAAAGGCTTCTATTTATAATATTTACGAAAAACAACAGCGATAATTAGATTTTGTCGAAAGATAAATGTTTGTGAACATAATGAGAGCACTGAGAGTTGAGAATACAAGATTCCATGGGAACCAGTGCTAGAAGTGGCATTATAGCTTAACAATTGGTGTTGTAAGAAAAGCTAATATAGATCGAAGGCAATACGAAATCATTTGCCATAGCCACTAATAATCTTATCAGATATATTTGTACACCATTTCGACAAAAAACGCGCCTAAATCCGGTTCAAACACGAAAATTTATATTGAAAAGATTTTTTTTTTTTTTTTTTTTAACAATTCACACAGCGTCATCTAGTCCCAAACTAAGTAGCACTTGTGTTATGGGGCCTAGACAACTGATATACTACTTATATAATTTTTTTTTTGTAAATAAATACATATTATACATAAACACCCAGACGCGAGACGGGAATCGAACCCGTGACCTCCGCGAGCGTACCGACGTGCGTTATCCGTTACGCCACCGAGGTCGTCAAATTATTATATATTATATAACATGTCTTCCACTGTAAAAGATAGCCTGCTCTAAATTAAGTTACTCTTAATCACCGGCAAGAAAGCCACACTGTAAAATCTATTAAACATCAAATGTTTTAAATACTCGTATATTATTAAGTGAAATCTATACGACAACGATCCTTAATCTAACAGATACTTAGATGTTACATTTAAAAACAAACACAAAAAAGGTTCAAATACAAAAATATGTCTTCATATAAAATTCGTGACTTAAATAGATAAGAAAACGAATTGACAAAAAATCCATCTGGATCAATGAACGGTAAATTTTGAATATACATATAAAAGGATAGGAATCCAAAGTAGCATTATATTGAAATTGGTGGATGTAATACCACAGATATCGTAATTTTATAACCGTTTATAGTTATGGACAGATTTTTGCTTATTGGGTCACTCACGACGGGTATGCTTCCTCGGTAGACAATTGGGCATCGTTGAGAAGAAGCGACATAGCCTCTTGGTCAGTCGGGTAGAAGTGTCCGCGCCGGGTGCGTGTCCCGCTTCCCCGTGTGTCACAGATTGTCATTGACATTTTAGGTAGATATGTCAGCGTTTTAGTCGTAAACACGTTTAATGATTACAAGTAGCTGGAGCGTTTGCAGCTGACGACTCGTCGGCCCAAATCAGACTAACTATACATATTGCTCTATGTAGGACAAAGAGAGTTGTAACCTTCTCGAATATTCAGAAGTTGTAAAATAGCGGGCGTCCTCAGTGGTACAACATATGACATACGGATACATAACCGCAATGTGGTTGTACATGACATTGTTATTACCAGGTCAATGTCGCTATTGTAGGATAACACGCGAGGAAAAAACAATTACCCGTACATATAGGTACTGGAAAAAAAACTGAAAATACGAGTGATGAATGATAATCGAATTATTTAAAATCGTTTGAAGGATAGCTCCTGGCCGATGCTTATTGAGTATCTAAATGTAGGACTAAAGATGTAGTATGGTATTGCACATAGAAGAGTATTCAGTAACTCATCCAAATACAATTAAAAATAAGTTTATTGAAATGAGATAAATTGAATAGTTAATAACAAGTTTGCCAATCTACATTAATTTGAAAAAAAAAACTTCCGCATAACTTACCAAAAAGAAAGCAGTAATGGCGGCTATTTGCATAAAATAGTTTGATTATTTTAATGTTGTTGAAGAGGTCCCATTATAGCATTCAAAAATTTAAGTTTATTAGTGAACGTAATAATTAGATATTTTCATAATAAGCATTTCATCATTGTATTAATTTTTTCAAATATTTGAGACGTTTAAATATGAATTTTGAGTTAATTATTGAATTAGAGTTTAGAAGATATCAGAGGGAAACAATACTTAGAAACTATTAGTCAGTTCTCATTGAAAAATGAACTGTGACGATAAAACCAATAGATAATATTACCATATCTGACAGGAATCGCGTGCGTGAGTAGATAAATCGTAACTAATTATGATGAAAACGGCGCGGTGAAAACGTGTGAAGCATTTCATTCATATTTAAGACCATAGTCGTATAAAAGTACAATAGTACATAATATGTCGAGTAAAGCGTTATGAGGGTTTCAATAGCAGATTATTGAGGACAGTTTCTTAAAAAACATACTGTTAAAAGATATAAATTTAAGATAAGACTCTCGCAGATTAAATATTCGAATACAAAATTAATTCATCGAGTAAAAGGTTAAATGAAACGGAGAAAAAAAAAAATTAATACTGACTAATGTTTAAGTTACTTTGTAGTAAACAGCGTTTACTTTTCGTTTTACTTATCTTTAAATTAAAAATGTCATAAAAACTAATTTACGTACACTTCTGTGCTTTTATTTTGTGACAAAACTGAGGTAGTTAAACAGATATAAATTTCATAGTATATTAAATAGTACACATTAAATGATATTTCATAGAGACTCTGACAATCTAGGCAAACAGACGCAACACAAACTTGAACTTGATCCGTAGGTTATGGCTAAAAATAATTGTTGCACGTTCGAATATGCAAGTTGCTGCAACACGCCGGCGTGTAATCGTGTTAAAAGCCATTCTTGTTACACAGGTTTCTATTCTTTGCTTTTAATGATGCCACCAACTAAATAATCTTTTTGACTAACAATTACTAAATGAACAAACTTTTAAACACAATTTGATCTGGTACCTTAATCTTAATTTATTTCATCACTGCAACTTTTATTTTTTACTCATATCTGGAAGCATTTATTATCACAGTGTGATTTACTGTGATCTGTTTGGATTAAGTCGACGGTCTGTACAGATGTAAATAATTCTACTAACCTTCTTGTACAGCTTGATCCAGGTAAGATCACCCTTCGAATCGGTGTACTGAAGGCCGAAGAACCAGACTTCACGCAGCCCGATGGTCTTAACGACCTGGTCGAACAGCTGCTTGCCGGTCGTCGTCTGCTGGATCGCGAACTCCAGTTCCGCGTCCATCGTCGTCACACGGACGTTCATCTAGAAAAAAAAATATACTAGTTACAGCATATTCTATGAACACTATAATCGATGTGAATGGCTTGTTATTATATTATTGTCTAGAGAGCATCGTTTGAATGAATCTTATAATAAAATATGTGACAATAGTAGAACTAGATTTCAGTTTGATTTCACCATTGCATATCCGTTTTCATTCAGGCACAAACAACATAATAAGCATAATATATGTTATTCGGAACTTAACTCTCTAAAAACATCACTGAATATATAATATCAGTCAAAGGGACAGACAGCGTTGTGTATTCGTGTCGTCCCTACTCTCAAGAAGCGGATATATTTAAAAATATTTCTATAGACTCTTCAAATAGTTCGACAAAAATAACTCTCACACTCCCCAAAGGTAGCCAGTTGTCAGCTTCTTAGAATATAGTCGCGCCAGATATACAAACTTCATTCATAAAGTGGACGAAAACAAAACAGAAGCGTATATTTAATAGAACGATATCTACAGGTGGATTACCACAACAACGCAAGTTTTATGTTCTTCAACAAATAATAAGTTGTGTTAAGAATTATCTGCGGAAACTTATAGCCGCTTTAATAAGGTTGCTTGTTGCTAATACCGTAGCCAGTATTGTTTGTTAATTTATTTAATTAGGGATTAATTTAATATTAATTTTTTCGCCACTTTGTCTTCTTTTCATTTTATTTATTTAGTTTTTATTTATAAATCTTACTTCTATGTTACAATGATTTATATTTATTTATGCATTTAATGTTATTATTGCATTTAACTTTTATTTTCAATTTGTATTTATTTATATTTATTAAATTAACTTCGTTACATTTTTCCTATTATATATATATATATAGTCTTGTAATTTGGAAATTGAATCCATAGCATTATTAGTTGTTAGTACAAATATGTGTTCTAATATAAATGTGAATACACATGAAATAGAATCACTTTAGAAATTACAATCTTTAGATCCGCAGTGATTGATGGCGTCATTCATCATGTCCTCTGAATTGACTACGTTGCTGTTGGACTGACGCCCAGCGGAAGCTGTCTTCCGGGGCGCCTCGTGTCATTATTTATCACCCACGAGCATCGTTCAGCTTCCCTTTAATCACATATGCTACTAGCAGTATTATCTATATCCTGGATCACCGTCTAATATGGTTACTCAATTTTTTTTTTATTTTACTTTCTCTTAGTCACAAAACATTTAATCGCTGTCCCAAGGGAACTTTTGGGTATCTTATTATATAGATAACCTTTCAATGATATTTGCTTTGTCCTCATATGCTTCTGTGCAAGCAAATGCATTATCATCGACGCTATTCGATATTTGCGAATCAAATCAACCTCAAACCAAAATTGTAGATCTTAAAATTTTCTACAATAATGGTCCTTATGATTTTTTTCCCTAAGAGTTACCATTCGTGAGATATCGCGATTTGAGGTTTTTTTTTTGATAAAACTTACCGTTTTCGAAAAAAATCCAAAAAACCTCAAATTTTGACCTTTGACCCCGAATAACTTTTGAAGCACACATAGGATCGATGGGGACTTTTAAAACTTTATTTGTAATAGTAAACCCCAGCTCTCCACCAATATTTGGCTTTCCGGGAATTTTTGTTATTTTAAATGTCTATATTGACCGGACTACAGTACGTAATGTTAAACGAATCCCATTTATGTGAGAAAAGTTAAAAACGATACATGTTACAAATCGAACTCAAGACCTTTGAGTTGCCTGTCGAATACGATAACTTTTATCTAACCCATACTCGTTAATATAATATGTATCCGTGCAGGGGCGGAGAAAGAATACTAACCTCTGTGGCCGGGGTCGGCCTGTCGTAAAAGCCGACAAAACAACCCACCCTAGCCACGTGGTAGGGCCTCAAGCCCGTCTGGATGGCGACCACCTTTGGTCTTAAGTATGCCGCCATAATAACCTTGTGTTGTGTTCCGGCATTAATGACCCAAGTTCCTGTACTCTTATGGGACAGCAGCGTGTTCGCGATGCCACTGGTGTTGCTAACACCTATAGGCGACGGTAACTGCTAAATTCTAAGCGGGCTGTCAGCCTGTCTGCTGTCCTACGCATTAAAAAAATAATAATTTATTGTTAACTAGTAAGTACTAAATAATTAGGACTAGTGCCTTATTAACAATGGGCGGTTGTTCGACGACGATTTTATCAGCGGGATGCTGACAACAATAGTGGCCGACCCATTCATTGAATTTCCGCGAATAAAAATCTAACATTGTTGTTAATTGGTAGGAGGAAATGCCAAGACAGGCGGAAATGACACACACTGATCAGGGTTACACTGATTGCATATTTAAGAAATTACACTTAATGGAATTTTGTCATTTGATGAAACCAGCCGTATAAAGTAGACTACACGTTAACCATGGTCAAAATAATATGCATTTTAAATATGTATAGCGACATATTGGGTATGAATTAAGGCTCCAAGTATGATTAAATCATATGGCTGTACAAGAAAGCATCCGTTGTGTCCCATTGAAGAAACTTGTCATTTATTACAAGTAACAAAATCTATTTAAATTTATAAATTTAATTCAAAATATAATAGCTATGTAACTATAAATAAATGAAGAATACATGTGCTTCACGTATTTAAAGCTAAGTATATCGTTTATCATGCTAATACGAATGACGTCAGCGAAACAGCCAATATTAGGAAATAACACAAAATAATTATTCCATAGTACAAAAACTTAATAATTTTACAAAGACTAAAAATATATATTAAATAATTGAAACTAAATTTTAAAACGTAGTCTATAAATTACAGTCTACGACTATTTATCCTAATTAAAAATAATAAAAAAGATTATATTGAAATTATTATCTTTAGAAACAATAAAAATCCTTTCGAGTCGTATGTACCGACGCGGGTTGTTATTCCATTATTTACAAGAGCTTAATTCAATTTGTATAGTCGTTATAATAGCCGAGATGCAATTTATCTTGTAACCATAATATAGCTATGCACACTTTCTTAGTATTCCCATAATATAAGTAACGAATTTATTCGGTAATAGTACGAAGTTATTATATCAAAAATATTGCAAAATTATTTCCACAAACCAGCTTATCCAGTATGATGATGTCAAATAAACTTTGTAAAATCACATGGAATATCTAATATTTTAAACGGAATACTAAAACTCGATGCATATACAAATTCAGCCTCTTTACAAGTCTAGTAAAACTGTATTTATAAATACATACATAGTACATACATACATAGTGTTTATAAATACTAACAACTAAACCCGCATGCCATGGTTAATCTAATCATACGCCCGCATTGATTCAAGAGCATACAACGTAAACTAAGCGTACAAATAACAATTGACATTATTATAATAATAAGGTTAAGGCACAACGACAATATTCAAAAAAAATTCTTTTATTCCAGTGTCATTGGATGCGTCGGTGTCAAATTTGAGGTGGGACATCTTAAATCATAAATATATTATTTTTATTAAGATAGTCGATTCCTACAAGAGAGCGGTACAGCACTAGTTCTACACAATTGACACACGCGCCCCCTCCCTAGTCCCGAGAACTGTCATGGTTGCACCGTTTGCGCGTATTTGTCCGCTCTGTGAAAAAGTGGAAATAAATTACTTTTGCTCATTTTAAACGTGGGTTTCCTATCTAATAATGTTAATGACAACAAGTTATTAGGGTTATTGATTCTGTTCTTAATATTTTTGAATGAAAGAAGTTCTGAGACACTTGGCAGACGCCAGGGGAGTTTAAACAAAATAATTTCGCTTACAAAACATACCATTAAAATGGAAGATAAACTAACAAGCAAGTGTTCTAAGATCCTGTGCCAAAACACATTTCGCATCGAGATCGCGATGACTCGTCAAGGTCGTGGATCAGAAAAGCAATATTATTTACAAATGATTTGAAACGCACCAATGCAAAAGTAACAAGACATAACTGATTATTATAATAATGTGAAGTTTCTCCGTGCGGGGACGGAGTAAGAATACTAACCCCTGGGGCCGGGGTCGGTCTATCGTATAAGGCGACAAAACAACCCTAGCTATGAGGTAGGGCCCCAAGCCCATCTGGATGGCAACCACCCTTGGTCTATAATAAGTATGACGCCATAATAACCTTGTGTTGTGTTCCGGCATTAGCTTAACATCCATAGGCGACGGTAATTGTTTACTATTAAGTCGGACGCCCGCCTGACTGCTGTTCCTCAGAAAAACATAGCAGCTAGCACTGGAAAAATAGCTAATAATAAAGCTAATGAAACATGAAATTTAATAGAACAAGGGAGTAAATAAATTATAATATAACATAATTCCTCATATAAAAGTACAAATTATTTTTAATGAATCATCGTAGGTTTTGCAGAAAACCAATTTGCGATATGAACGTTGTGGCTACAGCAGGTGCTTTATCGGCAGAGTAAATGGCGGATGTTTGCGCAAGCGCACCGCAGTAACATAGCTCGATTTGTTTTAGCACACGACATCCACCTAGCACGCACCTTTGCATTGTGTCATTTTTTTTTACTATTGACGTCACTATTTAACGTCCCGGCTAGTTTTCAACTGACTTTTCATCAACTGACAGAAGATTCATCCACTAAATAAATATTGAAAGATTCCTTAATCCTTTAAAGGGACTGCAACTTAAAATTTATTTCTTACAGTACATTTCGTATTGCTCCGGAGTTACCTGCTATATGTTTTTGATGATAAACTACAGCTAAACTCCGAAGATAAACTATTTCTTCAGCTTGATATTGATTGTAAGATTTTAGAGCCATATTTTCTGTTTACCTTACTGCATTCCTGGTCACGAATTACCAACGAATTTATCACTATACTAATAATAATGTATATAAATTTATTGCAAACCGCATATGGCTAACATGTGTAGGTCATATTTTCCCTGCGGTAATATACTATTGCTGTGCCAATAGCAATGATGTCATCGCCGTATCTCATGTTTGCGGCTCGACTTACGAGATGCACTGCACAAACAACGTGTCTGGTCGTTTTATATTGTATCAATATAATATTACAGATATATGGCACCAAAAATTCATTATATGTTTTTAAAAGGCTGTGTTCACGGGTTATACATGAGTTTAAGAGTGTCTAGGTCGTAACTAAGTAAATATTCTATCTCAAGTTTACCTGAACTGAATACTTTTATTGCTAGGAGCTACCGTATCTGTTAATGTAACGATTACGTTTTTAGGATTACAAACCAGTTTCATTTTGATGATATTTCTATTATTTAATAGCCGTTTTCACTTTCTGGTGAAAGATGACATCTCTCTCTCTCTGTCTTCATCCTCCTCTGTTAGTTATCATCCGTTTTTCTTTGTTTATCCATCCATCCATATTTCTAGCATTTTGTTCGTCACATGGTACTTCCCTTTCCCATTATATGCTTGTACCATGCTAGCATGTTACAAGCAAGGCAACTAGTCTGTTGCCAGTCTGTTGTCGATCGTTGGTGCCACTTTCAAACTTGCCTTGATACATTATAGATATTAGGAGACATCCATTAATTACGTGAGCTCATAATGGGGGGGGGTCCAATGAAATCTCACCAAATCTCATTTAAACCGGGGGGGGGGGGGGGGGGGGATAATCGAAGATCTCACGTCACCTCCAAAAAATATAAAATAGTACAGATATTAAAAAATATGTTTATATCTGTTTTTTTACTTTGAATTTTATTTAATTTAAATAAATTAACTATAGTATACCTGAACGGTTTATTATTATTCCCAATTGTAAAATAAATTTTAGTTTAAAATATTTTAGCACCAATCTCACGTAAGAGGAGGGGGGGTCCAGGCAAATCTCACTAAATCTCACCCAAAGGGGGGGGGGGGGTCTAAACTGATCGAAAAATAGCTCACGTAATTAATGGATGTCCCCTTATAGATATACTCAGCAAATTAATTATTTTCCGCTATTTTAAAGAAGATGCAGTCCCTTTAAGGGAAAATCAAGCTGAAGAAATAGTTTATCTTCGGGGTTTAGTTGTAGTTTATCATCAGAAACATATAGCAGGTAACTCCGGAGCAATACGAAATGTACTGTAAGAAATAAATTTCAAGTTGCATACTTGTTCTCACTCATTGCTCTAATTAGGAAGTACTCGTAAATGGTGTCTCAGTAAGAGTGCACATTTTCATTTTAAAATAAAAGCAAGTATTTTATGACAGAGTTGTGATATTTTTATTGTATTGTAAAGAAGACATGTTCCGATTAAGTATGGAATAAAATATCCGGCAAATGACCCCCACGTCTTCGATGACAGGCCATTACTCTTTTCATGAAATTTTCCATAACTTTTGCACAGAGATGTGGCTGTATCTCATCGATGACGCGTTGGATTTCCGATTTGAGCTCAGGAATTGTTTCGGGTTTATTCGCACAAACCCGAAATTTCACAAAACCCCCAAAGAAAAAAATCGCACGCCATTAAATCGCAGGATCTTGGTGGCCAGTTGACCTCAGAATTTCGTGAGATAATGTGTTCTGGAAATCGTTGCTGCAATAAGTCGATTGTTTCATGCGCGGTGTGGCCGCTTGCGCCGTCCTGTTGAATCCACATGTCCAGATTCATGCCGTCCAGTTGAGGCCACAAGAAGTCTGTTATCATATTCCTGTAACGAATGCCGTTCACAGTCACTGCAATTTCGGTCTCATTTTCAAAAAAGTAAGGTCCAATCACGCCGCCTGACTAAAATCCACACCAGACAGTTACTCGTTGTGGGTGCATTTATTTCTCATGGATTGCATGAGGATTTTCTTAGTCTCAAATTCGACAATTTTGTGTATTCACGAAGCCATTCATATGGAAATGCGCTTCATCGATGAAAATGACATTTTTCGAAAAATTGGCATCGACTTCACTTTGCTCCATTACCCATTGAACGAATTGCCGGCGCTTTCAGTGGTCTGCTGGTTTGAGCTCCTGAGTTAACTGAACCTTGTACGCATGAAGGTGGAGGTCTTTAGACAAAATTCGCTGCGTAGTGCTTCGTGAAATTTGAAGTTGTTGAGAACGATGTCGAATTGATGATTTCGGGTTTTCGGCGACACTCTCGTTTACAGCAGCAATGTTTTCAAGAGACCGACCGGTACGTTGACGCAAAGGATTCTTATTATCCATAATTGACCCAGTTTCTTCAAATTTTTGACCACTCTTCGAATGGTTGACACATTAGGTGCACTTTCTCGGCTGAAAATTTGGCGAAGTTTGCGAGCGGTTTCAGCGTAACTTTCCCCATTTTTGTAATGAGTTTTCACAATTATAACGCGTTGTTCTTTCGAAAAGCGCTCCATTTTTAATAATCGGAATAAACAGAGGTGACAGCTGTAAAATTTTAGAGTTGCCACTTGCATGAAAAAAAATATTCCAATTTTAAAAAGTGCACTCTTACTGAGACACCCTTTATAGCGGTAAACAAGGAGAGCAATGTATTTTATAAATAAAAATAAAATAAAATTGGACAGAATACTAGCGAGGAACTATCCACAAACTTCAATATGGATTATTAAACCTGGAAGAACTACAATTGTATGACTAGATAGTGGAGTACATCTTACGGTGCGGTGAAGAAAGTACTGAAATGCATGTCTGCGAAAGATGACACAAGAAAAAAGTAAAAAATGTTTTTTACAAATCATGTCATAAGACAACCAAACATATAATACATAATCGTAATCATTTAAGAATCACTCATAGCAAAATTTTTAAGGCGGAGGAATGATGTATTATATTACCTAAACAAGAAAACCAGTCCTGAGTCAAGCAATTGTTATAAATAACATGGCACGGATGATGTGCAGTAAAAAAATATATTCGTACACAAATTATTACAATAATTGTTTGATAATTGCCATTATTTTTAAAATCACGTTAATAGTCAATATTAAAATCTACTTTTTGTAACTGTCATCAAAAAAACCTTACCACGATAGTTAGTTATACACCAAGAGCCCGCGATGATCGGAACTTAGTCATTTTATAAAACTTGAAACTTTCTGTATTATGTCTCTGATATAGATAAAAACGATCCCCGACTATGAAGTTTGGATGTGGCTTTGAAAGATAACGGTAGCAAAGTTTATAAAATTTTACTTCAAGCAATTATATAAAAGTATCAGATCCAAATATGTGAAAGCTCACTTTTCACATATTATTTGGAATAATATAGGGAGTTTTTTAAGAGCTTGAGAAATTAAAATGATAATACAAGACAGAAATATTGTTGAAATGAAATTCTTTTATTATAATCTGGTATATAATTCCATAGCATTTATTTTTTAAATATGATTACCGGCATATGTCCGCCGCGGCTACGAGTTACATGGTCCATTCGATTCGATCAGTCCAATTTTTGACTACTTTTCCAATAAATCTGGCCGTATGGCGTCAATAGTAGCTGGAATATTGGCTTCCAATGTTTCAGAGTTGCTGGTTTGTTGGCATAAACCTGTGACTTAACATAGCCCCATAAAAAGTAATTCAGAGGCGTTAAATCGCACGAACGCCCCTCGCCAGTGAACAGTACCACTTCGGGAAAGAAAGTTGTCACCAAATTGATTTTGCAATAAACTGATTGCTAAGCGCGCTGTATGGCAAGTTGCGCCGTCTTGTTGGAAACAAATGTCGTTGATGATTAATGAGATTAATTTTTGGAAACAAAAATTCAGTCAGCCTGCTCATTTTGAAAGATATAAGGAGCGATGATGCCGCTACCCCTAGCGTGTAAACTGCACCAAGCAGTCAATTTTAATGGATGTAATGGTGATTTGTTAAAGGCTTGAGCATTGCCTTCGTTCCAAATACGGCAATTTTGCTTATTGACGTAGCCATTTAACCGGAAATGAGCTTCATCACTAAACACAATTCTTTGATAAAAATGCTCATCTTCGACCAGTTTCAAATGAGCCCAATCAGCAAAAATGCGACCCAAACGATGGTCGTTTGGCTATAATTCTAGCACGAGCTGTATTAGGCAGTAACCCAAGATCCTTATGTCATTTTTTCTACGTAGTCGAAGGACAAAGGTCAACAAGTTCAGAACGACGACAAATCGACATTTTAGCGTCTTCTTCAATACTTTGCGCTACAGCAGCAATATTCTCCTCTATACGCACATTTCTTTGTCTTATTGGTTGTTTTGAATCGAGAAGAGTAAAATAAGTGCGAAAACGACCAATAACTGCACGAATTGTTTGCTCACTAGGCCGATTATGTTGACCGTAAAATGGACGAAGTGCTCTATAAACTTCACGAAGAGATTTATTTTTTCAAAGTAAATTTCCACAATCTGGAAGCGTTGTTCTGATGTTAAACGATTCATGATGACTTGCCAAACCTTACTGAACAGAAATGTTAACACAGTTTGACATTCTCAGCTATCAGACCATAGTTATCGATAGTTCTCATGCAGCTAAAAAACACCCAATATTAGAAATTACGTTGTGTATTGTCAGACATTTGGTACAGTTGTAACACCCTTAAATTATAATGATACTTCCGTCATAGTATACGAGTAAAAGCTGAATTTAACATATTATGTTAATTGAGGAATTATCAAAAGATGTTTTCTCATATCAGACAATTTCGATAGTTCTTACACTTTGTCAGACACTTTGAAAACCTACGGTAGGTGCGAGCGCGAGGTACTCATAATTATATACTTGCAAGCGGGTGCGAGTGAAATCGTGCGTTCGTTAGATTGCTAAAAAGTCCTGAAAATTCGATTATACTTAGAGATATTGCAAAGAAAATGTTGAACGAATTTAATAGAAATGAAAGTAAACCTTATTACCATGTAAATAAAGATGAAAATGTATAAATTTGAAGAAATGAATTATGTGCAGTAGTGGGGTGAATATAGACGGCAGACAAACACAACAGGAGGGAGCAATTGTGGGGTTGGAACAGGTGGCGACGGAGACAGGTGCAGGAGCCACGTGGCTGACAAACGTAACGTCTGCCGGAATTTCGTAGTTTAGTTTGGTTTTAGAGACGGGATATTGAGAAGCTTCAAAAATGTTCATGTTTTTTCTATAACTTCGATGAGGTAGGCAGGTGTGTAAATTAATCGGAAATACAAATCAGTCAACGTTTAAACAGATAGGGGCAGTTTAAAAGTGTTTTCATTGTTTTAATTTAATGATTAGGTTTCATTTAGAATGTTTTAACCAGTTATTAGGTTAAGGTCGCACTCTGAAGTCTAATTAATCTCATACTCATAAGCGAAAGCTATAAATGCAACAGAGTAGGGAAGATGTAAAAAAAATTACAAACAATCATAGACAATTTAAAACATTAAATTTAGAATATTAATAAAAAAATGTGGTTTTCCTGTACATATTAGATATGGGTTAAAACAATTGATTACAAAAAAATAAATTTCGTGTATAAAAGATAATTTTAGTGTTTTCATGAAACAATACAAACCATAACCAAATAAATGAAAAAATAATGTACTTTTATAAAAACTACGCACACTTTAATAGAACAACCTAGTAATACTTAACGATTAAATTTACCATAGAGGTCGTGGATAACATTTAAGTGAACCCATGTGAAACGGCGGCACATAGGCATAAGAGCACATCGAACGAATTAAAAACAAAAACCTGTACTGGATAAAATGATAGAACATTACAACGATCCAAGTGGTACCACGAAAAATATTTTTTTATTACTGTAGGTCAGCAGACAGGCTGATGGCTCACTTAGAATTTAGCAGTTACCGTCGCCTATGGGTGTTTGCAACGCCAGTGACATCGTGAACTCTCTGCTGTCCCATAAGGGTACAGGAACTTGGGTCATATTTAAAAACCAGAGGTGGTCACCATCCAGATGGGCTTGGAGCCCTACCACGTAGGTATGTTGGGTTGTTTTGTCGCTTTGACCGAAGCAAATAGCTCACGATGGCAAATCCCACGATGGCGTGCACCGCTTAGGCAGTTTTCTCGCCTAATGTGCATATTATTGCATAATTATCATGTACTGACGGGGAAGCAAAACATCGTGCCTTAGACAAGCTTGGCGGGGTATACTGTTACGTTCCGTCTAGGGGAGGCCTGCGCGCAGGTAGTGGAACGCAATGGGCTATTATAATTTTTTTTATTATAATCAAGCTAAAGTAAAATTACATTGGTAGTCAGGCTGTAGTATATCAGTTGTCTAGTATCCATATCACAAGTGCTATACAACTCAGTTTGGGACTAGATGGCGTTGTGTGAAATGGACCCAACATATTTATTTTATTATTTATATATATTTTTTCAACTTTACTTAATATACGTTGAAAAAAAAATACAATTTCCGTTCTAAAACTGAATTTAGGTATTTTAATCATAAGATGTAGTGAATTGATTAAACCATTTTTTGTTTCTTTTTTGCCCTTGTCTTGTGTCGTATCAAGGATTACGGAATCTTAATGTGTGAATTTTGCTCACATTACTCTTCTTATGTTAATCGGCATTAATTAATAAAAATTTATACGACAGCAAATTTTAATGAGGTATTGTTTCCACTTAACGTTTTAAGCTTAACAACACGTTACGCTAAGAAAAGAGCTCATTATCTTAGTAGAAACTTAAGTTGTTAACTCAAAAACAAGCTATAATGTTCTGATTCAACATCACACACTTTATTACTCACTACCTACTATAAAAAAAACAGAACTTAATTACGTTCACCCCTATTTCACCCCCTTCAAGTTTCATTTTCGCGACATAAAATAGCTTATCCTTCTACAAGGTCCAATCTATCTCTATACTGAAATTCATCAAAATTGGTCCAGCGGTTTAGGCGTGAAAACGTAACAGAGTTACTTTCACATTATTAATATTAGTATGGATTCCGGTTGAATATTTCATACATAAATAGCAGTCTCAAATCGTTTTTACTAAAAATAATAACTATAATAATACACGCGTTATCTCATTAATTTTTCCATAAGAAGATTGTATAAATGATATTAATTATGTTCTGTGTGAGAAATCATTATTCGGTTAGATAATTTAATATTTTTGTTAACGAAGCAAATAGTCGATAATAGAGCTCGGGGGCAAAGTTAAATGAATTAATAAGCAACTGTTTTTATGAACATAAACTAGCTTTCAGGCAAATAAGGAAACACCTTGACAACCGACACGTATGATTGTGGAAGACATAAGGAAAATACTACTTATTATAATAATCACAGTGATCATAGATGAACGTTTGTAACAACAATTTTATATATGAACAATTTACGACATTTACAATAACATTATTTATGCTATATAACAAGGAAAATGCTAGAAATGAATGGACGGATGCAAAAGGAGAGGTAGACCAAAGAAAATATGATATGACATAAAAGGTGTGAATGTTCAGATGACAACTAATAGAGGAGAGTAGAAGAAGATATGTTGTGTCGACCATTTGACCCCACATAGCTGGGATAATAGATGAAAAGAGCGATGAAATGTCTTAGAGCCATAAAATTAGGCAGATAAAAGACACGATAAACATTAATTTCCCATAAAAAGGAATACAATGAATAAATCAGGAAAAATAGCATTACCATATATGTAATGTTATTTTATGTTCATAATCAGAAGAAGGAATCGTTAATCAGAATTATCCGGGCTAATAGGTGATCACTGAAACCCGTATTGAAAATAATTACAAAGCAGAAATAAAACGTAATGATGAAATAATAATTGTTTTATTGGACATTGATAGTACGCTTAGACTACTCGATAAGATAATGTATCCAACAGATTTGGACATCGATAAGTGTTTAAAAATGTTTTACCGTATTTCCGTGTAATTGAACATTGAGTTATTATAATATATTTTTTTCTAAATATTTCAACTTCAAATCACTTTCCTAGAAAGTTCATTCAATGTTGCTTAATAAAGATTGCCCTTCAAGCGTCGATATAAAGAACTAATTAAAACATGGAAAACTTAAGATCACAAAGCTAAGACTTGAAACAACAATTAAGGCTTTGATTATATTAAGGTGTATGAGTAATCAAAAGCGATCCCTTGCAGAACAGGAAAATGTTTCGTTCTCCTTCGGGCATGGAGGCTATGATAGGGACGGAAATATAGAAGACGGTTAAAACCGTTTGCACGATGCAAAATAAATAATAAAGTCGCGCAAGTGCCTCCATCTTGGATGTTCGGATTTACGATGACATCATCCTAACTTATGATTTCAGTCAACATGACGCTTATAAATCTATAAATAATATATTACATTGACGAAACATTTAGTAATTGTACAAACGATAAATGTTGCTATGTGATAAATAATTATGTGTGCACCTGCTTTAAGCTGTGTTTTAAGAGAATTTGTCATGGAATTGAATATCAAATCCAACATACCTAATATCGTAAAAGTAATAGTAGCAGTAGATATTGCTTATGCTCATTTTGACTTCAGAGACCTGTTATAGAAAAGTTAAAAACTTGAGTTAAACAAACAGGTTGGTTGGCCTTAAACCTGAAATTTTAAAAATAAGTATGTCTAATAAATTCACAAAATTATGCCGTCAGGCGTCGATGATCACGATCGTCCTTTGAACGATTATGTAACTCACCTGCTTGCCTCCGGCCACCATGTTGTATTATTCAGAAACAACACTGGGATTAAACACAAGCACAGACACTGAGGTATTCGTGTATAGGCAGTTTAATAAGAGGCAGTTTCAGTTAATTGTATAGGGGTGGTTTTGAAAACATGAAACCGCGTCTGCCGGACGCGGCGGTAGAATTTAAACTGAACGGTCGCCGGTTGAAGTCGAACGGCGTACCGCAGGCAGGGATGCGCGCGCGCCGCACCGTGTACTCCCCGATATCAAGGCCGACCGGTGCAGACGTTCGCGTTGCCTGCGGTTTCCGATGGCTTTTTTCCGTTTCCAAACACCTATATCGACACGGACCAATCGATGAGTCTATACTATGAGGTGGTAATGACGCGCGTACATCTGCCGTGCGTAATTAAAGTGTAATAAATAATTAATATCTTACTACGATTGTGAAAAGCAACATTCTTAGGATGCTAACGACAATCGAATAACTAAGCAAAAATATTTGCTAATTATCAAAAATCAAACCTATGATTATTAACGAAATAAAATCAAGTTTTCCTATAAAAGACCTAAGTTAGTAATTCATCACGTCTACTGATTGACAGACAGGGTTATTTAATTATAATAATTCCTTAAATAACTCAAAGTATCTGAAATGAGATCGAAGCTCGAATAATGGTCAGATTTATTTAAAAGCGCTAGTTAACCTATATGAACAGAACAGGGGTGTGGGCACGTCAGCTACTGGCTACTAATCTGCGTGTCGTGTAGATATAAATAACTCTCTTACCAAAACGAGTTAAACGACATTGATGAAAGTTTACATCATTCTAAGCACATAAAGCTTCTCTCACAAAAACTTAATAAATTTACAATAATATTGAATTTTTAAAGCACTGATTGATTTCATTCACCTTTTGAAAACACCCGAATATATTCCAGATCATGGTTGTGTGGACGCACCCAAGCGCTTCGATGACAATACTGAACAAAGGCCCTGGTGGAGCCCTATTAGACTGGCCATGTACCTTATTATAATACCAATTAGATTACAAAACGGTACGTAACTTTATTGAGCAAGTATTCCTTAAATGGTTTTGGCAAACGTGACGCGACAAAGTTATTCGGATGTGTTAATTGTTTCTACGGACGACGGCTGATGGGCGCCTGTTGACTGTTATTCCTCCGTCGAATGCTCACTCCTCTTGAGCATCTTCAACATTTTTAATTGTTGCCTAAAACTTTTATACTTTTTCCCACTCAATTCATCATAAACACCCTAAAGTACCGTATATTTTGTATACTTAATTTTTTTTTGTATTTCAGTCTGTAACAATTTTAATCTCATTTTGCGACAGTTAAGAATTCGGAAACAGGGGTCATAAAGTCTTCACCACGTTTGAAATGCTTTACTTAATTATCTTGGAGGATACTGAATAATCTTCTAGTGGACAATAGACTTTGGAGGACATTTTTATCTATGCTTATGGTAAGATGCTTGCCACGAAGCCCTATCTTCGGTTCGTAGCATCCAACCATGATTTACAAATCGTCGCCCTACCACGCCGTATTATCATCTCCGAGATCCTAAGCCTAACCATAGGTCGATACATTGCCTATGAACGTGTAGTTTAAGCACATAGTTATTGTAGTTACAGAGTAGTGGCAAAAGGTGCACTGTTAATCCTCAACAATAAAAAAAACAAACCGATCATACTCAATCTCTTTGAAAACAGGTGTCATAAAAGCTCTTAGAGGCGTTTACGTTCGTTCGCAAACGTTAAAGGCTACCAAGGCTTCAATACATTCTTTTTAAGTTCCGACAAATTCTTACTGAAATATAGATGTAACAAGGAGGATGCTAGAAATAAAAGTGGATGGAAACAAGAGGAGGGGTAAATAAAGAAAAGATGGATAGATTGTGTAAAAGATGATATGTTTAAAAAAGGTGTGAATATTCAGATGACGGCTAATAAAGGAGAGTGGAAGGACAGGACATGTTGTGCCGATCCCACATAGTTTGGAATAAGAGCAGGAAGAAGAAGAAGAAGAATAGATAGTGGGAAAAATATGCTTACAATTGAATTGTTTGGTAATGTACAAATTAAAATTAATTTTACTATTCTATTCTAAATACTTCTTTGATTTCTATCAATATTATGCCTCTACCTAGACAGTATAAGATACATAAAAGCAACAATATTGCATAGAGGCAAGCCTTCTAAGAAATATTATATCTAAGTACGTATTAGCGTCGTGGTGCATGGCGCGGCGAGTGCACTGCCCATTAACCAGATAACGCTCGTCCCACTTTCCTATTTCCTTCCTGTGACATAGATAGCCAGGCTTTGCGACTTAACTATAATCACATCGTGTCGTACAACCTTTTCTAGTTAATACTTTTTAAACATTAAATGTTTCACTTGGCCCAACATTTTTGTTGAAACGACACGAAACATTTGTATGAGATTATTAAAAGTGGGTATGCATATTTTTTGTTACTACAGCATACTGCTGCATCGAAAATATTAAAGCATAGATATGTTAGCGATGACAGCACTTGACCTTCGCCTCGGATTATTGGGCATATTGGCTATTTGTAATTGAATTCCATAAAGCATAAACAAATATCTGATCAACTCTACATATAAGGGGTCCACAGGAGACTCGACGGGACTGGACAAATAACTTTACCTGGTAATGAAGCATTATTATTGGTTCCATTTGTTATGGACGAAGAAATTCATGAAGAGCTATTCGCGAAAACTTTGGGAGACGGGCACTAAAAGTGAATCAATATTTAATGTCCGGAGTGATTTATTAAGGAAAAAGCGATTCCATTCACTAACGTTATTTCGGTGGCAGCAGACGGAGCTCCTGCCATGGTCGGACGATATCATCGGTTTATAAACCATTTTAAAAGTATTATACCAGAGGTAACTGCAATTCACTGTGTCATCCACCGATAACACCTAGTAACGAAAAATTTGAGTGATAGATTGCACCAATCGCTTCAATTTGTGATTAATGCAGTTAACAAAATAAGAAGCAATGCGCTGAATTCGCGTATTTGCACAATTGTGCCATGAAAGTGATGAGGACTTCCAACGATTGCTCATACATACTGAAGTATGCTGGTTGTCGAAAGGTGCATGTTTAACAAGATTTAACTCACTTTTTGAATCAGTTTTAGATCCGATGGAGTCCCCATCGAAGCCTAGAAGGCGATGGGCTCTCGGGGCATCTTAACCGACCTTTTCAACCTGACACTCCTCACCGGTACGATCCCGTGCCAATGGAGACTGGAGTCTTCAAAAGCAAGGGCTCGGTGCAGGAGTGCGGTAATTTCAGAGGTATTAAGGTCATGTCCCACACCATGAAGCTCTTCGAAAGGGTAACCGCGTCTCGGATTTGACAGGAATGCACTGTCACGGAATGTCAACATGGGTTTCACCTTGGTCACAGGACAATGGGCCCTGTTTTTGCCCTAAGGAATGTCGCGGAGAAATACAGGGCGAAGAATACGCCTCAGCGTTGTCTGTTTCTCGACTTGTAGAAGAATTTCGACTGTATTCCTCACGCGATAATCTGGTGGGCATTGGAGTCCAAAGGGATTCCAGAGGCCTATATTGACATCATCCGAGACATGTATCGCGATCTCGATTGCGTGGTTCAGGCTGCTGTTGGTGACACAAAATACTTCCCCATCACTGTCGGAGTACACCAGGGATCCGTCATTAGTCCGTTTCTGTTCAGCGTGGTATTAGACGTATTGGCAGACAGCATCAGAAACTCACAAGAGCAGCCCCCGTGGTTGTTCATGTATGCTGATGACATCGCGCTGGCAGATTCGGACAAGGGACAAGGTTGGTGGGACGAATGAAGGCGTGGAAGGAATCGCTTGAGAACGGCGGTTTGAAACTCAATATGGCGAAGACCGATTACTTGGCCTGCAACTTCACAGATCCCACACCCGTGCGCCTAAGCGTCGATACGGTCAAGCGCACGGAACAGGTGACATACCTGGGATCTGTATTTCACGCGTCTGGTGACATTGACTCCGACGTTAAGGCACGCATTGCTGCCGCGTGGGCCAAATGGCGTGAGATGACTGGTGTCATCTGTGACCCTAAAATACTGGTTAAATTGAAGGAACAGACTAAGACCATCATTAGGTTTGTCCTTTTATACGGATGTGAAGCGTGGCCGGTGCTGGAGCGACGCAAGCAGGAACTGCGAGTCACGGAGATGAATATGCTGCGGTGCATGTGTGAAGTAACGCGGAAGGACCGCGTTAGGAACTCTCACATTCGCGGCAGCCTTCATGTCCGTGAAATTGCGGATAAATTGCAGGAGTGTCGCCTTCGCTGGTATCGCCACGTTTTACGGCAACCGGCTACTTATGTGGGGAACAAATGTCTGGCCGTGCCGCCACCACCGGGCCCCGGCCGGAGAGGTAGACCCAAAAAGTGCTGGCTTGACGTCGTAGGGGTTGATATGGGTGCCAATGGACCACCAGAGATGCCGAAGATCGTGCGAAGTGGAGAAGAAAATGTCGGAAAGCGGACCCCGGGCGCCGAAGCGAGAGTTTGGGTTGCAACCGGGAATCAACGCTAAGATGATGATGCTACTATCGCATTTCTCAAGGTAGTGTCGAGAGACAATAATTAGCATATAAACTCCTGGAAAAACTTAGTAGATTCTTAACGCATCTTAGTGAATTGTCAAGCATGTGATATATTCCAATACAAATATTATATCCACTGTTAATTTTATTTTTATATAGGTTTTAAAGTATGTCATATATCATAAAATAATCATAACATGCACCAGTGTATCTCACATAATAAGAATAGTGTTCGGCCATACATAAATGGGGAAATATGAATGATAATAAATACTGAGCATATGAAGATGGCTGTAGAAATAACTAGTCCCGTTGCACTTAGTATGGATGAAATGCTTTGCATTTAAATGTTGATATAACTATTATAAGGGAGTAAAAGGAATTCATACTGTGTGGGACAACAGCAAGAACATAATCAAGCTGGACATACAAATTTCAGGTTGTAAAACTAGAAAATCTAATATATAAAATTCTCGTGTCACAGTTTTCGTTGCCATACTCCTCCGAAACGGCTTGACCGATTTTGATGAAAATTTTTGTGCTTATCCGGTATCTATGAGAATCGGCCAACATCTATTTTTCATCCCCCTAAATGTTAGGGGTGACCCACCCCCAAAATTTTCTTTTAATTTTTTGACATTTTATTATTTATATGGCAGAACAACGTTTGCCGGGTCAGCTAGTAGATGTATAATATTTAAAAATGCCCCCCCTTAATATTGTACTAATTTTCACTGATATTGTTTGTAGTTAGTTTAAGGAAATGATTACGAATTAACTAGCATTTAAAATTTAAACACAAACAAAATTATATAGAACACATAAAACTAAAATATATTTCTAAACTCCATACATCCATTTCAAGCCTGATATTTATAAAAAAGAAAATCACTTTTGCAGTAAAAAAAACCCACACACATATACAACTAACCATAATATGGTCTTAGTGATTCAAATCAAGTGCATTGCTCAAATAACCAAAAATGTTATTATAATCCTATTAGGTTGACTAATTATTGGTATTTTTCCATGTTCACGAAATATACTCTGAGGTTTTACTGTCCTTGATAAAGTTAATTTCCTTTACAAATTAATGAACGTCATTAATATAATTAATTCCTGCCAAAGGTGTCACTTTCTTTGCATGGCTTATGTAAAATGTACCAATGGAGGCAACTTTTGCTGACTAGATGAGTTATTTATTAAATTAATTTTAAAAACAACAAAGAATATTATGACTTGTTTGAGGTAGTCTAGTTTTTAGGCTCTTATGAGTACATACCAAAACATAGCTTTGTGACCAGAATGTTAAAAACCTGAAGCAAAACTAAAACTTAAATATAACAAGAACAAAAACATGAAAATTATAATATAAAATATTTTCAGACTATAATAGAAGAATGATTTGGAACATAAAAAATGTAACTAGTGTGTGACAGAGAATTACAAAATAGACTAAAAAGGAGCATTCAGTAGTAGTAGCCTTCGAAGTAGTTCTTTTTGAATTTATATAAACTCCTAGTAGCCAAAATAAAAAGTAATAATACCCCATGTAAATAAATAAAAATTCATTTCTGAAATTAATGTTTTTTTAGGGTTAAATACTAGAGGGTTAGCTAACAGCAAAATTCCTCAAACTTTTAATGCAGTATCAAAAACTCTCTACTAATACTTAGTATCTGATCTGAACTTGCATTCCACAGTGAAAAGCATCATGAGACCAGTTCCAATAGCTTCTTAACCCTAGAATTACAAACCAGGATAGAAATCTATCCCAAATCTAATATCTTATATCTTTAAACAAGCAATTCTTGTATATATGTATATATATAATTGATATCTCGGAATCGGCTCCAACAATTTTCATGAAATTTAGTATACGGGGGGTTTCGGGGGCGATAAATCGATCTAGCTAGGAATCATTTCTAGAAAATGTCAAAAGGTGGCGTTTGAGTAGTCCCAATTTAAACTGAAAAATGACTCTTCCTAACATCTATCGGCGAATAATAATACTATTTTTTTTAAATTGCTTTAACGACACAACACTAAAGCTATGCCAGCAGATGGCATTGTTAAGTAACACGAAGTCAATAAGTGTTTGCTTTGAGGTTAGACTAAGAAAATCAATTGTTAATTTCCAAAAAACACAATTTATAAAAAAAAATAGGGGTCATCCAGATATTAAATAAATAAATAAACTTTTAACTATGTTTCGAAGTTAGTCAGTGACATTATTGAACTAGTATAGGACTGAACAGAATCTTCACTAAGCCCTGGCAAAATTAAATTGCCTCTTTACTATCATCATCTTAGCGATGAATCCCGGTTGCAGCCCAAACTCTCGCTTCAGCGCCCGGGGACTGGTTTCCAACTTTTTTTTCTCCACTTCGCATGATCTTCGGCATCTTTGGTGGTCTCTGCCTCTTTACTACATTCTTTGAAATGAAAAAGCCAAAATCATGTACTTATAAAGTCAGATTACTGCTTCCATAATAGTTTTTACAATTAAAATACCCATGGAATAAATATTGATCCTGGTTTGCAGTTTATAATAAGTGTTATTTATTCTTTCAATATTTATAACTTTTCTTAATCACTAAAACTCAATTATTAGCCCTTTTATTTTGTAAGGCCCCTTACTGGTTAAAGGCCGGTTTGTAGTTTACAGGTAAAGAAAGTCAGTCTGTATGAATGAAAACTCTTTATTGCATACAGATACTTAAAATATAATGCTGTATGACAATGGGCGGCCTTATCGCTTAAAGCAATATCTTCCAGGCAACCAGAGTCTGTAATTCCAGGGTTAAGTATAATCATAGTTAGATCCATCTTACACAGTAAATTGACAAATTATCTAAATACAACATGACATGTGAATTTTATATATGATTAATAAAATATTTTACTTTCTGACTTGAAAGTTGATATTAGAACTAGTAACAATTTGACTCAATGCCTTAAAAATCCACTTAGACATAGTACAGCTTATCTAAATCTTATCACATATTGATAAACATTAATTTTGTACTCAGTTACATCTTATTATCAATTTCAAAAATAATTTTACTTTTTTTTATCTCCTGTAGATATGAATGCTTGGATTAAACTTTTTTGGTTGAAAATATTTTAAGAGAAAAAGTATAATAACAAAAAAGTATAATACGTAATATTGTTGACACTTCCCTAAGCCCTATAATAAAATCTTATAAGATGCTCACACACTTCAAAGTATTTTAGCTGGCAAATACTATTGTAAACAAAAATTTTATGTACCTATGTAACAAAATTGTCAAATAAGGTATTAATTATCTTTGCATATTATAGATTTTCTGATTATTTATGACATTATTGTTCTGATTTGATACTATTTAAAAGCAGTCTTCATAAATATTCTACAAGTGACTAAATTATCAAAAAATATTAAAATATAGGTACAACCAATTAAAAAGTTTTATACACAATTTATACTTCAATGCAAAATAATTTGCAGCATATTCACAACATTTGGAATATTTTTTAGGTAACAAATTTGCCTCCTTCACTTAAGTATTTCAAATTAAAATTCTTAGTTACATAAAAGTAATAAATATAATTAATTTGAGAAAGTAACAGTAATGTTATGAAATAGTTATTTAAAAACTAAAATAGTTCCATGTATTTTGTACTATATAAATTATACTGACCTATATGTATAGTATTTAGTATTAAAAAACTATTTAATAAAAAAGATTATCTCAACACATCCGACATGTTTTTAGGCATGTTTGTAATATTAAATTAATTATTGAGTGAAAATCACCATAACACGTTTATGGTTTAAAATATGTCATACGACTTGCCTTAACTATGGTGAAATCTACGAACTGCGTTTATATCGAATGCGCGAAACTATTTGTAGTGTAAATAAAAATGTGTGGGTATAAAAAGTAGAGATAAAGAACGCCTTACTCACCGATTTCGGCATCTTGGCGGCTTAGGATCACAATCTGCAATGTAAGGAGTACATGTAAGGAAAATTTTTAAAGCAAATTCCTGTCTCGAATGAACATGTACCGCCGTCCGTCTAAATATGTTATTTGTCACTAATCCAGCAAATTACGGGACATATTTGTTTGTTTACCTATCTGGTATTATAATTCCAGGTATATTCCCGCAAAATACTCTTGTCCTGAAGGTGATAATATAATAATTATCACCGGGCGAACGGACTGGGTCAGATAAAGATGACCAACTGACTCTCATTTAAAGGTGCAATACCAAGTTTTTAGATTTATGGGAGGTAAATAATTGAAAGATAATTAATTACCCGGTAAAAAGAAGATTATCACCTAATAATCCACATATGTAGCACAACACACTTATAATGCACACACCCTACAGCCACAAAAATATCACGATGTGACAACTGCCTGCGTGACGTGGTAGCAAGGATTGCCATATAGACATCGAACATTTCTACCGAAACCAGTGCTTCCAGATCCCAAAAGAAAATTATAGTGATGTCAGCTAAAAAATACAGTAGTTTCCTAAAATAATACAGCAGATTTATTATCCGTGCAGGGGCGGAGAAAGAATACTAACCTCTGTGGCCGGGGTCGGCCTGTCGTAAAAGGCGACAAAACAACCCACCCTAGCTACGTGGTAGGGCCTCAAGCCCGTCTGGATGGCGACCACCTTTGGTCTTAAGTATGCCGCCATAATAACCTTGTGTTGTGTTCCGGCATTAATGACCCAAGTTCCTGTGCCCTTATGGGACAGCAGCGTGTTCGCGATGCGACTGGCGTTGCAAACACCTATAGGCGACGGTAACTGCTAAATTCTAAGCGGGCTGTCAGCCTGTCTGCTGTCCTACGCAATAAAAAAAAAAAAGACTTCAAAATCGATTACAGTAAAATTACAGTAAAACTTTGTTTAAATATTAAAAGAAAAATAAGCTGCTGTAATTATACATATTATTCTTAGTTTTTGTAAAATAATATCCTCGTGATTTTGATAAATTTTGGCCTTCATCCTGGAAATCATTTCATTAGTGGTATTAAATTTCTCGCAGTTTTCGGAATTTCGACGAATGGCTTGCTGAGCTAACATATTCCTTTAATAATCATCATCATCCCAGCGTTATATCCCGGTTGCAACCCAAACTTTCATTTCGGTGCCCGAGGTCCGCTTTCTGACTTTTTCTACTCCACTTCGCATGGTCTTCAGCATCCCTGGTAGTGAGGCCATTGGCACGCATATCACCCCTTACGACGTCAAGCCAGCACTTTCGGCGCGCGCGGGCTCTGCGGGTTGCTGGTGGGCGGGAGGGGGGAGGGTGACGTCGATCACTGCACGCTGTTCATGTTCACATCTCTGGTCTCCGCCGTGCGTCGTCCGCGCATAGCTCACATCTCCGCTTCCATCACGCCATACAAATATTACATATCTCGGCACAGCGATCTCCACTGAAGCTGAGCGGAGAGGATATGACTCAATAACGCAATTCTATTGCTTGTTTAAAAAACATCTCCTCTCCGCTCGTCTCGTCTCCGCTTTGGTGGAGTCCTGATCTTAGTTCTGTTCTGATTCATCGGGGAATTCACTGCACGAAAATTTTAAGTAACAATCCTACTCTATATTGTCTATAGATAAAGGTCGGTGGTTCTGGGTTCTAGATTAGGTTGCGTTACGTTTTACGTATTAGATTTGAAAATTTATATGATCGGAAATTAAATACAGTATTTTCATACACTGTATTTTATCATAGTATACAGTAGAAACAATGATATGTCATATATAAAAATCATTGAGTTGAAAAGCTTAAAATACAGTAAATCTATTGTAATTACAGTGAATCTGGAAGCACTGACCGAAACTCAAATAAATTTTAACGGTTCATCAACAACATTTTTTTTATAGAGGTAAAAAAGAAATACAAAAATTATATAAAATTTAATTCTGAGATTTATATTTTAACAATTTTTATCATATCTATATATAGTTAATTGTGTACTTGAGATTACTTATACTGAAAAATTAGCAACATCAATCGTTGTTCAATAGTCACGTAGTATGTAGTTAAGTAGTAACATGATACCAGCTCCATGGTAGTAAATAATAAACTAAAATCTGTCTACCTACTAATATATCCATACCTCTTTCTTATAATAGTTATGATAAATTATATTCTTTAATTTCTAATCATATTACTTCTATTAGCATTAAAATCTAATTTTAATCTTGTTCCGTTGTATTCTCTCCTTTTTTATTTTAGTTCTTGTAACTTTTTCTGATTATAATTTAACAAAATTTTCGTTAAATTTTACCTTTTTCGTTTCTTTGACACTGGCAAGTTCGCAAGCCGCACATGCCAAAAACAGACAAAAAAAATACATATTATATAAATATTATATACATAATCTGTGGTCAACTCAATTGTTGTAGTTGTAGAAGGTCAATGTACTTTTGATTTAGGTTATAAAAACTGGTAAAATAGGAAGATTTTCATCGTTTATAATACCATAATTTTTAGGAGGCTTGGCCGCTAATGAAATGTATATGATCATAAAGTCTGTTCTAATGTTTAACAACAAAAGTCAGCAGTTATTACAATTTCATTCATAACCAAGACACAGAGTTAAAATGTTTTAATGTTTTTATATCAATATCCGATACCTAACATTTAAATTTAAAGAAATGTCTTTAGCTTCTTTTCGACGACTCTTACACTGGGGCCCTTTGTGCGTATTGGGTAAGTAGTTTCTTGTAATCCTAATTTATTTGTGTTTCTGCTGATATTTAGTCAAACCATTCAATTAGTACACTATGAACTTGATCACATCAGGTGAAGAAGAAAGTAATAGTTAGAGCAGATCTTTTTGATCCCTCGAGCCTTCCTTTAGAAGAAACTGAGGACCTACATGTCTGTTTTAAGTTCTATATATATTTTTTCTTTGTCAAAAGTAGGATATGGTAAGAGTAGGATAGAGTAAGAACCTCTGTGGCCAGGGGCAGCCTGTTGTAAAAAGCAACAAAACAACCCTAGCTAGGTGCTATGGCCCCAAGTCCGTCTGGATGGCAACCACCCTTGTGTTGTGTTCCAGCATTAGTGACACAGATTCCTGTACCCCTATGGGTTAACAGCGTATTTGCTGTGCCCCTAGAGTCTAACATCCATAAGCAGTGTAAACTCCTTACTATTAAGTTAGTTTTCAGCCTGTCTTCTGTTTATCAGCAATAAAAAAAGGTAAAAAACTGCTCAAGAAAGCTGAGACTTCAGAGTGATAACACATAATTTATTAATACAATAATTTTTGTTATTGAAATGTTCTAAATAATTTTTTTAGCCATAATTAAGCTAATAACATGGGCCATGATCCACCAGCTTAGTATGTGGTGGCCTCCTCACTCTTCTCTGGCAGCAGCATTGCATGCAGCATTATTTCTGGCATTATCTGGTAGCACTCTCTACTACTTCCTACAGTCATTGCTGGAGGGACCAGGCTTTGTGCCTTTGGGATGGAAACCTGTAAGTTGTGCATAATACATACCTAATTATTCATTCAAAATTTTAGTAACCTCTAATTAGTTTAAAAGTTTTCAAATGCAAATTACAATCTCGAGACAGTGACAGAATTGAAATACAGAAAACTAGTATAATAACTTTTTATTTGTTGTTTTGTACCTTTAGACATAACCATAAGCCAAATATTTTAAAACAGAACAAAATCACCCGCCAAAATTAAATGGCATTTTCTGGAAAAGGAAAAATATGCAAGTAAATTTAAACAGAGTGGTAGACAAAATGGTAGAGATGGATGAAATGGTTGGAAAATCTGTAAATGAATGTTGGAATGAAAAAGCAGAATGCATTAGAGGTGTAGCAAAGGAAGTTTTTGGAGAAACGAAAGGGAAAGGTAAAGTTTTATATAGAGGTAAAGATTTTTATATAGAGAAAGAATCATGGTGGTGGAATGAAGAAGTACAGGTGATTCTGAAAGAAAAGAAAAATGCTTTTAAAGAATGGAAATGTGTGGAACAAGAGAATGTTATGATAAAGGAAAGTAAGAGGATAGAATATTTAGAATATAAGAAGAGAGCAAAGAGCTGTTGCTGGCTCCAAGGCCAGGGAACATGCCAAGCTGTATGGGTTTTTAAGAAGCTCTGGTGGTCAGAAACATCTTTATGGAATGGTGAACGATAGAGAAAAGAAGGCGAGGGATATAACCCATATGAAATGTATAAAAGATGATAGTGGTAGTAAAGGTTACATACGACATCCGTCATGGTATGGTTGACAGTCTACTAACTGTTCTGACATTACTTGATTTCAGTAGTGCTTTCAATCACGTTGACTTTGACGTTCGTCTTGCGACTTTGCACTCTGAACATATCTCCAACTGCTATTGACTGGTTCCGTAATTACCTGTATGGGCGCCGGCAGCGAATTCACATTGATGATGTTAGTTCGTCCTGCTGTAATTTAACAGCCGGTGTCCCTCAGGGCGGCGTTTTATCTCCTCTGTTATTTTCGATTTTTATAAATTCTATCATCACTAATTTTTCTTCTTCCTGCCTATATGCAGACGATCTCCAAATTTACACAGTCGAAGATTGAAAGGCTTAATGAGGCTATTGAGATTATCAACGATGATCTAGCCAGGATTCTTGCCTGAACTAAAAAGAATGGTTTAAAAGTGAATCCCAGCAAAACTAAAACTATTATTATTGGCAGTTCATGTATGATAAGAAAAATAAACTGGACTACCCTTACTAAAGTGATGATTGATTGGGTAGTAATAGATTTTAGTGAGAATGTTCGAAATTTTAGAATTGTTTTTGATCATGAGCTGTCTTGGATCTCATATTATTGAAATAAGTAGTAAAATTTCTGCATCCGTAGCTTCGTTAAGAAGATTTAAAAATTTCCTTCCCACTGCCACTAAGGTTGCTCTTGCTCAATCTCTTTTACTTCCAATACTAGATTATGCTGACCCCAGTTATCTAGATTTAACCCAAGAGCAATTCGATAAGCTTGAAAGACTTCAAAATGTTTGCATTCGGTTCACATTTGGTTTGTGCAAATATGACCACCGGAATGCTCATATACTCTCTCTCCTTTACAATATCCTCTTTGACCCTCGTTTTCCATCGTAACTTAAAGAGCGTTTTACTTTTCTGCCATCGTTCTCTACCCGTGACTTGCGCTTATGTTATCAGCTCACTCTAGCAACTCCTTCTCACAGCAGTTCCTCATTTGTGCATAATTCATCTATACTTTACTACTATTATAAAGAGGAAAGATTTGATTATTTGTTTGTTTGCTTTGAATAGGCTCCGAAACTACTGACCCGATTTAAAAAATTCTTTCATTGTTGGGAAGCTACACTATCCCCGGGTGACATAGGCTATATTTTCAAAAAAATAGGGATCCTTACTAAAACTCCAATAATGTAACCAAAGGTGTAAAAAAATTACCTAAAATATTATTTAAATCGCGTGCGCTGCGAAAACTATTGATGATAGAATAAAATAATGTACTACGACTTTGCAGAACACATCATTATTTACAAAAAGTGTCGCGACAGCATATGTCTAACTATTATAGTTATGCCACAATAAGTGTTCTTTTATTTTAAAAATTTAATTAAAATGCCGCCCCTAGAAAATGCTCTTTATTTGTATCTTGGTATTAATCCTTATCAAAATAAATTACTTAATATTCAAAACTGCTTCGATACCTTTATATAACTTTTTGAATTATTCAATTCGGATATTCCATTCGAAAGATATCACGAGTTTAAAAATGTAAGTATTAGAAAAATGTTGCGTGGTAGCCGCTCACTGGGTTTTTTACAAAAAGTAGAAAAAAAAATACTTATTAAAAAATAACGTAAAATAAAATAATAACAAAAAAAATCATTAAAATAAAAGTTCATAGAAATAATAATATTCAAACTTTCTTTATAATTTTATTAGTAACCTGACGCAAATAGAAGGGTTTATGTGTGTGTAATTTTTGTTAAATACCCGTGCGAAGCTGGGGCGGGCCACTAGTTTATAATAAAAGCAGTTCACTTATGGAATTCGCTCCCTGTGAATCAGACAAGCAAAATTTAGAACATCAGTTTTCGATCACTACTTGAGGGAAGCTTATTAACAGTATTTGTTGACGTCTTGAATATATATATGTATGTGTTTTATATTTTTCTTTTCTTCTCTTTTAATGGTATTTATATTTTACTAGATTAATCGTGTAGTATTTATTTCATGTAATATTATTTGCACAACCGCTATGTATTTTGTTACAAGTTCCTTACTTCGGCGACGGCGGCAAGACGAAGCAATCCCCGATGAATGGTGCGCTATTGCACGCTAGTGCCCATTTTTAAGAACAAGGGGGGTGTACAGGTTTGTAACAATTATAGAGGAATAAAGCTCATGTCGCACAGCAATAAGATTTGGGAGAAAGTAATAGCTAGGCGACTACGAGAGGAGAGCGAAATAAGTGAGAACCAATTTGGTTTGATGTCCGGGCATGGGACTACGGATGCCATATTCGCACTTCGCCAACTGTGCGAGAAATGCACATAAGATCCTGCACATGGTATTCGTTGACCTTGAAAAGGCATATGATCGGGTTCCTAGAAAGGCTTTGTGGTTGGCTATGAAAACAAGATCACTATAAGCATAAATTTCTTTCATACGTGTCAACTCAACAACATCCATAAACAACCAAAAACAACATTGATTTATCAGTTAATCAAGTAAATAACAACCTCACCTACAAAAGCTATGACACCGGAAGAAGAAAAAACATAACTTTCAATACAAAAATAACAATAAATACTTCACTCCCCAATCCGAGTGCTCTCCATATCTAAATGATAGAATATTTCAAGTCAAGCTTTGTGGCTCAAGATCTTCCATTCCATTTACTGCAGAGTTGGAGTACCACAAGGTTACGTACTTGGCCCGAGCCTCTAAATCATATTTACTTGTGACCTACCAAATTTACCGGAAACAACTGTTGCAACCTTTGCAGATGACGCGGCCCTCTTTCTTTGTAACTGGGATCCTATTGAAGTGAGCAGATTATTGCAAACCCAATATCACTAATGACTGGTTAAATAAATGGCTAATAAAAGCAAGCGCTCCAAAATCCCACCATCACATTTACCTTAAGTCATGAAACCTGTTCCCCCGGTTAATCTAGGCCCCGACCTATTGCCGGCGCAGCGGCAGATCGCGCTGCGCTGAGGGGAGCTCCGTCAGGTCTTGGTGGCGGAATGGCGGCAAAGGCTTCTGCGCCCTACCGCCGGCCTCGCTACCGTCGAGGCGATCCGGCCAGTACTCGACGACTGGCTCGGGAGAAGGCACGGTTCCCTGTCGTTTAGGGTGACGCAGGTGCTGTCGGGGCACGGCTGCTTCGGCAAGTACCTGTGCCGCATAGACAGGGAGCCGGACGCTCGGTGCCACCACTGCGTCCATTGCGGGGAGGATACGGCGCAACACACGCTCGCCGAGTGTGTAGCTTGGGAGGAGCAGCGCCGTGTCCTCATAAATGAAGTAGGAGGCGATCTGTCGCTGCCGGCCGTAGTGCGGAGGATGGTCGGTAGCGCAGAGTCGTGGGACGCAGTGGTGTCCTTCTGCGAGGACGTGATGTCCCAGAAAGAAACTGCGGAACGGGAGAGGGAGATCTCGACTCCCTTCCCCGGCCGCAGAAGGCGCACCGGGCGCAGGAGAAGGGCGGACAACGCCCTTTTCCGGCCCCCATGAATAGGTCCAGGGGCGAGGGACTTGGGGAAATTCCCGCCCCCTATTCAATGGACCCGAGGTGGAGGCGCGCGCGGGTGTCGGCGCGCGCCTCTGAGGCGATGCACGGGGTAGTTAAACACCTCACTACCCCGTGCAGGAGACGAGGCCCGGACAGACCGGGCCAGCACTAGTGTGGGACTGCGGAAGAATATGGATTCCCGCGGCCCCGCGCGCAGGTGTGAGGAGACACCGGGGTGGTGGTTTTAGCCGGTAAGAGTCCGGCACGCCCCTCCGCCTTTCCCCAGGCGGAGGTAGTCCATGAGGATTACCCCACCCCGTAAAAAAAAGGCCCCGACCTATTGCCGCAATTAAATACCTTGGATTTCACTTGGACCGTAGGATGATATGGAAAGACCACATAAAAGTGAAGCGCAAGGAAATCAACTTCAGATTCAAAAACCTACTGACTCCTTGGTAGACAGTTCGCCTTATCTCTTTCTAAGAACCTAAGGGTATATTGCTCCATAATAAAATCGATCTGGACATATGGGATCCAACTGTGGTTTACTACTAGCAAATCCAACATTATGTGCCCACAAAGAGCTCAAAACATTATTCTAAGGGTATTTTCATCCGCACCCTGGTATGCTCGCAACTTGGAAATCCGAAGTGAAACCCTACTACCTACCGTGAAACCTACAGAGAAGTACAAAAATTGTTTGACAATTTACCCAAACCTGTTATCCAGTTTGCTATCGCAGCCAAATCAGTTCAGAAGACTCAAGAGAGCAGATGTGCTGCCTTGATAAGGGAAGAAAGAGCAATGGCTCTGCCTCGCTAAACTACATTCTCATGCAACAAACTTGATTATAGTTTAAACGACTGATTGCAGGTTTTGAAAAAGAAAAAAAATGTTTAGTAAACCAAGGCCATATGCTACACATAAGTAAGATGTATTAAAACATATATTCAAGTAGCTCTGTAAAAATAAGGCTGAAAGAGTTAGGAAAACAATTTCCTGTTAAAAGAGGAGTAAGACAAGGCGATCTTCTTTCTCCGAACCTGTTTTCAGTGGTCCTAGAGAGTATTTTTCGCAAGTTAATTTGGGATGAACTAGGCCTAAATATAAATGGCACAATTTTAAACCATTTATATTTTACAGATGACCTAGTAATTTTTGAGCAACTTGAGTAATTTTTAAACTACAAAAAATACGGGTCGAACTATCTGAAAAAAGCAAGGAAGTTGGACTCAATATAAATACATCCAAAACTAAACTCATGACAAATGTAGAGAAACCATCCGAAATTAAACTAGATTTCCATCTAGTTTAATTTCGGATGGTTTCTCTACATTTATCATTGGTGTCTCTACATACATATTTCCATATACTGGAATATATACCAAAATATATGTACCTAGGCCAAATCATCTCATTTCAAGACCAAACCAGCAAGGAAATTAATAAAAAAATAGCCTTATAAGACCCTGTCATATTGTATGGATCAGAGTGCTGGGCCACAAAGGGCAAAGATGCCAGAAAGGGCATGCGGCAGAGATGTATGTGAATGTTGAGATGGATGAGCGGAGTAACAAAAATGGATAAAATTAGAAATGAGTATATTAGGGGAAGTTAGAAAGTAACCAGTATTGAAAAGCTGCAAAGTAATAGGTTAGCAAGGTATAACCATATAATGCGAAGAGAGGAGCGTCATGTAACAAGAAGATTGCTAGAAATGAGAGTGGATGGATACAAGAGAAGAGGTAGACCAACGAAAAGTTGGATGGATTGTGTAAAAGATGATTTGGTTAAAAAGGTGTGAATCTTCAAATGGTGGCTGTAGAGTGGGAGGAGAGAACATGTTGTGCCGACCCCACATAGTTTGGGATATGGACAGGAAGAAGATTTGTTGTTCCCCACCTATGACTTGGATATTATCTTTTTTTTTAAACTGTGAGTCCCCACAATAGTGAAATAAGTGTACTGGTAGAGTATGCGGCACGTTTTGAAAACCGAAAAAATCCTGCTGTCCTCCTATTGGTTTAACGGACAGAGGATTTGGCCAATGATGTTTTCTTACATTGGTGTAGGCCTCTTCCAAGATGTTAAGCAGACTCCGATATGGGGAAGTGTGAAACAACATACATACCCTCGCTCTGGCAGGTGCAGATGGGTGAACCTTTAATTTAGCCCTTTTTGGTTTGAAATATATGTTTAGTAAGAGTTTAATTTTAATTGAGAATATAACATTATTTACATGTGTTAATCATGACTGCCTCAGATCATGATCAACTCAGGTCATGATCATTCAGGTGCAAGAGATGCAATTGATCTAGATGGGATAATATCTTTGATATGCTGTAACCAATAGAAAATATCAAATGGTGTTCTTTCTTTGGTGTCTGTGAACTACCATATCATGTGATATATGTTGTCACAACACTAGGAAAGTCGCCCTGTTCCCCTGGTAGGTTGAAGCCTTGGGACTAACTCATGGATTATTTCTGCAGCAATTTTATAGCATAAAACATTATATTTTCAGGAAAATGAAGAAGATACACATAATCTGCAGTTTTGTACAGTGTGCCGAGGTTACAAGGCACCTAGATCACACCATTGTAAAAAATGTAAGTGTAAACATTTTAATCATTAAATAGTGATTATCAATTAAAAAAAACCAAGCAAACCATGATTGCTTGGCTTTCAAGAATTCTCTGATAGCAATATTTTTTTTAACGCTGTAGGATAGCAGACAGGCTGACGGCCCGCTTAGAATTTAGCAGTTACCGTCGCCAATGGGTGTTTGCAACACCAGTGGCATCGCGAACACGCTGCTGTCCCATAAGGATACAGGAACTTGGGTCACTAATGCCGGAACACAACACAAGGTTATTATGGCGGCATAATTATTAGTATTAAGAACAATTTAACCTATACAACATCACCTTTTATGATTTTCCACAAAGGATCAGGAGCATAGGGATGTACCTGGAATTTTGAGATGAGATAAAAATGTGAAATTTGACTGACAGGTGGCTATTGCATAAAGAAGATGGACCACCATTGTCCTTGGATAAACTGCTGCGTGGGCCACGCCAACCACGCCTACTTCAATATGTTTCTAATCGCAGCCGTATTTGGATGCCTTCATGCGTCCATTGTGAGTATATTTTATTTCGCATATTAAAAAAAAATTTAATCTCTGGGCATTTTGGGGCTTCTCTGTAATTTTTCTTTTATAAAGCGCTAGGGTTACTACTAGTTCAAGAAATAAGTTAAATAGCAAAAATAAAAGTAAATACTAAATGGACTAAATAGTCCAAACAAATAAATCTGGAAGAAAATTTGCAGCATACAGAAAGTTTTAGTTTCCGAGCTGTTTACCAACTAAGGAGATGATGTCTTCTATTTATAGTGTGATTTTCTCTATTCAAATAAATTGTTTGTACATGAACTGTTGTGCTATGTATCTTTTATGTTTAAAATTGTGTCTCATATATAAATAAATAAATTTACAGGAATCTTGCCTTGGTGAAGTCATTTCTTACCTGTGGTATTAATTATGCAAACCAAACGTGTAGGGGTGGTGTCGTGGGAGGTTTTTCTTCCTGCAGGGGCGGAGCAAGAATACTGACCCCGGCGATGGGGCTAGCCTGTCGTAAAATACGACAAAACAACCCTAGCTAGTTGGGCTCCAAGCCTCTTAGGCAACCACCTCTGGTCTCTAAATATGGCGCCCTATTGATTAATATTTATAAATGACGATGCTAAGTAACATCCATACTATATATATATAATATTATAAATGTGAAAGTAACTCTGTCTGTCTGTCTGTCTGTTCCTCTTTCACGCCTAAACGGCTGAATGGATTTTGATGAAATTTGGTATGGTGATAGATGATAACCTAGAAATGGTCATAGGCTATAAATAATCACGCCATCGTTCTTAGGGGGTAGGCAGTAGGCAGATAACTAAATTGAGTTAGTGATTTTTTGTGCTTATCCGGTATCTATGAGAATCGGCCAACATCTATTTTTCATCCCCCTAAATGTTAGGGGTGACCCACCCCCAAAAATTTTTTTTTAATTTTTTGACATTTTATTTTATTTTATTTTATGGCAGAACAACGTTTGCCGGGTCAGCTAGTAATAAATAACAATAAGTTACAGAATCTATTGTAACAGAATAAAAGAATGAGTTTTTCCTACATAATATTTGTTACCCAATAGCATTTGTACGCCTAAGGACAAAAATGCATTGGGTAACATTTTTTTTAATAACATCTTATTACAATAACCTGCATTTTTATAAATAAAGATTTATGATATTGACCTTGTGTTATTTCATATTGTGAAACCAAGTTACAATGCCCCTATGTGGATAGCAGCGTGTTAGCAATGCCCTAGCGCTGCAAACATCCATAGACCACGGTATTTACTTAAGTGGGACGTCAGCCTTTCTGCTGTCCCACAGAAATAAAAAAGAATAATGAATTTACTGAATCCAAGGCTTGCAGTGAGTCTTATAGATCGCTCAGTTACTCGAAGAGTTACAGCTGTTGACTTGTTTTGCATTTCTAACCAGACAAAGTATTCAAGAGAGTCTTCGCTCTATTCCCATAGTAAAATTTGTTTTGGAGGATAGTGTTATAAAGACTCGACTTCTGCCTGGGACGGTGATAACCAATAGTGGTCTTAATTTCCAGGTATTAACGATATGCATGTACCACGCGATAAACAGAATCCGCTATATGCACAGTGGCACTGGCCAGGAGCCGATGATCTACTTGACACTCACCACGCTCATACTGACGCTCCTGGCGATCGGGATGGCAGTCGGCGTCGTTATAGCTGTTGGCGCATTGTTATACTTTCAGGTGAGATATTCTTTTTGTTTAGACCGGTTGCACACATGATTTTAACTGAAACAGACTGTATAAATTGTTGATTATTGTCACAAGATCATACTTCATTTTTGTGTGCAAAGCGCACAACAAAATAGATGCTATAGCAGCAAGATCGACATTTCGGATGACCATCAGTATATCATTATATGTACATCTCGACCAACAGCACAAAGATACCATAATGTCAAAATGTTTAGACCGTTTTTAGCTAGGTCAACCTGTTTCCTCGTGATAAAAGAGTTTTTTCAGCAAAATCTAGTGGTCCTCGTTCCTTTCTGCCTGTGTTTTTATATGCACATTCTAATGCACTTCGACCAGAACAAACTATTTCCATATTATGCAAATAGTGAGACTCAAACTCTTAGCCACAACAGCAACAGTGATCGAAGCTTCCTATAGATATCCCTTTGTCTGATTTTCATCATTTCTTAGATCATTGGATCAGTTTGGCCAAATATCTTTACAGGCACATTTAATCTAATGTTATTTATTTGACTTTTGAAGTAAACAAACGGTTGTCATTACTTAAAAGATCCAATTAAAATCCTTTGAAATCTTGGTCTAATATTATAAATAAGAAACATTTGTCAAAATTAGTTTTTGTTGTGAACATTATTAGTTCAAAACTATGGAACCAATAAAAACAATTCTACTAATGAATAATTTAGCTATATGTATCCGAAGTCGTGGCAAATATTGTTGTTAAAAAGGCAAAATAAGGCAGTAGGAATTTCATTACTACGTTGTTGTTTTGATTTTAATGGACTGCTTGTTAGAACAGCCATATTTAACAGATTCGAGGTATTCTCCGCAACCAAACCACCATTGAAGACTGGATAGTGGAGAAGGCAGTCGGCAGGAGGGAGGAGCATGGACTTCCCCCGTTTGTGTTCCCCTATGATGTCGGATGGCGAGAAAATGTGAAGATGATCTTTGGATCCCAGTACGATGGACTAAAATGGCCTCTGAAAGAGGGCTGTGGGGAGTATGATCTTACTGTAAGTAACTCCATTTATTAGAAACATTACAAGTTATAAATAAATATACCATTTTTGTAACAGCCATGCACGTGAAGAGGTGGTGAAGTTAGCTTATATTATAATAATTAAGTGCAACATAGTGTAGATATCGACTTTCAAAAAATGCTGTAACTCAGGACAAATTTCGAACAAAAATTATTAGTTTGTACATAAAGTAAAAAAAAACTAGGCTCAAAGCGGGAATCGAACCCTCTCAAGCGTTTCGACGTGCAAAGTTGTTGCACCATAGATCAAAGGTTGTACTCCGAGACTTCGTCTTGTTTATTTATGCTCTTTCTTGATATGTTTGTCAAAGAACTGTAGGAAAAAAATTGTACATGCTATATGAATGGCAAAATTTTATAGGAGCCATTATCTAACCCCACTAACTTCAAAAGTAGAAATGGTACAGAAACCATGGTGTCACCTGCTACTATCGATACGTAACACATTGTTGCCTTTTAAGACAAGCTTTTACCAGCTTTATTCTGATTAGTGATTTTTAATAAATATAGTAACCATGCAAACCCAGGGTATCAAACTTCCGCTTGGGTGGGAGGCGCATGCGAAAGCATATCCCTCCCCCCAGGCTTCAGGCGGTAGAGGGTAGTATATCAGCGATGTATGTCCCCTTGTCAATTGTGGGGATGCACGGGTTCATCCACGGGAGCCCCACACTATCCCACTGAAGGCTCCCAAACGGTGCGGTGTGCATGGATCATTTCCATCTTAGTAACAAGAAAATATAGTCGATTGTAAAATTTTAAGTGGTTTGTAGAAAGAACAACAAGCACAAAAACAGGAGAAATTTCTCCGCTCGAGGCTGTACACCGCCATAGCGGAGTACAACGGCCGATGGGTGCCGCTGTTCACGAGGCCGAGGGCCGCCATCTCTGCACCGTGCACCGACGAGTCCAGGCTGGTCTTGCACAGCGGAGATGTCATACGAGCCACAAGGCAAAGAAGGTGATCACTATTATAACTATATTTGATATCTTTTTAACAGTTCCACTTCAACTTAAACTGAAGAGAGTACTCAATTCTCATCATCATCACCCAAGTGTAACCATGATAACCCAGGGTCCCATCGGGGATGGCTTGCATTGGAACACATTGCATAAGTGAGATCTATGATCGATTGAAATGAAATTTATTGTTTAAATTTTCAGCCTTGCCGAGTACAAAGGTGTTTGTATGTACATTAAATAAAAATTGCTACAACAATATAGCCTTTATGATGTACTAAAGTGAATCTATGTTCCCCGCGCTAGGTTTCGTAAGAGCCTATGTAACGGCTGACAGTGGAGTTTGTTGAGATGAGTTGAGATTGCCGAAAAGTTATATTTTAATGCTGCTACTATTTTGACGATATCTGAGTGTAACGGCTAACGAACTTCGGTACGCTTGCGGAGGCCACGGGTTTGATTCCCCTCCAGCGTAGGGGTCATTATGTATAATATTGTAATGCTTGTGTGGAGGATGCGATTAAGAGAAACGTTGTTATTCGAGCACTGAACTATTTATTACTTTAAAAGAACACAGTTTAGAAATACACACAAAGGAAACAATCATTATAACTATATATTAGGGTTTTTGTGTGTAAACCAGTTGCGAGCGGAGCGCGGAAACTCTCCAACTGACTGCCGCGCGTGGCGTCATGTGCAACGGAGAGCACTCTGCTAGAGAGAGAAAGGGAGATGCATTGCGTGAGCGCGGATTGGCAGAGACGCGCGAACGAACGAATTTTAGTATATGAAAATGATATTGATGGCGCGCAATTAATTTGGCGCGTATTCCCTACAATATGTATTTATTTACAAAAGAAAAGTACATATGTATATATCAGTTGTCTAATACACATAATACAAATGCTATACGACTTAGTTTGGGACTAGATGGCGTTGTGTGAAATGTCCCAATATATTTCTTTATTTATTTATTACGCCATAATAATATAATTTACGAGTATGTTTTATTTTTTTACTTTTTCCTTATAAATAGTATTATAAATAGTATTGTAGTGTAATTGTAAAACGATCGATTTTCTCCGTGCAGGAGCGGATTAAGAATACATCCCTGCGGCTGGGGTCGGCCTGTCCTAAAAGGAGACAACACTATCCTAGCTACGTGGTAGGGCCCCAAGCCCGTCTGGATGGCCAACCATCATTGGTCTAAGTATGCCGTTATAATAACCGTGTTGTGTTCCGGCATTAGTGGCCCAGATTCTGCCCCTAGCGTTGCAAACATCCATAGGCGACGGTGCTTACTATTAAGTGGGCTGTCAGCCTGTCTGCTGTTCCTCAGCAATAAAAAAAGTGAAGCAAAAAAAAAACAGTTGTAACTATCTATTGTGGATAATAGATTGCATACCAAAGATGCCCAAGACAGCGAGAAGTGAAAAAGAAAAACTCAGAAAGTGGGTTTCGGGCACTGAAGTTTGAGTCTCAACCGGGATTTAATGCTGAGATGATGACAAATTGCCTTCTAACCTGACTTTGTCGATACTGGTTCGCTGGCTACATGTGATCTTAAACATGCGATTTCCACACAGTGTACGAAATCTTCTATTTATACAGACACTGGCTGTTCGGTGAGAAGGTACACGGTGGTGGGGACAGTCGAGGGCCGAGGGGGTGGTTTCCGAGGGACGCGGTGACGCCTACGGACCAACTCAAGCCCAAGCCGGATTAGCTAATAACCTCAAGAGGTTTCTATTTCAAATTAATGTGTAAATAATTTTTATATTTTTAAAAATGTTTATATATAATATAAAATATATGTAACTAATGAATCACTTTTAAAATTAAGGTGATTGCTCACTATACTGTTCACTGTGAAAGTACATAGAACATTTTAGGTAATCACTAGATCGTTTCATCATCCAACACTGTCAAATACTTGATAACCTCAGCGACCATAGCAACTAGCGCATGTCGGCTCGTTTGCGGAGTAGGTATTTATTAACAAAATATATAAAATTATATATGAAACGTTGTGTTGTTGGGAAAGTAGTTTTGTTTTCTCCGGCAAAGGGCTTAATTCTTGTTTTGTTATCTTTCACACCCTTCACGACTTCTCACTTGAGCCGTGATCGTGCATCTTTATTTGTTTCAACAGCTGACATAGTAAGGCTTGCTTGTGAAAAAGACTGATTGATTCCGCGTATCAGTTTTTGGTTGGTCCCCCTTCAAATACGGATGGTGAACAGCAGCATTTTCGGCATATTTTACTTTTTACTACCGAAAAGATAATAATGCTGTTCAAGCAAGAAAAAATTTGTCTATGTGTAGAAGATGTTGTCCGAGAAGATGTATTGACAACACGACAATGCCAAAACCGGTTTTCAATATTTTGATTTGGCAATTTTAATGTTGATGATGCTCCACTTTCTGGAAGACCAGGTGAAGCTGATAAAGGCATTAGTTACCAATAACCGTGAGACCGCTGAAAGGTGACATTTATCGATATCGACTGATATATGACAGTTGTCTAGTACCCCTAACACAAGTGCTATGATGCTTATTTGTTACTAAATGGCGCTCTGTGAATTGTGCCAGTATATTGAAAAAAATACACGGAACGGGTACAGTGTATATAGGGGTCAGTAACCTTTGCGTGTGATTTTTTTACTTGTTATTTGGAGAAATTATCTATTAATGCCACTTTTAAGAGGCAACTCAGAGAAGTAAAGTTAACATGCATACATACATTCCCACAGTAGCAGTGGAAAGTTTGTAAAAGAAAATGTATTGTGAATTTGTAAGGGGGAAGCGACTTTTGTTTGTAAGATCTTTTTAACAATATTTTATTAGTTTTATCTGTATGTTTGTTTGCTTGTAAATTCCATTTTAACCCACTTTTTATTCTACAATTTACTTCTTCTGAAGATACTTTGCGGATGAATGATTGAATTTTAAAATTCTCTAATATCTTTTGAACTGTAAATTACCACAGCGCCTTGAAGTTTTAGCCATTTTAAAAGTTTCTTTTAATCAGTATCATCTCATTAAAAAGTTACTAATTTACCAATTTGTTGGAAAAAACATTCCTGTGAGCGTTTTATTTAAAATGGTGTTTACTAAGTTTATTAGCCTGGCGTTGGATTTCAAACAGTATTTTTGCTTTTATTATTTTCATATATTCAATTATTTTTAATTTACTTTTTTTTACTTTATAGTCTTGTACCTAACAATAAAAAAAGTTTGAAATCCTTATTTTAACACTTAAACCAGGTTTTTGTTATTAGAATAATATTTTATGCAAATATAAGAAATAAATAACTTTTTGGATTTGAAGAGTACAGTGTAAAAAATAAGTTTCCTTTGTAAATGATTCCGAAAAATTTGGCTTAAAAACGCACAAAATAATGTTTTGATATTAACGAAGTTATCATAATTCGTGCAGGGGCGGAGTAAGAATATTGACCCCCCTGCGGCCGAGTTCGGCCTATCGCAAACAGGCGACAAAACAACCCTAGCTACGTGGTACGGGCCCAAGAAAATTCTTAGCAACACATCCTAAGAAAATTCTTAGCAACACATCCTAGTTAATCGTCACCTGGCTCTTCACACTTTGACTTTGGCTAATTAGTGCCACAAGCATTGTCGCCATAATAAAAAATCCGTAAAAATGTATTTTTAGAAAGAAATTGTTTTAAATTATACCTGACAGCTCCTGAAGTGATATATATTATATTGTTTTAAGATCTTCCGATATCAATCTTTAATAAGTCAGCAAGGAATGTTAGGTTAGAACAATTTTTTTCATAAATAAAATTGTAAACCATATTATGCATTTCATTTGTCTCCAAGCGGCGGCTGCGTCGCGACCTTTTCAAGCGATACTGATCTTTTAATTATGTAGTTAAGGTTTAAAATTATTTCACACTGAAAGTGCTCGCCGCGCCGCTGCCATTCCCGTGTTTTTTTTTTGATCTCGGGGGAAAAACCTCTCTTGACGGGTTCCCCCGGCCCGGGGGGACCAAGGGATACGTGGGACTCCGGGAAAGATGTTTGGCCATCCGACTACCCACTAAAAAACCCCGCTGTTCTCCTATCGCCTGCGCCCGGGCCCACGGATATATGGCCTGCCGATCTCGTGGCCCAGTCCGGCGCCGGCCCGCCCTTTGTCTTGAGGCGGGCCCCTTCTAAAGTGTTGGCGCCAGGGGGTCAGGATTTCGTCCCTCCGGCGCTCTCCTAACAACTCTAGGATTTGAGGGGGGCCGCGGAACAGCACGTAGCCCTCACCCTCGCGGCAATAGTGCGGGCGGCGGATCCTCCCCCCGAGAGGCCGCCCGCGGCCGCTTTTTACAGCGGCCGGAGGTCGTTATTTGCCCTCCGGCGCCGCCGACGTGGCCTGAGTTGGCGGGAGGGGAGTGTGGTGGTCGACTCCTGCTCCCGCTCCGCCGCCTCCTTTGCGGACATGACTGCCTCGCAGAAGGAGGCGACGGCCGTCCATCCAGGATCGCCCCCGACCATGGACAGAACCAGGGCCGGGAGCGACAGGTCCACGCCGATTTGGGCGACGAGGGCGCGGCGCTCCTCGCGCCACGCAGGGCACACGGTGACAGTGTGGTTCACCGTGTCCTCCTCGTCGCCCGCGCCACAGTGGTGGCACCCCGACGTCATCTCCCGCCCTATGCGACACAGGTACCTCCCGAAGCAACCGTGCCCCGAGAGGACCTGCGTCAGGCGGAAGGTCAGGGCGCCGTGGCGCCTTTCCAGCCATTCGGCCAGGACGGGCCTGTGAATCAACCCTTAGTAAGTATTTATTGCACTTAGGCCGGCTTGCTCAACCAATCACTAAACCGATTTAGCGTTAACCTTATTTTAGTCCTCATTCTGTCTCTGTCACATTGACAACATTTGACAGAGACAGAATGACGATTAAAATAAGTTTAGTGCTAAATCGGTTTAGTGATTGGTCGTGCAAGTCGGCCTTAAACTCAGGGCCCACGTCCTATGCACGTTTTGAAAGACAAACTTGGTGTGGCGTCGTGCAAAGTGGATAACAATTGGCTGACGAGCAAAACCCAAAGCACCTTCACAAAACTTTAAAACAAGTGCAGGAGTGGAGTACGAATAGTAACCTCTGAGGCCGGGGTCGGCCTTTCGTAAAAAGGCGACAAAACAACCCTAGCTACGTGGTAGGGCTCCAAGCATGTCTGGATGACAATCACCCTTGGTTTAATAGTATGCCACCATAATAAACTTGTGTTGTGTTCCGGCATTAGTGACTCAGGTTCCTGTACCCCTATGCGACAGCAGCGTGTTCGCGATGCCCCTAATGTCGCAAACATCCATAGGCGACGGTAACTGTTTACTATTAAGTTGGCCGTCAGCCTGTCTGCTGTTATAGAATTAAAAAAAGAATTCGTCTATAAAATTTTATTGTGCATTAAAAATATCATACACACATTACTTCTTTGAAGCAAAATAATAATGTAAATCCATTTTTTTAATAAATTACACTTAATTGGTAATTATTTCAGACCTTAATTGGATTAAAACAAATTAATATTTATAATTTAAAAATAATAAATGCAAACCATATTCACAGAATTCCAAACTTTCGTTAATAGATGGTTAACATTTTTTCAAAGTTTGTACTGTTAGTCCACACACATTCTCACGCATTGCTTAATTGATAATTATATAAAATTACTAATATTATAGAAGTAAATAAACGTCGTGTTATTAAACGATCGATTTTGTATTTTTCTGTTAAATGTTTTAAATGTTAAAAAAGTAGAAGTATTAATCAGTTATATTTTTAGATTAGTAAAATATGTTTAAAATAATAGGCGTAGTTTGACCGACAATAAGTTTTTTAGGTAAAAAAAAACAAAATCAATCGTTTTTTTAATTTTGTGAATTTAGTATTCATTTTCTTCATCAAGTTCTCCCTCAGTGGAGTCAACGCCCACTTCTTCGTAGTCCTTCTCGAGCGCGGCCAAGTCCTCCCTAGCTTCGGAGAACTCGCCTTCTTCCATACCCTCGCCGACGTACCAATGTACAAAGGCACGTTTTGCGTACATCAGATCGAATTTGTGGTCGAGTCTGGTGAAAACAGTAAAATGGACTAAGTTATTAGACAAGTCTCTGAAGCAGTCTCTTTGGACAAGTGAGTTGTCTCTTTTGTCACCGCTTAGGTAGGTTTTCCTTTTTTTTAATGCTCGACAGCAGACAGACTAACGACCCGCTTAGAATTTAGCAGTTACCGTCGCCTATAGGTGTTTGCAACACCAGTGGCATCGCGAACACGCTGCTGTCCCATAAGGGTACAGGAACTTGGGTCACTAATGCCGGAACACAGCACAAGGTTATTATGGCGGCATACTTAAGACCAAAGGTGGTCGCCATCCAGACGGGCATGAGGCCTTATCACGTAGCTAGGGTGGGTTTTTTTTTCGCCTTTTACGACAGGCTGACCCCGGCCGCAGAGGTTAGTATTCTTTAACGATAACTTCCTGCTTAACGTGCATATTATAACTTAACTGCCATGTACTAACGGTGAAGTAAATCATCGCGAGGAAATCTTCACGCCGAGGTCACCGGTATGTGCAATCCGTGGATGGACATGGTGGCTTGTATACTGTCCATTCTCTCTAAGGAGAGGCTCAAGCCCAGCTGTGGGACGCGCATGCGCTGTTATTATAAGTATTAATGTTCTTTGGCAATGCACAATTGTGTACATGCGAAGCAGAAGCTTGCAATACAAATGGCATATTGCATGAAATCAGAATATCCAAAACACACTGATTAAGTATAACTAACTGAAATAGTTTCGTTTATGAATTTGTTACAATGCCATTGCAACAGGCTTGACACAGTCATACCCATCTCTTCTCTTTAAAAAATACTTTTTAATATATACATAGAAAAGATAAGAAAACTATTGGTTCTAAAATTTAGGACTAAAAGAAAACTTTGCTACCTGGCCCAAGCTTCTGCGATGGCGGTGGTGTTTGATAACATGCAAACAGCGCGTTGCACTTTCGCCAGATCTCCGCCAGGTACCACTGTCGGAGGCTGGTAGTTGATGCCCACCTATAAACAATCTCAGTTATAAAACCCTTATAGTTTTCAGTTTACATTTATTTATTACAATATGTGTATATACAATACCTGTATATAATGAATCCGATTACTCTAAATAAATCTTTATTTTGAATAAATTCAAGTCTGTATTTTAAATATGAACCTACTCTCTCAGCTCGGCGTTTAATCCATATGTAATGCAAGATTTTATAATGTATATTTATTGTTTTTTGATTAATAATATCGATATTTGATATCGATCGATTATCGATAAATTATCATTCAGCTTACTTTGAATCCGGTGGGACACCAATCGACGAATTGGATGCTCCTCTTGGTCTTAATTGTGGCGATGGCAGCATTCACGTCTTTGGGCACCACATCTCCTCTGAAAGGATAAAAAATATAATGGTCCTTCTCGTCTTGATTACTTTAAAACATATCAATATATATTCGTACCTGTACAACATGCAGCATGCCATATATTTTCCATGGCGTGGGTCACATTTCACCATCTGTAATTTGGTTGGTTATTAGCTCCATTTCTGTTTGTTTACTGCTGGACGTTAAAGCATCAACAGCATCAATCATTTGTATATAATCGCAAGTGTTGCTCACAAAACTAGATGGTCATGATTTATTAAAAATATTATTCAATAGTTTGAAATTTACATTTAACTTTATGGTTCATTCTCCGTAGTAAGAATATTAACCCCTGCGACCGAGGTTGGCCTGTCCTATAAGGCGACAGATCAACCCTAGTTAGCTACGTGGTATAGCCCCGAGCCCGTCTGAATTATAAACACCCCCGGTCTTTAAATATGCGTCAAAAGAACCGTATGTTCCGGTATTAGTGACTCTGGTTCCAGTACCCTTTGTGGACGGTAGCGTGTTTGCGATGCACCGTAGCTTCGCCAATATCGATAGGCGACGGGAATTGCTTTTAGTAGGTCGTCAGTTTGTCTGCAGCTCCTCAGCAATAAAAAAACCAGTAAGTAGATATTGAACTATTGTAAAGTTGCAATGTCAGGCGATGGTTACCTGGTTGGCTGGCTCGAAACAGGCGTTGGTGATCTCAGAAACGGTGAGCTGCTCGTGGTAGGCCTTCTCGGCGGAGATGACGGGGGCGTACGTGGCCAGCGGGAAGTGGATGCGGGGGTAGGGCACCAGGTTCGTCTGGAACTCTGTCAGGTCCACGTTTAGCGCACCATCGAACCGTAGTGACGCCGTTATCGACGACACGATCTAAAACATATTACTTTTTAATAAGTAATTGTACGTAATGGTATATGGCATTGTTCTTCTTTCTGCCCTTATCCCAAACTATTCGGGGTCGGCACAACATGTTCTCTTCTTCCACTGTCCTCTATTAGTCGTCACCTCAACATTCATGTTAAATGGCATTGTCCCTGGGTGAGAGAGGGTTAGGCGAGAGCGGCCTACGTGGTCATGACCAGCCCGTCTGCTCGCCCAGGGCCCCTTGGCAACTGTGGGGACACACTACCCTGCAAGCCCCCAAATGGTGTGCATCAAGCATTTCCACCGCGACACCAACAAAAGATTTGTTCTCTACAAATAGACTAGGAATGTAAAACCTGTCCAATAAGCCTATTGAGGTTGGTGTACGTGGGCCTCTCGATATCCAGGTTCCGGCGGCAAATATCATAGATGGCCTCGTTGTCCACCATGAAGGCGCAGTCTGAGTGCTCCAGGGTCGTGTGCGTCGTCAGGATCGAGTTGTAGGGCTCCACCACCGCCGTCGACACCTGTATGTAACCAAGTATAGCTAATTATCTGTACTTCGTCCATCCTTCGTTAGGTATTTAAAAATGAACCATTTTGGAAAAAATATAACAAAAATAATAAGACTATTCTATCAATTTTACTTTAGTTTTTCTCCATGCAGTAAAAAATAATTCCCGCAACCGAGAGGGGCTTGTTGTAAAAGGCAATAAAATAAATCCTAGTTAAATATGCCACTATAATGACCTTGTGCTGTTTCAGCATAAGTGATCTGGCTTCCAGTTTCAGTTCCCCTGGCGTCGCAAACATCCATAGGCGACGGTAACTGCTTACTATTAAGTCGGCCTATCTGATATCCTACAGGAATAAAAAAGGAGTCTATTATTGTAATATGCGCAGTTACTTTTTGAATCCGAATGGAAACTTGCGCCTGGACTCCATCCATTGTTTAACAGGGTGTTTATTTGGTATTTGGTGTTACTTGAGCGCCAAAGATCTTAGAGTATCACTTCTTACACCCCAAAGCAGAATACCGGAAATTTCCTAAAATCTGTTTAATATTCCTTTCCTTATTTCCTTATCTAATTCTATTGCTACTGTTTTATTCTTAACTTATATTCTAATACAAAAAGAAAAACCCTTAACAAGGTTTCGTAAATTTCGTAAGAAGGTTTTCTATTTTTATGAACTTTACATAAATAATAAACATGCCGAAAAGGTTAGAAGAACATAAAAACCATTGTTGAAATTACCTGTGGCGCGGGGTAGATGGAGAATTCCAGTTTAGACTTCTTGCCGTAGTCAACGGAGAGACGTTCCATCAGCAGTGAGGTGAACCCTGAACCAGTGCCACCTCCGAAAGAGTGGAACACTAAGAAGCCCTGCAAAATATACCATTTATGTAACAATTTTTATTTTATAAATAACAATTTTTTTATTATCATAATTTTTTAAATGTTTTTATTAATTTAGATATTCTTGTGTTAGGAACCAGATTCTCATAATGATTAACAAAATAACCAAATTTCACTTTACACAATATACTTAAGTATGATCGACTTTTTCAATGTTCCAAATTTAAGCGAGTCTGCCGCTATCCTAGAATGCCCACCACCGGACCGCCATCTTCTTTTTAAGGCTTTTTCCGGTGGTAGGTAAGCTGTTTCGCCCTCAACGCCCCCTATTTACAACTAAATCAATTGCATGTTTATACTGAATCAAACAGGAAGACCTTACGCCAATTTATACAAAATAATATTTTAAAATCTATTTTTTATGTGGTGACAAATGCTGTCGCATTGGTTACCTGCAATCCAGTGCATTGGTCAGCGAGCTTCCTGATCCTGTCCAAAACGACATCTACTATTTCTTTCCCGATAGTGTAATGTCCACGGGCGTAGTTGTTCGCGGCGTCCTCTTTCCCAGTAATCAGTTGCTCAGGGTGGAACAGCTGGCGGTAAGTGCCAGTACGAACCTCATCTATCGACACAAACAGCTAAAGTTTTATTCCTTCATCTAATTTCCTTTGAAACCATTAACTACATTCAGCCAAGAAGAAATTAAAATTATAATATACAGTCATTAAAAAACTTTAAGTGAATATCAACCGTTCGTACATGCTGCAATTTACTTCTGCCAAAAATTGCTGTAAACCCTGAGCAACGATCAAAAGCCTGGTAAATCTTTTTGCTTCCTTGCCTTCACATACTTTAAATTTATTTGTGTCATTACAAGTTAACAATACAGTATGCTGTTAATTTTTCAGGATTAAGAAAAGCAGAATTATGCTAAACATATAAGTGTTGCATCTGGAGCTTATCTCTCATCTCTGGAGCTTGCATCTGGGTAGTTAACCTACATATTAATGCCGAAGCGTCTCGATTTTTTAGCAAACTTTCAAAGCGATTATTTTGTATGTTATCGCCACTTAAAAAATACCGTTGTCACAAACTCCGAGGTAAAATTTCAAGTTTTTTCAGAATCCGAACTCAAAATTCCGATTGGCTTGCAGAAAAAAAGTGGCCAATTTAAACATAAAAAACGTAAAAACTTTTAATATTTTTTCTGGACTTTTTGCTTGCTTAAATGATGAATGTATATAAATTCCAAAAATATGTTGAATTTATTTGATCGATTCTAAAACATTTTTATTCTATAAACTTTTTCATTAAAGTGAATGTTAAGACGATTCGAACATTTTGATCAAAGGAATTATAAATAAAAAAAAATTATACTGGATCACTTTTAGTTTCATTTAATTGAGACAGATAGACCACTTGAGCTCAAGTAATTGCTTTCATCCGAGCTTAATGCGAACTGCAACGTTGAGTGCTTTCAACTCCAAAATAATTAAAACGTCGTCTGGAGGATGTACAATATTTTATTGAGTACAGAGTTCCACCAAGACTTTCGCGGGTTAAGTTCACTTCATTTATAGATCATCAACGACTTAGTGATCACAGTTTTTAACTAGAAAAGAATTTAAAAAAAAAAAAAGTTTGTGTAAATCGCTAAATAACAACTCTTCTTTTTTCTAACATTTCACTTCGGATGTGATTTGAGATGGTAATTTCCAGGGTTTAGCCTGGAGTTTCAGGACATAATTTCTATATAGTGTTTTTGCGTAAACTATTGCTTTTTTATGGTCTATGATATTAGTGCCTAAATATTTAAATAACAAATATTATGACAATTCACACAACGCCCTGTAATTTTAAGTAAAGCATCAAACCGCTTGTGTTGTGAGTACTATATAATTAATGGGTACTACAAAACTTATAGCTTTTATTTTTAAATAATAAAAATGTAAAATATAAATGCACATTGTGCATAAATACTCAGATTCAGGATGTAAACTGAACCGTGACCCTCACGTCATGAGAAAACCTTTGTGATAAGAAGGTCGTCATTTGTCAGTCTATTAATTTGTCTGTAGCTTATGAAGTAGGCCACCAAGCCTAAGACTTGATTGACATATTATACTTTTTTCTATTTTCAAGGGGATTGGATAAATATAAAAAAAACATATCCTGAGAATTGGAATTTTATAGCTTGATACAAAATCGTCGTGGTAAATATATGCGCCAGTTATTAGGTTTCCTATAGTTTTACATGTGTATGATTAGTGGGAAACTAACACTTCACGGCTCACCACCCTCGTCTCATGGTCACACTTCATGGACACAGTTTAGTGTAACAACTTAAGCTCAAGTGAATAATCCTTTATTTGTTTAAATTAAATAATACACGAGTGTGTTCCAATAACTAAATATATGTAACATAGTGCCGACTTTCTAGTGATGTTAATATTTCAGGCAACTCTCTTATAAAATTAGTTAAAAATTAAACTAAATTCCCAATCAAATTATAAATTTTTAACTTGAAATATATCTAGACGCTTTTTGTAAAGAGGTGTTTTCTCAAGTTGAATTTGAATATAATTTATTCAATAATTACAAAATAAATCATACAATAAATTAATCCAGTCTCATCAGACCACTATCACAAAGGGGCTAGCATCGTTTGGCATTAGTAATTGCTTTTACTAAATAAAACTTCTGTAATAATATGTGGGTGTCTTACGGATAAATATAATAAGGAGTAGGGGGTAGTATAGAAAAATATGGAATAACGATCAGTAATAAATAGTTTGGCAAACCAACCTCGTTGTATTTATTACATGGTGACAGCGGTGAACAAAAATGTTATTTTAAAAGTAAATTATTGTAGAAGTAAATAGTAGTTGTGTATTCTGCTTATAAAATGGAGCATGCGAGGCCTCCCGGAGAATTGGCACTGGATGGCGGTCCAGCCAGCAGGGCGGACGCCTGGCGTAAATGGTTAAAACAATTTCAAGTGTTTTTGAAGGCGTCCGGAGTGTACAAAGAAGCAAAAGATATACAGTCTAGTTTGCTTGTAAATCTCGTGGGACCTCAAGGGTATGACATTTTCTCGACTTTTAAGTTTCAAAAGGCGGGCGATCAAGACAACATAGACGTCATAATTAAGAAATTTGACGATTACTTTGGAACACGGCAAAATACAATAATGGCGAGGTTTCGGTTTTTCACGCGTAATCAAGAAATGGGTGAAAATATAGACGCGTATGTGACGGCGTTGAGATTATTGAGTCACTCTTGTGAATTTGAACATCTTGAAGACGGTTTAATCAGAGATAAAATAGTGTGCGGGGTCATTGACAGTACACTACGGGACAAATTATTGAGAACTGACGATTTAACTTTAGAAAAAACCGTAAGAATCTGTCAAGCTTATGAAATTTCTATAGAAGAAAACCGTCAAATCGAAAGCTCAAAAATAGTGAAGTTTCCCCATTCAGAATCTGTGGATATAATACGAGGTTCGAGTTCATCAACGTATCAATCGATCCGGGGGCAGCCAGGTGCATGCGGCTTACAGGGCCGCAGGAGGCGCGCCGGCGGCGGCTCAGCGCTCGAGGCCGCGAGCGGGTGGCAAGCGGCCGCCGCTCGAGCAATGCGAGCCCGCGGCAGCGCGGTGAGCTCTCCGGCGCACATCGCGGCAGCGCAGCGCGGCAACGCGCGGCGTGATTCAAGTAATCAAAGTGAGAAATGTTGTGAGTGTTGCGGCAACAGGCATAGTGAATATGTTCGGTGCCCGGCTAGTTATTCTAAATGTTATTTGTGTTACAACAAAGGTCATTTTCGTAAGATGTGTCCGTCAAAGCTAAGTAAACGTGTTTATGAAGTGCAACGTTACAATGACAGCGATACTGATTCATGTTATATAGATTCTTTAGAAGAATATCTTAAGGACGGTGACAGTAAGTGGTTTGAAAAATTATCTTTTTGTGGCAACGGAGCGACTGTGCTATTTAAACTAGATACAGGTTCAGATATTAACGTGTTATCCTTAAAGGTACTCAAACAATTAGGTTGTAGCGTGAAAGATTTAAAACCCTCTAGTGTGAAAGCACAATCGTTCTGCGGCAATTACATACCTATTCTTGGTTCATGCGAGATGTCATGGTGTTATAAAGGAAGTGTTTATTTAATTAATTTTATTATATCGCTTGCCGACTGTCAAAGTGTCCTTGGTAAAAATACATGTGAAACTTTAGGTCTTGTAAAAAGAATTTTTAGTATCGATATAAACTTATATAAAGATCTGTTTCAAGGAATTGGTAAACTTCCTGGAAAATATAAAATTGTACTGGAAGATAACGCAAGCCCCTCTATTTGCCCTGTTAGGAAAATTCCTATTGGTATTCGTGATAAGTTGAAAGGTGAATTACAGCGCATGGAGGAGATGGGAATTATTAGAAAGGTGACACACCCCACTCCGTGGGTAAATGCCATCGTGTTGCCAGCAAAAAAGGATGGCAGTTTTCGCATATGTCTAGATCCAAGGCCTCTTAACCGTGCTGTACGCAGGTCTCACTATCCGCTTCCAACTTTGATGGAAATTGCGACAAAGCTGCATGGAGCTAAAATCTTCAGCAAACTAGACGCTCGTTCAGGCTTTTGGATGGTTCAGCTTGACGATTCTAGTGCAGATTTGTGTACGTTTGGTACACCATTCGGTAGGTACCAATTTCTACGGCTTCCGTATGGCATAAATTGTGCAAGTGAGGTTTTCCATTCGAAAATCCGTCAATTTATTGAAGATATTGAGGGCGTCGACTCATTTATTGATGACATAATTGTTTGGGGCGACACTAGGTCTCAACATGATGCGAGGCTCAAAATGCTGATGGACAGGGCACGGCAGATAGGCATCAAATTCAACAAGGAAAAATGTATTTTTGGCGTCGAACAAATATCGTACTTGGGACATACTTTTAGTAAACGGGGTATGGAAATAGACCAAAACAAGTTGCGAGCTATAAAAGACATGCCTGTTCCTCATGATCGTACGTCGTTAGAGAGGTTTATTGGCATGGTTAACTATCTGGCTAAATTCATACCAAATTATTCAGATCTCACAAGCCCTTTAAGGGGTCTTCTTAAAAAGAACGTTGAGTGGTGCTGGGATGCGATACATGACAGTACAGTATCGAAACTAAAACAAAAGTTATGTGAAGCACCTGTATTAGCGTTATATTCTAATGATCTGCCTGTGGTAATCAGCGTTGACGCGAGTGCGAAGGCCGTAGGGGCGGTGCTACTCCAGTCCGGTCGCCCGGTGGAGTTTGCGTCGGCAACACTTACCGATACACAGACGAGATACGCACAAATCGAAAAAGAGTTATTTGCTATTGTTTTTGCGTTAGAGAGGTTTCGTCAATATATATATGGCCGCACCAACGTGGTGGTGGAAACCGATCATAAGCCGTTAGAGGCTATTTTTAAAAAATCGCTAGACGCCGTTCCAGCACGTTTACAGAGAATGATGTTGCGCACGCAATGCTATGATTTCAACGTGAAGTATAAACCAGGCAAGTACATGTACGTAGCAGACACTCTTTCAAGAGCCGCTCTTCCCGAGCCTGTGCCTGGTGGTGTAAGCTCTGACGTCGAGGTGCAATCATGTTTTGTAATAAATCACGTTAGATTTAGTGACTCTAAGTTAGAGAGGGTAAGAGAAGCGACTAAAAAAGATACAGAGTGTCAAATGTTAATTCATTACATTATGAATGGCTGGCCTAGGTATAAAAAGGATGTCGAACCTTTAGTGCAATCGCATTGGTCTTATCAACATAGCTTACAATATATAGAAAATATTATTTTTAAAGATAGCTTAGTTTTTATACCAAAATCGCTAAGGAGTGAAATGATAAGTAAGGTCCACGAGGGCCACTTAGGCATCGATAGGTGTAAGCGTAGGGCGCGAGATGTGATGTTTTGGCAAGGGATGTGTGGTGACATTGAACGCGCAGTGCGTGCATGCGCAGAGTGCGCGCAGCATGCTACGGTGCCGCGTAAGGAGCCCATGATATCTCATCCCTTCACCGATATTCCGTGGAGAAAAGTTGGCTCAGATATCTTTACCTTTAATAAGAATAATTTTCTTATTATAGTCGACTATTTTTCAAACTTCATAGAAGTAAGTCCGTTGCATAGTGTGACGTCCAAGTCTGTAATCTGTGCAATGAAAGATCAATTTGCCAGACACGGCATCCCTGAGGAGCTGGTCACGGATAATGGACCAGCTTACGCTTCATTAGAATTTCGACAGTTCTGTAATGATTGGTGTTTTAAACACGTTACGAGTTCGCCTAATTATCCGCAGTCAAATGGACTTAGTGAACGAGCAGTGCGTACGGTAAAAAATATAATTAAAAAATCACTGTTATCGGGGACAGATTTTTATATTGGATTGTTGAATCTGAGGTCAACACCACGCGACGGTATCTCCTCTCCTTCGCAATTACTGATGGGTCGTCGACTCAATACTCTTCTGCCAGTGCATACTGGTAAACTCTTGTCGGAGCGTAACAATGAAAAAGACTTTTCACGAATATGTATTTCTCGTTATAAGGGGAAAAAATATTATGACAGAAATGCACGTAATCGTCCGGAGCTACATGTTGGCGAGCGTGTCCTGGTCGGGGGCAGTGGAACTAGGCGGCGGATGCGTGTGGAGGCCAACGCGCCACAGCCGCGCTCTTACTTCCTACAGGATGATTATGGTAGGATTTTCAGACGCAATAAACGTCATTTAACGACAATACCGAGTTCTCCATTAGCAAGAAAATCACCACACTCTTCCCCTTCCTCTTTTGAGAGAAATCTGGTAGGTGTAAATAATAAGCCTGACAATGTAAGAAGACATTCACCTTATCACAAAAGAGAAGCGGCAATAAGGGCACAGGAGAATCTTGCGTTATTTTTCAATAAATAATGTCGTAAATTAAACTTTTTAGTTGTGTATTATTATTGTACTGCTTCATAAAAATTTCTCAGTTACATATTTAGTATTTATGTTGCATTATTTTTAAGGGGGAAGATGTAATAATATGTGGGTGTCTTACGGATAAATATAATAAGGAGTAGGGGGTAGTATAGAAAAATATGGAATAACGATCAGTAATAAATAGTTTGGCAAACCAACCTCGTTGTATTTATTACAACTTCCATTGTAAATTTTATTGTAAAACAATTTGTAGCTCCAATAAATTAAAAAGTAATGATAACTGATCACGACTTGGATATACCTAGTCAGGTCAGAAATTCTGTCACATGTTTAATGTAAAATAATTGTAACAAGTTTATTAATTATGTAACCATTCATATACCAAAATGAACTTAACAGAACATAGATTCTTATGACATTAAAGTTTATTCAAAATGACCTCCGTGATTTTGAATACAAGCCTTCAATCTGCGCGGCCAGTTGTCTATCGCAGCACGAACGAGGTCCATGTCAATATCGGCGGCTGCCTTAATCAAGGATGTCTTGAGTGACTCCAAATTGGGATGAGGCTTTGAACACGCCTTTTCCTCCAAGTGTTGCCATATCTTGTAATCTAACGGATTCAAATCTGGACTGGAGGAGGGCCAGTCTTCGTGCCGGATGAAGTCGATTTCACGCGCCGCCAGCCAGTCTTGTGTGCTCTTCGCTCTATGAGCTGGCGCCGAATCTTGTTGGAATACCCAGTGCCTGTTATTGAACATGGTATGAGAAACAGGTTCCACAAGGTTCGTCAGGACTGTATTTTGATACACAACAGCATTCGTTTTTACACCTTTCTCACAAAAATGTACCTCTGTTAAGCCCCAATAAGAAACTCCCAACCATACCATGAGCGAGGATGGAAAATGACCTCGTTGGACACGCGGAATACGGTTGCTCGCTTCTTCACTACTGTGTGCGTACACCTTATCATTTTGTTTGTTGTAGCTCTCTTCTACGGTAAACATTTTTTCATCCGAAAAAAGAATTTCCCGATATTTTTTTCCCGCGTATCGCTTCAACAAAGCGCGGCATCTCTTCAGTCTCAGGTCCATTAGACGAGCATTCAAACGATGTCTTATTTTTCTTCGATATGCCCGAAGCCCTAAGTCTTCATTTAACACCCTTTTCACCGTGGTTCTGCTTAACCCCATCTGAAGGGCCAACAGTTTCTGCTTACGTTTGGGATTTCTTTGAATTCGTGCCTTCACAGCTTTTATCACTGCTGGAGTCCTAACAGACCGAGGGCGACCACTTCTTGACCTGTCATCTACACTAGAGTCTTCATTGTATCGTTTGATGGTACGATAAACGAATCTTTTGGTTATATTCAAATTTTTCAGTATGTTAAAAATTTGAATTGGCGCGTAACTGTAACGATGCAACGCAATAACTGCAACACGGTCTTCTTTAAGCGTCCACTCCATATTTAAAAATGAGTAAAATTCTAAAAGTTATACATTTTTATTTTCATGAACAATTCGAAATTCGAATTCAATAAACTTTTTTGTGGCCAGCATTCTAAAAGAAAAGTTTTTACTGTGTGACAATACTTATGACCTGACTAGGTATATTAGTAAGATTACAGTTAGTAGTTTTTTTCGTAATGACTAGTTGCTCGAATAGCGGTCGCCGCGGAAGGTTCGTGATCCCGACGATATTATACTTTGCAGATTTATGGGTTATTTGGTATTATAATAAATATATTTATAAGACATTATAAATTACCATCTTTTCACCAGGTGGGAAGATGACATAAGGAAAATAGCGGGGCCAATGTGGACACGTAAAGCAAAAGACAAGCTACAGTGGAAGTCTTTAGAGGAGGCCTTTGCGGAAGATAAGCTGGACCGATTGCCGATATTTAAAAATGTTACTGTTTATATTTAAAAAAGGCACCAGCAATAAAGGCTTTTTTATTTGATTTTTTAAATTTATTTATAAATTACCATATACTAGCAATTATCATCACGATGATTAGAGTGAATGTATTTTCCAATATTCTTAGGTAATTATACAACGTCTTTTTCTAATTAATCTGTTTTTTTTCTATTTATTTTTTTCTTTATTTCTAAGTTTCTGATTGCCTATTCTATGTATTTTCAGTTTTAATAGTTATCTACAGTATAATTTATCTTTCGGGTGTAAGGGGTCCCACCAAGATTCAACTCAAGTCGATCTTAGGTTACCGGACGAAGATTGTTTTGATCTGGGATTAGTCGACAGACACCTGAAAATACTCAATTAATTCCAATATCTCTTCTTATGACGATCATGTCTTGTCCTCGTTTTTTCACTGATTTTATCAAATTGTCACAAACTTATTACAATTGAAATTAATCACTTGGTTGATGACGGCAATTATTTTGATATTTTTTTAATTTATGCATGAAACAGCTAGTAAAATTGGTCACCAGCATCTAGCCACTAGCATATTATAAGAATTGAATAGCAATACATCAGTAAAGCTTACCAACAACAGTAGGTTCGAGGTCGACAAACACCGCTCGTGGCACATGCTTGCCAGCTCCAGTCTCGCTAAAGAAGGTGTTGAAGGAGTCGTCCCCGCCTCCCAGGGTCTTGTCCGAAGGCATCTGGCCGTCGGGCTGGATGCCATGTTCGAGGCAGTACAGCTCCCAGCAGGCGTTGCCGATCTGGACGCCAGCCTGGCCGATGTGGACTGAGATGCACTCCCTCTGCAAACAAACAGTTTTCTTTATTGAAAGGTTCCGATTAAACTAGGATTAATCATTTTGATGATAACATGGGATAAAAATGAATAGACAAGAAATAAATATCATATAGCTCATACACGTCACAAACAGTCCCGAAACTTTCTTTTTTAATGCTATAGTACAGCAGACAGGCTGACGGCCCGCTTAGACGTTAGCAGTTACCCTCGCCTATGGGTGTTTGCAACGCCAATGGCATCGCGAACACGTTGCTGTCCCATAAGGGTACAAGAACTTGGGTCAATAATGCCGGAACACAACACAAGGTTATCATGGCGGCATACTTAAGACCAAAGGCGGTCGCCATCCAGACGGGCTTGAGGCCCTACCACGTAGCTAGGATGGGTTGTTTTGTCGCCTTTTACGACAGGCCGACCCCGGCCGCAGAGGTCAGTATTCTTTCTCCGTCCCTGCACGGATAAAAACTTAGACTTCAGTAATATTGATTCAATAAATATCTATACTTTTTTATTGGAATTCAAATAAAAAAGTATGTATGTTTGTCCTTTATGCGTTCTTAAACCATTGATCATATTGTGATAAAACTTTGGCGGAAAGTTCTGAAGTCACGCGAAAGTTATCGTGTAAAATTTCGAATTCATATAACATATCAACGGAGCCCATTGATAACCTGTACAAACTTATTTTACTATTACTTTGTAAAATTTTCCTTTTTAATGGAAATAAAGGAGCAATTAATAATGTAGGGTAGTTTTATACGATTTGTGTTAGCAGCCTGTAGCGGCATTGTAACCTTGAATTTCTGAACACTGGTACCGCTATTGCAAATTTTAATCATTCAGGGTGCCGTTTATCCTAAATGCCTGCCCATACAAGGTAGCCATTTGAAAAATACACAAGCCTCATTTTACTACGAGCGGCAATCCGCCTATCAAATCCGTCATTTGACCGACTGATTCATTTTAAATCCAAAATATAATATAACTTTTTTTCTTTATTGTAGCAATAATATTTAGACTATGTAGTATTCAAGTACGGTAAAAAGTGAACGATTATGACGAAGTTTTACCAAAATGGCGGTCATGCTACCCATATCCCGTCACTATGTAAGAATAGCTTGGCTCAAAGTAACACATACGTTTAGCTTGACTAGTAGGCTATTTATTTCATAGTAATTTTTGTTAGTTTTAATACCCAATATACTTCTAGAATTTAAATATATAAGATACTAGCTGACCCGGCGAACTTCGTTCGCCATATTTTATTTCTCTAATCGCAACTGAGGAAATAAAACCCTTCCGGTAAAATCGAACAGCGCCATCTATTGGGTGTATTTGCAACTTAGATGTCAAACAATATTGAAGAATTTTTATCGATGAATCAACGTACACTGCCATCTATGAGAATTTCATAAAACTAAACAGTAAATAAACACTTGCCGAAACAATTAATTGATACATTTTATCCGTTTACATTCACGACATAAGCGAATAATTAAGATGATAACTATCCTATCCAGTAAGTTAGACCAAAATACGGATACATGTGAAATTTGATTGAAATCGGTTCAGTAGTTTTGGAGTTTATTGGCAACATACATCGTGACACAAGATTTTTATAGATATAGATATAATACCAAGGGAAGAAATCCATTTAACAAGGGAAATGATAGAATTAATAGTGCATACAATGGGAGAGGTAGATCAAAGCAAATAAATATGAATGGATTGCTATGATTGGCGAAAAAGGGTGTGAATATTGAGATGACGGTTAGCAGATGAGTGGACGGAGAGAACGTGTGGTGCCGACCCCATATAATGTGGGATAAGGGCAGGAAGAAGATACTCCTAGACCTTAAAATTAAGCAAAATTACTATATTAACAAACCAAATTTTATGGCGAGGAAATAGTTAATATTATTTGTTACAGATTCATATAATGCTTATCATATTTATTCAGATGTAAACAAAACAATGAACTTATTATGTTTGTTTTGATTTATTTGTAATTCAAATAAGGCGATTTAATACGCTAAGCGACTCTTTAGCTAATAAAGAGTCTTTATATCGCAATTTATTTCAGTTTACGTAATATACATTAGAAATATTCTTATAAATGTTTCATAAATTGTTGATTTATATGACTTGTTCAAAAAGGCTTATTTACGCCTAAACAGCTAAATCAGTTTTGATGAATTTTTGGTATAGAGATAAATTGGACCTTTAAAAAAGACATAGGCTATTTAATTAATATGGCAAAACAACGTTTGATGGGCTGGGTCAGCTAGTATTTTTATATTTCGTTTATCAATTGTAAAGGATGACTGAATATAGATATTTTCTAGTGCAAAAAGTTTACGTTAAGGTAAACAAACCTAAAGACATTAGACAAATTTTACGAATCAGTAGATCTCATCTCTATCTCTTTATCATCTCATCATCTTGATTCTACATAGATGCATTTGCCTGTTATGCATTCATCATCTCAGCGTAGTATCCCGGTTGCAACTCAAACTTCCGTTTCGGTGCCCGGGGTCCACTTTCCGACTTTTCCTACTCCACTTCGCATGGTCTTTAGCATCCCTGGTAGTGAGCCCATTGGCACGAATATTACCCTTTACGACGTCAAGCCAGCACTTTTTGTGTCTGCCCCTCCTGCCGAGGCCCGGCGGAGGCGGCATGGCCAGATATTTGTTGCCTGTTATGCATTATTCAAGACAAAGGTTGTTGTTAATGACAACAAAAACTATGAAATCATCAATTAAAAGCAGACATCGTTCAATAGATTGAAAATACACACATCAAAAAAGTCTAAGCAACATGTACTAATTTAAATTTTAGGATGGTGGATGAGCCGCTGTATGGATGAACTTCCTGAATGCACCTGAGCCTTTCAGTATTTCCGGGCCGACGGTACACTCGCACCCTTCTTGTATCAGGCCTAAACCCGAATCGCGACTCATTGGAAAACATAATTTTATGCCATTGTTCCTGGGTCCATGATCTGCGTTCTCTACACCATTCATTTCGACGAGCGCGTTTCCCGTGACGAATCGGTGGGCACCTAATTGGGCGTCGAGCTCGTAGGCCATACTCATGCAGTCGATTTCGCACAGTTTGGGGACTTACATCAACACCACTTGAATTTTGTAGCCTCAAATAATTACCACCCCATCTCCTCCCGTGGGTGTCGTAAGAGACGACTAAGGGATAGAAAGAACGGAGGATGGGCAGCAGCATCTTTCCGTGAGAGCATCACCAACTGCGAATACTGCGATCGCCAACCCGCCTGCCAAGCGTGGCGATTATGGCAAAACCCCCCCTAAAATGACAGATACACACAGGCCCCGGCCCCTAGTCCCCGGCGGCCCCGTTCGTGGTGGTCACGGTAGCAGCCACATAAGCGACGGGGCAGGGGGTGCGAATAATCCCCGGGTTCGGATTCGCTACCAAGAACGACGACCTTTGGCCCTGGCAACATACAATGTCAAGACACTGCGGACCAACGAGAAGTTGGAGGAACTGGAGGAAGTTTTGAGCAGACTGCGATGGGATGTTGTGGGGTTATCTGAAGTCCGAAGACAGGGAGAGGACTCAATAATCCTAAATTCCGGAAATCTGCTCTACTTCCGGGAGGGCGACCAACTGTCCCAAGGTGGTGTCGGGTTTCTCGTTCACAAGTCTCTTGTGAACAACGTTACTGAGGTGGGGAGTGTTTCGACTAGGGTAGCGTACCTAATACTCAAAATTACCAAACGGTATTCGTTGAAGGTCATTCAGGTTTACGCTCCGACTTCGACACATCCTGACGAGGAGGTGGAAGCCATGTATGAGGACATCTCAACAGCCATCCACACTTCTAAAACCCACTTTAACGTTGTCATGGGAGACTTCAACGCAAAATTGGGGAAACGTAGCGGCGATGAGTTGAGAGTGGGGCAATTTGGGTTCGGAAATCGGAACACCCGAGGCCAGATGCTGGCCGACTTCATGGAGAAGGAGGACCTGTATATGATGAACTCCTTCTTCATGAAACCAGAACAACGCAAATGGACTTGGATTAGTCCCGATGGTGCCACCAAAAATGAGATTGACTTCATTATGTCGACCAAAAGACAGATATTCAATGATGTCTCTGTGATCAATTCGGTGAAAACTGGGAGTGATCACCGCTTAGTAAGAGGCACATTGAATATCAATCCAAAATTGGAGAGGTCTCGACTGGTGAAGTCTACGCTCCGACCTGCACCCATACAGATCCAAAACCCGGTAAACTTTCAACTCGAATTGCAAAACCGCTTCGAATGCCTCGGTGACTGCGTTGACGTGGACGAGTATAATAACAGGTTCGTGGAAGCTGTTCAAACGGCCGGGTCTAAATTCTTCAAGGCCAGCCGTTCAAAAAGAACCGGAAAAATCTCAGATTCTACTCTCAAATTGATGGATGTGAGACGTCAAATGACCCTTCAGTCCCCGGACGATGCTTCCCAGTATAGGCAGCTAAATAGACAGATCTCCAAGTCCTTGACTCGCGATATCCGCCGCCATAACACAGACTGTGTAAAGGCGGCTATAGAGCGTAACAAGGGCTCTAAAGTATTCGCACGAGACTTGTCTATTGGGCAGAGCCAACTGACGAAGCTGAAGACCGACGACGGCAGGGTCGTTTCGTCTAAACCCGAACTTTTGAGGGAAGTCGAGAAGTTCTACGGACAGCTATACACGACCACACGGGCACCTGTTAACAACAAGGCTAAAGACCCAAGAGCCAAATTAACCCGACACTACACCGTAGATATCCCAGACGTCAGTCTGTACGAGATTAGTGTGGCCCTTAAACAGCTTAAAAACAACAAGGCGCCGGGTGATGATGGAATTACAGCCGAGCTTCTGAGAGCTGGTGGTACTCCTGTGCTTAAAATCCTCCAGAAGCTATTTAATTCCGTCATCCTCGATGGCAAAACGCCGCAGGCCTGGCACGGAAGTATAGTGGTGCTGTTCTTCAAAAAGGGCGACAAAACCCTTTTGAAGAACTTTAGACCGATATCACTTCTGAGCCATGTTTACAAGCTGTTTTCAAGGGTCATCACGAATCGTCTCGCGCGCAGATTTGACGACTTCCAGCCTCCCGAACAAGCCGGATTCCGAAAAGGTTTTAGCACCATAGACCACATACATACGCTGCGGCAGGTTATACAGAAGACGGAGGAGTATAACCAGCCACTATGCTTGGCGTTCGTGGACTATGAGAAAGCCTTTGATTCGATCGAGACCTGGGCGGTGCTTCAGTCTCTCCAGAGGTGCCACATTGATTATCGATACATCAAAGCGTTGAAGTGTTTGTATGAAAACGCCACCATGTCAGTCCGTCTCCAGGATCAGAACTCGAAGCCTATCCGACTGCAGCGGGGAGTCAGACAAGGCGATGTCATATCGCCGATGCTGTTCACTGCTGCGTTGGAAGATGTCTTCAAGCTTCTGGACTGGAACGGACTGGGCATCAACATTAACGGTGAGTACATCACTCACCTTAGATTCGCAGATGATATCGTAATCATGGCTGAAACCATGGAAGACTTAAGCCATATGCTTGATGGCCTCAATACAGCTTCCCAAGGAGTAGGTCTCAAAATGAACATGGACAAGACGAAGATCATGTCTAATGTCCATGTCGCACCTACCCCCGTAACAGTTGGGAACTGTACTTTCGAAATTGTTGACGAATACGTCTACTTGGGTCAAACGATCCAGCTAGGCAGGTCCAATTTCGCGAAAGAGGTCACTCGTCGAATCCAACTCGGATGGGCAGCGTTCGGGAAGCTCCGTAAAATCTTTTCGTCCCAAATACCGCAGTGTCTCAAGACGAAGGTTTTTAACCAATGTGTGTTGCCAGTGATGACATACGGAACGCAGACGTGGTCGCTAACTATGGGCCTTATAAGAAAGCTCATGGTCGCTCAGAGAGCAATGGAGAGGGCTATGCTCGGAGTTTCCCTGCGAGATCGAATCAGAAATGAGGAGATTCGCAGGAGAACCAAAGTAACCGACATAGCCCAGATGATTGCAAAACTGAAGTGGCAGTGGGCTGGGCACATAGCTCGAAGGACTGATGGCCGTTGGGGCAGAAAAGTCCTCGAATGGCGACCGCGTACCGGAAGACGCAGTGTTGGTAGGCCCCCCACAAGATGGACCGATGATCTGGTCAAGATCGCCGGGATAGGTTGGATGAGGGCAGCGCAGGACCGATCATCGTGGAGATCTTTGGGGGAGGCCTTTGTCCAGCAGTGGGCGTCTTCCGGCTGAAATGATGATGATGATGATGATGATGAAATAATTATCTCTCGAGCGGTTAACATCGGCTGGCGTCTTGCAGTCAGTTGTATGTACCGGTCTTGCCGAGTGGTTGTACTCCTTTTACGGCCTGGATGCTGTTCAGCGGGTTCCCTTGTATTATTGTAACGCTGCCAAAGACGACAAATAACACTTCTATGAATGCCAAATTGCCGAGATACCTGAGATTGATCACTTCCCGCTTGCAACATCCCTACAGCTCTTTGCGTTTCATTTGCCGTCAAATGATGTCGCTCCATGACGTAAAGAATATCTAGCAATTCAATTTTGTTCGCTAACTTTATTTAAATGGTTGGTAAAATTATAAAATCAAGACTAAACGTAGGAATAAAAACGCACTTAAATTCAAACAAATTCCCTTTCATTTAATTTTATGAAAAAAAAAACAAAACATAATCGAAATGTTTTTTACAACCAGCCAGTATGTCATCAGTAACAAAAAAGTTTACATACCTACTCACTTTGAGTGAGTAAAGACTTAGAAATTAATTAGTATAAATGGTAAAGTTGTAATATCATGTATGTTGCTTAGACTTTTTTGATGTGTATATATATGACCGTAGACAAACAACACACATTTTTCTCCGTCAATATAATAAAAAACATAACAAAAGGTTCCATTTGAAGTTGGCTTAGAAATTAAATTACCAAAAAACTATTATGGTATGAGGTAACACCTCTAAAATTTGTGACGCACGATTGAAACGCAAAGTTTATTGGACAATGAAGGCGGCACAATGTTTAGATTTTAGAGACTTTTAATGAAAGTAGCTCAGATTACAGAATCTGAGGAAAGTAGTATTAAAGTAACAGAGGGTAGCTCAAATATGTACTAATGTATATATCAATCGTCAATTAATTTTCTCCGTGGAAGGGCAGAGTAAGTATACTAACCTCTGCAGCTGGGGTCTGCCTGTCGTAAAAGGCGACAAAACCCTAGCTATGTGGGCCCTAAGCCCGTCTGGATGGCAACCACCCTTGGTGAATAAGTATGCTGCGATAGTAACCCTGTGTTGTGTTCCGGCATTAGTGACTCAGGTTCCTGTATCTATATATAGACAGCAGCGTGTTCGCGATGCCCCTGGCGTCGCAAGCATCCATAGGCCCATAGGCGACGGTAACTGTTTACTATTAAGTTGGCCGTCAGCCTGTCTGCTGTTACTTATACATATAGACATATTCAATAACTTTTTTACCATATTTACAAGATAAAATTATTTGCCATACAAAGAGAGGAAAAACATTTTTTATTTCTTTAAAATTAGGTGTCACATAGTAAAGAGGTTTCATCTCAGCATGTAGTCTTGCTTATGTTTGTAATTTCTGTTTGTGGGTAGTTCCGTGATTAATCTCTTAGTTACTTAGTGTTGGGGTATACAGTTAGTAGGTAACCTTTACCTATTTGGATTCTATTTTAATCCCAGTAGTGTGACATTAAGCTTCTGTGTCTCCATCTTCACGGGTACCTTGGAAGAGATAGCTATAAGTAATAAGGCTGCACATGGTCGTAAAAAATAATTTTCGTTCATAATTTTTTTTTATTACCGTAGTACATCAGACAGGCTGACAGCCCGCTTAGAATGTAGCAGTTACCGTCGCCTATGGGTGTTTGCAACGCCAGTGGCATCGCGAACACGCTGCTGTTTCATAAGGGTACAGGAACTTGGGTCATTAATGCCGGAACACAACACAAGGTTATTATGGCGGCATACTTAAGACCAAAGGTGGTCATCATCCAGACGGGCTTGGGGCCTAACACGTAGCTAGGGTGGGTTGTTTTGTCTCCTTTTACGACAGGCCGACCCCGGCCGCAGAGGTTAGTATTCTTTGTCCGCCCCCGCGCGGATAAAATTCTAAAATGTAAACTTTTTTGGATTTTAAATTTCAATCAAAGATTCTCTTATTAATTTTTTATTATAAACTTAAACGCCTTTTTGACTTTAGTTTGATAGTTAAGTACAGGATATTATTAGTCACTAGGTTATATATTTATAATGCTATTGCATGAGAGGTATATTCTCGAATGAAGGATTTCATTAAAGTTAAAGGCCATCTTATCTCGTACTCCAGATAAGACGGCCCTGTCCTTGTTCAGGAAACCCGGCTAGTTCGGCAGCTATCATATAAACTATTAATAATAAATAAACAATAATAATTTCAATTCACACATCCATCTAGATCTTTAGTAAATAGCGGAGCACTCGTGTTCTAGCCAACTAATAAACTATACACTTACAAACTATTTTATAAATAAATACATATCATACATAAACCCAGACTTTGGGCGAGACTCGAACCAGTTAGATTACGGACATGAGAAAGCGGTTGCAAAAAGGTGTTCAATTAATTACTATATCATTAATACACTAGTATATTATTGTTATGATATTTTGTTTATTAATTTATTAATATATATCAATAATTACATGAAATTAATGTATGTTATTTGCGAGCAAACCTTGTAGGTAATAAGCTAGATATTTTTTTTCTTGTAATGTGTCTCCAATTGCTTTGGGCACTGATTTGCCAATGACAAAGTATGTATCAGCAAGTTAAAACTGTAGAAAAGGCAGGTGATTAGATATTTTTATTGCACACAATGGACTTAAAACTAGTGGCATACATAGAAATATTCTAGGGTATACATATAAATATTCTGATTCTAATCTGGTAGCAGTAATTGGTATTTAAATGATATTATCATGTGTGTATATTAAATAGATTCAGGGCTTTCCCTATTTTCTACAGGCTATAAAACAATGTATTTATCCGTATCAGGGAGAATTTTTATGCTCTGTACACATGCATCAACTGAGGCAAGATCGATAGCACTATAAAATACACATTTCCATTTTTGTATGGGAATTACTCTTTAATTAGCTGTGCTGTAATCTAAATTCTATAAATATTTACTACATACATTCCCATTATTTTACTATCCTATAGGGTCTCTTTCCACAGCAACAGGGTGCTTGGCGTGGTGCTTCTTAATGAACGGATTAGTGTAGCACTCAAAAGTGTATCAAACACAAAATACATAAATTCGTATCAACCTACAAACTAAAATATATTTATTTACCAATAAGCTACAGTCAACATTATATCATTACTAAATTCAGATTTCAGATATACAAGATATACATGTATTTTATATAATTATAAATGTAAAAGAATGTGAGGCAGATTTCTTAAAAATATTCTATAAGATTTTTGATAATATTATGATTAGAAAATATATAACATATCTAGGAAAACCAATCAATCACTATGTATATAAAAAAATAAGTTTTGAGAAAACTGTTTGCATGTCCTTAACGTAACATTGAATGTTTGCCAAGTAATAACTGGAACTTGTCGAGAACTGCGACATATGGCATAGTCCTTTTGCCCTTATTTTAATTTTGGCTTTACGCCAATTTTTGGCCAAGCTGTTTTTTATTTACATTTTTTTCTCCGGAAGGTATTGGATGTGTTAACTTCAAATCTTAAACCTTGTATATGTCAAAATATGTTTATGATTGACGAATTAATAATATAGATATTATATATAGACTAAAGCCATATTTAACAAGAGCGTATGAAATAATTTCAAATAATGCAATCAAAAATGCTTTTGTGTCCAGCTAAATAAAAGGAGAAAATGTCAACATCAGGCAAATACAAGCCTTTTAGAATTAAAACAATAGCCCGAATCCCCGAGCTATATCCAGACTGCGTATTGTGCAGACGAAATTAAAAATCTGTTCACCTATTTTATGGAATTGCTTTATTATTTTGCTTTTATTTCTGAGTCTATTTATTTTAACTCTCATCTTAAGAGTTATGCCTTAATTTTTTTTTATATTTATTTCAACCGAATGTTTTGAGTATGAGTCTTTGAGTCTTTACTTTGGAGTGCTGATCTTACCTATGCAAAGAAAAGTAATCGTAGACTAAGAATAGAAACATTTTAAAATTTTGTTTATAAAGCAGCAACTTTCTGAAATGTATTAATTATAATATTTTCGAAATTACCTAAATTATTATACATTAACTCCTTCCCGGCAAAGTGGATGGCAGGAGGCCGAGGGGTCGCAGCCCGGTGAGATGGTCTGACCAAATCCGCTCAACGCTGAACACCAAGCTGTATGATGCACTCCATCACGCCAAGGACAGGCACAGGTGGAGGAGCATTATAAAAGAGAAACTGGTTTCTCATAAGAGGAATCACGACCCTCAGTAATGAGGTACACGACTCGAGGAGGGGGAGGGAACTCCTTCCCATCACATCCAATATCAAATTTGTAACAAAATAAAGGTAAGCCACCCTCCAAATACTTTTTATTAGTTTTCTAATAAGCGGTAAACTCTTCGTGACTTTTGAAAGCTTGTGTAAAGGTACCACATGGCACGGCCACTGAAAATCGAGGCTCATCAATCAAATGCCTCATTGGATAGATAAAGCCTTCGGAAATGTATCATGTGTACAGAATTTCAACTTTAATAACTTCGTCCTTTGTATTTCACAACTCAAATTGGATTGAAAGAAGGTCATTATATACATGACAAAGCATAAAATTAAAAAAAGTTTTGGTTTACATTCAGAAGGTTTAAGAGAAGATAATATCAAAAATTATTCAACTTTTGAATTTCTGTTACATTTGTATACTATGAAATCGATAATCAAACAGTTAATATTTAATATTATTATATAATAAATTTAAGTTAGTGAGTTTAAACTAGAATCAACAAGGAAGCGTCATATTTCACCAAAAGAATTATTCCCCAAAATACTGTCAGTAGGTAAATATTAAACATAATTTGAGAGGTTTGGCATTCACGGCGGGTAATTGTTTTATTAACGTAAAGTATTCTATATTAGGACAATGTGGATTATTCGTCAATTCTAATAATTCTCTTAATTTCACGCTCTACTCTATAAGTGCTATAATTCAAGTGAAACCAGTGTTCCATTTCTTAAATACTTTGTCTAATCATTCAACAACTAAAGCCAAACTAGACGTAGTACGGCACGCTTCATCGCATCGTCACGGTCATCTGCATAAATCGAATCCAACCTTAAATCTTGATCATTGTTTTTAATCTGCGAAGCGTGACCACCCAGATTTGTTACAAGAAAATTAAGCTTTCCATAACTTCACGACGCTTTGGATGGGAGCTGATACTACTAATTACTAAGCTGTGCGTCTTAAATGAGCACTATTTTTTACGTTTACAATAGAAGAATTTTAATAGTTAATGTTTTTTCTATTAGTTTATATTGATTGTTTACTGTACACTACTGTGGAATATTTACTATACGTGGTGATACGAGCTATTAGGTGGTGCTATAGGCTCATGTTACTCTTAAATACCAATCTAGAAGATCCGGGTCAAATTCCACAGTGGCAGCGCTAAGGCTGCATTTCTTATTTAATGTCCACCAGCTGGATGACCGAGCTTTGCTCGGTATTTTTTTTTTATAAATTGTGTTTTTTGGAAATTACCAATTGATTTTCTTAGTCTAATCTCAAAGCAAACACTCATTGACTTCGTGTTACTTAACAACGCCATCTGCTGGAATAGCTTTAGTCTTGTTGTGTCGTTAAAGCAATTTAAAAAAATAGTATTATTATTCGCCGATAGATGTCAGGAAGAGTCCCCTTTTTGTTATTTTTCTTCCAATAAAAAAAAGCGAATAAAATGACATTTTCTAGAAATGATTCCTAGCTAGATCGATTTATCGCCCCCGAAACCCCCCGTATACTAAATTTCATGAAAATTGTTGGAGCCGATTCCGAGATTCCAATTATATAAGTATATATATACAAGAATTGCTCGTTTAAAGATATAGGATATTGTTATATAACTGCCATGTGCCGATGGTGAAGGAAGACATGGTAAGGGAACCTGCATGTCGAGATAAGCTAGAACTAGAGATAGTGACTCGCCAATTCACCACGGATAAGCGTGGCGGGTATGCTGTTGTTACCTCTAGAGGGAGGCCTAAGCCCCTGTAGGGAGGGTGTTCAAGTCAAGGTATCGTGACGGTTACTGATAAACCAGTTGGGAGTGTGAAACGACTGGCTCTCCCCACTGCTGCTGACCTCACCCAAGCATACTAGAAGCTCGCACCCATTCCTACCAGCCGTAAACATTCACTAATAATAATCCCGTTTATATTTGATCTACCCTCGTAGTTAAAAAGAAAATAATTTTATTTGAGCGGGCAAACTGCTGTACCTGTTGAACATGCTTCATGAATATCAACGCACTTTGAACTGTTTCTGTCTTCACATACTGGAACTAAAGAAATCATAAACAGTCATTTGTATTTACTGTTGATTTGAATTGAGCCATTTATTCTTACCCTCTGCAACCGAAATCAAAAAGTATATACGCGCGGCTTGAGATAAACATTAAGAGTAAATAAAATGATATGTGTAAAATAGGATAGGTAAAAATCTTACACGACAAATACAATACGTTGAAATGTTGGTAATAATAGAGAATTAGATATTTTATGGTGACCATACTGGGGTAGAAAGGAGGGAGTCAGGTATCGAATTATAACCGGCAATGAAACCTATGTAGTTATTCTGCAGGTAAAACTATAGGTGTGTTATTAAAGTAAACGCGCCCTTCGTATTTTGAAGGGTTTCCATTAAAGACCTTTTAGCAGGACATATTAAGTTGCTGGCCAATGGTAGGAAACGCCTTATTTGTGGTTAGGGCTTCACGCCGTTTTCTAGTCGCTCGCCATGAATGAATTTACAACCATCTGCGAGTGCAAACATTTCACCCTTGTTTTATCAGTTTGTGTTAAGACTCATCACGAGTAATGTTTCCTACATTCAATGGAATATGTTCAGATATCTTCTTCCTCCTGTTCTTAGCCCACTTCATATGGGGTCGGAACAACATGTTCTCTTCTTTCACTGTCCTCTACTAGCCGTCATCCCTACATGGACACCCTTTTTTGCCATATCATCTTTTACGCAATTCATCCATCTTTTTTAGTCTACCTCTACTCTTGTATCCAGTGTCATTTCTATCATTTTCATTTTTATATGGCATTCTTCCCTGCGCATTACATGGCCAACCACGCTAGTCTATTACTTTTAAGTTTTTCAATAACTGGCGCTACTTTAACACTTCCTCTAATATACTCATTCCTAATTTTATCCATTTTCGCAACTCCACACATCCATCTCAGCATTCTCATCTCCGCAGCATGTTACATCCTTTCGTCCCTTCCCTTTGTGGCCCAGCATTGCAATCCATACAATACGACAGGCCTTATTACGGATTTATAAATTTCACGTTTGAGATTAAGTGGTACTCTTGGGTCACAAATTATTCCTGAGACCTGTTGCCATTTCATCCATCCTGAATTCACTCTATTTTTTACATCTCCGCCTATCTCACCGTCGTTCTGGATTAATGATCCGAAGTACCGGAAGTTGGAACAAGTTGGCAGAGACAAACCTCCTAAGGTATTCGGGGTAAAGGCGGAAATTCTACCAGTCACAAAATAGATGTTCAGTTTTGGTTAATTAATTGTTAATTATAAAATAGAATTATTAATATAAGAGGCTAAGTAGAATCTCTTCTTGAATTAGATCCGTGCAACAATAGTATTTATAAACTTCTATCTTTGGTTATAGTGTCGTCAGAAATAGGAGAATCAATCATAACAATATATTTATTTTATGGTATAAAAGAAACTAATACATATTCGTATAACAATTTCGCCAATTAGTAAATTTATGCTATAAACACAAGATGTATACTGCTTAAGTTAACGGTTTTGAGCATTCATGACTCATAAATAAGACTAGAAACTTCATACAAAATTAATCCTGTAATAATTTGAGATAATTATTTGCATTGAATATTTCTTAGGGCAGAATAGATCGAATATAAAATAGCGTCTTATTATGTAGTACGTGATAACATGGTGTTGAATATGATTAGTCTGAAGAATTTATAATATGGTACAATATCATAAATAAATTTCATAAATAGTTCTTCAGTCTTACTGATGAACTAACTGATGATTTCATAATCACTGGCAACGTTGCATTTCAATTTTGGTGCCTGGTACCTCGTAAGGTTATTGACATCCTTGGTGGTGAGACTGCGAAGTCCATCATTTTTACGACATCGATCCTTCTTGGATCTACCAGAGTCGAACGGCACTAGCGTGGAAAAATCGAATAAACGCTAGTTTGACTTTGGCAACCGAACCTGGTATAGACCAGGTTGGTCCATTCAGCGGACTTAGTGTCCTACCACCTATTTATAGCTAAGAAGGTTTTTTCGCCTTTAACGACAGGCCGCCTGACACCCTGGCCGCAGGGGTTAGTAATCTTACTTCACCCCTGCACGGGGAAAATCCTTCACGAAGTCTATGGGCAATAGTAAAATACAATAAAAGTCAACTGGCACCAGTGAACTAACTACCTGAAACACTTGATGAAATGGAGAAGCAGGAAATCAAGTCTTAAGCATTGAAGCGCGGCGTAACCGGGATAGGATGATGGTAGTACGATAGCAAAATTAATTACATTTTAATTTGTTGACAAAACGCATCGGTAGCATGTTGATCCGCCAACGTCAATCAGAAAATTCGACTGGCCATGACCACGAGGTTTGAACAATGCATTCGTTGCCTTCTTTTTTATACTTTTTTTGGGCGCCGCCAGAATACTAGCAAGTTAATGGCTGGGTGAACGACCTGAGCTTCTATGACTGTAATAGTTTGGCACTGATCGCCGTCCATGATTTCGGTGATTACAAGTAAATGCAACCTCGTGTACACGCCATTTTGATTGATGTTTCAAATAATGATACGCAATCATTTGTCACGTGTAAGATTTTCAAATACTAATTTGCTTTGTACTGACTAGAGAAATTGTTATAATCGTAATTTTACTGTAGGTATTCAATTACATTTTTAGCAACTTAATCATACTTCTTATTAAGTATACATGTGAAAAATAATAAATGTATTTTTTTGATACATTCGATACAGATATTCATATTACTAGCTAGCTATCCTCTTCGGTTTTACTCGGGTAGTTAAATAAATTATAGCCTATTTTACTTATTGATATAAGGTTTTTTTATAACTGAAAATAGTTTAACATCAATTTAATATTTTTTTAGTTTGTCCGTTACAAACATTTTTGTATTTCTATTATACTAGACATCCAAATTCGATTTACCTATACAAGGAAGTAGTTACTACTTGAACTGGTATATCATGTATTAATAATGGAATAAGTGGACCAAAATATCTATAATTATAATGTGTATGATCCTTAATCTAGGGAGCTGGCGACACTATGACAAACAATCTTAGCGGCATCTATTTTTTTCCACGAAGAAGTTTTAGGAACGGGACCCGACGCACAGAGCATGTAGACGTTTGACTTGTTATAGCATTATGCTTGTAAGAAGCTTATAAATATATTTTTATTAATTTAAATATACTAACACAATTTACACAGCGCCATCTAGTCTTAAATTGAGTAGCATAGCACTTGTGTTATGGGTACTAGACAACTGATAAACTACATATATACTTTTCTTTTCTAAATACATACATATTATACATAAACACCAAGACCCGAGACGGGAATCGAACCCGTGACCTCCGCCAGCGTACCGAAGTACGTTACCCTCTTTGGCACGGTACCCTCATCGTAATGCATTCTGACAAATAGTAAATATAGCTATATTCAAACCAACTTGTAATGTAGATTATTTACCCTGAATTTACAAATAGGTACGTAAAAATTAAAGGAATATTTCCCCAGACAGGCGAACAACGCGAACGCGACGAGCCTATTACGTCATGTCCCTATTTAACCGAGGGGAATGAGTGACGTCATCCGGCACTCCTATATAATGCGACAGGGCTTGTTTGCAGGGATAGGGTTGCGTATGTGTACTTTGTAATCAACGATGTTGGTTTAAATAATGACCGACGTTGAGAAATAAGACAAAACTAGCTTAATTAATATTAAAGCAGCATGGTTATTCTCTGATATAGATTCAGTGTCTACTGACGTCTCATCTATACATACAAATAAATAAAATTGGAGTGTCTGGTTGTAATATTAAAATAACCGCTTTTTAATAAGTGCATTCGGACGTATACACGGTACATATACCAAAACAACATTTTTTACAATTTTCGTCTGTCTGTTTGTCTGTCTGTTTGTCTTTTTGTTCCGGCTATTCTCTGAAATGGCTGCACCGATTTTGACGGGACTTTCACTGGCAGATAGCTGATGTAACAAATAGTAACTTAGGCTATTTTAATTTTAGAAAAAAATAGTTTTTGTTAAAAGTGATAATTTTCGAAAATTTTATTTTCCAATTTAAGATGACCTCGGATTTATATCATCAATCATATGAAATAGGGTTTAGCTTAGGCTGGATTTTGTAGGTTCGAACGCACGTATTCCGGAGGCGCATGGCGTAACAGTTGGATTCGATAACACCGACTGTTTGCATATTTCATTTATTTATATTTTAGGGTTTATAGGATTTGTAATCCAAAATAAACCATAAGATTTATCCAAAAAATTCTGCCCAAAGTCATTATTCCACGCGGACGGAGTCGCGGGCACAGCTAGTATATCTTTTATCTTCAAGTATCTTCAAGATTGGTTATCATAAGTTCTTCTCGCTTAAATGGTACATGGTAGCTCAATGGTACATTTGGAGACAGGACGACAGGTATGCGTCGCTTGGGTAATTTTTTTCTCTCATTATATGCGTCTCATAATTGCCATGTTCCGAGGATGAAGGAAAACGAGCGTGGCGGGTATACTAATATTCCCTCTAAGGGAGGCTCTACGCCCAGCGATACCGTTATGTTATTAATAAATAATAATGCCCTTTTAAAAATAAACTGTCAATTCTATACGTCAAATGACATTTGTTTGTGACAATTTAAATTTAATACTAGCCGTTCCCGCCCGCTTCGCTAGTCGAATAACAGAAAAAAATTTTTTTCGTGTAATTCTATTTTTTTTTCTAAAACTTTTTTTTCTAAAATACTCTAATAAATCCTTATTACATAAGCTAGTGAAAGTCCCATCAAAATCGGTCCAGCCTCTTCAAAGATTTGCCGAAACAAACAGATAGGCAAACAGACAAAAATTGTAAAAAAAATTATTTTAATATAATGTACCGTTTATACATCCAAATGCACTTAGTAAAGCAGTTATTTTAATATTACAAACAGACACTCCAATTTTATTTATTTGTATAGATGTATAGACAACTATATAAGCTGTCTTTAAAACAGTTTTAAGTAAATGTTAAGGTAGTTGTAAATAATACTCCGAACATTTATCTTAAAACATTTTTGTTATATATCATCTACTGGTATTTCGGAAATAAATCAGTTTGCGTTGAACCGCCGTTTATTAATTGATGCGCCCGTACGTATCAATTTCTTTGCTCATTTTGGGGTTAAGAATAAATTTTGAAAGACACCGTGTACGACACTTGTAAGTAAGGCAAGTGAGCCTATTAAAATTATAATTTATGAGTAAACATTGCAGTCAAAATGGTCACCAGTACACTGTTTATTCTTTCTCATATTTCGATCAACTTTGCCATCTCAATCCAGACATCTGTACAAATTTAGCATAATGTTTTTGCTTTGACAAAGAACATCTGTCGCGGGCACGTTTCACTTGAAACAGTGATTCATTTAACGATGAATAAGTCTTGTTCAAAACTGATACCTATTTCGTTTTCTGCTTTTTTAACCTTAGGTGACAAACTCGATTTAATGACCAGAATTAAATTAATGATGACTATATACCTATATTGGGACCATTCAGACAATTTCATCAAATCTCTAAGTACGTATCACTTGTATTATGGGTACTAGATAACTAATATACTACATATATACTTTTGTTTTGTAAATGAAAACATATTATACATAAAATATATACGAGGCAGGAATAGAACCGTAAGGGGAACGAAGTTAGCTTTTACGCCATGAAGATCGTCTTTGATGATAGCTAAAGAGTAGAAACTTTAAAATATGACCAAAAATACGGGAAAAATCTTTAAAAGGTATTGTAATTATGAAAACGTTAATAGTTCATAGAAATCATTGATCCACAGATCAGCAACAGTTATACTTTTTAGATATAGCGAATAGTATATTTTTAATATAGAAGGTGTTGTCCCGGGTTCCAATCCTACGATGACGTGCGCGCTTAGGCCGCTTTTCTCGTTTAATGTCCATTACTCGTGATTGTCATTTAGAGATGGTGAAATAAAACATGTCGCGTGGTTGTTATGAAAAAAATAAAAATTCTGGTTCAAAGCCCTGATTACATTCCCTCCCCGGCGAGGTACTCTCCTGATGTCGCAGTCGCTGCAGGAGGCCAGAGGACAGTAGGAGTCGCGCCGAAGAGCTGGATGTCAGTGCGCAGGTCGTTCGATGGGAAGAAATGTCCCGTTGAGAGTCGAACGACGAGAACTCCCAAATAAATTATTCCCGTGTGAACCCTGTGTCCCAAACGTAGAACCCAAAATGTGGGTTCCAAAAAGTATATTTATTATATAAGATTGATTGCTTTAGAACATCGACAGCGTATGATCAGGATGTCAAATATCCGAAATATGGCCGACTACGTCACGGGCAGCTCCGACTAATCAGCGTAACGTTCGATTATTACAGCAAACGAGCGCGGCAAATTCAATTAAAAAAATATTCTAACATTACATTACAAACATCGAATGGAAACCGGCATACCTAGATCACTGGTATGTGTACCCCCCCCCCCATCCGCCTTGGACAAGCGTGACGGGTACTGCTCGTTCTCTCTACAAGGCGACTCGAACCCAGCAGTGGGACGTTGGCTTATTATTCTTTGTACCATTGTATCATATCCTACCACTTTTTTTACTTTAATCGAGTTAAAACTTGATATATAGCCAGAAATAATTTATCAGAAAAGTAATTTAGCTGCCAGCCCAAAATGCATTCCACATTCATGCCATTTTGGGGAGATACGAAATTAATTCCAGGACCTGTCCTCCTTCCTTATATATAAGACGAATACGAAATGAGTTTCGTTTAAAACACTTATCCTGTTGCATTTTTTATTTCGAAAAAGGTTATTGTCTTACATGGCATAAAATATTCAGCAGAGTTTGTACTTTTATGTTTTTTATAATTTGACTTTTATGTCATATGTAATATTAAAAACATCGCAAGCATCGCTTATGGACGTTTGCAGCACCAGAGGCACTACCAACGTGCTGCCGGTCTCGAAGAAATTTTATAACGCCTTTTTTGAAGAACCCCATATCGTACCGCGCTGAGAAAACCTCAGCCGGAAGCTCATTCCAGATCCTGAGAGTACGCAACATGAACGTTCTAGAGAACCGTTTCGTACAAAAAGAAGAGGCTCCAAGAAATGGGGATGAACACCCAGCCGATGGCGGGAAGTGCGGTGGTAAAAGGACGACGAATGCACCATTCTAAATAGCTCCTCAGAACACTACCCGTTGTACAGAAGGTAGAATACGCAAGGAGACGCAAAGTCTCTCCGAAGTCCAAGCGTGTCTAGACCCGTCTGTGAGTATGGGATTATTGACAACACGAACTGCGCACTGTTGAATGGAGTCAAGGGGTTCCGTGCAGGCGTAGAGCAAGAATATTGACCCCTATGGTCAGGGGTGGTCTACCGTAAAAGGTGACAAACACCCCTGCAACCACCTCAGGTCTGTAAATATGCCGCCATAATAACCTTGTGTTGTATTCTGGCGTAAGTGACCCAATTTCCAGGTTCACTACGCGAATGGCAGCGTGTGTCCATGGCGTTACAAATATTCATACGTGACGTGATGGTAACTTACTATTAAGTCGGCCGTCAACCTGTCTGCTGTTCTAAAGCAATAAAAAAAAAACAAGGAGTTGGGGTCTGTAATGACTGCTTAGGATAACAGGAGTTAAACGCATCGTGAATTCTGATCGTGGATAATTGCCTCTATGTAATCGTGTAGACACCCATATAAATTCATAACTTTACAAACACATTAATTAAGGGGTCCGCCCAATCCGAAATTAAAACGAAACTCTGAAGTTAATTTGAAAAATATTAATTATTTTAATGAGCAAATGTTTCGTGTCTGTTTCGTTGGCATCTGAGTGTATTAACGCCGCATATTTTAATTGCATGTATACCGTATAGCAAATATGCTTGAAGCCTCGTCTAAAACTAAACCATTCCGTCAGGATTCCAATACGAATAGCGAAAAAAGTCGCATTTGCATATGAAATTGATTAGTATTTTTTATTTATTCTAAGTTATATTGAATAAAAAATATTTTTATTTATTTATTTACTTAAATTAATCAAAACGGCCGCAGCCAGTTACATTAATTAATAATAATTGATAAATAGCAATGAATACAACTCAAGTCCGCGATTGTTTTACAATGTCTCACAGAACTGAATAAATAATGCCAGAAAGTTATTCCAATCATTCCCAAAAATTGAGAGCAGTCAAGGTGAGTGGGGGTCGGAAACTGTGCCCGTGAGACAGTACAGCAAGACGGGATCGCGAACAATCTGTGTGTCCTAGCTCGGCGATAGTTATTGGGGAAATCTTTTGATAGCAAGACATACATTAGTAATTGACGGGGATCTGTGCTATGACAACGAAACAATTAGCTTTGTGAGGAGGTAATCGAGCATATTGTTTGATCCTTGTAGTTACATGAGTCAAGTCTTCCTTCTTATAAAGACGATTACAAAATCTATCAATGCTACGTCTAAAGAAGAATCTTTCTGGAATTTTATTCACAGATCATGGTATTCGGTTGTATATCCTAATAGTTCTTTTCTGCGAGACATCCGTACAGGGGCGGAGAAAGAATACTAACCTCTGTGGCCGGGGTCGGCCTGTCGTAAAAGACGACAAACCAACCCAACCTAGCTACGTGGTAGGGCCTCAAGCCCGTCTGGATGGCGACCACCTTTGGTCTTAAGTATGCCGCCATAATAACCTTGTGTTGTGTTCCGGCATTAGTGACCCAAGTTCCTGTACCCTTATGGGACAGCAGCGTGATCGCGATGCCACTGGAGTTGCAAACACCTATAGGCGACGGTAACTGCTAAATTCTAAGTGGGCTGTCAGCCTGTCTGCTGTCCTACGCAATAAAAAAACATTTGTGGTCGTTTTAAGCAGCTTTAAGAATGGTTCAGAAACGAAGTTATTAGAAAGTAGTTAATCAAAGAACTACATGCAGTAGTGTTAGAAGTCAATAGTATTTTTGATTGACTCATCATCATCATCATCATCATCATCTCAGCGATGAATCCCGGTTGCAGCCCAAACTCTCGCTTCGGCGCCCGGGGTCCGCTTTCCGACTTTTTCTTCTCCACTTCGCACGGTCTTCAGCATCCCTGGTAGTGAGACCATTGGCACGCATATCACCCTTTACGACGTCAAGCCAGCACTTTTTGGGTCTACCCCTCCTGCCGGGGCCCGGCGGAAGCGGCATGGCCAGACATTTGTTACCCACGTAAGCATCCGGTTGCCGTAAAACGTGGCCGTACCAACCGTTTTGATTGACTCATCCACCGTGGATAATATTGTGGGGAAAAGTCGGCTTTGTACCATTACAGCTTAAGTACATTAGAGCATATGTTCTACCTCACTGCTGATATCATAAACTAAACTAACTATTCTATTTCTATTCAACTCAATATTTCGGGAATTCACTAAGTCTGGATAAATTTTTAGAGGCTAGTGTTCTGTATGCTGAAGTAATATTACAGATTGCAAAAATATACTAAAATATCAATATCGATGAAATAGGCATCTAGTAAAAGCTCTCTAAAAATTTTATACCACTTCGTATCAAATCGATCTTATATATAACATAAAAACGCGCAAGAAAAATTATTAAAGATATTTCTTTTCAGTCTTATCAACAATAACTATAAATAATCTGTCAAAATCAAGCCACCAATTGAAGTTTTACTAAAGACCATTTACTGGGGATCATTACCCTATTTTGCTTAGTTCGCGTTACTCGAATTCGGACAATGAACTTTTTATTTGTTCCATTTTACCTCATTTCGGTGATAATAAAATATTAGACATTATACTCAAGAATTCATCAATTTGGACTTGGGGAACACTGATTTACACAAAACACATTTTGGATCGATGGGTTTCGGTCACATTGAATAGTATTATGATAATGTAGTAATGAGTCTCCTTTATAATTATATAGTTATATTTAAAATGGATGCCGAAGACTGTGCGAAGTGGAGAAGAAAAAGTTAAAAAGTGGACCCCGGGCACTGAAGCGGAAGTTTGGGTTACAACCGGGATTTAACACTCGAATGTGATAATGATTTAAAATAGTTTTTAATTTAAGAGCAATATAAATAGTTTACATGTGACCAACTAAAATAATTCAAAAAGAATTTCAGTACTGATAAAATTTGTTCGAAGATATCTTTACACGAGTAAAAAATTTTTTTAATTAATTATATTGTCAGAATCTGCTCTTTAATTACTTGCGAGTTTTAAATAAGCAAGTCAATTTGTTGCCAAGTTGAACACAATACGTTTATATTACAATTAAAACTGATTTTTTTTATTGTTGTAGGACAGCAGACAGGCTGACGGCATACTTAGAATTCAGCAGTCACCGTCGCCTATGGCTGTTTGCCGCCATAATAACTTTGTGTTGTGTTCCGGCATTAGTGACCCAAGTTCCTGTACCCTTATAGGACAGCAGCGTGTTCGCGATGCCACTGGCGTTGCAAACACCCATAGGCGACGGTTACTGCTAAATTCTAAGCGGGCCGTCTGCCTGTCTGCTGTCCCACAGCAATAAAAAAATGGTAAAATTTCGTGATAAACTAGTCTGTGTAAGAATAGAATTGTGTCATGCCATAATTACCCTTGAGCGCAATTACTATCGTATGAAAATAACATTATTAAATCGATTAACAGTGTCTGTTACTGGGAAATGATTGAACAACGAGTATTCGTTTTTTAATCTTATATCTTTAAACGAGCAATTCTTGTATATCGGCTCCAACAGTTTTCATGAAATTTAGTATACGGGAGGTTTCGGGGGCGATAAATCGATCTAGCTAGGAATCATTTCTAGAAAATGTCATTTTATTCGCTTTTTTTTATTGGAAGAAAAATAACAAAAAGGTGGCGTTTGAGTAGTCCCAATTTAAACTGAAAAATGACTCTTCCTGACATCTATCGGCGAATAATAATACTATTTTTTTAAATTGCTTTAACGACACAACAACACTAAAGCTATTCTAACAGATGGCGTTGTTAAGTAACACGAAGTCAATTAGTGTTTGCTTTGAGGTTAGACTAAGAAAATCAATTGTTAATTTCCAAAAAACACAATTTATAAAAAAAAATACCGAGCAAAGCTCGGTCATCCAGCTGGTATAGATTAATGTGAGCACTAACTATATTCATTTAGAATAATTATGCCATCAAGCAATAAAAGTTCACAATTATATATCACGTGCAGCTTATTCCACTTCTTGTGATTAAAATTCCATTTATGTTGCTTATTACTGACTTTTTATTACTAAAACCTTGCAATGAATACTAGACATATTATTATCCCGACTGAACTTAATGATAAAAGTGACTTTATATCCAATGTGTGGTAATGTTACGAGTAAAATTATAAACTAATACTCAGTAACACTGGTTATTGACGTTTGTACAATATTTCTAATATAATGTAATAACGTATTAAATGTGATCAATATCTAAACTACTTTTGACTTAGAACTAATATACTAATAACATATCAACACATCGTCACTAAAAAGCCAAAATGATTAATGTTTTTAAATATGTTTAGTTTTAAAGAAATAAATATGGACTCCTGGAAATATAACCATGCTGTTTTGATAGATATATAGATAGATAACACTTTATTGTAAACCAATCTTACAAAAACAATGAAACTTATTTACTTGATTAAATATGCATTAATATACATTTTTAAAATTTAATATTCTTTGAAGTTGGTCTAAATTATAAATAAAATATGATCTGTCACATGTATATGTATTGATTGATATAATTGTAATTGTTGCATGCATTCATGACGTGTTGCTTTGTCTATCACGCCATGCGCAATGGATTACGTATTCGCATTCAAGTCTATGCCGTCACGATTACATGTAAAATAGGTATACTGTACATTTACTGATAAATACATAAAGTTCAAATTTTCGTATTACACACGGTTCACATCCCACTATGATATGCACCACTCAGACAGTTATTCTCTCTTAGAACACATATTCGATAATCGCCATGTCCCTTGACGCGGAGGTCTAAGCCCAGCAGCGGGATGCTTTGGGCTGTTATTATTATTATAAATAAAGTACAACAATACGCCTAAATAACTCAATTGAAAGAGGCGATTTCTGTAATGTAGGTATGTGATGTAAATATTATAATGTCAAGGTAATCAAGAACGAAATGGATATGCAAGCGCAGAGGTAAGAATAGAGATAGAAATTAGAAGAGACTTCTACTCTCTTGGAAGGAATACATGACTAATGGATACTTTACAACCTGACAGATGATACCAAGAATCGAAGAAAATAACTTAGTTTATCGACTGTAAATAAATGACATAAACTCAAGATAAAATAATGTTAAGTTATACTGAGTTGAAACTGAAACAAACTTATTAAAAACAACATTTAAAACACATGTTAAAATACAGCCCCAATTTATTTAATTTTGTTATAAGTTTCTGTACATCTGAAAAAATATTTTAAGTACACGTCGAAGTTAGCAAACGAATGCCACTTGAAATCAACATTTACAAAACAGAATAGAATAATACAATATTCGATAATTTAAGACAATTTGAGGAAAGGATAGCTCTGCTGGACCTACACATCCGACAAATATCTTTGACGCTTAAAATAAATCACTAATTGCAACATTTTCCTCATATTGTCATATTGTGCAAACAATATAAGCATTTCCTCGTAAGTCAACCGCAAAATGACAAAAATAAAAAGCTTACATAGTATCCGAACGTATGGTTTGACGGTTTATCATTATTGTCTAGTAACCAGATAACAAACTGAATATTGTCACAGGTCAAACTTTAAGCACGTCTGCCCTTTAATGACTCTCCCTTTTCTTGATCAAAAAAGTACAGTAAAGGTACAATTTGACCCAGTTTCCTGTACCCCTATGGGACAGCAGCGTGTTCCCGGCGCCCTCGCGTCGCAAACATCCATAGGCAACGGTAACTGCTTATTATTAAGTGGGCTGTTCACTTGTCTGCTGTACCAGAGAAATTAAAAAAGTACATTTGAATGAAGCAATGTATGGATAATCTTGCAATCATAAATCGACTATAGCCTGCCTTATCCAACATGGAAGGGTATTGAGCAGTGCTTGTGTTTTGCTGTAAACTGAAGATGAAACTACACAAGGAGTAATCCAATTGTCGCCATTTACAACTCTCTATAGTGACCTCCATGGCGCAAAGCATTCGTCGGAACGCCTTCGGTCCTGGTCAGGGTATAGTTTGTATTACATAATATTTCTTCAGGGAAAATGTCCCTCAATCGAAAAAATAACTAAGTTAATATTTTATAATACATTTCAAAGTTTCAAACTGAAGTTGTTCTCTTATTAGATACCTTGATCAAATTCATCATTTTTATCCGAGCAGGGGCGGAGAAAGAATACGTTTTTTTAACTGAGCTCTGAGCTGAGCTGAGATTGATTATTAACTAAGCTCTGTGACATCCTACCAAAAAGATATTTTCCTAACAAATACCTCGCCCACAGAAGCCAGCCAACTCGTGGTTTTGCTGGATATAGGGCATAGTCAGCGTGTTGTGGCTGCACAATTACATCTAAGCCTCTCTGCTGTCAATAGAGTGTATCAGCGTTATCGGGAGTTTGGTATGTTTACTCGCCGTCCAGGATCTGGTAGACATCGAGTCACGTCTGATCAGGGCGAACGGTATATGTTATTGTGTCAGTTTCTATAAGAAATTGCCACTTTATACAACTGCAGCAGTGGCTCCGTGAAGTTCAAGGATTGACTATAGGCGATTCTACCATAAGAAAAAGATTAGCGGAGCGTGGCATGAAACCTCATAAACCAGCTAATGGTCCAAAATTGACAATAGACCACCGAAGAGCGCGCCTCAACTTTGCACTTGAACACTTAAATTGGTTATACCTTCAATGGAGCAAAGTTCTCTTTTTGACGAGAGTAACATTATACTGTATGGTAATGACGGAAGAAAGAAGGTATATCAAAGAGAGGGAGAGCGTTGTGCACAGTGTTGCATTGAAGAAAGTGGCAGTTACGGTGGCGGTTCATGGACGATTTGGGGAGGCATAAGAGCCGATAGAAAAACCGAATTTGGATTTGTATCTGGACCTCGGTTACCGTCATTAAATGGGTCACGCTACATAGAAGAGTGTCTGGAGCCTCATGTGATATCTTACGCACATTTTAATACCGATGACTTCATTTTTAGGCAAGACAAATCCAGGACTCATACCGCAGACATTGTAAATGAATACCTGAGCGAAGTCAATATTGCTGTTATGGGCTGGCCAAAAAAAAAACCCGGATATGAATTCCATAGAACACCTATGGGATAAGTTGAAGAGACGAATTAGAGCGAGAGATCCAGCTCCAGAAACGCTTGGCCAGCTTAAAACAGCTATACAAGAAGAGTGGGATAACATCTCACAACACAAGATTGCGACGCTTATCCGTCCCATGAGGAACCTCATGGAAGCAGTGATAAGAGACCGGAGAGAAAATACGAGATACTGAATAAAATTTTATAACATTTTTCTGTTTTACACCTTTGTTTCTAACATTTTCTTCTTAAAGGGTAATAAAAACATACCTCAACAGGTATGTTTTGTTCAACAACAAAATACAATGCTAAACAAATTTAATTTTAATTTGAAACATTAATATTCTTTAAATGATACCTTATATAGTATCCACAATTAACTGGCATTATTTATTTTTTGGTTAAATTAAAAAAAAATCTCATTCAAAACCAAACTTCAAAGATGTTTCGGTTTTATTGATGAGAAATTTATAATGCATTGTCATGGGCAAAAGATGTTTCGTGACTAAAAAACATTATTTATGTTGCCCAACCTAACAATTCTTCAGGGAAATGATTTCCCGCCTACTAAAAAATTTAATTTCAATTTAGAATTGATGAGACTTTTAATTAATACGTCATAATATCTTTTAAAGTAATCAACTGAAATTATACTCTATTTAGATCTAGTTAAATTTGTATACAACACAAAGTATTTGTATAAAAGCAAGCTTTTAAGAAAAATACATTTACTAATAGTAATAAAAAAATCTTTGTACTAATGCGGTATACGTAGACAAAGTTATGTCAGTGTGAGAAACACTGAGCCTTTGATTATATACTGGTATTATAATATAGTGGTATATAATCTAAGCACTGAGCTATCAAAAAAGTCTAATTTGTGTACATACACAAAAACAAGACTTTATTATTTCATTAACTCAGTGTTACATATAAAAAAAGAGGATAGTGAAACAATGAGTGTTACATTTACGTATGTAGATATTTATTATTTTTGTAAATACCTCTTTGTATTACAAAAATAGGCGAATACCAATAAACAAAGTTATCTAAAGCAATACAAAGCCCGCATTTATACCGTTTTTGAAAGGGTTCTTGTAAAGTTGGGAACTTTGAAATAACTAATCAACAATTGATGCTGAATTAATTATTATTAGACTAAATTTTTATATTCACCAGCAAGAAATAAGGTTTAAAAAAAAGTTAAAATAGTAATTACGAAATTACTTGAAAATTTACAGTATTTAAGACAGAACTTTATATAAATAATTAAAAAGATGACCTAATTAAAATTGTTTGAATAATTTTGGCGTTATATTAAATTAAACGGTATCATATTTATTGTAATATACACTTAAAAGTAATTTCTGGAACTTTCTTATATAGTTTTAATTAAAATAAAATTTATACGTTATAAAAAAACTATAAATTTTGAAGTTCACGTTAATTCGGTACTATAATTAGGAAATTAATTTAAAAACTTACCATTGTAGAACTTGTAGATTAATAAAGTACGAGGTAATTGGATTACGTGGCGTGGCGGTTAGTTAGGCAACGCACCGAGCCGGACTGTGGTTCGTTGGGTGCGCACACCGGCTTTTATGTCGGCGAACATGAGCGCGCGGGCTTATTCTGAACTTTACACGGGAATAGAGAAAATATATATTTTTATTGCTTTATGAAAGCAGACAAGCCTGTCAGCCTACTTCGAAATTAGCAGTTACCGTCGCCTATACACGCTGCTATCCGCATATTGGTACTGGATTCTGGTCACTTATGCCGGAACACAACACAAGGTTATTATGGCTGAGTATTTAAAAACCAGAGGCGGTTGCTATCCAGATGGGCTTGAAGCTCTACCACCTAGCTAGGGTTGTATAGCATAGTCACCTTTTACGACAGGCTGACCCTGGGAGCAGAGGTCAGTATTCTTTGTCCGCTCCTGCACGAATAAAATATTATATATCTTGACTAGTACTATACTATGAACTCTGCATTGATCAGGTAAGACGTGAAATCTTGGAATTTTTCCAGAGGGAAACGCAAAGATCGATCAAGTCATTGTTAAAATTACTTTTAAGCTGAAAAGTAGCCAATAAAATGATCATATAACAAAAAATATGTGCTTAAAATCTGTAGAAAGTAATTTTAATGACGAATGATAGACGTAGTATAAGAACTTTTTAAGCTTTCCGAATATCAATCTTACCTGCTAGCTGTAGCATTTGGTTACACAATAGACAGGGGCTTTGGCGATTTTTCTTTGAAGGATTTTTTGGGTGAGAAGGAATCTTTGTAGATTCCTTCTCACCCGGGGGCTTATGCCCCTCTCTGTAAAACCAAATATATTATTTTTCTTGAGGTTTGAAGCACGTCATGCTTGTCCAAGGATTGGCGAGTTATCTCGGTATCAGGTTCCCCACTATATTTTTCTTCACCGTCGGTGCATGGAAATTATGGTATAGTATGCACATTCAGAGAGAACAACTGGCTAGCTGTGCATCTCCGAGTGGAATACCGCTGTTTACACTACCAGCTATAAAAACTTAAGAATATTTTATTAATATAATTACTTAAAACCAGACAGTTTGTGTTCTGTTTAAAAATAAGTTCCGTTTGAAATCAGTTATATTGTTTTCTCCTTCCCCTTTATTCTTGTTCTCATTTTCAAAATTTTATTTTCTTAATTGCATAGAATTTAAGTTTAAAGTTGATAATTTTAATAATATTTATGTGGTCAGTTTACTGTCACATCACTCTCAAAACAGAGATAATATATAATACAAACATCTAAAGAAAATGAAGTGTTATATTTGTCTTGTTAAAATTTCGAAATTGAAAACGCGCTGCAACCGACAACTGTCCAGAATATGTCCATCAATTCACCGAGACGCTACTGTGTCCAGAATAGTACATATTTATTGGATTTAGTCTCACTGCGATTAATAATGAGATCGTCTTATGACTAATGCATTAGATACAGTCCAGGATTGTTGAACTTTTTTGCTGTGAGTAATCCTTTGTCAAAAATTAATAACTTCGTTGTTTACTTAGAGTAAAATAATGTTTATAAAACTTTGAAAATCTTCAAATTTTCGGCGATACGACTGTTTATTTGTTTCTTTTGAAAGTTTTGTTTTTCACAATAATGTTAGGTTTTTATTTGATAGTACATTATTAAGTTGATAAAGTTATTACTAGATTAAAATCTATATATTTTAAGAAGTACGAATAAGAATGTGATGTTCAAATCTTTACTATTAATCAAAATTGGCAAAATACACTTGCATAAAGGGAATATATATTTTTGTTTATTATGTACTTAGTTGACTCCTATTGACTTCTGAGTTGTGATTTATCACTAGTCATATCATATCATTTATTCATAAAACAAAAAAATATTTGTGTCTGAAAATTTCTAGATAATAATACCATACATTTAGTTGACAATAAAATAGTGAGGCCAGATATCATGTGCTTCAGCTTATCTTGCCCTTATGTAGTTCAAACTGCTGCAATCATTTAAGATACTACCCACATTAGATTTGATTTTATTGGTCACTTGCATAATGGTCTGTCTGCATTAGTGCCTTTCATCTTCCCTTAAAAATGGACTTGATGATGTTTCTTTAAAATTAACATGTAGTGCTTTTCCCATCGTACAGTCACCCTACATAATGAGTTGGGATGAATGTATCCATCCCCTCAGCAGGGATGTTGTAGGGGTAACCTTGACCCTCAATGCAGCGCCAATAGTTACCTGTATAAATACTAAAGCAAGGGATGAAAATTAATATTGGGGAATATTGAGTTAAAATAAGCTGTTTACGCACTTTCTATTAATAGTCTGACCAACTAAGATGTAGTTTTTTTTTAGATAACGCTGCTATTTTTTTGACTAGCGATGCTAGTACATTATTGAAACCTTAGTATTCAACAGGATCTAGTGTAACGTATTGTCAGAGAACAAAACTCTTTTTGAGACGTCACTATTTACAAATTCACTTACAACAGAAACACATTTATATATGTATAATACACCGTCGAACAGGTTCATAGGCTTGTGAACAAAATCCATAAAACGTCCAAGCTAATTAATACTGTTCCGTAGTGTTCCTTGACATATCACAGGCATTCGACAGAGTGTAGCATGAAGGTCTTTGATTCAAAATAAAGAAGACTATGCCAATAAATTACTTCTTATTCATACAGACATACCTAAATGACAGATATTTCCGGGTCAAGCAAGTGAATCACATACCAATTTATACAAAATAAGAGCTTGGGGTCCCGCAGGGCAGTATTTTGGGTCCCACATTGTATCTCGTATATACAGTCGATGTACCAGTCTCTAGCGAAGATGTAACAGGAAAATTTGCCGATGATAAAGCAGTTTTAGCAGCAGACAAATGTCCTATAACTGCATCACACAAACTTCAAAATAGCTTAAATGATTTCTTCCAGTGGCTGCAAAAGTGGTGCATTAAAGCAAACGAAAGCAAGCAACACATGTCACCTTCACTTATAAACAGACAGCATGTCCACCTGTACTGTTAAATGAAACTCAAATACCGCAAAGTAACAATGTTAAATACTTAGGTATATACTTGGATAAGCGACTGACATGGAAGAAACATATATTACCCAAACGGATGGCTTTAGGTCTAAAACTACGGAATTTCTATTGGTTAATGAAAGGTAAATCAGAACTCACTGTGGAAAATAAACTAATAATATACATATAAATGTATTTTATATATTTTTAAACCAATGTGGGACCTACGGACCAGAATTGTAAGGAACTTCCGTAAACTTTAACATCGAAATACTCCAAAGATTTCAATCAAAATCTTTCCGTATGATAGTGGATACTCCATGGTTTGTTACTAACCAGGCTACACATGGAATTCCAACAGTCAAAGGGGAAACCCACAACCGAGCAATAAGATATAAGGGGAAATTTACCATACATCCTTATAAACTTATACAAAACCTGGTACGGGATAAGATAATATTCATAAGGCTCAAAAAAAAAAGAGGACAGTTAAGGATTTATTAAACATCACAGCATGAATTGCTTGTGTAAATAAAGAATTTGGGTATGTCTCTGGATGTATGCCAATCAAAACCCATTTTAAATATCCCAAGAGTTGCTGAATGTCTTATAGTGACAGCTTGCCAAAAAAGAAGAATCAAAAAAATTTATAAGTTACCTTTTACGACTCATTAGGCTTACCTAGTGAGGTACCTAGTCAACTTTTTTCTTATCAAGACCTATAGGGTAACTTTCTTCACGCGAGCGAAGAAAGTCGAAATATGGAAAAAAAGGAACCTCTGAAAAGGAAATTCCGAACATTAATAATGCTATCATTATTAGTATGTTCACGTTGTATAGGTATACTCTCTGGATTTAGAATGAGCTATCGGTTGTGGTTTTTCCAGGGCAGGCACGTTTTTCATGTCATTTTTAAAAAAGCGTTATAATATTTCTCCAAGACCGGCAGCCGATTTCCTCTGATGTTGCAAATGTCCATAGGCGGCAGTGTCTACCTGATACCGGGTTGGCGTTGGCCTGTCTGCTGAACTCCAGTGCATATAAGGCAATTCGACTAGTATTTTACTCTAAAATTTTGTATTTATCCTTGTAACATTTTCTATTATATAATAATTGAACCAACTTTAATAAATAAAAGTGTATTACTCATTATTACCAAACATGGTCGTAGGTGTACAATAACGGGTTAATAGCAGAGTTTAAAGTCAAGAAAATAGTGTAATTATCACTAAAATATGGCTTCGATTGTCAAAGTGAACCGTTCAAGTTACAAGCGTTTCCGACAAATCGTAACAGTGTGAATTGCACGCAGCATTTTAAATTCTTGCTCTCACTGCCGTCTCACTGCAATAGTAAGGCTAAATCTTTAAATTGAAATTTATATAAGGCTACTCCCTAGCTTACCTGTAGAATCGTTAGGCATAAAATACTCGCTTTACTAGCGTACAGACAGCAAAAGAATAGCTGCTGGGGATTGTAATGTTGAACTACCTATCCGTTTGCTATTCCAATATATCAGTCTAAATACTAACATTATAATATCCCAAAACGATGTATCCGTAGAAAAATTACTTGAGTCATGTTTTATTAATAAACGCTTTTAATGCTTTGCCTTTTACTGCTGAGGAATAATAGACAGGCTGATGGACCACTTAATAGAAGCAGTTACCGACACCTATACCTAGTCAGGTCATAAGTATTGTCACACAGTAAAAACTTTTCTTTTAGAATGCTGGCCACAAAAAAGTTTATTGAATTCGAATCTCGAATTATTCATGAAAATAAAAATGTATACTTTTAGAATTTTACTCATTTTTTAAATATGGAGTGGACGCTTAAAGAAGACCGTGTTGCAGTTATTGCGTTGCATCGTTGCGGTTACGCGCCAATTCAAATTTTTAACATACTGAAAAATTTGAATATAGCCAAAAGATTCATTTATCGTACCATCAAACGATACAATGAAGACTCTAGTGTAGATGACAGGTCAAGAAGTGGTCGCCCTCGGTCTGTTAGGACTCCAGCAGTGATAAAAGCTGTGAAGGCACGAATTCAAAGAAATCCCAAACGTAAGCAGAAACTGTTGGCCCTTCAGATGGGGTTGAGCAGAACCACGGTGAAAAGGGTGTTAAATGAAGACTTAGGGCTTCGGGCATATCGAAGAAAAACAGGACATCGTTTGAATGCTCGTCTAATGGACCTGAGACTGAAGAGATGCCGCGCTTTGTTGAAGCGGTACGCGGGAAAAAAATATCGGGAAATTCTTTTTTCGGATGAAAAAATGTTTACCGTAGAAGAGAGCTACAACAAACAAAATGATAAGGTGTACGCACACAGTAGTGAAGAAGCGAGCAACCGTATTCCGCGTGTCCAACGAGGTCATTTTCCATCCTCGCTCATGGTATGGTTGGGAGTTTCTTATTGGGGCTTAACAGAGGTACATTTTTGTGAGAAAGGTGTAAAAACGAATGCTGTTGTGTATCAAAATACAGTCCTGACGAACCTTGTGGAACCTGTTTCTCATACCATGTTCAATAACAGGCACTGGGTATTCCAACAAGATTCGGCGCCAGCTCATAGAGCGAAGAGCACACAAGACTGGCTGGCGGCGCGTGAAATCGACTTCATCCGGCACGAAGACTGGCCCTCCTCCAGTCCAGATTTGAATCCGTTAGATTACAAGATATGGCAACACTTGGAGGAAAAGGCGTGTTCAAAGCTTCATCCCAATTTGGAGTCACTCAAGACATCCTTGATTAAGGCAGCCGCCGATATTGACATGGACCTCGTTCGTGCTGCGATAGAGGACTGGCCGCGCAGATTGAAGGCTTGTATTCAAAATCACGGAGGTCATTTTGAATAAACTTTAATGTCATAAAAATCTATGTTTTGTTAAGTTCATTTTGGTATATGAATGATTACATAATGAATAAACTTGTTACAATTATTTTACATTAAACATGTGACAGAATTTATGACCTGACTAGGTATATGTTTACGATGACACTACGAACACTGCGAACACACTGCTGTCCCTTATAAGCCGCTTTTGCACGCTTGCCGCTCTTAACTTAAAATTTGAATCGATAAAGCCCATATGGTGCCACGACTGCCGCCAGCCTACTTCATGCAATAAAATCAATTGCGGTTTTACAATTGAAATCGATCACCAAGTGGGAAGTAAATTAATTAGAACGTTGCGATGTTTTATTTTATACAAACATTGTGTCTGAACTCTAAAGTATCTCATGTTTGAGACACTGACAAAACCTCCAAGAGGCAACCGATTGTCAAGTTGGTGTAATAATGAATTTTCCTTTGTTAACTTTAAGGGCTTTTTCGACAATCCATACTTTTTCAAATAATATAATAACTTATCCATCATAAGGTTGCCCGATAGATATTGCTTTTAGCAATAAGGCCGCCTATTGTTTTATTTTGTACTAGCTGTGCCCGCGACTCCGTCCGCGTGGAATAGTGACTTTGGGCAGCATTTTTTGGATAAATCTTATGGTTTCTTTTGGATTACAAACCCTATAAACCCTAAAACTTAAATAAATGAAATATGCAAACAGTCAGTGTTATCGAATGCAACTGTTATGCCATGCGCCTCCGGAATACGTGCGTTCGAACCTACAAAGTCCAGCCTAAGTTAAACCCTATTTCATATGACTGATGATATAAATCTGAGGTCAACTTAAATTAGAAATAAAACCTACAATGTCCAGCCTAAGCTGAACCCTATTTCATATAATTGTTTATATAAAAAAATCTGAGATCAACTTAAACTGGAATATAAAATTATCGAATCTTATCATTTTTAACAAAAGCTTAAGTTACTCTTTGTTACATCAGCTATCTGCCAGTGAAAGTCCCGTCAAAATCGGTGCAGCCATTTCAGAGATTATCCGGAACAAACAAACAGACAGACAGACAAATATTGTAAAAAATGTTGTTTTGGTACATGTACCGTCTATACGTCCGAATGCACTTAGTAAAAAGTGGTTATTTTAATATTACAAACAGACACTCCAATTTTATTTATTTGTATGTTTGCTATGCGTTATCAGTTTAATTGATGCAATAAAGAGTATTCTACACTATTTTTTTTTCATTTTATTATTTACAATTACACATCATTATACATGGTTAATTTTACACTCTTATTGTTTTCTTTTGGTATTATATATATAAATATCCGGATGACCGAGCTTTGCTCGGTATTTTTTTTTATAAATTGTGTTTTTTGGAAATTAACAATTGATTTTCTTAGTCTAACCTCAAAGCAAACACTCATTGACTTCGTGTTACTTAACAATGCCATCTGCTGGAATAGCTTTAGTGTTGTTGTGTCGTTAAAGCAATTTAAAAAACATAGTATTATTATTCGCCGATAGATGTCAGGAAGAGTCATTTTTCAGTTTAAATTGGGACTACTCAAACGCCACCTTTTGACATTTTCTAGAAATGATTCCTAGCTAGATCGATTTATCGCCCCTGAAACCCCCCGTATACTAAATTTCATGAAAATTGTTGGAGCCGATTCCGAGATTCCAATTATATAAGTATATATATATATACAAAAATTGCTCGTTTAAAGATATAAGATATCAAAGCGAATTTTAAATGTCATAAATGATATTGTACAAAAGTTTGTACTTAGAACGATGGTTGGAGACGGACGACAACTGGAACTCATCACCTAGATGTTGATTGTGATCGCATAGCATTGGATCGAGCTGGTGGATGTTGCACAACAGGTCTTTTTATTACCGAGGAACAGCAGATAGGCTGACGGTTATTGTCGCTTAAGGATGTTTGCAACGCTAGGGGCACCAGAAACATGCTGCAGTGCGCTTACGGGTACTGGAATCAGGTTCACTAATGTTGTATACCAGGGGTGGTTACTATTCAGACGGGTTTGGGAGTGTACTACCTAGCTAGGGTTAATTTGTCGCCTTCCTTCTTTCAGTTTTCTCATCATTCTTTCGTCACTCACAAACACACTTCTATCAAAAGATAGATAAATATCTTCATTTATAAAAATAAATGTACTAATATAAATCCAGTGTAATTGTCGTGAACTGAGGGCAACCTTGTAACAAGTATTTAATTTTATACCGGCTATATAAATGATTTTTATTTTATGACTCGAAAAATCTGCACCAAATAAATGTAACGATGAGGTCATAACCTCATAATGCGTATGCCTTCTGTAGTCGTAGGCTGGGCCTAGGTTTGGCTCGCCAATGACTCGTAAAAGCGTCTCTATTGTCTTTCCAAATCAGGACAATTATATTAAACTATTGATCATGCAGTAATGTTTTTATTTACTTAATTATTAAATTGCTAGGCAAAACTGTTCCTGTTAAACCTAGTATTCCCCAAATTCTAATATTTATGTCTGCACACTTCCCTAATAAAATTTACAGGACTTTTTAAGTGAAACTTCTTTAGTATCGTTATGAATTGAAAATTGGATGAAACAAAAAAGCGACTCTAAAACGATACAAACATATTTATAAAAAGGATTTAGCCTGCGAGAGAATGAGATAGAATACAAGTATTTTTTGTTTATTATAATCTTTATCTTCTTTTGTTCATGCTTTTATACATTAATATATGAAATATATTTGGTTTTAACAGGCATACCTCCAGGCTGACGCTGCAACCAAGGAAGAAAAAAGTTGCATCGCAGTCTCGTCTGTTGAAAATATATGTCCGTCCCCCTTTATGTTATATAGTCATCATCATCATCCTCCCAGCGTTGTATGCCGGCCGCAACCCAAACTTCCGTTTCGGTGCCCGGGGTCCGCATTCCGACTTTTTCTACTCCACTTCGCACAGACTTCAGCATCCCTGGTAGTGAGTCCATTGACACGCACATCACCCTTTACGACGTCAAGCCAGTACTTTTTGGGTCTACCCCTCCTGCCAGGGCCCGGCAGAGACAGCATGTACATAAGCATCCGGCCGTAAAACGTGGCCGTACCATCGAAGCCGACACTCCTGCAATTTATCCGCAATGTCACGGACATGAAGGCTGCTGCGAATGCGGGAGTTCCTAACGCGGTCCTTCTGCGTCACTCCACACATTCACCGCAGCATATTATATTATCTCCGTGACACGCAGTTCTTAGAATAGAATAGAATATAGAATAGAATATTTTTATTTAGGACACATATTATCATACAAAATACATAAATGTTAAATTTTGACATAAAATAAAATAGTTGATGAAGTCCTAAATGGGTCCTAGCTCAGCATATGCTGGTTTTGTATAAAACCAACGCTGGTCTTCCGCTAGACCCACATAGAGTGACATTTATACCATAAATATAATAATAGTAATATGACCACACATTGTATTAATTGACAAAGCCAACACATCCACCTTTATCGTAGACATAGTTGTACCGAACAATTAGAATGTCGCTCTAACATCGGCCATGCTTCACAGCCGTATAAAAGGATAGGCCTAATGATGGTCTTATACGCCTGTCTCTTCAACTTTACCAGCGTCTTGGTGTCACAAATGACACCAGTTACTTTATTTTATGTTATATAGTCTCCATGTTATATAGTCCTCGCAAGTAATAAAATAGTCCATTTTTTTCCAGAAGCCGTAAAACCGTTATCGGTCTAGTAGCACCATAGTTAAATAGCAATCATCCCTCTAAGCCAATTCTAGCACTGGGTATACAAAGCGTACCTTGTGACAGTTTTGTAAGCAGATGAAGCTCCTGTAAAAGCTAAGGCAGAAATGTTCTGTAACAAGGAAATTGGTTGAATACAGTAGACAGGATGACGATTTGGCTGTAAAGGCGCACATGTTGAGATATCGGTACCAGGTTGAAGTTTATGGAAACGACGTTAATCCTTTAAAGTAGACTAATAGTAGAAGAAGAAGGAATGAGAGAAACATTTATTCTTCCGCGCTATTATATGACTTTTAAAGTTCGCTGGATTCAATGAACCAATAAATTTAACTACATAGCGATGACAAATAAAACACATCAATTTAAAATAATTAATTTAGTATCCTTTTCTACCATTCGTAAATAAATACTTAATTATACAATATAAACGAAATGATAACATTGAGCAAATACAGCACCTAAAAGACATCTTAAATTAAGTTTAACGTACCATTAATCTGAGTGTGGTATAATACACAATGCTAAATTAATCATTTGGTATCTCACGTAATTAATGCGATGGCACTAATAACTATTCACTATTTAAAATTAATTGACACAATTAATTTATTAACAGGTATTTTCTACTTAAATTCTAGATCTTGACTACGTACTTTAATATTAATTAAATTATATGACATAATATATGTCCTGTTGCAATATGTCAAGCCGTTTTGAAGACTAAACGGATCTGCCGAACAAAATAAAACTTAATACACAATTTTTAAAGATTATAAGTATTATGTGATTCTAATTCCTTAAACCCTGTTAATTGTCAAAATATGCAGCGATCACTTGTAATTCCATTAATGTCACCCACTTCTTTATAATTGAAGGTTTAGAGTAAAGAACACACAAAAAGGTTAATTTTTTTGCAATAATTAATTCCATACAAACAATATTTACAATTTTTTACCTATGACCATTTATCATAAATCAAAGGCTCCTTCTTGCATTCCCGTGAGGAGATATTCCTTTGAGTTCTTAGAGGTGAAGATGTAGGGAGCCTCTTTTTTGGGACATTTGAAGGAATGCATCAAAACCGGGGGGACGTTATCTGATTTATTGCCCACTGGCTCTAGGAGATTGTTCCACAGGAGATTTGCAGCTGAAAATCAATATTTATTTATTGATAAGGTATACAAACAGATTACAATCTTAAAAAGTAGGTCATAGCATAGGTACAGCGTATTGATCTAGACTGTAAGCCAATATAGTATACACAACAAAAAAATATTACAATATTAAGTTAATATGAAAAGGAAGTAATTTGAAAAAAGAAAAACTAATTACAACATTGTGTAAATAGGTTGAAAAAGAGAAAGCCTAACTAATCACACACATAATGAGGATAAGATTTCTAAAATAAGAGTGCGACCTGATAAATATATTCCATTGAGGGTGCGCCGCAGATACTGTGTTATAAATAATTATATTATTACATTTTTTTTATTGCTGTAGGCCAGCAGACAGGCTGACGGTCCCCTTAGAGTTTAGCAGTTACCGTCGCCTATGGGTGTTTGCAACGCCAGTGGCATCGCAAACACACTGCTGGCCCATAAGGGTATAGGAACTTTGGTCACTAATGCACACAAAGGTTAATGAACACAAAGGTTATTATGGCGACATACTTCAGACCAAAGGTTGTCGCCATCCAGACGGGCTTGGGGCCCTACCACGTAGCTAGGGTTGTTTTGTCGCCTTTTACGACAGGCCGACCCCGGCCGCAGAGGTCAGTATTCTTTCTCCGCCCCTCCACGGATAGATTAATATTTTTAAAGGTACGTTTTAATGAATAATTGTTCCAGCTCCTAGATAAATTTAGGTATAATATTTATGAAGTCAGGTTAAAATACGAGCATATGCATTATTAACCAACTGTCAATTCTTTAGTAAAACCAGAAATGAGATTTGCATGATACTGTATTTGACTGTGAAAAAGTTTAAATCGGAATAATTGTAGTGTTAAGTTTCAGTTTAACTTATGAATGAATAGCATTGATATGTGTTTTGAGTTAGGTCCGAGTAAAACGTAATAACATGATTTCGTTAAAATCATAATGAATCTCATCGGTCTAAACACCTACTACAAAATTTATGAAGAAAATATTCATAGACTCATAAAACGCTGCCCAACCATTACTTGGATGTTTACTATAATTTCTTGCAGTCTATGTCATATGCCAGTTTTCCGAAACATTCGACTAAGCTCGAATGTGCTTTTTTAACGAACTTTTCTACTAATCCCATTAGAATTATTCAAAAATGTAATGGTTTTTGCCTACATTATGGGTACCAAATTATATGTATAAAATATAAAGAGTAAATGCGAGTTTCAGTAGGCCGTTTCTTATCCTAATATCTCCCGTCTCATTTTCTTCTTGTACAGTACTGTTATCAATATAATTAAATCAGCACGAGGGCAGTGCAGCACTAGTTCTACACAATCGACACATGCGCCCCCTCCTTAGTAGACATGTTCAAATCATGTCCTCGAGTGGATTGAACATGGAGCGATTCACTTCCCTATCGGAACCATGTCCGGGAAACATATTCGCGGCACTATCTCAGTGGGAGTCATGGTCATGCGAGCGAGAAATAAAAATAAAAATTTATCAAACCAATTGTCGTCTTTAATGCAAAGCATAATAATCTATGTAATGTAATGCACAATGCATTAAAATTGCTTTACAGAAGACGGAACGTTCCAGGTATACTCATATTTGCTTGGTTCGGGAGGACTCGGTCGTTGTCGGTCGGCTCTACGGTCGGTGTGGTACATGTTCGAAAATTCGTTCGCTTATTCGTTCTCATCGCACAGGAGATGGACATGTGGAACTATTTCATTTGACGCAGCGGATTGGACGGACATATTTCCAATGGTGAACATAGTTCCTAGAACTATTACGATCCGAAACTACACAACTCTACTCCCTAGTCCCGAGAACTGTCATAGTTGCACCGTTCGTGCGTACGGGTATTTGTACCGATAATAACCGTAATGCAAGGCAAAATAAAATATATACATACAAGACAAAACATTTGTAGTATCTTGAAATAGATTTTCCTTGTATATTGTAAAAAGTCCAGTGATACGTGTAAGAATATGTTTTAAAAAACATACCAAGCGCATGTCCCTTCTGCGAGAAGTGGAAACAATCATGAGTAATGTAAGACTGGTGGATGACGAGGGGAAGGGGCTGCTTGGGGGGGAAGGGTGCATTGAAGAGCCGCATGAAGGGCTGGATCACCACTGTAAAATCGTCACGTGTGTCGTATCTACCACTTTCCACCTGAAAAATAATATATAATTATTTTATTTATAATTACCCCCTTAACTGATATAGATATAATATTAAACAACTACTACGACGGCAAATGTTGTGTGCACCTATAATTGGCATACATATATGAATTTTATTATTGTAAATGTTGTGTAAATTGTATCTTATGTATGCTTTTGGTGTACCGTAATAAATAAATAAATAAACTGAGTGGATAAAGCATTATCTATTACAGTGTATAGTTTATCTTATAGACATACTAGCCGATCACGGCCGCTCCGCTGGGCAAATAACAGGCAAACGTAATTCGATAAAAAAGTGAGAAAGAGTCGATGGAATCTAATAAATAAATGACGATAAATAAAGATGGAATCGAAATATTCCACGTCGAATGGTAGTAGTCCCATCCCATTTTATAAGCTATGACTATGAAATATGTATGTTAACCAAGTGGTACCACACTCAGAGACTTAACTAAAGTTCAGAAAGTTTTTTCCGTCTAACATACATGTTAACATATGATTGCCACGTACCGACGATGAAGGACAACACCAGGAGGAAACCTGCACTGCAATCACCGGTATGAACACGCCTGAGCCCAAGCTTGACGTTATGGGCTGTTAATATAATTATTTAACAAATAAAATGCCGCTGGTTGTACGGCTTCCGTAACAACGGCTTCCACAACGACCGTATTGATGTAGTCATAATTATTTGAGTGCGCCAAGAAAAACGTTTATAGCAAACTCGCATTTTAGATTAAAGTTAATAAAATAGCATTAACTCAACTGAAAGATCCAAAATGTTTGAATTAGAGAGTTGGATAAATATTACAATGTCAAAACAATAGTCATGCTCCTTCTGCATGGCGCCGTCACGAGAAGGCCAAAAATATTGACTTGACGTCTTAAAAAGCACAAAGATGTTAATGGAATGAGTATTGAATATCATGATTTCCAAAGACCCTACCAAAAAGTGAATAAACCCGAATTTTATATGTAACTGAAATTTAGCCCTAAGCTGATGATAATACAAAATAAGATATAAATGTCACCATACTGACTAGCATGAACTCGGCTTTTTGGTATAACCGTCCCATTCGGACTATGTCTTCTAGCTCGTTCCCTCCCTGGTGGAAACACGTGCAGAACAGTGAGTGCATGAGACGACACATCATCGGTCGGAGAACCCGCACTGACACTGATACATCTGAAAGATATTTCAAAAATTTTCAATCTGTGAGGTATATATAGTTATAGAACAAAAAAGTTATAAAGTTTTCATTAGAAATGTGAGAAATGAAGTCAAAAATCTTCTGAGTTTCCAGAACTGAGCAATAAAGAGGCTACAGTCCTAAGCATACTGTTTTTATCACTGTTCTGATAATAGAACAAAACAGTACTCCTGTTTAAGCAGATTGTCGATAAGCCTGTGAAACACTGATGATATGGAAAAGGAGGTTTTTTTACGATAGTTCACAACCTCCATTAATTTGGGTGCAGATGAAGTATTTGCTTGAAAAGTTTAATTGTAATGACTGTATGAGACGAATAATTGCCTTCTAGATTTCAATGGAACCTCCATCGGGTCCGACATATGTTCTATTTTTAAAGCTAAAACAAAGCTGGAGGTGTTGATACCAGATTTTGATTCAAAGTAAATCTGGCGACGTTTTTAATTGTACGCATCATTTATAACTAAATGAATGTATTAAAAAACTTAAGGTTTTTGCCTTGTAACGCAAAGCATTTTTAGACCATCTTTGCCTTTACTTACGAAATTAATGCTTTTTATTAGATCACAAATGCTATAGCAGAGCATCATTTTTCGTTTGGAGTTATTGAGGACAGTCAATTAAACATATTTAAGCTAAATCTCTTTTATCTTTTTTGTCCTAAACATTAATTTGAATACATGGATGATAAAGATACTTAACATAATTTATAGAGACATCTAGAAAAATAATTAAAAGTTCGATTTTTTTACTAAGATAGCAAGCTATGTGTTACTTACCTAACACTGGAACTAAGTTAACAATGGTTCTAGGTAAATGTGCCTGTAAGTAATCTAGGGCTTTGGCCAATTTCCTAGCATGTGCTGTAGGTGACCATGACACGGTATTTATACAGGCAGCAGAGCATATGTCGTTTGCCCCGATGAAGATGGTCACCATCTTCCAGTCACGGTGAATATCGATGTCCGGGGATGTTCGCATACGTGCTACTATTATCTAAAATGATACCAGTACAAAAGTTTTAGATTACAAGCATTATAAAGTGTTCAAGTTAATTTGAGCTTTTAGAACTAATGACTACTTAGGTAGTAATATTAGTTTTTACTAATAAATCTAGGAAGAAATTTGACCTTTAGAGTTTCTGGTAATTGCTGATCATATAGAGCATGATTCTAGACCAAAATAATATCACCAAACCTTGGCTTAGGTGGTTTTAAAGTGTTAACCTAAGTATAAAACAATTTCTAATAAAAAAAAAAATTTCAGTCCCCTAAGACTTATCTGATGGTCCGCTGATTAGTTGCACCATATGTGGCCTACTGTGACCCAATCGCAGTATCTTTTAGCTTGTTACCTGTTTGAAATATTTTTATTCTAATAGGAGTTAAGAAAAGATTTGCAAGAAAGTTTGTGATAAATCTATTAAAAAACCAGATCTGTCATCGTTGGCACGTCCATGAATATGAGCTTCATTAACTAATTTAAATTACTTCCACTGCCTCGATGATAGCCAAAAATATGATTTTATGATTATTATAGTAAATTCTTTTAAATATGCAGGTGCTTCCTGCATTAATTTTTCACATAACTTTTGTAAAAGGTCATTCAGGTGCAATTTGTCGCAACTTAAACGAAGCGACCAAATTGTGACCTCGATTGGTGGCGAAACGACTGAAATGATGATATGTGACCCCAATGAGCAGCAAAGGTCATGAGAAGGCCATATCATATGTAATTAAGAAATAAAATATTTTCAACTGTTATTGCTCCGGTGCAAGTGTTATTGGTATCATTACATTATGAAAGATTAATGCTTCAGCAAATGTCGCTACTGATCTTAAAGAATATAAAATTTATATATATATTAGGGGTATGAAAAATAGATGTTGGCCGATTCTCAGACCTACTCAATATGCTCACAAAATTTCATGAGAATCGGTCAAGCCGTTTCGGAGGAGTACGGAAACGAACATTGTGACACGAGAATTTTATATATAAGATTAGTAATTTTGTTAAGTTATTGATTCTTAAATTCTATTTATTATTGAATTTGTTTTTATTGTATATATGTCGTACAGAAATTAGGTAAATTATAAGAGCGATTGTATTACTCGAAATTTGTAGTAAGGATATTATTATAATGTATATAGGCCGTGTGATTCCGTTCAGCTATAGCTTTTTATTTATAAATAAAAATAAGATTACCCAAGGTAACAAATACATCATCAATACATTGCTGTTACAATTCGTAACTGGAATCGGATGTACTTATAATAAAGCCGCAATGTATACCCAACCGCAATGTATAGTTTGACATATTCCATTTGGAAGATAAGTTAATAAATGAAGTACGTAAGTAAATTTATAATTTAAGGAAGGAAAATGTGATTGGTTTCCATTGCTATAAGGACCGAATGAAGAAACTAATTTTTAATATTAACAGTTGCGCGATGGCTACGTTTTGTATTTCTCTAAATATCTGAGATCAAGATGATTTCTATTAGAACAATATTAATCGACAGCGCATAAAATAGGCAAGTGATACGACTAGACAAGCTTAGTGTAAGTTTTTTTATAACTGTGGAACAGTCGATAAGCTGGCGGCCTACTTATGTAATAGTAAGCAGTTACCGTCGTCTATGGACGTTTGAAACCGCGAACATGTTGTCCCAAAGGGGGTATAGGAACTTGGGTCACTAATGCAGGAACTATAATATAACTAATAGACCAAGGATGATTGCCATCCAGACGGGCTTGGGGCGCTACCACGTAGCTGTAACAGACCGATCCCGGCCGCAGAGGTTAGCATTCTTACTGCGCCCATACTCGAAGAAACAGATGAAGGAGAGAAAAGTTTTCGATTAGGACTATTTAGTGTAAACACCGGGAAGACTGCTTCAGTAGATCACACTAGAGAGAAAACAAGAAGTACTAATCTACACCTGTACTATAAATACTACATCTCCGTTTATATTTAGTCATTTAAGTGTTGAGTATCTTTAATGGAGGTAATGCAACTGCAGATTTATGCAAACTTGACATTGGACTCATAAACTTGAATGATTATCGTCCTTCAAGCTTCATGCGTTTGTATATTTAGCCGTTATAAATATTTATAACTCTGAGGAAACGATGCATGAAATTATAACATGTGCAATGCGACTGTAACAAAAAATTATTGTACTTCTTTGAAATGACAAATTGCCAATTAAACAGTCAAAATGAAGACATAGTTTGAAATGTTAAATTTATTTCGTAAGAGTCTAATTTTAGTTTAATCAGTATGTGTATATATATATTTTTTTTTTTTGAGAGGTGGAAATGCATGGCGCACACTCCGCCGCATAGGAAAGGGCGACGGGGTAGTGACTCCCCGTGCAATGCGCCCGTACGTCCTCTTCTCTAGGCTGGCCGACGCACGTTGCTTGTGTACCCACTAAAATCACCCTGGTGTTCCTTCACACGCCTTAAGTGTCGAGGCCGCGGCACACGACGGATTAGCCAGACCGCGGCCCCAACGGGTGCCGGCCCGCTTTTGCGGGCCTCTTCAAATCCGACGGGGTGACGATCCCCAGCATCTTCTTCCTCATGCAGGTGTGAGCTGGACATGCGGAACACCTGCACGCGCCCCTTTCTCGGCCATATGTTTGCGGGCTGCAATGCCCTTTCCTAGGGGGCCGCGCCCGCGTCCGATCACTACGGCGGCCGGAGGTCTGTCGCCAATCTCCGGCGACGACTGGCTCTGCGTGATCGGGAGGGAAGCTTAACGCGCTCCCTCTCCCTCTCCGCCGCCTCCTTCGCGGATATGATTGCCTCGCAGAAGGAGGTGACAACGTCTCGTCCCGCTTGGTCCCCGACCATCGCTAGGATGATGTTCGAGAGTGAGAGGTCAAGACCGATGGTGGCGACGAGGTCTCGGTCTTCCAATGCCCCTGCGGGACACACTTCGAGGGTGTGGATTGTCGCACTCTGTCGTTTGCTCCTTTCGAGCGATGCTACACAGGAATCGCCCGAAGCAGCCGTACCCCGAGAGTACGTGAAAAGAAAGAGTGCCGTGATGCCTGTCAAGGCAGTCTTGCAGGGCGGGCCGCACCGCTGCGCTGGTGCTTTGGCCCGCACTGGGTTGCGCAAGTCTTTATTCTACCTAGTCAGGTCATAAGTATTGTCACACAGTAAAAACTTTTCTTTTAGAATGCTGGCCACAAAAAAGTTTATTGAATTAGAATTTCGAATTGTTCATGAAAATAAAAATGTATAACTTTTATAATTTTACTCATTTTTAAATATGGAGTGGACGCTTAAAGAAGACCGTGTTGCAGTTATTGCGTTACATCGTTGCGGTTACGCGCCAATTCAAATTTTTAACATACTGAAAAATTTGAATATTACCAAAAGATTCGTTTATCGTACCATCAAACGATACAATGAAGACTCTAGTGTAGATGACAGGTCAAGAAGTGGTCGCCCTCGGTCTGTTAGGACTCCAGCAGTGATAAAAGCTGTGAAGGCACGAATTCAAAGAAATCCCAAACGTAAGCAGAAACTGTTGGCCCTTCAGATGGGGTTAAGCAGAACCACGGTGAAAAGGGTGTTAAATGAAGACTTAGGGCTTCGGGCATATCGAAGAAAAACAGGACATCGTTTGAATGCTCGTCTAATGGACCTGAGACTGAAGAGATGCCGCGCTTTGTTGAAGCGGTACGCGGGAAAAAAATATCGGGAAATTCTTTTTTCGGATGAAAAAATGTTTACCGTAGAAGAGAGCTACAACAAACAAAATGATAAGGTGTACGCACACAGTAGTGAAGAAGCGAGCAACCGTATTCCGCGTGTCCAACGAGGTCATTTTCCATCCTCGCTCATGGTATGGTTGGGAGTTTCTTATTGGGGCTTAACAGAGGTACATTTTTGTGAGAAAGGTGTAAAAACGAATGCTGTTGTGTATCAAAATACAGTCCTGACGAACCTTGTGGAACCTGTTTCTCATACCATGTTCAATAACAGGCACTGGGTATTCCAACAAGATTCGGCGCCAGCTCATAGAGCGAAGAGCACACAAGACTGGCTGGCGGCGCGTGAAATCGACTTCATCCGGCACGAAGACTGGCCCTCCTCCAGTCCAGATTTGAATCCGTTAGATTACAAGATATGGCAACACTTGGAGGAAAAGGCGTGCTCAAAGCCTCATCCCAATTTGGAGTCACTCAAGACATCCTTGATTAAGGCAGCCGCCGATATTGACATGGACCTCGTTCGTGCTGCGATAGACAACTGGCCACGCAGATTGAAGGCTTGTATTCAAAATCACGGAGGTCATTTTGAATAAACTTTAATGTCATAAGAATCTATGTTTTGTTAAGTTCATTTTGGTATATGAATGGTTACATAATTAATAAACTTGTTACAATTATTTTACATTAAACATGTGACAGAATTTATGACCTGACTAGGTATATATGTCGTGGGTCATATTAATCGTATTTATGTTTAGTTGGCGCGAAATGTCTAGTCTACATCTAAGAAGATCTTCTGAATTTTTTTATGATGAAAGGTGAGTTTTACCTAGGTTTCAGGCACTAACATTAAAACAATATCTATTTAAGAAAAGAACGGTATCTGATGCAGATTTTCAAGTTATGGACTTAGAAAATGATATTTATCCAAAAGCCCTATTATCTAAAATCGGCTATATCTAAATTTAGGATGCCTGAATCAGTAGCTTATCTAATCCTAATAAAGTTATTGCCATAAATACTTTGGGGTTTGAAGATTGATCACTGAAATGTTTTGGTCATTACCTTATGACAGAAAGAACAGTTAAGACGCGATCAGATTGAATCTTTAAGATCATTTTAAATCGCCATATATGATAATTAGGAATTTAGAGTTTTGGAGACCTCCATAATATGATGCTTTATATTAACTTACTTTTGCTTGTTTCAGTGCATCTTCATCTGAAGCTACAGGAAAAGCAACGTTAAACTTTGCGTTTTTGGTTAGCCATTCTCCAGTTCCAGTGGAATAACCACGTAAGTTTGGATTGTACTCCTTCAAAATGTTCGGGACTGTCAGGAACTCTCTCCATGTAGCGTCTCCTCCTGAAAGTAATAGATAAGTATGCTTTAAATATTATTTTCATTCTTTCACCTACACCAACCTCAATGACATTTTCCGCTGTACTTGTTTTCAAGTGTTTAGAGGACCAGAGAGCGATAGGTCTAAAATATGACTACCTCTGTCCGACCGAATGTGCAGTATTAAGTGATAACATCCTTGGGGTATCTGGTGTTGTTTGCAGGCATCAAATGTTTGGCTGAAATTCTGATCATTTGGATCTTTTAAATAAAATCTCTTCTAACAATTTCTAAGAGGCTCTTTGAAACCACCTGTCAGCAGAGAGAGCTATTTAAGTAATTGCCATTCAGAATGATAATGGAGCCTTCTGATTGTTGATGATTTGCTGCCAATGGGTAGTAATACCCACAGGTACGTCTTGTTTATTATTTCATTTCTTTTATATTTATTGTACATATATATTGTGGAATTCTATAATTGAATTTCCCTAAATCCCTTTCATGTAATTTATTGGAGAAAGAATCGTTATTACCGAAATAAAATAACTAAAATATTTTAGTCTTATATGTGCAATACAACAATAATTTCAGGATATTGATGGAGCTGCCTCGCTTCTGCAGCGCAGAATATAAGTATATGTATTGCTGGATTTAAATAAATTATTATTCTCAGTAACAACATTCCTAGTGAGACATGTATTGATAGGGAAGGTGACAAATGTGTTACTAGTGCTAGTTCCACTAACTAGGCAACTGCCTGCATCTGTAACCCGCCAGTACGCTTCGGACAAGCGTACGTTTACTGTCCATTTTCTCTAAGCGGAGGCCTGAACCCAGCAGTGTAAAGTTTCCTTCCGAATGTGCTAGTGACCGAATCTTTAGTGTTTATGATTTTTTCAATTGCGTTTAAGTTATATTTCATCACTATCTAATAATCACATTAAATAGTAGTACTAAAGCTCAAAATTACCTGCACACCAAGAAACTCCTCTATACTCGACAAAAGCGCCCAAAGCGAACTCTTCAAGTGCTCCGCTACCAGCTACGAGGGAATCCCCAATCGCAGCTACCACATCTATATCTCCAGGTCTGAGTCGGTGCACCGAAGTGGGTCTGTCCCTGCTCCTGCCCCAGGGGATAGACTCCTCGCATGGGAATGGTGTTGTCGGTGGGATAGCACGCTGGCGCCGTACGTGCGACTTGCGGACAGGATAGCGAAGCTTCCACTGAAAATAGATGTTCTATAATGATTCACCCTTTCGGCTGTTAAAGGTTTGGAATATAAAAATAACAGCGCACAAAGTTCCTTTGCTGAGTTCGGGTCTCCTTTTAAACAACATTCAGTATACCGTCACGCTTGTCGATATGGATCGGCGGCTTACATGTACCGGAAATCTCGGTGTGTAGGTGTGATCGTGATGTTTTCTTCACCATCTTTCGTGACACTTATGTTATAAAAGGCACATTATATGAGAAGAACTCCGTAAACAATGCTTGTCAATCGAGAATCAGACCGAAGAGTCCTAGGTTGGTCTCTCACTGGACTATCCCGTACAGAAACTTAGGTCACTAATGCCGGAACACAACACAAAATTATTATGGCGGCATACTTAAGGTGGTCGCCATCCATACGGGCTTCGGGCCCTACCACGTAACTAGGGTGGGTTGTTTTGTCGCCTTTTACGACAGGCCAACCCCGGCCGCAGAGATCAGTATTCTTTGTCTACCCTTGCATAGATAGAATATAGATAAATAGGCTTGATAGATTTAAAGGACAGGAAAGGTAATAAACATTTCATTGGGTAAATATTACTTCAGGATACTGAGCAATTTTTCATGCTCATTCCCTTTTGTGGCCCTTCGTGATAATCCCAATCCCAAAAGGAAAAATCTAGTTATTCTTTTCCTTTTTCCCTTTGAGCTGAACGCTTTAAGAACGAAACCGGATGCTATACTGCCCCCTTTCCGGTACTTCATGGTCAATTAATACAACGACTGTATTTATTTCATCCTAATTACCACCAAATATTACACATAAATGTTACAATTGGTGCAAAATGCATTTCAATGAATATTAAACGGAAATACAGTGTTTCAAAATAATGCTCATTGCTTTTGTAACATTGAAATGTGTAAATATGCCTGCTCCCGACGCTAGGGTTGTCCACTCCAGTAAAAGGTGCCAAAAATAAAAACTAGTTGTGTATAGATATGGAGATACCTGCATACATATATTAGGGTACCTGTTAGCTCAGTGAAATTATATTCAAAGACCAATCTAGAGGTCCCGGGTTCGAATCCCACGTTGGTGTGCACCACTTTGCCAGTTATTCACACATGGGTAGTTTTCCAATTACAGAGCATAATGCGATTCAGTGGCGCACAATGCCGAATTATGCTTATGGTTAATTGGAACGTGAATTAGTTTTCAAATGCACCACCAGAGTGCACCATCTATACTTATATTTATTTTTTAACACAGTTTGAATTAACTTTGATTATATCCAAAAAACTACGACGAAACGAACGCTTTAAATTTTTTTTCAACAATAAACAATATTACTAACGATAAAATATAAATAAAATTTCGATCAATGTCAACTTAAAGAAAAAAACACTTGTTAATTTTCTGTCATTGAGTTGGTATCGATTGCACGCATCACTTGAGAGTGCTCGATTGTGCGAAGCGTTGCTGTAGTTGAAACATCAACGTTGAGCATTATGTCGCATAATGCGCTCTAGTGTGTAATTGGAAAACATACATAATGTGCATATTATAGTCTAGCATATGTCATGCACCAACGGTAAAGGAAAACTTCGTGAGGAAAGAAACCTGCATACCAAGATCCGCTTTGGACAAGCGTGGCGGGTATACTGTCCATCCCTCTGGGGGGAAGCCCGAGACCAGCAGTGGGACGCGCATGCGCTGCCATAATTTTTTTGTTATACATATATAGATAAATAAATTTGTTAATAGTGTATTTTAAGGTTCAGTTTATGGCCTACATTTCCATTATTGACTTTTTTATGCTGTAGGACAGCAGACAAGCTGACGGCCCGCTTAGAATTTAGCAGTTACCATCCCCTATGGGTGTTTGCAACGCCAGTGGCATCGCGAATACGCTGCTGTCCCATAAGGGTACAGAAACTTGGATCACTAATGCTGAAACACAAGATAAGGTTATTATGGCAGTATACTTAAGACCAAAGGTGGTCGCCATCCAGACGGGCTTGAGGCCCTAGGTACGTAGCTAAGGTGGGCTGTTTTGTCACCTTTTACGACAGGCTGACCCCAGCTGCAGAGGTTAGTATTCTTTCTCCGCCCCTGCACGGATAAATGCCTTTCGAATATCCTGCCGCTTCGGGAAATACACAGCGGATTTGTGCGTAACTCCCATGCAATGCATCTGTGCGCTCTTTCTCAGCAAAGGAACGCAAGTCACTGTTATACCCACTACCCGGTATTCCTACATACGCGTGAAAGCCGAGATCGTGGAACATGAGTTCTGCAGCCCAACTTACCAGAAATTCAATCAACAAAAACATTAATTTTCTTTAATCGATCTATCTATTTACTTAATACCACAACGGGTTCATTGAATATAATAAAGATCAGAGGGTGGGCATTACTGTATACTCCAGCATTAACATTTTGTCTATTAAAAAAATTGTATCGCGCGCCGCACATATCAAAATCGAGGACCGTACTATCGAATCTCGATAGTAAGTTTATTTCTCATGTCGGTTTTTATTTTGGAGATTGACCCAATGATTTTGCTTCCACATTGAATTCCTTCTAATAAGAGGTAAAATATTTGTTACCCAATAGAAATATTAAATATGAATACCACATTATTATTGTGAGATCCTTACAAAACTCAAAAAATTGGTGAGAGATCTACCAACTTTTCAAAGTAGAATTGGAAATCAACTTTTGAAATCATATCTACGTCCAAGTCAAACTTCGAGTTGGTAACACTTCTGAGACCTTAAAATATAAATACGATAACTTCTAGAATAAATTAATATGCGATATTAATTCATCACAATACAATCGCAAGGCCAATTTGGCGTTCGTGCCTTGGCCTGACCCACACTTGGCCACGCCGTAACACTACTTAACATTACGCTGAATGACTGCAACCACACTACCACTTGAATACAAATCATTGTTACGTCACTTAAGTATCTTTGCAAAAATAAGTTTTTTGCCATTAAGTAATTCTGCTGTGTTCACATTATGTCAATTTTAAATACGCTAAGTCACAGAGATAAATATTTGCGCGAGAGAATATTCAGGCCCTGTTTTCATCAGAAAAGAGTCAAAAGAAAATAAATTAAAGAACATGTTAACACCCTACAAAAACGACGAGACGTCATTAGTTTGGCGTAGATATTTACTCGTATGACTATGAGATTGTAAATCACAAGCAATTCGACCAATCTAAAACTATCCGTTATGAAGCTACAATTCACAAGGATACGAGATTACAAAGTAAAAGATCAGAAATGCCACGTGAGCTAAATATGGTTCTACCAACCAAGTAACGAAAGCATGTCTTGATCCGCTAACTAAATATTGAATAGCTTAGAATCATCTTGCATACGCATGCAAAAGGTTAGAGAAAACCGAAAAAATATTTTTTTGACAATTCACACAGCGCCATCTAGTCCCAAACTAAGTATTAGCACTTGTGTTGTGGATACTAGATAACTGATATACTACTTTTTGTAAATAAATTCATATTATACGTAAACACCCAGATGCGAGACGTGAATCGAACCCTGGACCTCCGCAAGCGTACCGAAGTGCTTTATCCGTTACGCCACAGAGGTCGTCAAAAGTCAAAAGTCTACTAGGTGGTAGAGTTCCGAGTCCATCTGGAGAGCAAACACACCTAGTCTATAAGTATGTCGCCATAATAACCTTGTGTTGTGTTCTGGCATTAGTGTCCCGGACTCCAGTATCCCTATGCGGACAGCAGCGTGTTCATGGTGCCCTTAGCGTCGCAAACATCCATAGGTGCTGCTTAAAATTAAGTGGACCGTCAACCTAACTGCTGTTCCTCTGCAATTAAAGAAAATGTCTACGTTGTGCGTAGATTGAAACAGTTTTAGTAATTCTTAAATACGGTTGTCATATTTGGCAGTAGGTAAAAACGGCTGTTATGAGCCGAAATGTTAAAAAATAAAAACGTGCTTAAAGTTCCATTCGGAATTATATTTTTATCTCCTAGGAATCTTAGTGGAATTTTATGAGTAATATCTCAACATAATAATATTTAAAGCTTGGTAAAGCTCAAAGTAATTGTGCATTGTACTCTCGCAGGCAACGGTTATTCCTGTTTTCGCAATTCCACGAAAACGTAATAGCAAGTCAATAATGCACTTTACGATTGAGTATGTTCACGATACTCACTTGACTCTCAAGTGTGCACGCAATCGAACTTACACCATTCTGGTTACAACTTTTGGTGTAAATAAAATGTAAACAAGATATCGATGTCATTTATATTTTATTGACGACCTACGTAGAGCTTTCGCACGTCAGGTCGTGGGGGTTAGGGTTTCATTTCCTATCATGATTTGTTGATAAAGGAAAAGTATATAGTGTATCAGTTGTCTAGGATCCACAATACAAGCGCTGTGCAGCGCTGTGAATAACAATGTAAATTATTTAAATACTAGCTGTGCCCGCGACTCCGTCCGCGTGGAATAGTGACCTTGGGCAGCATTTTTTTTGATATATCTTATGGTCCAAAGTCCAGCCTAAGCTGAACCCTATTTCATATGATTGATAATATAAATCTGAGGTCAACTTAAATTTCCGAAATTTTTCATTTTTAATAAAAACTATTTTTCTCTTCTAAAATAAAAATAGTCTAAGTTACTCCTTGATACATCAGCTATCTGCCAGTGAAAGTCCCGTTAAAATTGGTGCAGCCATTTCAGAGATTAGCCGGAACAAACAGACAGACAGATAGACAAAAATTGTAAAAAATTTTGTTTTGGTATGTGTACCGTGTGTATACGTCCGAATGCACTTAGTAAAAAGTGGTTATTTTAATATTACAAACAGACCCTCCAATTTATTTGTATAGATGAATAATATGAATACTTAAAAATAAAATTATAAAATTACAATGATGTTTTTAAAGACGTCATGCACTTGTCAAAACTCACACCAGAACAAACTATTTGCAGCATATGAATCTTTATCTCGCGTGGACATAAATACGACCGTGCCAGATCACTTTTTTTTTTGGTCTCGGGGAAAAACCACTCTTGACGGGTTCCCCCGGCCCGGGGGACCGAGTGATATGTGGAACTCCGGGAAAGATGTTCAACATCCGACAACCCACTAAAAAAACCCCACTGTTCTCCTATCGCCTACGCCCGAGCCTACGGATATATGGCCTGCCGATCTCGTGGCCCGGTCCGACGCCGGCCCGCCCTTTGTCTTAAGGCGGGCCCCTTCTTAAGGGTTGGCGCCAGAGCGTCAGGCTTTCGTCCCCCCGGCGCTCTCCTGTAATAACTCTAGGAGTTGAGGGTGGCCACGGAACAGCACGCAGCCCCCACCCTTGTGGCAATAGTGCGGGCGGCGGGCCCTCCCCCGAGGGTCCACCCGCGGCCGCTTTTTACGGCGGCCGAAGGTCGTTAGTTGCCCTCCGGCGCCGCCGACGTGGCCTGCGTTGGCGGGAGGGGAGTGTGGTGGTCGACTCCCGCTCCCGCTCCGCCACCTCCTTTGCCGACATGACTGCCTCGCAGAAGGAGGCGACGGCCGTCCATCCAGGATCGCCCCCAACCATGGACAGAACCAGGGCCGGGAGCGACAGGTCCGCGCCGATTTGGGCGATGAGGGCGCGGCGCTCTTCGCGCCACGCAGAGCACACGGTGACAGTATGGTCCACCGTGTCCTCCTCGTCGCCCGCGCCACAGTGGTGGCACCCCGACGTCATCTCTCGCCCTATGCGACACAGGTACCACCCGAAGCAACCGTACCCCGAGAGGACCTGCGTCAGGGGGAAGGTCAGGGCGCCGTAGCGCCTTTCCAGCCATTCGGCCAGGACGGGCCTCACCGCTTCGACGGTGGCGAGGCCCGCGCTGAGGTGCGCGAGGCGCTCCTTCCATTCCACCATGAGCACCTCGTCGCGCGGCTCCGCCCGCTTTATCACCACTTCGCGAGGCGCGGGTCGAGAGCCACGCTCGGCCGCATCCCGGCGCCACTGGTATAATAGCGCCAGGATTCGGGCCTCGAGGTCCCATGGTGGGGATCCGGCCAGCAGGGAGGCCGCTTCGAAGGACACCGAGCATAACCACTGAGCCAGCCGTGTCACCTTTAGGTTTAGGAACTTCTAACGTAGGACCATTTACTTTTTTTTCTAAATTATTATCCGTGCTGGAGCGAAGTAAATACTGACCCCTCTGTGTCAGCCCTGTGACCTCATAAAGGTTGATAAAACAACCCAAGCTAGGTAGGGCTGCCAACCACTCCTGGTCTCTAAACATGGCGGCATGTTTAGAGGCCAAGGGTAGTAGGGGTCGTAAGATCATTTTTGTGTTGTTTCGTATGTGACCCAAGTTCCTTTAAGCGGACGACAGCGTGGTAACAGTGCTCCTGACGTCAAACAGCCACAGACTACGACAACTGCTTACTATTATACTACCGGCACGCTATGATGGCCGTTTTGACGTTTTTCCACTCATGAAGTTTCGTATTAATTAGTAATTACATTTGAAGGAGAAAATTGCTGTTCTTTATTGTCAATAGCGACGTGCAGCTAGTCATAAAATTTATCGAATGTATTATTTTAGGACACAAAATTTATTTATTTCATTGATTTCTAAACTATATAATATGTTAGGGTCCCGCGAACATTTATTTTTTATTTTTATAAGATTATAATTATTGGTGTACTTATTTACCACACAACTCGGAATTTTTTTTGTATTTTTTATTAATTTGTTTCTTGTGTGCATATAAAGTATGTATATTCATTTTCATTCCAATATTCAGATCGTACAAATATATTAAGTAAGCATTTATAGTTTTGTTTTATTAAACCTTTTTAATCAGGTACTACTTTCAATAAAAACTTATTTATTTATACTAAACTTATTTATTTATACTATTTATTATATTTTTTTGAGAATAAATTGACATTTCACATCACTATTGTAATATGTCAAAACGACCATCATAGCGTGCCGCAATATAAATGTGCCGTCAGCCTGTGCGCTGTTCCAGAGCAACAATGAAATAGTAAATAGTATTTATATACATATTTTAGTCAAATATATCCTTTTAAATTAAAATGATCTAGTGTTGTGTTCTGGCACTAGTAAATCAGGTTCCAGTTCCTCTTCGAGACTGGCAGCGCGTTGGTAATGATTCGGGTATTACAAAAGTCTGTATATAATATACTAGCAGCCCGTCCCAGCTTCGCATGGGTATTTAACAAAAAATTAAAAATTAAACCCTTCTATTTTTTTTCGGTCTCGGGGAAAAACCTCTCTTGACGGGTTCCCCCGGCCCGGGGGGACCGAGGGATATAAGGGACTCCGGAAAAGATGTTCGACCATCCGACTACCCACTAAAAAACCCCGCTGTTCTATCGCCTACGCCCGGGCCCACGGATATATGGCCTGCCGATCTCGTGGCCCGGGCCGGCGCTGGCCCACGCTTTGTCTTAAAGCGGGCCCCTTCTAAAGTGCTGGCGCCAGGGGGTCAGGGTTTCGTCCCCCCGGCGTTCTCTTGTAACAACTCTAGGAGTTGAGGGGGGCTGCGGAACAGCACGCGGCTTCTCCCTCGCGGCAATAGTGCGAGCGGCGGATCCTCCCCTGAGGGGCCGCCTGCGGCCGCTTTCTACGGCGGTCGGGGATCGTTGCCCGCCCTCCGGCGCCGACGACGCGGCATACGTTGGCGGGAGGGGAGTGCGGTGGCGGACTCCCGCTCCCGTTCCGCCGCCTCCCTTGCAGACACTACTGCCTCGCAAAAGGAGGCGACGGTCGTCCATCCAGGATCACCCCCGACCATGGACAGAACCAGGGCCGGGAGCGACAGGTCTGCGGCCAATTCTGGACGGGACTCGCATCCCCGTCGCGTGCTAGTCAGGCGTGGGTACGACTACCAGACGACACTCCAGAAAAAGCAGAGTCGCCTGACGTCGTAGCCGGCCCAGCAAGACCAACCGACAGCGAGGATGCAATTCCCGCCCCGGGAACACTCTCTGTGCAGGCGCAGTCGAAATAGGCATGGTTTCGACTACCAAATCAGGTCCCAGGATAGAACCCGGGACCCCAATCAGTATTCGCAACCATCCAACCGGGGACCACGCCACGAACAGACAGCTAAGTTGGAAAGGATGTAAGAGGTAGACGGAAAGAAAGGTAGGATGTCGCCTCGAACGGACAGGGGAGTGAAGCGACGGATGCTCGGGCACCTCGGGTACGCACACCCGTGCACTCCTCGGACAGAGGCAAACCCTTCTATTTGCGTCAGGTTACTAAAAAAATAAAATTATAAAGAAAGTTTGAATATTATTATTTCTATGAGCTTTTATTTTAATGATTTTTTTTGTTATTACTTTTTATTTATTTTTCGTTATTTTTTAATAAGTATTCTAATTTTTGTAAAACCCCAGTGACGCACGCCTACATTGCATAAGGTGCTGCCTAGCTAGCCGAACAGGGTGAGCGGCTACCACGCAACATTTTTCTAATACTTACATTTTTAAACTCGTGATATCTTTCGAATGGAATATCCGAATTGAATAATTCAAAAAGTTTTATAAAGGTATTGAAACAGTTTTCAATATGAAGTAATTTATTTTGATAAGGATTAATACCAAGATCCAAATAAAGAGCCTTTTCTAGGGGCGGCATTTAAATTAAATTTTTAAAATAAAAGAACACTTATTGTGGCATAACTATAATAGTTAGACATATGCTGTCGCGACACTTTTTGTAAATAATGATGTGTTCTGCAAAGTTGTAGTACATTATTTTATTCTATCATCAATAGTTTTCGCAACGCACGCGATTTAAATAATATTTTAGGTAATTTTTTTACACTTTGGGTTACATTATTGGAGTTTTAGTAAGGATCCCTAATTTTTTTGAAAATATAATATAGCCTATGTCACCCGGGGATAGTGTAGCTTCCCAACAATGAAAGAGTTTTTTAAATCGGGTCAGTAGTTTCGGAGCCTATTCAAAGCAAACAAACAAACAAACAAACAAACAAACAAACAATCAAATCTTTCCTCTTTATAATAGTAGTATAAAATTAAATTTTTAAAATAAAAGAACACTTATTGTGGCATAACTATAATAGTTAGACATATGCTGTCGCGACACTTTTTGTAAATAATGATGTGTTCTGCAAAGTTGTAGTACATTATTTTATTCTATCATCAATAGTTTTCGCAACGCACGCGATTTAAATAATATTTTAGGTAATTTTTTTACACTTTGGGTTACATTATTGGAGTTTTAGTAAGGATCCCTAATTTTTTTGAAAATATAATATAGCCTATGTCACCCGGGGATAGTGTAGCTTCCCAACAATGAAAGAGTTTTTTAAATCGGGTCAGTAGTTTCGGAGCCTATTCAAAGCAAACAAACAAACAAACAAACAAACAAACAAACAAACAAACAAACAATCAAATCTTTCCTCTTTATAATAGTAGTATAGATATAGGCAATGGTGACCACCTACTATCGGGCGAGCCGTTTGCCTGTTTACTGATCTTAGCTATAAAAACATCCAATATAAGTATGAAATATGACATTCTGATCCATGAGTCCATGACCTTTATACCTTATTGCTATTAAAATATTGTACTGTAATATATACACCCCCATGTATTATAGATGGCAACTTATTTCCCAATAAGAGTTAAGAAATACATCCTTTACATAACAACGCATAAATGAAAGATCAGCTTAATGGTTTTGTTGACATACGGTTATCTCGGATAGGTAACGATTTATCTGTCTTTGATGGGCCCACTGACCTACTAAGTGTTGCCAACTGCCGAAGGCTAGCGCAGACGGGCGACTATATTCACAACTCCTATTTCGCTCGTAACTATCATACACAATGTAGCATAGCGTTGTTAGAAAAGATGCGCACTAAGTCACTATTCATTAAAATTTATCTAGTGTTAATTCTTTATTATTGAGTTTTACTTATCAAAACTAGTATATTTGTTTCTTACAGAAAAAAACCTGTATGTACTGCGTTGTTGTTGAGTATTGCCGTAGGGCCAAACGTATATTTTTCATTATTTTTCTGAAATGCTAGATGCATATACCACCGCTTGGGGACATCCCTTGGGGATTACCATGTAATGCACCCGTACGCCTCTCACGTTTAAAAAGGGCATACACGTCGCAGATATGTTCACTAAATGCACCCAGAGTTTTTCTACTGCCCTATGTCCGGGCGGAGAGATTCTTTGAGCACACCTGCATAATGGCCAAAGATGACCCTTGACCCAGCCAAAGAAAATCCTATTGTAAGAACCTCGTCCGTCGTTCAGCAGGATTTACTAGTAGGTAGGCGATGTTGTCTTGGTCTTGGAGGTCTTGGTTGTCCTCTAAGAGCCGTCTTCACCGTTAATTGCCATGAAGATTGTCATGAGAATTGATTTCACCCGTCTGTGCTACGCCAAATATCAACAAGATTTTGTTTCTAATTGATAAATATAATGTGACAATTCACACAACACCATTTAGTTCCAAAATAAGCAGAGTTCTCTATGGTTACTACATAACTGATACACTATTTACTCGTATATAGTTTTCTTTTCGTTAAATGAATACTCGGGTCAGGAATCGAACCCGTAACCCGCAGACGTACGGTGTGCGAATGTCGTCGCGCTATGTAGATATTCGAATGTTACTAAAAATAATGTTATTATCTGTAAAACGCCCGCCTGCAGCCCACAATACATGCTCGTACGCATTATAATAGTGCGGACGAGTGCACGCACACTTTCCATTACGCGGCCAATGAATTAGCAATGAATTAGAAGTTACCCACACCTAATTGAGAAGTGACACTCATATTGCACTCGGTTTGCGAAATAATCGTGCTCGTATTGCAATGTCAACAATACTATTGACTACTTCAATTTCAAGTAACTGTGAAATCAATTTTTTACTAAATCATTCAAGAATCGTTTCCAAACATTACATTTTTATGGAAATATTTACTTCTAATACTAGAATGTTCGATTTCTGTTTTTTGTCAAATTCGTCAAAATTATCAAAATTCTAGTGAAAAAGTTTATTTTATTATGATATAAAATGTACAAAAGAAAAAGAAGTAAAATGTAAATAAAAATGGCGTGCGTTTTTTACCCTGAAGAATTTGCAGCGAAAAATTTGCAGTATGTCCGATGTTAGTGGCCTCTTGTCCAACAACGCGCTGTGAAGATACACCTATGTGCTATCCCTGCTTGCCACCATCTTTCGCCGAAGGTTATGTATTGTTGTGAAAGAAGTCGCGAGTTTAAAGGCCTCTATATTGCCAAGCGGAAGATTGCTGTGAGCCATCACCAAAATATATGAAGATGGACGCATTGTGCGCTAGCTGCCTGTCTGTCTGCATTGAAGCGTAACGGAATGCAGGACAAAGAGCATTCGAAGACGCTCGGCACTGCAAATTTCCTATTTAGAAGCCCTCGTGACGTAGTTGTCGAATGTGAATCGTCCACGGACCCAGTAAAAGTCGGCGACCCGGCAAAAGGCCCCGTAAAAGTCGGCTACCCTGCACACCCATACCGACACTCGGATGTTGTTTACTGAAGAAGAAACCAATAAAAGTGTTGCTTGAGGATATATTAGATGATTGACAACGAAATTTCATGCCCTACTTTCAATGTGAAACGAGAAAAATAATTTCTATAAAAAAATGACAGAGTTTTCCCCAAAAACGTCAGGCAGACGGCCAGTTGTAAAAACTAAGCCACAACTATTACAACATGTAACATGTTGTGCCGACCCCATATAATGTGGGATAAGGGCAGGAGGAAGAAGACTAGAATGTATTCTCTCCGTGCAGGAGCGGAGAAAACAACCCCAGCTACATTGTATTGTTATATATAAGCATGAATAAATTGAATTGAAATGCAAAAAATACATGGTAGGGCTCCAAGCCCGTCTGGATGGCAACCACCTATTGTCTATAAGTATGCTGCACTAAAGCGGACCCCGGGCACCGAAACGGAAGTTTGGGTTGCAACCGGGAAGAACGCTGAGATGATGATGATGCCGCACTAATGTGTTGTGTTCCGGCATTGGTGAGCCAGGTTCCAGTAACCCTATGGGACAGCAGCGTGTTCGTGGTATCCCTAGCGTTGCAAACATCTATCTATAGGTGACGCTAACTGCTTATACTATTAAGTGGGTCGTCAGCCTTTTTCTGTTCCTCAGCAATAAAAAAATGTATTTGAAACTACTTAATTCGACATCATCTAAGTATCAAATCTCAAATGCATCCAAACTTCTACTTTTTCTTTTGGTTCGCTTAGCTTGATCATCCGTACCTCTAACAATGAGTCCGTTAGCATGGATATCATATTTTACTCCGTCATAGCAGGTCTTCTTGGGTCTACTGCTACTGGAACCCAAAGGCATCACGGTAAGAAATTTATTACATTGAAAAACAAAATTCTACGAAATCCTTTACAAGTTTGCGAATGTATTGGTGATTACTAAGATTTTTAATTCAAAGAACATTCACGATAATAGAATGTTCCCATTACTCCACAATGTAGACATGAACAAATATGTTAATTTTCCGTAGTAATAAACAATAGACTTAATAATACCCACGGTATAATAATGAACATGGCTCGTGGGAACTTTATTAATGAATTTTCAACAATATTTGCAATAGGCTTATTAAAAATAATCGTTAGTGTGTAACTACTATCATTTATTTCTTAAACAAAATCAAACCGCACTATTATCACATAACATCATCATCATCATCATTTCAGCCGGAAGACGCCCACTGCTGGACAAAGGCCTCCCCCAAAGATCTCCACGATGATCGGTCCTGCTCTGCCCTCATCCAACCTATCCCGGCGATCTTGACCAGATCATCGGTCCATCTTGTGGGGGGCCTACCAACACTGCGTCTTCCGGTACGCGGTCGCCATTCGAGGACTTTTCTGCCCCAACGGCCATCAGTCCTTCGAGCTATGTGCCCAGCCCACTGCCACTTCAGTTTTGCAATCATCCGGGCTATGTCGGTTACTTTGGTTCTCCTGCGAATCTCCTCATTTCTGATTCGATCTCGCAGGGAAACTCCGAGCATAGCCCTCTCCATTGCTCTCTGAGCGACCATGAGCTTTCTCATAAGGCCCATAGTTAGCGACCACGTCTGCGTTCCGTATGTCATCACTGGCAACACACATTGGTTAAAAACCTTCGTCTTGAGACACTGCGGTATTTGGGACGAAAAGATTTTACGGAGCTTCCCGAACGCTGCCCATCCGAGTTGGATTCGACGAGTGACCTCTTTCGCGAAATTGGACCTGCCTAACTGGATCGTTTGACCCAAGTAGACGTATTCGTCAACAATTTCGAAAGTACAGTTCCCAACTGTTACGGGGGTAGGTGCGACATGGACATTAGACATGATCTTCGTCTTGTCCATGTTCATTTTGAGACCTACTCCTTGGGAAGCTGTATTGAGGCCATCAAGCATATGGCTTAAGTCTTCCATGGTTTCAGCCATGATTACGATATCATCTGCGAATCTAAGGTGAGTGATGTACTCACCGTTAATGTTGATGCCCAGTCCGTTCCAGTCCAGAAGCTTGAAGACATCTTCCAACGCAGCAGTGAACAGCATCGGCGATATGACATCGCCTTGTCTGACTCCCCGCTGCAGTCGGATAGGCTTCGAGTTCTGATCCTGGAGACGGACTGACATGGTGGCGTTTTCATACAAACACTTCAACGCTTTGATGTATCGATAATCAATGTGGCATCTCTGGAGAGACTGAAGCACCGCCCAGGTCTCGATCGAATCAAAGGCTTTCTCATAGTCCACGAACGCCAAGCATAGTGGCTGGTTATACTCCTCCGTCTTCTGTATAACCTGCCGCAGCGTATGTATGTGGTCTATGGTGCTAAAACCTTTTCGGAATCCGGCTTGTTCGGGAGGCTGGAAGTCGTCAAATCTGCGCGCGAGACGATTCGTGATGACCCTTGAAAACAGCTTGTAAACATGGCTCAGAAGTGATATCGGTCTAAAGTTCTTCAAAAGGGTTTTGTCGCCCTTTTTGAAGAACAGCACCACTATACTTCCGTGCCAGGCCTGCGGCGTTTTGCCATCGAGGATGACGGAATTAAATAGCTTCTGGAGGATTTTAAGCACAGGAGTACCACCAGCTCTCAGAAGCTCGGCTGTAATTCCATCATCACCCGGCGCCTTGTTGTTTTTAAGCTGTTTAAGGGCCACACTAATCTCGTACAGACTGACGTCTGGGATATCTACGGTGTAGTGTCGGGTTAATTTGGCTCTTGGGTCTTTAGCCTTGTTGTTAACAGGTGCCCGTGTGGTCGTGTATAGCTGTCCGTAGAACTTCTCGACTTCCCTCAAAAGTTCGGGTTTAGACGAAACGACCCTGCCGTCGTCGGTCTTCAGCTTCGTCAGTTGGCTCTGCCCAATAGACAAGTCTCGTGCGAATACTTTAGAGCCCTTGTTACGCTCTATAGCCGCCTTTACACAGTCTGTGTTATGGCGGCGGATATCGCGAGTCAAGGACTTGGAGATCTGTCTATTTAGCTGCCTATACTGGGAAGCATCGTCCGGGGACTGAAGGGTCATTTGACGTCTCACATCCATCAATTTGAGAGTAGAATCTGAGATTTTTCCGGTTCTTTTTGAACGGCTGGCCTTGAAGAATTTAGACCCGGCCGTTTGAACAGCTTCCACGAACCTGTTATTATACTCGTCCACGTCAACGCAGTCACCGAGGCATTCGAAGCGGTTTTGCAATTCGAGTTGAAAGTTTACCGGGTTTTGGATCTGTATGGGTGCAGGTCGGAGCGTAGACTTCACCAGTCGAGACCTCTCCAATTTTGGATTGATATTCAATGTGCCTCTTACTAAGCGGTGATCACTCCCAGTTTTCACCGAATTGATCACAGAGACATCATTGAATATCTGTCTTTTGGTCGACATAATGAAGTCAATCTCATTTTTGGTGGCACCATCGGGACTAATCCAAGTCCATTTGCGTTGTTCTGGCTTCATGAAGAAGGAGTTCATCATATACAGGTCCTCCTTCTCCATGAAGTCGGCCAGCATCTGGCCTCGGGTGTTCCGATTTCCGAACCCAAATTGCCCCACTCTCAACTCATCGCCGCTACGTTTCCCCAATTTTGCGTTGAAGTCTCCCATGACAACGTTAAAGTGGGTTTTAGAAGTGTGGATGGCTGTTGAGATGTCCTCATACATGGCTTCCACCTCCTCGTCAGGATGTGTCGAAGTCGGAGCGTAAACCTGAATGACCTTCAACGAATACCGTTTGGTAATTTTGAGTATTAGGTACGCTACCCTAGTCGAAACACTCCCCACCTCAGTAACGTTGTTCACAAGAGACTTGTGAACGAGAAACCCGACACCACCTTGGGACAGTTGGTCGCCCTCCCGGAAGTAGAGCAGATTTCCGGAATTTAGGATTATTGAGTCCTCTCCCTGTCTTCGGACTTCAGATAACCCCACAACATCCCATCGCAGTCTGCTCAAAACTTCCTCCAGTTCCTCCAACTTCTCGTTGGTCCGCAGTGTCTTGACATTGTATGTTGCCAGGGCCAAAGGTCGTCGTTCTTGGTAGCGAATCCGAACCCGGGGATTCTTCGCACCCCCTGCCCCGTCGCTTATGTGGCTGCTACCGTGACCACCACGAACGGGGCCGCCGGGGACTAGGGGCCGGGGCCTGTGTGTATCTGTCATTTTAGGGGGGGGTTTTGCCATAATCGCCACGCTTGGCAGGCGGGTTGGCGATCGCAGTATTCGCAGTTGGTGATGCTCTCACGGAAAGATGCTGCTGCCCATCCTCCGTTCTTTCTATCCCTTACTCGTCTCTTACGACACCCACGGGAGGAGATGGGGTGGTGCTATTCTGGTGCGACACCACACACTACAACAGTGACAATAAAAGGTAGTAATTAATGGGCAACTACAACATAGTTTACAAAGTATTCCAATTTCACACAACTATTTTTAAACTCTACACATATATATGAGCGACACCAATAAAAAATTCCAATAAACTAAAATAAACGATAATGATCCATTATAATACATGATAATGACAGTTTGATTTGTATTATCTTTATAAACACTATTATTAATGGAGTATGTTTTATAATAACTTATCTAAATTATAGTATAGTCTTGAAATGGGTTATATTTTCAGATTTCAAACGTTCAATCACACACATAACATACTGATCACAATTTGGCCTAACATTAGGTTTCTTCTTAAACTTTTGCTATAGCCACACTCCTACATAATCTTCCACAGCCTGATGGTGTGTCTATTGGCGTTCATTAATATACGACATCAAGCATTTTTAGGTTCTGTAGAGTTTGGAGTTGGTATAACTGAATTCGGATTGCTTCAGTATTTACCATAGCTATGAGGCTAATATTCTAAATGTGTATGTAAATTTTTACATTACGTAACAATGACATGACAAATAAAAGTAATTTCTTAGATAAGTTAATCACTGTGAATATTAAATTGATTAGGTATTGTTAACTGCAATCTTTTAACTAAAAAATCAATAAAATGCTGGACTAAAAAGCGAATAATTTTCTAAATCATCATAAATGACTAATTGCATCATACAAGTGATACCCAGTGACAATTCTCAATATTCACTGCAGCCTTAGATTCTAAGACTGCAGCATCGTTTCGCGTATTCCGGGATTTGAACCTTTAACCGAGATTTGTAGTTTACTAGGGTGAAATGCTTTGAAAATAATTGTAGATTCATGTAAAGTTATATAAAGTTATATAAAGATTTTTGTTAGCTATAAAAACAATTAAGAATGCAGTATCTGTAGAGGCTGCTCTTCAAGCATACCATGGATACATTGCATTGGTTTTCCAATATGGATACTCATATGGGGCAATTCATCTGACTCAGATAGAGCTTTCAGAGGCCAAAAAAGTGCATTATAGCAATATGTGGCTCACATTACTTAGAGACTTGAATGTGAGCCATATATTGCTCTAAGTGCCCCTGTTTAAAAAAATTAAAGTCTAAACACTAACATGTCTATATATAAAGCAAAATAAAGAAAACTTAGGAATACAATTTCTAATAGTAAGTAATTATTCCCAAACTGCAAGCTATCTCTACGGAGGAAATCAAGTTTCAAGGCAATTAAAATTTACAATCAACTTCCTGATACTATGAATATAGTATCAGGAATATATAATAGAAATAGAGAATTTTCCAACAATTTATTTAAAAATAAATTAAATAGGTTGCTTTTGGATAAATGTTTTTGTATATATATATATATATATATATATATATATATATATATATATATATATATATATATATATATATATATATATATATATATATATATATATATATATATATATATATATATATATATATATAATTGGAATCTCGGAATCGGCTCCAACAATTTTCATGAAATTTAGTATACGGGGGGTTGCGGGGGCGATAAATCGATCTATCTAGGAATTATATCTAGAAAATGTCATTTTATTCGCTTTTTTTATTGGAAGAAAAATAACAAAAATGTGACTCTTCCTGACATCTATCGGTGAATAATAATACTATTTTTTTAAATTGCTTTAACGACACAACACTAAAGTTATTCCAGCAGATGGCGTTGTTAAGTAACACGAAGTCAATGAGTGTTTGCTTTGAGGTTAGACTAAGAAAATCAATTGTTAATTTCCAAAAAACACAATCTATAAAAAAAAATACCGAGCAAAGCTCGGTCATCCGGATATTACATAATAATATAAAGAATAATAAAATATGACAAATTATAAATTTTGGACATTGCTAATAAAAACTGTATTAAAAAAGGATGTATGTTTTTTTAGTAATCGTATTAATATTTTCACTTCGAAGGGGCATAAAACACGCTGTATGTGATCATTCTAACAACTTTATCAAATCGTGTTTTGATGCATTGTATAAATATAATTTAAATTTAATTTAAAATTGATATTTGTTTACTAAAATTGTATATTTGTTGATAGACCACGCTACAAATAAAAGCTAACAATCCTGTTAGTCACGATTGAAAAAGAACTCGTTTCCACACACTATGATTTACCGCATTAGATTTCGCAAGAACGAATTGTTTAGAAATTGGAATATTGCCCTTGGATCCTCGAATTTATTGACGATGGAGGAGAGTGGCGAGTAATGGTAACGTGTTATGATGAATAGCGTCTGGTGTGTTAACCCGTAAGTTATTATAGACCGGAAATTGATTCTAATAAGGTTAGTTATGGACTCATATTTGGTTACATGACCCAATGTGTTCGAACTTGTATTGATTTCGGTACTAACATTGGTTCTATCCGTTTATCATCAAACTATTATATTGGTTTTAGTTTTGTTGGAAGCGTTCTCTACATTTCCTATCCTATATCTTTAAACGAGCAATTCTTGTATATATATACTTATATAATTGGAATCTCGGAATCGGCTCCAACAATTTTCATGAAATTTAGTATACGGGGGGTTTCGGGGGCGATAAATTGATCTAGCTAGGAATCATTTCTAGAAAATGTTATTTTATTCGCTTTTTTTATTGGAAGAAAAATAACAAAAATGTGACTCTTCCTGACATCTATCGGCGAATAATAATACTATTTTTTTAAATTGCTTTAACGACACAACACTAAAGTTATTCCAGCAGATGGCGTTGTTAAGTAACAAGAAGTCAACGAGTGTTTGCTTTGAGGTTAGACTAAGAAAATAAATTGTTAATTTCCAAAAAACACAATTTATAAAAAAAAATACCGAGCAAAGCTCAGTCATCCGGATATTATATATAATATGAAATAAGTTTAATTATTTTATTTAAATTTTACTAGGTTAATTTCAAAGTAAGAGGCTGTCAGAAACAGCGCATCTCATGCATCAGAAGTGCATTGATTAATCACATTAATACGCGTATCTTCTCTCGCATCCCTCAAGATGTTAAAGTCAGGGTCCTTCTTCTACACACGTGACATACTTAGGCTTGCACTATGACGGCTTCTCACATTGGTTGTGAAAACATCATCATGAGTACATCAGATTAGTCTCATCAATAATAAACGCTAAGATTGCAGATGAGGTTTTAAAAGGAAGGCCATTCAGGTAACCCCACATAACTTAGAAGACTATCCTCAGCGCTGGCTACAAAGAAACTTTCTACGATAAAAATATTATTTGGTCATACGTCTTCATGTAGCGATCTTAACAATATTCGCATACACTACTAGTGTAGTCGATCAGTTACTTCCTGTGTAGTACATATTAATTGAAATACACATTATTACTAAATAATGAATCATCAAGTTTTGAAAACATAGAAATGTCTATTTATAAGTATTGCTTAATCAAATTCCAATTAACTTATTGCAGTACGATTCGCCTATTTATATTTTATCATCAACATTCAGTATATAATACATGGACATATTATCTAATTGGTTTTGTACATGTCCTTATTAATCTTATTATACCAACTTGATGGAAGTACAATGAGTACAAATTCTATGAATCGGATGAATTGCATGACAACGTATAAAATGCGAATAGGAACCTTTGTAATGTAATTAATTTTATATAGGTATATGAAGAATTTTTACTAAATTGCTGTAATTGTTATGGTTTTAAGTTTAATATTAAATTTATTTTTATATTAAACCTACCCATACTGTCTTCGTCCAGATATTTATACTACGGACCAGTTCAGGCGGGACGGCGCCCTAACCTTCCGCCTGACGCAGGTCCTCTCGGGGTACGGTTACTTCGGGAGGTACCTGTGTCGCATAGGGCGGGAGATGACGTTGGGGTGCCACCACTGTGGCGCGGGTACCGAGGAGGACACGGTGGACCACACTGTTGCCGCGTGCCCTACGTGGGGCGAGGAGCGTCGCGCCCTCGTCGCCCAAATCGGCGCAAACCTGTCGCTCCCGGCCCTGGTTCTGTCCATGGTCGGGGGCGACCCTGGATGGACGGCCGTCGCCTCCTTCTGCGAGGCAGTCATGTCCGCAAAGGAGGCGGCGGAGCGGGAACGGGAATCAACCACCACACTCCCCTCCCGCCAACGCAGGCCACGTCATCGACGCCGGAGGGCAACTAACGACCTCCGGCCGCCGTAGAAAGCGGCCGCGGGCGGCCTCTCGGAGGAGGATCCGCCGCCGCGAGGGTGCGGGCCGCGTGCTGTTCCGCGGCCCCCCTCAACTCCTAGAGTTAACACAGGAGAGCGCCGGGGGGGACGAAATCCGACCCCTTGGCGAAAACACTTTAGAAGGGGCCCGCCTTGAGACAAATGGCGGGCCTGCGGCGGCCCGGGCCACGAGATCGGCAGGCCATATATCCCCATGGATATACGCCCATGCCCGGGCGTAGGCGATAGGTGAACAGCGGGGTTTTTCTAGTGAGAAGTCGAATGGCCGAACACCTATCCCAGAGTCGCACATATCCCTCGGTCCCCCTGGGCCGGGGGAACTCGTCAAGAGAGGGTTTTTCCCCGAGACCAAAAAAAAGGGGGCACGGTAATAGCCATGCTATTTGTCAATCGGCCCAGGCACGAGGCGATAAGAGCACAGCGAGGTTTTGTCGATGAGTAAGTGAGCATATAGAGGCTCACATACCCCTCTACTCCCTCGTAGACGGGGAGACTCACAAAATGACTTTTAACTCGAAAAAAAACTAAAAATGCTAAATATGAATTAACCAACGAACTACAGATTTAAATTACTGTAATAATTTAATTTTATAACATTATTTTAGATGTTATGTCTATAAATTATACGAAACTGCTATTTTATAAATTAACACAATCTCGTGAATTAGAAAAGCTTGTATCAATAAAAGAGAACCGGTCAAATGCAGGGCCCTTACGCAACCCGCCTCCACTTCGTTGACATATAAGACATATGCATTTTCACAAGGCTTTATTGCGTGACTAAATGAAATAGACTAATTAATACGGTTGACATGTTATATATAAAACTTCCGATGTTTTCTTTTGGAAATATCCCGACAACAGCTACGATCGACTCGATTCCAATTTCTTGGTTAAAAAAAACTAAGTATAATAAAATATTTTTTATATACAAGATTCATTAAATTAGAGTAGAATGCACGTTGGATCAAAATAAAAGAATATATAATGCAAATATATATTTCAATCAAGTGTATATATGTGTAATACGAACTAGCATAATAAATGATATCACCACTATCAATAATATATTTTTTTATTTTAGCTTTGTCTTGAGTTTACTTGAAGCTTGGTAAGCACACATATATCTTTGGAAATATCAATATAGGCTCGATAAATGGAAAAAAAACTATGCATTAGTGTGGGATTACTGTGTAATGCGTGCTATCTGTTTCAAGGGGTAGACGAGGGTCGTATCTTCAGTCTGTTCGGTCCAGACTAATATCAGTAAGGAGTTGGCGATGGGAAAAGGCTGTCTTAAACGGTTTACTATTGCCATGTTCACTTTCAAGTTTGCAATGTCAAAGTCGAAATATTGTTATTTGAATACGAGTTTTAACAAATGTCTTTTCAACATCCCAATCACAATATCACATTTTGATCTATTTTAAGATATTGGCAAGTTGATACCTTAATATTTAGCTATGAAGGATAAAGAAGTAAAGGAGAACCATCTCCTATTGGGGACAAGTTGAAAAAATGTCCAGCTGAATAGTAATTATAGTTTAAAAACCCGCCGGGATGCGACGCTAATACTTCTACAGTGTACCCTATGAATGTAGCTGTAGATGACGAATTGAAGTATGCCGAGTTGAAAAAATTCTACCCCACTCTAGTACCCCACTTTTGACGCTCCCCTCTAAAATTGACTCTGATGCTATTCTGTCTATTTTGATACTTTTCTAACACAGATATAGTTCTGGTTACCCTCCATATACCTATTATAAAATATACCCATGGTAGAATATAACAAATCTCTTTTTTCGCGATACATTATTTTGTTTCATAAGCTTTTGGCTTATTCATAGTAAAAATAGGCAAGAAACGAAACACAGAGCCATAATATAGATATCAAACCTCAGTCGTGATTAACATTTACAATTTCTTATATAAAGTATGAAACACACAAAACATCGTAAAATCTCGTATGTTTATTCTCTAGCTTGCATAATCAGTCATCAAATTATACTTTATTGTTTTTGCACACAGTACGTAAACTTGAATATTTGCTAAATCGCATTGCTTCATAATCTTTATTCATTTGGTTTTAACGTAAAAATTATCATACTATTAAACCGTGTTAAGTTATCTGAACCGGTTGTTGTGTAGTCTGGTGGAAATTGAGGCCATACACGTGCTTAGTTCATAGAATACATTAAATTCTATTTTATGTTTTTGTTCTATCTTTGCTGCACATTTCACTTTTACCGGTTTCATTTTATAGATCAACTGAAAATAATACAATTGATAGATAACTCTTTATTGTACAAAGTAAATACAAATCTTCTTCCTCCTGTCCTTATCGTACATTATATGGGGTCGGCACAACATGTTACATGTTGTAATAGTTGTGGCTTAGCTTTTACAACCGGCCGTCGGCCTGACGTTAACCCCTTTTTGAGGAAAAATCTGTTAAATTTTATTTCATCTTCTTTCAACTTTGCAAAAAGAGTATGAAATGCACCATATTCTTTCCTTTCTAATAATATAGATGCATTCACAATTTTTTTTGTATAAATAGTAGGTAATAATAATAAGAAATACAAATACAATCATAATAAATAAAACATACATATAATTGATTGCACAAAGGCCGGTCTTATCGCTAAAAGCGATCTCTTCCAGACAGCGGCGTGGGTGACGGCCGCCCGGGGCGGAAAGCAATTTTGCCGCCCTTTTATTTAGGTATTTCAATTTAATACATACAATATCAATACTAATATTATGAAGAGGTAAAGTTTGTGTGTTGTACGGGGTAATCTCTGGATCTACTGAACCGATTTTGAAAATTATTTTTATGTTAGAAAGCCCATTTATTGAGGAATGTTATATGCTATATAACATCATGCTAGTACCAATAGGAGCGTAGCGGTAATGAAAAATATATTTTCAAGCGGTCCAAATTTGTAGTTGCGATAAAAATATGAAATGGTTCAAATATTTATATTATTTATTGAGAAATTTTGCCGCCCCCTAAAAAGTGCCGCCCGGGGCGGGCCGCACCTGCCGCCCCCGCTACGCTACGCCACTGCTTCCAGACAACCAGAAACCCAATTATAGTATGTACAGCGAATAAATACAATAACTGTGTGTGTGGATGGATACATGTCATTTTTAAATACTTTTATTTAATAAACGTAAAGGTCTGCTTCGTGCAGGAGCAGAGTAAAAATACCGACCCCTGCGGCCGAGGGCGGCCTATCGTAAAAGGCGACAAGACTAGTTCGGTGGTAGCCATAATTACCTTGTATTAGCGACATATGTGACGCATGTTCCATTTCGCTCTACGCGGACGATAGCCTGTTAGCAGTGCCCTTAGTGCCGCAAACATCCATAGGCGACGGTAATTGCTTACTATTAAGTGGGCCGTTCAATAATTTATATCCGTGCAGGGGCGGAGAAAGAATACTAACCTCTGCGCCCGGGGTCGGCCTGTCGTAAAAGGTGACAAAACAACCCACCCTAGTTACGTGGTAGGGCCTCAAGCCCGTCTGGATGGCGACCACCTTTGATCTTAAGTCTGCCGCCATAATAACCTTGTCTTGTGTCCGGCATTAGTGACCCAAGTTCCTGTACCCTTATGGGACAAGAGCGTGTTCGTGATGCCACTGGCGTTGCAAACACCCATAGGCGGCGGTAACTGCTAAATTCTAACCGGGCCTGTCTGCCTGTCTGCTGTCCTACAGCAATAAAAAAAAATGTTCTACCTAGGAACTTATTTTGAATAAAAAAAATGTGTTTATGGATCACATCGGGCATACTGATATAGCCATATCTGCAATAAGCTAAGCGGAAGCACAGCAGTAGTGTTCATATTAATATCAAAGGTATCAGTGAAAAATTGGGTATAACATAAATGGTTTCTTTCGTATGTTTTATGGATTCCTAGCGCGTATTTATTTTATTATTTGTAGACTATATTAAAATTTGGAAAATATTTCGTAAATCCCTTAGTTTCTGTAAAACTTTCTTGTTATTGCTACCTATACTATGAATGCTTTATAAAAATTGCAAGGAAGAGGCAATTGACCGATTAAGGTCACGTTTCACACATCCGTTTGGCCCGAAGACTGACCTTGCTTTGGCAATCGTGTATTAACATTTCACCAGCACATCGTAATATGGTTAAAATACGCAAACAGGTGCTTAACGTTCTGTAGCAAGGTCGTGATATTGTTCAGAGGGGCCATAAACGTCTTTTTATGGGACGAAAGATGTTTGCGACATTTTAATGGGTCTTAAATGTTGACATTCGTTTCTGTAAATTGAATGTGAATTTGGACACATGTGCAATTATAATTTTGAACTTTATTACTTGTTTATTTTTATTGGGATAAATACTTTTTGAACGTCCAGAATGTTAACTGACATTACCACATCATTAATGATGTAATTGATTACTTGTCGTAATTATTTTTGATTAATTAATTTATATAATTTTTTTTTTCATTTTACTATTATATATCATGGATTATTACTGTATTGATGAAATATATAACAAGGAAAGAAAATTCATACCTTATGACAAAAATACTGGAAACATAGTTGCAATTGCTGGTGAGAACTTTGTGATTTTCGGAGCTGATACACGTCTCTCATTCGATCTGTCCATATTCACAAGAGATCAGAAGAAATTATTCCAGCTCACAGACCGATCGGTGCTTGGGTTGACCGGTTTTTGGGGAGATGCTCTAGCACTCCATGAAGTAGTAATGGGAAGAAAGCGATTATACGAGTACGAGAATGAGAAGAAGATATCTACGCCGGCATTGGCACAAATGTTGGTGACAATTTTATATTTCAAACGCTTCTTCCCATATGGAGTTAGTCCCATCTTAGCTGGTTTAGATGAGAATGGGAGAGGTTGCGTGTACACTTACGATTGCGTGGGGCACTGTGAGCGGTCGATGTTTGGGACAACTGGTTCCGCTGGACCTTCGATACAGCCGTTGCTGGATAACCAGATTGGTTTAAACAACATGCCGCATGCTGCTGAACAGGTCTTAGGCTTGGAGCAGGCGAAAGCTCTTCTAAAAGATGCCTTCATATGTGCATCGGAAAGGGATGTGTTCACTGGTGATAATATTCAGATTTTACATATAACTAGATCCGGGATTACTGAAGAATCCTTTGAATTGCGTAAAGATTGAACCATTTATTTTAATGTATTTTGTTTTTTTATACATATTAATTGTTTATTGTATGTGTATGGCACATTATCATGGATTTTATTACATTCGCTATAATAATAATAATCATTTATTTCGGAAACCAGGTTCCATACATAGTCACAAAATCATTAATTTAAATAACTAAACTAGATAACGAAATTAAATAAAATGAATATAATGATTCCATGCAGTAACAATAATAACAATATTAATCTTAAAGTAATAATAAACCAGAAAATAAAAGAAACATTAGATAAAACATAATAAGTATAGACATTAAACCGGATAAAATGCGCTTGGCCAAAAATTTTTTTGAAATTTAAATTTAAATGGGTTCAGTTTAAATATGTTTAGTTAAGATGTCAAATTTTTATTTTTATTTTTGAAGAATGTGACACTGAACCCGTTTACCCAGCAGTGCAGAGTCCCATCTATCAGAGAATACTCTGAGGATTGTGTTGGTACTATCGCAAACCCGTGCTAGTAGAGAAGCGCATCTTTTGCGGATAATTGCAGCGAAACCGTCTATCCGAGCTTCAGCAAACATGCCGGACGCACTATGCCTCGACGGAAGCCCCAACAGCATCCTCAGGCCATTGTTATATTGGACACGTAGGTCGCTGTATGCTCGGCGAGTGTAGTTGATCCACAGGCCACACGTATAAAATGATTGACAATAGATTTTGAAGAGAGTTTTCTTTACATCTAATGTGCAACGTGCAAACCTATATGATGATATATATAATATTATGTGTATTTATTACTAGAAGTTCGTCTGGCTTCGCTTGTTTAACAAATATTTTATAACCTATATAGAATTTTCTATTAGTGTCTAAAATGATTACGTTTACAAGAATTAAATTTTGAATCGCTTCATCAAAATCAAATCAAGCTGGGCTCTCGTTAAATGACTGTGGTGATATCCTTTATAACTATTGCACCATCTCACTGTTAACATAGTCATTAGGAATTCCCATTCTGTGAGGTTGGCTATTGCGCAAAATTCTGAGTAACTTCATAGTACGAATGTAATACAACTTTTTGGTTTATTCTTAAGTATTCACGCAACATAATATTTTGTTTCTATAATAATTATTTAATCTATATGAAATGCTATTTTCACAGTTTTTTGTTCTCTTTACCTATTTATTGTTTATAAGGTAAGTATACCTTAGACAAGGACCATTAGAGTTGTTCTCCGTGCAGAGGCACCAAAATAGCAATAACTAGGCAGTAGGGCAACCACCCCTGGTTCTTAAATATGCCTCTATAATATATGGAGCATAAGTAACCCAGGTTTCAATTCACCTACGCGGACGGCAGCGTGTTAGCGATGTCGCTGGTATCACAAACACCCGTATGCGACGGTAACTGCTTATTTTTAAGTGCCCCTTCAGCCTGTCTGCTGTTCTACAGCAAAAACCCAATGTCTAAGATTTTAAAACTATTTTTAGATACCAACTTATTTAATTGCAGCAAGTCTTAAAAATATTCCGAAATATGAATACATGATTTTTATTTAATTTCTCAATCTGCATTAATAAGACACAACGCTAGATTTTTAATCATGACTCATAATCAAGGTTGGCATTTTGACAACGACCTACATGTTTACGGACACAAAAACATTCGTAAAATACTTTTCACAAGCGGAAAAGTTAAATAATACTAAACCACTTTATCTCGTCACATAACTTGTGTGACATTAAAGATACTTAACACGAATTTTGGCGACACAAGGAAATGTACACGTATCATTCTGGGTGCACTTGAATAAACTCTTTGACGTGATAATAACTTGTCTATGGACAGTTTTCTTCATCTGACAATTAGCATACCAGAGACCTTTTCGTACCCTAGCCAAGATGGTACATGCTCGGATTTCACAGTAAATCTGGAGGTCTCACCTTACACCAAGCGTATTTCTCAAAAATGCAATATTTTTACATACTAAATCTTAGGAAAATATTTAAAATAACTAAAATTTTCATAATACAGTTTAAATACATTTTCTTACATGTTTACTTTAGAAGACCAACGCAAATAATATTAACCAAATTATACAAAGCCGCCAGTTTTTTTTATTGCTATAGGACAGTAGACAGTCTGACGGCCCGCTTAGAATTTAGCAGTTACGTCGCCTATAGGTGTTAGCAACGCCAAAGGCATCGTGAACACGCTGCTGTCCCATAAGGGTACAGAAACTTGGGTCACTAATGCCGGAACATAACACAAGGTTATCATGGCGACAAGGTTATTATGGCGACAAGGTTATTAAGACCAAAAATGGTCACCATCCAGACGGGCTTGGGGCCCCACCACATAGCTAGGGGTGGGTTGTTTTGTCGCCTTTTACGACAGGTCGACCCCGGCCGCAGAGGTTAATATTCTTTCTCCGCCCCTGCACGGATAATCTCTTGTCACGGATAGTCTTCTTGATTGTATTACATTATAATATTTCGTTAGCACAACACCACCAGTTAATGCCAGTAGCATCCAAAACCTTTGATTTCGGGCCTGGGATCTATTGGTGAAGACTGTCACAGTTTAAAACTAGCATATATACAATATATTGAAATAGATCGAGTAAAGTTAGTGTTTCTTGAGCCGACTGCCACGTGATTCTTCAACTTCAAAAATAAAAGCTTACATTGCTTAGGATAGTAAGCCACCAATTTCATTTGAACGCTAACCATAGTCTCTGAATATACCGCCATAATAACCTTGTATTCTGTTCCGGCATAAATAACCCACTTTCCAGTTTTCCTACGCAAACGGCAGCGTGTTAGCGGTATCCCTGGCGTCGCAAACATCCATAGGCGACGGTAACTGCTATTAGTTGGGCTATCAGCCTGTAAGCTGTTCCACAGCAATAAAAAGAATGCTCCACCTCGCTGATGAGGTTGATTTGAGATGGATTATCGTTTACGAAATTAAAGCATTTTTTATATATTATTAATACTTCTAGCATTATATTTTACTTTTCACACAAACATACTAGTGTTATACATATAGACTCAGTGCAGGACCAGATATTTTGCCCTCCGTGGGAATAAAACCCACAGTCGTGACGTCACAAGACCTCTTGCGGAGCAAGGGAGCCATGTGTGTCATTATATTCGTGCCTCCGTGCGATGACTAACGCACGTCGCGTCGGTACGCTTTCGGAGGTTACAGGTTCGATTCCCGTCCAGCGTCTGAGTGTTAAGAAAAGTATCTATGCAAATAAATAAAATTAGAGTGTGTTTGTAATATTAAAATAACCGCTTTTTACTAAGTGCATTTGGGTGTATAACACGGTACAAATATGTACATATGTAATAACATCAAAACAATTTTTTTTACCATTTTTGTCTGTCTATTTGTTTCGGCTAATCTCTGAAACTGCTGGACTGATTTTGACGAGATGAACTGATTTTCACTGGAAAATAACTGATGTAACAAGGAGTAACTTGGGCTACTTTAATTTTAGAAAAAAAAAATAGTTTTATTAAAAAATAGGATCTCACGAAAATTTTTTCCCTTTAATTCGACCAGCGAAGCGGGCAGGAACGGCTAGTGCATAATAAATATATACGTTGTCTAATACCCATAACACAAGAGAAATGCTACTTACTAGACCTAATATTTTACGTATTTGGGACTAGATGGCGCTATGTGAATTGTGCCAGTATATTTATATTTATTTCTCACTAGCTGTGCCCGCGACTCCGTCCGCGTGGAATAGTGACTTTGGGCAGCATTTTTTGGATATATCTTTTGGTTTATTTTGGATTACAAACCCTATAATCCCTAAAATATAAATAAATGAAATATGCACACAGTCAGTGTTATCGAATGCAACTGTTACGCCATACGCCTCCGAAATACGTGCGTTCGAACCTACAAAACCAGTCTAAGCTAAACCCTATGATTGATGATATAAATCTGAGGTCCACTTAAATTGAATAACAACCTACAAAGTCCAGCCTAAGCTGAACCCTATTTCATATGGTTGATGATATAAATTGGAGGTCAAGTTAAATTGGTCTGTAATTTCCGAAACTGATCATTTTTAGCTAAAACTATTTTGTTACTAAAATTAAAGTAGTCTAAGTTACTCCTTGTTACATTAGCTATCTGCCAGTGAAAGTCGCGTCAAAATCGGTCCAGCCGTTTCAGAGAATAGCCGGAACAAACAGAGAGACAGACAGACAAAAATTGTAAAAAATGTTGTTTTGGTATATGTATCGTGTATACGTCCGAATGCACTTAGTAAAAAGCGGTTATTTTAATATTACAATTTTATTTATTTGTATAGATTAAATTCACAAAAACTGTTATCGCAAGACACATAGAGTAGCGACATTTCGCTAGACAACTAATGGCTCGTGAATCAATTTATAACGGGGTTATATGAATTTTAATGTGTGTTTTATAGTTTTATATTATACCGTCGTGAAATAAACTAGATTTAAGACGAATAAAAGAATATTTCGTTACATATACTTTTTATGACAATTTGTATTACGATGTTTGTGTTGATTTGTCAACCAGCAGTCTGTGGATAATTTTTACTACAGTACAAAAGCTATACACCTGATTAACTTGAAATTTAGCATAGTTACTCATTTCACGGTTTAGACGCTCATTAAATATTATATATATATTTTAATTTATATAGCAGAACAACGTTTCCCGGGTCGGCTATTCTATATGCGAGAGTTTTAAAAGAAAAATAATCAAGCTAATGCTTTATTGTTTTTCCCTTTATGGATTTTTTAGAATCTGCTAGCTGACGCGCTTAATGGCATCTGGAATAAGCAAATTTAATCTAAACTTACATGTTCTGTATATGTTGGTTATTCTGGCAACAAACGGGTGTTGCCAGAACTTAGAACTACCCGTACTTGGTTCTCCCTCTATTCAATAGTAAATAAGTAGTTCGCTTCAAAACTTTATACAAAATGTAATTAATAATATAATCATAAATTTAAATCTGATTAAGGACCCAACCTAATGGCACTTTGGGTATTTATTGTGTATTATTGATTATTAGTAGATATATTACACTTACCAAGTCATCAAAAAAGTTGTATGTGAAGTTGGCGGTGATGACTTCAGTCAACAACAACAGTTGACCGAGAGCAAGCCGCATCTTGGCATAAGCATCCCGAGCACTACCACTGCACAAAACTCACCACCGCATCAAATTCTAACTTTTATTTTATATTTATTAATAAACAAAAATTCATAATTAAATAATTATAAGTAATTAATTTTTTAATTCTTTAATATCTACATCCTGCTTCCTTTTAATATTTTTTTAACAAATAATAAATATTCCGAAAATAATTTTATGAAGATAGATAATTTTAAAATTAGGCGAAGGGAAAGTTTTGTTTTTTAAATTTGTAAAAATGTTGACGCGACTGGAGGTACTGGGTGTGTGGCGGGAAATTGTGCGCACATGCGCAGCGGCGCTCCACGCGCGCCATATTGCACAATAAATCCGCAAGCCGACCTTAGCCGGACTTGTCCCCTAGTAGGGGTCTGAATCACATAACTGTAATTAGTTAAATGTCTGATATAATGTAAGTAATTACATTATACTAGATCTAGTATCGTGTATCCGAGCACTACGAGGAAGAACTTTGGTACAAGACTTTCCTGGTTTTTAAGTGTATTTAGTTACTAGCCGATCACACCCGGTCCGCTGGGCGAATAACAGGAAATCGAAAAAAAAATGAGATAGGATCCATGGAATCCAAAAAATAAATAGCCTATACCTAACCATCTTGACGACCTCGGTGGCGTAACGGATAACGCACTGCGGTACGCTTGCTGAGGTCACGGGTTCGATTACCGTCTCGCGTCTGGGTGTTTATGTATAATATGTATTTATTTACAAAAAAAAGTATATAAGTAGTATATCAGTTCTCTAGGGCCCATAATACAAGTGCTACTTAGTTTGGGACTAGATGACGCTGTGTGAATTGTCACAAAATATTATTATTATCTACGAATCTACATTCCGCGTCGAATGGTAGCAGTCCTATCCCGACATGTTCAGTAGTTTTGTCGTGATAGTGCGTCGAAGGAACCCCGTTTATATTTATGTATATATATATATATATATATATATATATATATATATATATATATATATATATATATATATATATATATATATATATATATATATATATATATATATATATATATATATATATATATAATGATTCCTGTGGCCGTCGGCCTGTTGTAAAAGACGACAAGACAACCTTAGCTAGGTGGTAGGGTTTTAAACCCTGGTTTTAAGTCTGTATGGCAGCCCGAGTCCCTAAATATGCCGTCATATTTTTTTTGTACTGAGGTACAGCAGACAGGCTGATAGTCCACTTAATAGTAAGCTTAATAGTAAGCAGTTACCGTCGCCTACGGATGTTTGCGACGCTACGGGCACCGTGAACACGCTGCTGTCCCATAGGGGTACAGGAACCTGGGTCAACAATGCCGAAACACAACACAAGGTTATTATGGTGGCATACTTAAGACCAAGGGTGGTTGCCAGACGGGCTTTGGGCCCTACCATGTAATCAATGTAACAATGATCTAGCGTGGTTATCCTAAAATAAAGGTTTCACAAACAGAAAATGTTCAGAGCAAACAATCAGGCACAATAATGACTTCACTATTCGATTCATATTCGGTCACATCATTACGTAGTTCGGAATTTAAAAATCTAAACTTTGTGAATTAGAGAGCGGAAATTAATAAATGTTTGAATAGATAATTTTGACGTTAATTACCCCTTGTTTGACTGCACGGACATGGGTTTAATTGAATTATCTAAAAAGTAGACACGCCGCGGTCGATGATCTCAACTCACGCAATTCCAAAATGTTATTATTACACAAAATCTCTATAGTGTACATCACTATTATATATAAAAACTGTATTTTTACTCGAATACCATGACTTCGCCAGCGTAGATTTGAGATTCCAAGACAAAATTATTTATCTATAACTTAGAGAAATATTTTTTATTGAAAGGTTTACGTCCTCTATGCTCAATTCTTTTTTTCAACACTGGCTGCTAATTGAAATTTTGAGAATGAAATCTCGTATAACAAGAAATCCTTCTGTATTTAAAGAACAAAATATAAGCGGGTCATGCAGTGATTATTTATTTAGAAGAGCATTTCTTCAAGAGAGCTTCTTCAAGTAAAATATTCGTAAATATATCATAAATTTGCTGTTCTTGGGAACTGGGCAGCTCCGTCAACTTCCGAAGCCATCTCGCAGTACCGAATGCATACTTCCGGTCTTCTGAAGTAGTATGTTGCTGTAACTCAAATATAATAAGTTTTTGAAAGCAAATGGATGGAAGTGGATAACTTTGATCTTCATTAAGCATGTATGAAGGGAATAATGAAAGTGGACGAAGCGAAACAAGTATGTAAGGATCATAGCAAGTGGAAAGAAGTGGTCTCTGCCTACCCCTACGGGAAAGAGGCGTGATTATATGTATGTATGTATGTATTAAGCTGTTACAATACGAGGCGATCCCCGATAAACGGTTCAATAGTACGCTAGTGCCCATTTTTAAGAACATGGGGGATGTACAGGTTTGTAATAATTATAGAGGAATAAAGCTCATATTGCACAGCAAAAGATTTGTGAGAAAGTAATAATTAGGCGACTACGAGAGGAAAGGGAAATAAGGAAGAACCAATTTGGTTTCATGCCCGGGCGAGGGACTACGGATGCCATATTCGCACTTCGCCAACTGTGCGAGAAATACAAAAGTGCACATAAGAACCTGCACATGGTATTCGTTGACCTCGAAAAGGCATATGATCGGGTTCCTAGAAAGGTTTTGCGGTGGGCTATGAAAGCAAAAGGAGTGCCTGTGAAGTACTTGCATCTTATTCGTGTGACGTACGATATGGCAAGTACACACGTCCGGTCCCTAGCTGGCGTCACAGACAAGTTCAATATTGCGGTGAGCTTACACCAAGGATCGCCTCTTAGCCCTTATCTATTCTTCCTGGTGGTTGATGCAGTAACATCAGAAATACAGGAGGAGACACCTTGGTGTATGCTCTTTGCCTTTAGACTTAAAGGTAAAATGTATAAGACCTGTCATATTGTATGGATCAGAATGCTGGGCCACAAAGGGGAAAGATTGAGATGGATAAGCGGAGTTACAAAAATTGATAAAATTAGAGACGAGGAGAAGTTGCAAAGTAGCGCCAGTGATAGAGAGAAGCTGAAAAATAATAGGTTAGCCTGGAATGGCCATATATTGCGATGAGAGGAGTGTCATGTATCAAGGAAGATGCTAGAAATGATAGTGAATGGATACAAAAGGAGGGGTAGACCAAAGAAAAGATGGATGGTTTGTGTAAAAGATGATATGGTTAAAAAATGTGTGAATGTTCAGATGACGGCCAATAGAGGAGCGTGAAAGGACAGGACATATTGTGCTGACCCCAGATAGTTTGGAATAAGAGCAGGAAGGAGTTACATATGTAAATATACTCTACACTGAGACAATTCCAACAGAGCCATCTACTCTCAAAATAAGTAGCATAGCACTTGTATTATTGGTACTAGACAAATATAACCAATATAAGACTTTTGTAAATAAATTCAGATTATACATAAACATCCCAACATGAGATGGGAATTGAGCCCGTGAGCTCCGCAAACGTACCGTAGTGCGTCAGCCGTTACCTCACGAAGGTAGTAGTATGATACATTTTAAGGCGTGGTAGAAATCATTCGCTTCGGAGACGTGGACCCTGCGAGAAAGTGAGAAGAAGAAAATAGACGTTCTCGAGATGTGGAGCTGGAGAAGAATGTTGAGAGTGTCCTGGAATCAATTCCGGACCAACAAGTCCATTCTAGAAGAACTCGGCATTAAGCAGCGTCTATCTTCCATCGTACAGGCTCGAATTTTCACTTTCTTTGGTCACGTGACTAGGTGTGACAATGTCTCCATCGAACGTCTGGTTGTCCAAGGGAAAGTAGAAGGAACAAGACCTCGCGGCAGATCGCCTATGAGATGGACGGACCAAGTAAAGGCTGTAGTGGATGTCCCAGTACACGTGTGCTCCCGAAAAGCAGCTGTCCGGGAGGAATGGAGACGGATTGTCAGGCGTGTGACTGAAAAATGATGACCACGACCGCTCTGACAAGAGCGCAACGAAAGAGAAGAAGAGAAATCATTCAGTTTGCGAACTTAACATCTTCTACCCCTTGGACTCATCAATCTACAACGGCATATTTACTGGTATTTCTCTTTTAAGCCAAAGGCTAGATAGACTAGTTGCTGAGAATGCCAGAACCTGCATTTCCGCTTTGATGGCGAGTTGTTCAACATTCACCTTCTTACTGCTGATGCTACAAGCATTCTTGCTTGTCAGTAACAATTTATAACGAAGAAGATTTCATGCGACTATGTTTTGTGGACAAATAATAAGTTACTATAGTTAATTATTAAAAGTATCTTTTTTTATTGCAGTAGGACAACAGACAGGCCGTGGGGCCGTCAGCCCACTTAGAATTTAGTAGTTACTGTCGCCTATGGGTGTTTTCAATGCCAGTGGCATCGCGAACACGTTGCTGTCCCATAAAGGTACAGAACTTGGGTCACTATGCCGGAAAACAACACAAGGTTATTATGGCGGCATACTTAAGACCAAATGCGGTCGCCATCTAGATGGGCTTGGCGCCCTACCACGTAGAAAGTAAATGTATACATATAAAATTTTCATGTCACAGTATTTGTAACCAAACTTCTCCGAAACGGCATAATTGATTTTCATTAAAATTTTTGTGTATATTTGGTAGGGCTGAGATTACTTTTATACTCCTAAGTGATAAGAGTGGCCCACCTCGAAACAAATTTATTTTTACTAATTATTTAATTTTTTTATGTTTTGTTACTCCTAATTTTCACCGTTCTATCACCAATCTCCATTTTTAATACACTTTGAAAGAGGTATAACATAAATCTATAACGGTGTTACTTTCGCAAAATATAACATGTATAGCTTGGAAGCTTGATGTCAGTAGAATAAAATGACATATGTGTCAAATCATAACATTGCATATTTAAGCTAGGCTTGCAATGTTAGATATATGTTACAAAAAGCGGTAATGACTTTCCGGAATACCTGGTATACGCGAAGTACCACTTACAACTAAATATCACTCATCACGAGATTTCTAAAACTGTACACCCTACTGACTTGAAATTTAGCACAATTACTCATTTGGCGTGATGTAGGGGCTCACTAAGAACGGATTTTACGGAAATCGGAAGATAATCGGCAAAACGTTTGCCAGGTTAGCTAGTAAATTTATATATTTCCAATTCATGACATACATATATCATAGTTGTTACCCTATGACCTATGAAACCTTCTTGGACAAAAGCTTAACATATTCACGAATATCGACGCCATTGTCGTTGTTTCGAAAGTTTTTTTATGAATAAAAAATATTACAGAGTAGTGTTTTCAATTCTGCTCACTCACATTAAAATTTGTCATTGTTGTTTCTTTATTTAAATTTGGTCTTTGACCTCGTACTTTACTTTTTAAAGTTGCATTGTGTAATATTACCAACGTATCCTGTGAGACGTTCCAACTAAGTTCAAAGGGTCTTAAGTGGGTTTGTACCAGCTCATGTGTCACGATTTGCAAGGTATCTCGATCGTAAATCAGATATCGTTGGTTGTGTGGAGATATTTCTCGTTAAAAAAATTAAGTGCAAAGTTGAGGCGCGCTATATATGCATATTTTTTTTTATTGCTGGGGAACAGCCGAGAGGCTGACGGCGCACTTAATAGTAACATCTATGGATGATAGCACGCTAGGGGCAGCGCAAACACGCTGCTGTCTTGTTAGATCAAGGGTGGTTGCCATTCAGACTAGCTTGGAGCCCTACCATAGTTAGGCTTCCGCTCCTGCACGGAGATCCGTAATCTATGTATGTACATATATATGTATTGAGGTTATAAACGCTCTTTAGTGATTACTCCATAAATTAATCATATAACTTTAAAATTTTCATATATATCATATTTTGTGCATTTAAGATGTGATTTGATGGAATTGCAAAAGAATGTAATGCTACTAACGGACCTGACCGACGTTATCCTGTACACACGTCTTAAGTCCGATAATACCAAACATTTTGTAGTAAACTATTCTTTAATCCATTTGACAAAAACATAAGAAAGTTTATCAAAATCGGCCCAGCCGTTTAGAAGGATTTGAGTCATATACACACATACTGAATAATTATTTATACAAAGAGATTAAATTAATAAAAAAAATAGACAATAAATAGAAGTAGAAACAAAAATAATAGGCGCTCTGCAAAGAACAATCTCTACCTAGACAACCTTAGGATGACTAAAATGTCGTGAATTTTATATTGTGTATAAAGGTATAAATGATAAATTTCTAATATACGTACATTTACAATACCTAGTCAGGTCATAAATTCTGTCACATGTTTAATGTAAAATAATTGTAACAAGTTTATTCATTATGTAACCATTCATATACCAAAATGAACTTAACAAAACATAGATTCTTATGACATTAAAGTTTATTCAAAATGACCTCCGTGATTTTGAATACAAGCCTTCAATCTGCGCGGCCAGTTGTCTATCGCAGCACGAACGAGGTCCATGTCAATATCGGCGGCTGCCTTAATCAAGGATGTCTTGAGTGACTCCAAATTGGGATGAGGCTTCGAACACGCCTTTTCCTCCAAGTGTTGCCATATCTTGTAATCTAACGGATTCAAATCTGGACTGGAGGAGGGCCAGTCTTCGTGCCGGATGAAGTCGATTTCACGCGCCGCCAGCTAGTCTTGTGTGCTCTTCGCTCTATGAGCTGGCGCCGAATCTTGTTGGAATACCCAGTGCCTGTTATTGAACATGGTATGAGAAACAGGTTCCACAAGGTTCGTCAGGACTGTATTTTGATACACAACAGCATTCGTTTTTATACCTTTCTCACAAAAATGTACCTCTGTTAAGCCCCAATAAGAAACTCCCAACCATACCATGAGCGAGGATGGAAAATGACCTCGTTGGACACGCGGAATACGGTTGCTCGCTTCTTCACTACTGTGTGCGTACACCTTATCATTTTGTTTGTTGTAGCTCTCTTCTACGGTAAACATTTTTTCATCCGAAAAAAGAATTTCCCGATATTTTTTTCCCGCGTACCGCTTCAACAAAGCGCGGCATCTCTTCAGTCTCAGGTCCATTAGACGAGCATTCAAACGATGTCCTGTTTTTCTTCGATATGCCCGAAGCCCTAAGTCTTCATTTAACACCCTTTTCACCGTGGTTCTGTTTAACCCCATCTGAAGGGCCAACAGTTTCTGCTTACGTTTGAGATTTCTTTGAATTCGTGCCTTCACAGCTTTTATCACTGCTGGAGTCCTAACAGACCGAGGGCGACCACTTCTTGACCTGTCATCTACACTAGAGTCTTCATTGTATCGTTTGATGGTACGATAAACGAATCTTTTGGTAATATTCAAATTTTTCAGTATGTTAAAATTTTAATTGGCGCGTAACCGCAACGATGCAACGCAATAACTGCAACACGGTCTTCTTTAAGCGTCCACTCCATATTTAAAAATGAGTAAAATTCTAAAAGTTATACATTTTTATTTTCATGAACAATTCGAAATACGAATTCAATAAACCTTTTTGTGGCCAGCATTCTAAAAGAAAAGTTTTTACTGTGTGACAATACTTATGACCTGACTAGGTATATAAAAGAAAAATTCAAAGGCAAAAATACTCGTATGGTAGCGAGAACCACGAAGGAACATTTTTTTTATAGCTAGAGATCAGCAGACAGGCAGACGGCCCACCCTGGCAGGTGGTCACCGTCGCCTATGGACGTTTGCAGCACCAGAGGCAATACCAACGCGCTGCTGGCCTCGAAGAAATTTTATAACGCCTTTTTTGAAGAACCCCATATTGTACCGCGCTGAGAAAACCTCAGCCGGAAGCTCATTCCAGATCCTGAGAGTACGCAGCATGAACGTTCTAGAGAAATGTTTCATACAAGAAAAAAAAGGCTCCAAGAAATGGGGATGAACACCCAGCCGATGGCGGGCAGTGCGGTGGTAGAAAGACGACGAGGACACCATTCTGAACATACCAATTAAAGAAGATTGAAATTAATACAATAAAAGTATCTATAGTTCAAAAGATTTTCTCCGTGCAAGGGCGGCGTAAGAATCCTATCCCCTTTGGCCGGGGTCGGCCTGTCATAAAAGGCGACAAAACAACCTACACATCTATAGGCGACGGTAACTGCTTCCTGTTAAGTAGGCCGTCAGCCTATCTGCTGTTCCTTAACAATTAGCAAAAAAAAGTAAAAATCGATTGGCAACACACATTTTATGTCAACTTTATGCGTATCGAATTCGAAAAGAAATGCTAGTTGAAGCTAATCTATTTACAGAAAAAATAAAATTTGGAATTAAAATATAATTTTTTTAATTGCTGTAGGACAGCAATAAAACGGTCCGCTTAGAATTTAGCAGTTACCGTCGTCTATGGGTGTTGTAACGCCAGTGGCATCGCGAACACGCTGCTGTCCCTTATGGGTACAGGAACTTGGGTCACTAATGCCGGAACACAACACAAGGTTATTATGGCAGCATACTTAATTGTCACATACTGACGGTGAATGGCTATCTGGCTTGTACAAGCGGGTATAGAATATGTATATACGATATTATACATATATGATATTATTTACTGCACACAGAAAAAAAAACTAATAAACATTGACTTATACTGTCCATACTCTTTTGGAACAGACTCAAGCCCAGCACTAGAGAGTTATAGATAATATAGCACAAGTTAAGTACAACATAAAAGCGATGATTAGGTAAGCTCAACGATCCCAACCGCAATCCCTATGGCTGCGAACATCATTTGCATACATTTGCATCATGACCACATAAGTGGGACGATATAATTATCGCAAAATATAGTTAGATAACACTTATAATCAATGAATAAATAAGTTGGTTGCGTCTATTCATATGCTATGTGGGGTGAAAATTAGATAACAAATCATTTCAAATGCAAGGTTATTTTTTGCTGATTGTAGAAACTAAATATATGTGACAAATATGCGGAAGGACACTATATACGACAATCTGCGGGAGATATCATAACTTCTTCCTCCTGCCCTTATCCCACATTATATATTCTCTCCTTCTAATCCCCTCTGTTAGCCGTCATCCCAGCATTCACACCCTTTTTTGCCATATCATCTTTTACACAATCCATCCATCTTTTTTTGGTCTACCTCTACTCCTGTATCCATCCATTCTCATTTCTATCATTTTCCTTGTTATATGGCATTCTTCGTTGCGCATGGCCAAACCACGCTAGTCTATTACTTTTACGTGAGATATCATGACTATTGGTATTATATTGTGTTTTGTTTGATATTTTATTATTTTTATAGCTGTGGAACAGCTGATAACAGCTGACAGCTGACAGTCTGGTGACCCACATCAGTAAGCACTTAGTAAGCAGCACTATTCGGTATTATTACTTTATCCCTACCCGGAGAAAATTTGAAACAATCTCATTGAAAGCAATTTATTATACCAGGTCATGTCTCATACCATTCAGCGTTAAAATCATCTCGTTCATTCTTAAAATTTAGAAACCAAAAACTAATATTTATATCATCCGAAATCCGAAGCGAAGTTTCGTTTAACCTAGCATAACTCCGATTCGTTCGGATCGCTGTTGGTGACAGGAAACCCTTGTCCATCACCGTCGGGTTACACTAGAAATCCTTTCTCAGTCCGTTCTTGTTCAGCGTGACATACAAGGCATATAACAGCCTTGCCAGACTGCATCAAAGACCCAGGCAAGCAACCCCCCCCCCCCCCCGTAGCTGCGTATGTTTACAGATGATATCGCGCTGAGTGCTGTTATGGTCCATAAATGATGCCCATTTATAGTAAAAAAAGAACTGATGTTAAAATGTTTAATAAACTTGTGGGTAAATAAACACGATGTAGGTTTTTGTCGACGCAACCATCTGCATCGTTTGGGCCAGAGCTTATTTCAACAAGCATCTTACAAAACAGTTATCGAACATGCTAATAACCGAATTAAACAGTTGAAACTAATCAATAACTGGCTTTCTTTATTTATCGGAAATCAATAATAGCATTTGAACTAATATGCTAATTTGCTTTTTTGGTTAGAATTTCATTGTCAGACTTAGATTCCACTTGAGCGTTAAGTTACTTTAACAATAGCTAAGTTAGCGGTAGCTGGACTCATATTGCAAAAATATTGTGAAATAAAACAAAAAATATTTCACAAGGATTAAATTATTAAATTAATATTGTTATTGGTCTCGCAAAGCCTAGAAGAGGTCCTGACTTCGATTTGATTCGATTCCAACAATGGCATCCACCATTTTAGACAGTTTTCTCACCTAATTTATATTTTAAAAATAATAATAATAAATATTCTTTATTGTACAAACATACTAAAAAACAATACAGCACAGGAGAGAAACAAATGTCAAAGATTGTACAAATGGTGGCCTTATCGCTAGAAGCGATTTCTTTCAGGCAACCTTAGGATAGATTATATATTATTATATATATCCTATTAGATAGATCTAATAGGATATATATAATAGGATAGGTATTTCATGTGTCTGGTGACATCAATTGCGACGTCAAGGCATGCATTGCTGCTGCGGGGGCCAAATGGCGTGAGGTAACTGGTGTCATTTGTGACCCCAAGATGCCTATAAAATTGAAGGAACAGGTCTATAAGACCATCATTAAGCCTGTCCTTTTATACGGTTGTGAAGCGTGGCCGGTGTTAGAGCGACACAAGCAAGAACTGCGTGTCACGGAGATGAATATGCTGCGGTGGATGTGTGGAGTGACGCGGAAGGACCGCGTTAGGAACTCCCGCATTCGCGGCAGCCTTCATGTCCGTGACATTGCGGATAAATTGCAGGAGTGTCGGCTCCGATGGTACGGCCACGTTTTACGGCAACCGGATGCTTACGTGGGAAACAAATATCTGGCCATGCCGCCTCCGCCGGGCCCCCGCAGGAGGGGTAGACCCAAAAAGTGCTGGCTTGATCGTCGTAAAGGGTGATATGCGTGCCAATGGGCTCACTACCAGGGATGCTGAAGACCGTGAGAAGTGGAGTAGAAAAAGTCGGAAAGCGGACCCCGGGCACCAAAACCCAAGTTTGGGTTGCAACCGTGATGAACGCTGAGATGATGATGATGAAACATGACGAATATACCGTCCGTTCCGTCATGTCTGTCCAAGGTCGTTTACACATACTGGTGTTCTTAGGATGCAGGTTTCTTCAGGATGTTGTCATACACCGTCAATACGTGGCATTTTTTGTTATAATGCACATTAAATGAGAAAAACTGGCTTAGCGATGCATGGCATCGGGGAATTTGAACTCGGGACGTCGAGTTTGGTCTCAAAGTGCAATAATACAACTAAGCTACCAGGTACGTATACATACAGTAATAGGTATCTTTAATAATAAATTAAAAGGAAATCTAAAACATACTTTTCAAAACTAACAATTTTCATATTTTACTGTCGTATCAAACTCGCCATGTTATTTGTTATAAATGGAAGGAGTTCTCATCAATCAAATCCGACAAAATTATCAAAATTCTAGTGGAATTTTATATTTTATGATATAAAATTTACAAAAGAAAAAAAAGTTAAATCTAAATAAAAATGGCGTGAAGATTGCGAGCAATTTGTAGTATGTCCGATGTTTTTTTGATGATTCCTGTGAGCCACCACCAAAAATATATGAAGATGGACGCATTGTGCGCAAGCTGCCTGTGTCTACATTTAAGCGCAATGGAATGCAGGATCAAGAGCATTCGAAAACGCTAGGCACTGCGAATTTCCTACTTAGATGCCTTCGTGACGTAGTCGTCGAATGTGAATTGTGCACGGACCGTAAAAGTCGGCGATCCGGCAAAAGTGCCACCCTGCACACCCAAACCGACTCTCAGATGTTGATTACTCAAGAAGAAACCAATAAAAGTGTCACTTGAGGATATATTAGATGATTAACAACGAAATTTCGTGTCCTACTTTCAATATGAAACGAGAAAAATAATTTAAATAAAAAGGATGACAGATTTTTCCCCAAAAAGGGGTTAACGTCAGTCAGGCGGCCGGTTGTAAAAACTAAGCCACAACTATTATTTACAACTTGTAACATGTTGTGTCGACACCATATAACGTGGGATAAGGGCAGGAAGAAGAAGAAGAAGGAAGGAGTTCTCATGCAATGCATAATTTTGATAAAAATAAACTTTTTACACCCATCCAAAAACGAATAATAAAAATTTAACCAAATTGTATTGCATGTACCTTTTTGGTTGGAATGTGTTGACACAAGATAAAAAAGTGTTACGGAAGGAAACAACGCACCCAATTTCGCCATAAGACAATACTCGACAGAGGACCCCGTATTTGACCACATTAGACAACATGTACTACGTGACCCATTCAGAGGGAAGGTCTTCAAAATGCCACGCTTGCTCATAGGGAGTAAGGGGGTAAGTTTTCGTCACGTAGTCAATATCCTCTAGGCACGTTTAGTGTTTACATGTATGTACTTTATGTAGGTTATACATGCACTTGTACGGTAAGCGCTGTATTAATGGACAAATATAAGCCAAATAATTTTTTAAGTTCTTTAACACTGTCGTGATTTGAAAATTCGATAAAAAAGCGACACCTAAAATAGACAATTAGGTTCATAAATAGGATTTAGCGAGAAAATGAGATTGAATACACTTGTATTATATACATCTCCTCTTTGTTCGTGCTTTCGTAATTTTTATATCCTAAATTTCACTTCTGCTTGGCAAAAAATGTTTAAAAACCATATTTACGATTTACTACCTGAAAACTAGAGGGGGGGGGGGGATATGAGGGTATTCCCATATGAAGAAAAAAAGAAAGTTATATTTGTTAAAAAAGCAACATCTATTTAGAACTATGTATAAACAGTATATCCTGTGCATGCACACTTAATGTTGCATTAGTGAAAAACGAGGTCGACAACTCAGCATCATGCTGACATACTACGTATAGTGACAAAAGGGAGGGAGGGGAATCTAATATTGGCAAAAATAAGTCACGTAGTGTGGGTCATCATCATCATCGTCTAAGCGTTGCATCCCAGTTGCAACCCAAACTTCCGTTTCAGTGCCCGGGGTCCGCTTTCCGACTTTTCTACTCCACTTCGCACGGTCTTCAGCATCCCTGCCCATTGGCACGTATATCACCCTTTACGACGCCAGACGAGTGTGGGTACATTCCGTTAATGCTCAAGATGAAATTATAATGAAGCGCTTGGGGGTTCAAAATCAATTATTCAACCAAATTATCGCATATTTATAACACAATTACTGTAGTTTCACCTGTATGTTTGTTTGTAACCGGCTCCTTTGAACTCGATTTTGACGAACTTTAAACGGTCAGATTTGATTTAAACGTTGTAAATATCAAGGAACGATGGCAATACAATAATTCTAAAATTATCTCACCATCCCGATTGGGATTGCCAGGATGAAAAAAAACGTGACGTATTATAAATTACGCCTGATGAAATATTTAAAGTAAATTTTAATTAAAATAAATATAGTAACAAAAACATGCTTTAATGATAAATCGAACTAATAATTAATTCTTAATATAGGAATAAAGTAATGAACGAAAAATATTAGTATTACTATGAAAAAAAAGCGTAGGGTGCTCGATAAACCAGTTCTCGAAAATATTCGATCAGTAGGATTAGTCCAAAAATGATACGAAAGATATGGCACAAACCGACTCACCCTTTTTTTCAGTTACTAATGTTTTTCGTTCATTATTTTATTGAGAATTACTTTTCACTTTTTAGGTCGATTTATCATAAAAGTGTGTTTTAATTTTTTTTACTATATTTATTTTTTATACCAGGGATTTGTCCCATACACATGATAACAGCTTCAGACACCTTTTGCTAACATTGTATACATCAATTAATGACATAAGTAAACATTGATGTTTCGTAACAAATTACGCGATTAGAAAGCAAAGCCGGGCACGTAGGTTCCTACTGGTATGCCTTAAAGGAACTAAAGAGTACGCAGGGCCGGATTGTATAGGGCTCCGACTAAAATATAGCGTTTCATATATTTCATTTTTTCATATATTTTATAATTAATGTGTGTATAATTGTATATATAGGTATAATATATTTAACATGTATTTGACCGAAGCATTCAGTGCAAGATGCATGAATTGTATTAATTAATAGTTTTTTTAAATATTGTAAATTAGTAAAACATATTCTTAAATAATTTATATTTGACCAGTTAATGATACATTAGATTTAATTAGATAGTAACTTATATATGTGTGTGAGTGTGTGTATATATATATGTATATATATATATATATATATATATATATATATATATATATATATATATATATATATATATATATATATATATATATATATATATATATATATATATATATATATATATATATATATATATATATATATATATAAACCAGCTGGATGACCGAGCTTTGCTCGGTATTTTTTTTTTATAAATTGTGTTTTTGGAAATTAACAATTGATTTTCTTAGTCTAACCTCAAAGCAAACACTCATTGACTTCGTCTTACTTAACAACGCCATCTGCTGGAATAGCTTTAGTGTTGTTGTGTCGTTAAAGCAATTTAAAAAAAATAGTATTATTATTCGCTGATAGATGTCAGGAAGAGTCACCTTTTTGTTATTTTTCTTCCGATAAAAAAAAGCTAATAAAATGACATTTTCTAGAAATGATTCCTAGCTAGATCGATTTATCGCCCCCGAAACCCCCCATATACTAAATTTCATGAAAATTTTGGAGCCGATTCCGAGATTCCAATTATATATGTATATGTATATGTATATATATATATATATATATATATATATATATATATATATATATATATATATATATATGTAAAGAGAATATCATCTCTTTAATGTTATTGTATTATGGTTAGGTTGTGTAACCAGGACATAATCCCTTTTGATTTAACGCGCTTAATGTCATGTGTCATAGAAGTGTGACACATGACATTTGCCTACAAAAAAGTAAACAATATTTACGTTATTACGTTACAGATTTGATTTAAATAATTTAATTAATAGATAGAAAAGCAAGAGTTATGAGAGACGAGTAATCAACTTTAATTGTCGTTTCTGTTATTTTTACAGAAACAAATTTGTTTGATTTATTCGGACCATCCAGACTGAAACAAATAAATAATATTATAAAACGACAATTTTCGTCACAAAATGAAATTGCAATTCGAGTTCAGAGCTGTGGCTTCTCCAAAGGACTGTAAAACTACAGTAGTAGCTGTAACCTCAATTGTCACAGAACAAGGGGAAAAATATGTTATACCAGATGACCTCATGTATGCAGATTATCATGAAGAGTTGACAAAGACGGAGACTTTCAAAAAGGTAAAAAATTCATTAGGAAAAAGGCATGATGAGTTAAAAATATGGATAAAAATTTCAAAAGAATTAGAAAAGATATATTTAGATGATGAAGGAAATATCCAGTTTGGAGGGAAATATTTAAAACAAACACTTCAAGAGAATATTAAAGAAAACTCGAGCTTGGAAAAAATATTAGAAAAATTAATTGAAAAATCAGAAAAACACGAAGAAGAAAAAAACTTAAAACATATTGTAGATAAATTTGTATTGGAAAAATTTAATTATAAAACATCTAATGTTAGACAATGGTTACATATATTCGAAAAAGAGTGTGGAAGATTTAAAATAGAAAAAGATAAAACTAAAATAGAATTATTAAGAATATTTTTAGATGCAACTTGCCAAGATTGGTATACTTCTACTGTAATAAAAGGAGAACATGAAAACAATTGGAATACGTGGAAACAGATATTAATAGAAACCTTTTCAGGTAAGGGATGGAGTAGCAGGACATATGCTCATTATTTTAAATACAAAGAAGGTTCAATAGTACAATATGCAATAAAGAAAGAACGATTATTATTAGAAATAAATAAGGACATGGACGCTGATACAATGATAGATAGAATTGCATTTGGGTTGCCAGAATTTATTAGAGAGAAGATCGCCAGAGATGAAATAGAAAATACAAAAGATTTAATAAATGAATTACAGAAGCTTGAAGGGATAATAAATAAAAAGAAAACATTTAAAAAAGAAGGTAAACCAGAACATAAATTCAGAAATGAAGAAAAGAAACCATGTATGACATGTGAAAACATGGGTAAAGGTATAAGATATCATCCAGAAGAAAAATGCTGGTTTAAACTAGAGAAAAAAGAGAAACCTAAAGCTATAGGAAGCAATTCAGTAATAGAAGTAAATTTAAATACAGAGAAAAAAAACTAATAGTCACACCATTGATCAGACTTAAGCTACTAGTTGAGAATCAGATAGAGATAATGGGAACATATGATCCAGGTTCTCAAGTATCCTTGATAAACTCGAAATGGATAAAAATAAAAGAGAATAGAGAAGATTTAAACAAGATATTCTTGAGGTCTGTCAATGGTGTGAATCAGACAAATGGATTGGTAAGAATAAGAATAAAAATATTTGATATAGAAAAAATAGTAGATATATATGTAGTTGAAAGAGAGGATTTTGAAGATTTTATAATAGGATTAGACTTAATTCCTATGTTTAAGTTGAGGTTGAATGAAAATTTAGAAATCTCACAGAAAATAGAGAAAAAGTTAGAAAAACCAGAGATAACATTAAGTGAAGTTACAAATTGTTCAATTAATTTTAATGAACACGTGGAAACAGAAGAATTTCAAACAAATATAGAACATTTAGATAAAGATAAAAAAATGAAGATAGAAAAATTGATAGATAAAAACAAATCAGTGTTTGCGAAAGACAAGTATGATATTGGGACTGTTAACGAATATGAAGCTAGAATTGACTTAATAGTGGAGAAATACTGCAGTAAAAGACCCTATAGATGTAATATAAAAGACAAAAAAGAAATAGAGAAACAAATAGCCAACTTACTAGAGAAGAATTTAATCGAAGAATCTTATAGTCCTTTTGCTGCACCCGTCACACTAGCATATAAGAAAAATGAAGGAAAGACACGTCTGTGCATAGACTTTAGAGATTTAAATAAAAACATTGTCCCTCAGGCACAACCATTCCCTTTAATAGATGATATAATAATAAGAGCCAGAAATTGTAAATACTTTACGACACTGGACATTAACTCAGCTTTTTGGTCAATACCACTAAGAATTGAGGATAGGAGGAAGACGGGATTTGTAACACAAGATGGTCACTATCAATGGACATGTCTACCGTTTGGCTTAAAAACGTCTCCAGCTATATTTCAACGAATTCTGAGTAGCATATTAAGAAAATATGGACTAACTGAATTTTCAGTGAACTATATAGACGATATCTTAATACACTCACCGACGTTTGAAGAACATCTAAATCATATTGAAAAATTATTAAATGCAATAAAAAAAGAAGGACTCAGGTTAAAATTTAAAAAGTGTACATTCGCTGCTAGTTCGGTTAGATATTTAGGACATGTAATAGGAGAAAATACGGTTAAACCGTTGAAAGACAACATAACGTCAATAAAAAATTTCCCAATTCCTACTACACAAAAGCAAATTAGACAATTTCTGGGGAAAATAAATTTTTACCATGAATATATAGAAAAGAGCTCAATATTACTAGATCCATTACATCAACTATTAAAAAAAAATGTAAAATTTATATGGACAGAGGATTGTGAAAAATCTTTCAGAAAGATAAAAGAAATGCTATGTTCCCAACCAGTGTTGGAGATATTCGACAAAGACCTTCCAATCAAGATATATACAGATGCATCACTTGAAGGTATAGGCGCAATACTAAAACAAACACAAGAGGATGGAAAAGAAAAACCTGTGGCCTACTTCTCAAAGAAACTTAATGAAACGCAAAAAAGAAAAAAAGCTATTTATCTTGAATGCTTAGCTATAAAAGAGGCAATAAAGTACTGGCAACACTGGCTGATAGGAAGATACTTCGAAATATACTCTGACCACAAACCACTGGAAAATATGAATATAAAAGCACGAACAGACGAAGAATTGGGCGATCTAAGTCACTATCTATCTCAATACGATTTTAAAATTATATACGTCCCAGGTAAAGATAATAAAGAAGCGGACTGCTTGAGTAGAAACCCTGTTCTAGAATCAAATACAGAAGAAGAGGATTTATTAAAAACGGTAAATTTTATTGAAATAGATGAAATAAAATTAGATCAGATGAATAATATACTATTACAGAATAAAAAAGAAAAATTAATAGAGAAAAACGGAATATATTATAAAAAAGTGAAGAAAAGAGAGAAAATCATATTATCAGAAAAATTCAGTATTGATTTAATTAATAAAATACACAAGGAATGGTGTCACACAGGAATAACACAAACACAAATGAAAATATGTCCATATTATACTGCTAAAAATTTAGTGAAGAATATAAAAAAAATTTGTAAAGAATGTTATATATGTATTAAGAATAAGTCAAGAGGGAAACATAAATTCGGCTCAATGTCACAATTAGGACCAGCGACCAAAGCTTTCGAAATTATGTCCATAGATACAATTGGAGGATTTGGAAGCACTAGATCAACAAAAAAATATATTCATTTACTTGTTGATCATTTCACGAGATATGCGTTCATTTCAACATCAAGAACTCAAAACGCCGCTGATTTTATAAAACTAATTCAAACTGTGTTAGACATAGAAAACATCGGAACAATCTTAACGGACCAATATCCTGGAATAAATTCGAAAGAATTTAAAGATTATTTAAAAAATAAAGGAGTGCAATTAATTTTTACTGCAATAAATGCACCATTTTCTAATGGTCTGAATGAAAGACTGAATCAGACATTAGTAAATAAAATAAGATGTAAAATAAACGAAGAGAAAAAGAATAGAGCATGGACATCGATAGCGAGAGAATGTGTGAATAAGTATAATATACTAGAACATACAATAACGGGATTTACACCAGAGTATCTATTATATGGCACAGACACCAGTAACATACCAGAAGAGTTAAAAAGAAAGAAAAACGGAGAAGACTGGATAAGAGATAAGAAATTAGCATTAGAAAGAACACAGAGATCACATAAGTATAACGAAAGTTTATTTAATAGAAACAGAAGACACCATGAATTCAACGAAGGAGATATGGTATTCATAGAGAATGGAAACAAACTCAATAGGAAAAAGCTAGAAGAACTAAGAATCGGCCCATATATAATAGAAGAAAAAATTTCAAACTCAATTTATAAAATAAAAACTGGAAAAAGAAATCAAGACACGAGTCTATTCCACGTGACAAAACTAATTCCAATGTTTGAAGTTGAAGCTGATTGAAAAATTATGCAATTTTCATATCGTGGAGGGGAGATGTAAAGAGAATATCATCTCTTTAATGTTATTGTATTATGGTTAGGTTGTGTAACCAGGACATAATCCCTTTTGATTTAACGCGCTTAATGTCATGTGTCATAGAAGTGTGACACATGACATTTGCCTACAAAAAAGTAAACAATATTTACGTTATTACGTTACAGACTTGATTTAAATAATTTAATTAATAGATAGAAAAGCAAGAGTTATGAGAGACGAGTAATCAACTTTAATTGTCGTTTCTGTTATTTTTACAGAAACAAATTTGTTTGATTTATTCGGACCATCCAGACTGAAACAAATAAATAATATTATATATATATATATATATATATATATATATATATATATATATATATATATATATATATATATATATATATATATATATCTTATATATAATATTCTCATGTTTTTCTCATTCGTGTCACAATGTTCGTTCCCGTACTCCTCCGAAACGGCTTGACCGATTCTCATGAAATTTTGTGAGCATATTGAGTAGGTCTGAGAATCGGCCAACATCTATTACTACTAGTACTAAACTAGTGATATTTACGTAAGAACTATTTTTATGAGATATACATATTTTGATCAAATCGAACATGCAATACGTGTGATCTTTATCATCTTGCGTCAAGTCATTAAATCATCACATCTAGAAGATCCTTAAAACAGTAAACACGCACACTTATATGAAAGTTAGGCCTGTAAGAGTGGCTGCTCGTCGTGCTAATGAACGGATGTGCATTATTCAAAATTATGAGCACCAAGATATTGTCGATGAGAACGACGTGGACATTCCAAAATCGGATGAAAGCGAGCAGACACAACATTAAGCAGTAAACATCCAATGTCAATCGATAACTTAGAATCATGGATTCGAGTGTCATGGACTGAAGACTCTTTCTTAACTGGAATTAATATGTATACAAAAAATTTAAAAGATATTTTGTTCTTAATATTACTTAAGATTATAATATTTGTACCTTACTCTATTTTGAATACCGTGTTAAGTTTGTTATATTATGTGCATTAAAGTCCTCTATCCAAAGCGTATTTTCTTATTTCTGGAATTAAACTGCTGCTCATGGATCAATAAAAGAAACCAAAGTACATTAAAAGAAAAATGCATATACCAATGTTTACGTAAGCATGGGAGAGAGGGTAAGAACTTTGTTTACTTTGCTGACAAGGGGGAGGGGGAGGGGGTTAAATAATTGTAATAAATCGATCCCGTGACCTTCGCAGCTTCCCGACGTGCGTTAGCCGTTAAGCAACGAACGTAATCCTGTATACATATTATACATATGTGCATTTTTTGTATTTACAAAATAACTCAACCGAATGAATACTTGTTAATTAAAAATAAATTAATTTATTATTATATTTTAGCATTAATCACCAACAAAATTTCATATAGTCTATACTGCAAATGGTATCATAGTATAATGGCGGTCTTTTAGCTAAATGTTCTAGAACCTACCTCAATCCGTCCCCGTTGATCGGTTAATATTCGCAGCATGAGTTTGCGTGTGAAGAATTCACACATTAATTTTGAACCGAAATCAAACTGACATATCTAGGCGGCAATTTGCTTGCAGGTCGAGGCCGAATTAAGTTAAGCCTCTATTCGCGTCTATTGTAGCATTTAGCACCGTTTCCATTGGAGCTGGGTAATTGTTTGAGCTCGGCCCCAATACTGTTAGGTCGCCGGACGGGTCCTTGGATAAAGTTCTTGAAACAGATGATTGTAAAGGGTTTGGGTCCATATCAGGGTTCCACATTCCTTCCTAGCGAACACAAATACCGTCACAAGCTTGCGTCAAAAGAAATTAAATAGGAAAGTTTGTTAAATTTACTTTTATGGTAACCTTCTTTTAATGTTTGCACAATATATAGGTAGGCTCTTCTAATTACACGCAATCACTCATATGTTTTATGAGTGATTGTGTGATGAGATTTAATTTATAATTATTTATGACCTACCAAGACACACTCGGCTATGAGCACCTAAACCATGTATAAAAATATATCTACCTTATATTCTGTAAAAAGTAACAAATTATTTTATTAAGGTGATTTTAGCAGTAGAATGTTCAACAGAGGGCATTGGTAATCGAAGTGATTGATGGATTAATGCAATAACAGATCAAATGTTTCGAACACGTTCACAAAGCAAGCGCACAAAGCAATATTTATTTTATACTAGCTGTGCCCGCGACTCCGTCCGCGTGGAAAAGTGACTTGGGCAGAATTTTTTAAATATATCTTATGGTTTATTTTGGATTACAAACCCTATAAACCCTAAAATATAAATGAAATATGCAACCAGTCAGTATTAATTATCGAATGCAACTGTTACGCCATGCGCCTCCGGAATACGTACGTTCGAACCTACAAAGTCCAGCCTAAGCTAAATCCTATTTCATATGATTGATGACATAAATCTGAGGTTAACTTAAATTGGAAATTCAACCTAAAATGTCCAGCCTAAGCTGAACCCGATTTCATACCATTGTTGATATAAATCTGAGGTCAACTTAAATTGGTATTTAAAATTTTCGAAACAAACAGACAGACAGACAGACAGACGGACAGATAGACAGACAGACAGACAAAAATTGTAAAAAATGTTGTTTTGGTATATGTATCGTGTATACGTCTGAATGCACTTAGTAAAAAGCGGTTATTTTAATATTACAAACAGACCCTCCAATTTTATTTATTTGTATAGAGTATGTATAGATGCATAGATTGTAAATGATGTTAATTTAATCAAATTTACGAGGGGTGTTGTTCAATAAATAGTAATAATGCAATACATTCTCCTTGGAAACAAAAATCTAAATACTGGCAGACATAACCTAGACATTAGATATAATAAAAAGCAATCAATTTTCATTTGTTTTTTTTAAATAGAAGTCATTTGTTTGCGTCGTGTCGGACCGTGTTCTTAAAAATGAATAAAATTTAAGTTCGCGCTGTAATAAAATATATCAGCTTGAAAAATTTTACTACGGAGCTAGTAAATCAAGACTTGAGAGCGTCATGGGGGTCATGCTCCTCCATATTCTACGGTTGCGCGTCGGTGTGTGTGTGTGCTGAGTTCAAGTTCAAGCGAGGAAGAACTTCCATTAACGACGACTCTCGCACGGGACGCCCTACACCGGTAATGATTGAACAAATTACTGAAAAAGTTGATAACATTGTCGTGGCGAATCGTCGTGTTACAGTTTGTTTTATAGGAGAAGAAATGAAGATTTCTATAGGAAGTGTCCATAATATCATATGGGTTTGAAAAAAGTGTCAGCGCGCTGGGTACCCAGAATGCTTTCTGACGCGCAGAAATAAACGAGACTAAGAATTTCACAAAGCTATTTGGATTTGTTACAACAAGATCTTGACTAATTTTTGGCTCGATTCATAATTAGGGACGAAACATGGCTTAATTTAAGGCGATTCCATCAGTGAGTAATATCATGGGCTGTTTTTTTCTGACAAGGGGTGGTAATGATCGAATACCTTAATTATGGAGCCACCATTGCGGGGAGTTTATACGTAGAATAAATAATAAAGTTGCGTGAGGAAATATGTAGCAACGGCGGCGTGGCAAACTCGATAGTTGTTTTGTTTCACCAAGATAACGCCCCCAAGTCCAGAGTTGCGATGGCTGCCATTCAAGAAGCTGGTTTCGAATTGATGGAACATCCTCCATATTCACTGGAGCTAACTCCTAGTGATGTCTACCTATTTCCGTAGATATAAGATCATCTCAGGGGCACTAATTTTTTTTTTATCGATGCGGTCCGGGGCACTATTGGTCTTTAGTCCGCGCCAATGTTTTTACACAGTAATGTCAGCATGGCAATTAAACACAGAAGAGTTGCCCACAGTCGCTTACCATACAATTCAATTCAATATCCTTATTGAATAAATGATTTTCTGTTATCTTCGATGTGTTTAGTGCGCTATACATGTGTACAATCCATACCAACAATACAAAATTAATTACTTATTTGGTTTGGTTTTAGGGTCGAAGCATGATAGCTAGCGTTTATCACTTCCTACGAGAAGAGTAAATGAATTTGTGAAATCAGTTATGGAGCTTAATTGTGATTTGTCTCATTTACGAGATATTTTACACGGCGTGTAGCTGAGGCTACAAGTGTTTCTATGATAACTAAGCTGTCCAACGGATATTAAAGGAAGAGAAGGAATTGCCATCCACTTCATCAAAATTCTCTTCTCCTGTGAAAAAAAGAAGGAAACGAGATATTAAAATAGAAATAGATAATTTTACAGCCGACGTTGTTCGCAGTAAAAAAAAACTGTGCTCATGTCGAAAAAATTTAAAAAGAACACTTAAAATAACCTGGTTTTTGAGTGCGTAATTAATTTGCAGAACGACTCCGACGACAGCGAATCGGAACTTGAATGTTTATCATAGAGTGATTAAAAGTGCTTTTTCATTATCAGATAAACATTCGAGTTCCGAAGTCGGAGAGCGCATATTATAATAAAATAATAAACAAAAATGCTTACTTATTTATACTATACTATTTTATTTCTATTATTTATATAATATATTGTTTTATTTATATTCGTTGCAACCTATAATATTATTGACTTTGCTACATTTTAATTATAACATTAAATTTTAAAATATACCTAGGTAATTATACCAATGAGTGACACGTATTAACGTGTCACTCATTGTTAACGCTCCGTTCGTTTACACACACAAGCGCGGTTATCGTTCATCATCATCATCGTCTACTTATGTGTAGTATCCTATAATAGTTATATGTAACGATTAAGCGCGCTTATCGTTAGATAAATAAATAAATATAAATAAAAATTTCTTTATTGACACATGTTTTACATAATTAAAAACTAATTCTAGCACTAACACCTAAACTAGGCATGGCCTGTCCCTTAGGTATTAGTTCCTTCCAGTGACTTCAACATTATTGTTATAATAGATTATAAATTTTTACAACTACCTTCTTATATAAAATGAAATGAGTAAGACACGATCGATATGGTTTGGTTACATAAAGTGAGGACTTAAGCAAATAAATTTTATGTACAATTAACATTTTATAATTTTGAAGTGAGTTAATTTTAAACAAAGATTTCCTTTAATATTTGATATGATATATACTATATAGTACATACGATAAATACCCCATTCATATTATATTATACAAAAGTAAATTACTAATAGATATAAATTGAAACAGCAACAAATTTTATTATTATATAGTTATAAATTAAATAGTTTAAAATAAATATGCATATTGAAGAATAAATAGATACACATAACTATTACAATCAGAGCCATCCGGATTTCGTGAGATATAATACCTTTAGTTATTCTTTTACAAAGTTGTTCAATGTGTGCTTTCCAATTTAACTTACTATCTATTGTTAAACCTAAAAATTTGTTTGAAAAGTTTAAAATTAAAGCCAAGCTGATGGCGGTGGTAGAAAGACGACAGGAGGCACCATTCTACACAGCTCCTCATTACATTTTCCATAGTACAAACGATAGAATACGCAGTCTCTCCGGAAGCCATGAGTATCTAGACCGTCTGTAAGTATGGGAACGTCGACAAGAATAACTATTCATTGCTGGGTGGAAAATAAGTGATTGAGGTGACGGACAGGTGCTCGAGCCCATAGATAAGAGCAATACGCCATAGTAGAAGTAATTCCTATATACTATATACTCTATTCTCATCGTTGTTTAATTCTAAATCAAGTTATCTTATATTGAGTTATATACAGGTGTTTGGTACATCGTTTGCCAAATTGAAATGGCTGATAGAAGAGGTCATTACCTATCTATTAGCATCCTGCAAATTAGTTTTAACGTCACCATAATTATAATATCTTTCACTTTAATTTTCACCATAACAAAAATTTTGTTCAGTCAATAAAAACAAAAGTTGGTGTTCATTGTGAATAATTTTGAATTTTTTTGAGACACCCAACAGTCAAATTGAATATCAAAACAAAATTACTAGGATTTAAAGATTTTTAAAAATATCTCTAGGTTTATGATAAATTTTGGTTTCTTTTTAAAAAAAGATTCTTAATCGATAATAAAATTATGGCGAAGTTAAAACTAATTTACAGGGTGCTAATAGATAGGTAATGACCTCTTATAACAGCCATTTCAATTTGGCAAACGATGTACCAAACAGCCTGTAGATAAGTAATCCTTTCCGGATCGAAGGAAGCCCTTAACATTACATAGAAAAGTATAGCGAATACTTATTGGTCTTAAAGCCATATCATTGTAATCAAAATCGCAGATTAGCTGACAATGCCTTTAGCTACCGACTTTGTTCACACTTAAATTTGTAAATGTCTCTTAATCACTTACTTTCATAACTAATCTAATATAAGTATGCTATTTCTATTTATGTCTAAATGTCAGTATTATTTATATTTACATGAATGGCGGTTTTGAAAGCCTGTGAATAATTATTGCTCATAGAGCAAGTCAATTTTTTCGCCCTGTTCGACATAAATCTGTAGCTCTTCGTCGCATATGTAACGTTTATAAAAAATAATAAATTATTATTGTTACTGTCAGAAACAAAGACAATTAATGTCACCGTCAATAAAAGATCTGTCACTGAGAATGCATGTCACGTTCATCGTTCACGTCAGTGAAGTGAAAATAAATTTGATAAATTGCTTCATTATTCTTGAGAAAAATTAATTAAAGATAATGGCTTATTTAACTCAACTTGATTATGTTAAGTACATATGTTCATGTGGGCAGCTGAAACCAATAACCAGCCTATATTTTTGCCGTCATTGCTTGAAGATTCGTTGCGGCTTTTGCATTTGTCATGAGGTAACCAGTTTTTCTGTTCTTCAAAACAAATATATTATTGTTCTGATGTCATGATTCATAGTTAGCTTTATAATCCACCCATAGATACAATAAAACATGGATTACTTCCAATACAAATAATTAAGCCATTGAAGATTTGACGTGGTAGAATTCAATTTTCCAATATAAAATTGAAATAACATGGAGAAAACTGCAGAATTTTTAATAACAACTTAACCCTCTAATCCTTTTATAAAATTATTATCCTCAATATAGTCGACAATATCTATTTACATTGATATAATGATCTTATATTTTAATTAATTAGTTCAAATCTACCCCCAACTTATTTATAATAACAGCTCATTAAAAGGTGCACTTGTGATGTGAAATGGTTTTATTTGGAGCTATTATAATAGAAGATAATCATACTATTATTTACCATATCATATAACAACATAATAGATACAATAAGATTGCTAGACAGGCAAATATCCCACCTGATAGTAGATGATCGCAGTAGCATGGGCATATTGCACAGGAGTTGAACCTGCTTCAAGCTTCTAAGGGGTAGGGTGTATCAAACATTTCCATATCATCAACAAAAAAAGGTAATTCCAACAGTATTGCCAACATACTCTTGCCCTTGAAGAGTAACTGGAACCTGCTTTACTGCAGTATTACTCCACAAGGTCATTATGGTGGTATGTTTTAAAAACCAGAGTTTGCTCTCAAGTGGGACTTGCAGTCCTACCACCTATGTAGGGTTGTTATCTTACCTTATATGAAAGGCTACGGAGGTCAGTATTTATATAAAATAAAGTATATGCCTCCCTGTACATCCCTATTTATAAATTTGTTTATTATTTAATAAACTTGACTTTATATTGTCATGTTGTTAAAATAATTTTTAAATTGGCTTTAAAAAATTAGTTTTAATATTTAATTTTAATAATAATACCATTTATAAAGACAAGTTTACATTAAGCATGGAATCCTCAGCAATCCTCCATGCAATGTTATTAATAAGGTATCTCTCTTTATATTCAAGGTTGACTCCCATTATTGTGCAAACTGCCTGGAAAACATGCCATCCTCTGAGGCCAGGCTGAAAAAGAATAGATGCAGCAGTTGTTTCGATTGTCCGAGTTGTTTCCACACTCTATCAACAAGAGCTACATTAGCACAGCCTCGTCAGGTTGCGGATCCTGCTGGTGGGGACACGAAAGTGGAAAACAAACAACCAAAGAAAATGTACTATTTGTCATGCTTCAATTGTAGGTGGACTTCAAGAGACGTAGGGATTCCTGATCAGCCTGTTGGTAAGTACAGTTCTATAATAACAATATAATAACAGCCTATAACATCCCACTGTTGGACTTAGGCCTCTTCGTAGACGGAACGGGCAGTATACCCACCATGCTTGTTCAAGGCGAGTTGTCTGATTACCAGTGATCTCTGTGTCCTCACTATGTTTTCCACTGTCAGTACATGGCAATTATGCTATAGTATACACTTTAGGCGAGAAACACTGGTGGTGCATGCCACTGTGTTTTGGGATATGAACCCGGTGTCTCTAGGTTGGTTACTGAGTTTAATACCACTGAGCTACCAGGTAGGTACCTCAGTTCTCTAAATACAATGGACAAAATAAAACTGAAAGACCAACTCCCTGCTTAAATATAATTTTGTTTTTAGAATTTTATTTAAAAGTGTTCATTATTTAGAAACATATCAAAATAAAATTGCTGAATTAGAAAATAGATTTTCATCAGATACAAATTATCAGCATGTTAATATCCAAGGTGCCATCAACTGAAAGTACACTAAAACTATTGATTTAATGAACAGCTTAATAATACTGTTTGAAAAAAGTGCAGGGGCATAGTAAGAATACTAACCCCCTACAGCTGGGATGGCATGTCGTAAAAGGCAATAAAACAACCCTAACGACATGGTAGGTCCCCAAGCCCGTCTGGACGGCAACCACCCGCGGTCTATAAGTATACCACCATAATAACCTTGTGCTGTTGTATAGCATTAGTGATCCAGGTTCATGTAAACCTATGGGACAGCAGTGTGTTTGCGATGCTCCTAGCGTCGCAAACATTCATAGGTGACTGGCGAGGTGAAGTAACTGCTTTCTATTAAATAGGCTGTCAGCCTTCCTGCTGTTCTTCAGAAACTAAAAAAAGAAACTAGATGAACTTTGTAAGAAATTTAAAAAAAAGAAAGGATAAAACAAAGTGAAACTTTCTGCTCCTAGTGAATACTGCTAAAACAACAAATAACATTAAAATAAACATATTGTTTTCTACAGCATCAGGTGGATGGCCAGAACGTGCAAATCCATTTGCAACCCGCATAAATCAGCTTCTAGACTACTACAAAGCTATTTCGTTGCAAGAGAAGCAGGAGAAGTTGGAACGAGAAAGGAAGAAGTTTTCCATGAGGGGCAAATATATGACTCTCACTGTGAGTCATTGCTCGTCATATTTTTTATTAATATAGATATAAAATATGTATGTATTATATATATATATATATATATATATATATATTTCTTTTTTATTGCTGAGGAATAGCAGACAGGCAGACGGCCCATTCAATAGTAACCAGTTACCAAAGAAGTTGTACGATGCCGATCACGGACCGATATTGCATATAGGAATGAGAAGGATAGCTCCAGAGCAGTGGACTGTATGAGAGAGGAGGGAGAGAAGTGGTGGTTAGTTCGATTCCCCCCCTTCCCAGTTCGGTTCAGGTCGCGGGGGAACTGTCGCACGGGACCAGCTAAAGTCAGGAACACTGCACACATAATTTAATGGCACGGCCAATTAGAGTTTGGAGTAACTGAAGAGAGGTCAAACTTTTGTGGAACTTGGGTCACTAATGCGGGAACACAACATAGTTACTATGGCGGCATACTAAAGACCAAAGGTGGTCGCCATCCAGACGGGCTTGATGCCCTACCACATAGCTAGGGTGAGTTGTTTTGTCGCCTTTTACGACAGGCCGACCGTGGCCGCAGAGGCTAGTATTCTTACTCCGCCCCTGCACGGAGAAAAATATATATACGACCGGTCTCTCAAATCAGTGACCTATAACGGTTAGGTCACTGATTTGATTCCCGTCCTGCATTTGAGTAGTTATGTATATATTTACAAAAGAAAATATAAGTATATACATTGTCTAGGACACATAACACAAGTATTTTGAAACTAGATGGAGTTGTGTACAGTGTCCCACTATATTTATTTATGCTATAGGTATTGTTCAAGTGGTTTGAATAAAAGAATAAACTATTTTAAAAACATTTTATTTTATCTGAATACGTAACTTACATTGCTAGGCGCCATTACTAATGAGCACAGAATAATTAGATCGGGAAGTTGCTAGATGGCGCTGCATGCACCATATAGATAATTAAGATTATAATATTTACCATACTACAACAAGTATACTAGATATACCTGCAGTTTTACTTATAAAACCAAAGCAAAGTACTGAATTTTTTTTCTGTGGTGGTTTCTTAATCAGATGTAGGCCATGTATTTCTAATGTAAAAAGACAAGAAGTTTTGGAATAGATATATAATGTTTGCGTATAGGCGGGATTTCGCCTAAATTAATAGGTGCTGTGGACTACATAATCCGGTGGCTTAACTTACTAAATTACTGTATGATGCAGCACCCCCATTTGTCTCCGTTTTCTTGTCATGATTATTAGTATTTTATTATTCTCTTGTATTTATTAAATTAATGTATGTAATGTGAATGGACTCTGTTTGACAAATAAATAAATTATTATTACATAATATAATGAGTCTAAGAAATATATTGACACCATTGTTATTGTTTATGGTAACCCTACGATTTTTATGTGATTAATTACACAACCTCTTAGATTTCTTAAAGGTACTGTTTTTTTGTGATTACTGAGCCATTTGTCATTGTTCTAAACACAGTATATGCTACACTCGTCCAATGTTTTATTTCACCGTTAGTTTAAACATGTTCTTGTATCTTCTAAGATAGATGATAGTATATATAAAATATTGGATAGATCTCAAAAATCACTATAATATTAAAAAAGCACTTGATTTAAATTATAATTCCTATTACAAATTTATTAATATATAATATTGATTTCCCCACTTATGTGGGGAACAATTGTCTAGCCATGCCGCCTCCGTCGGGCCTGGCTGGAGGGGTAGACCCAAAAAGTGCTGGCTTCACGTCGTAAAGGGTAGGCGTGCTAATGGACTGACTACCAACAATATGACTACCGCAGACTATATATGACTACTGCAGTACGAAGTAGAGAAGAAATAGTCGGGAAGCGAATCCCGGGCACCGAACCGAAAGTTTGGGTTGCAACCGCTATTAACTCTAAAATGTATACTGGTTTTTAATACATTTCAGGATAAAACAGGCTTAACGGGAGCAATGGCAAGGAATATTGCAGGTCTTCCTTCGAACGATGGGGGCTCCTCATCTGCAATCGCCAACTTCGTCGCCAGTCAAGCTACCGAGGAGGTGGAGGAACTGCCTGAAGACATATATACAAAGGAGGTCAATTTAAAGCAGAGTAAGTGATGACAATATCACTCTCATTTCTATCATTTTCCTAGTTATATGGCATTCTTCACTTTGCATTACATTAAGATTTTATATTTGATGTTATATTTTATAAGATGTGATAGAATATTAAAAAATTGCTATTTTACAGCAATTGATATACTTACATACATATTGTGTTGTGTTTATAAATCCTCCATGGACGGACAAGCGCGATGCGGTGCCCTTGGAGGGGGAGGGGGGGAGCGGTCTCGAGTTCGTTTCCCGCCCCGCGTCTGGGTGTTTGTGTTTGTTTCCAAAAGAAAGCTAAAAAAATATGATAACTCAAAAATGGTTTACATAATGCATATGAGGTTAAGATTATCGCAAATAGTCAACTAATGGGAATACGATTTTAATTAATTAATTAATTTTGTGCTCTAAATAAACATTTTTCTTTCTTTCAATATTGTAGAAGTATAATAATTTATCCTTTTTTGGAAATTGATGTTAAATATTTCATTAAGTAACTTATAAAGATGGGGTCTTTGGCATCAACACCCCTTAGAAAGATTTTGTCATCTAATAAAGTTTTAAGAAACAACGATATTTATAAGTACAAGGGGGGCAAGCGGTGTAGGGCGCATGCGTAGGAGAGGGTAAGTCTCTTGTACGTCTGCCTCATGACGAAAACTTTGTTAATATACCAGCGCGGATGAAATCGCGGGTGTCAGCTAGTTTGTAATACAAATGGCAATTAATCGTGTCTGTGCAGTGGCACAGTAAAAATACTGATACCTACGGCCGGAAGCGGTCTCTTGTAAAAAAACAACCCTAGCTAGGTAGTAGGGCTCCAAGCTTGTCTGGATTGCAACCAATCCTAATCTAAATACGTCTTATAATACTGTGTTTATAAGTAACCCACATTCCAGTTTTGCGCGAATGGCAGTGTGTTAGTGGTTCCCCTGGCGTCGCCAACATCCATAGGCGACGGTAACTGCTTACTGTTATGTGGACCTTCAGCCTGTCTCCTGTTCCATATAAATTGTTTCATTATTCGTTGTTAACCCTTAACTGACGACGTGACAAATTTAGGATACTATAAGGCAAATGATACTTTCACAGGGGTCACTTTCAAATTCAAGCAAAAAAAAAGTATGCTGTTGATCCCAGTAAAGTCATGTGTATTATGTAAAAAAATATGCTTTTATGTATAAGTATTTCTTTCAATACTATATGTTATTTTGTACCCTTTGAATGAAGATAATAATACTTATTTACTATTAGTAACGAGTATGCCGCAAAGACTGGCGTCGCCCGAATGGCAGCCCAGCGTGGTCTCCCGCCTGCACCCGTCCGCCAAGCTGCTGAGCGTGAAGCGCAGCCAGCGGTGCCGCGCCTGCGACCACAACCTCACCAAGCCAGAATACAACCCAGGCTCCATTAAATTTAAGATTGAATTACTTGCTTTGTGAGTATATTTTGTTGTGAATGGTCAGATCCATTGAAACTCTTTCAAATAAAATTAAAAACTAGTGAGGAGCGGTTTCACGTCAGTCGATCAATTTGTACCCAATCTCCATTGGTCTGACTTTAAGCCCTCTTACCAAGAGCAGGAGTATGAGGTACCGCCAAAAATTTGATTAGATGTTAGATTTTGATGCATGCAAGTGGAAGCTTTGGATGCAACTTGTGTTAATCACTTGCACTTAACCCTGAACTCGCGAGATATTTTATATAATAGAAACTCAATTATCCGGACTCCTTCTTTATTTAACGGCGCAACGAGACATGTTACGACCAGTTCATTCCCACCTCCGACATGTAGGTACTCCCGCTCTCATTTGTTTGCGCGATAGTGTTTGTTATTGTTTCATATTTTATTTGATAGCCTTCAACTGATAAGTTGTATTTTTTTGTTTACATTTTGCATTAGAAATCTATAATGTCTAAGCGAAAAAGAGTAGTGTTATCTCTTAAAGATAATTGAGAGGTAAAAAAATGGTGTTGGAACTTCTACGATATCAGATATCAAAACGAATTCTGATACCATGTTGAAATTCACCTGCGCGTTTGAGAAAGAAGATGGAAGCTCGCAAAGTGAAGCCATGAAAAAATCTCATAATGTATTTCTGGAGAACGCAGTTTTTACTTGGTTCTTATAAAAGAGAGCAAGCGGGCAGTCCCATATATGGACCTCTTTTATGTGAAAAAGCATTGGATGTAAATCAATAGCTTGGTGGTGATACTCTTTCAAGGCAAGCTGTGGATGGTTAGCAAGATTCAAATCTTGATATGACTAGACGAATCCGCGAATTGGAGATTCAGGACGAAAATCTCTGCTAGCGTTGTCTCAGCCGGCTCATTTGTAGACCAGTTAAAAGCATTTAACTAGATGAAAAGGAATACGATCAAATTTTTATACAGTGCCGACGAAACAGGTCTTAATTGGAAAGTTCTACCAAGCAGATCACTATCATCGTGTCGTGAAAATGCAGCACCGTGGCACATAGTGAGTATGTATAGAGTTTCGGTTATGGTTTGCGCGAACGCTAAAGGAATAGATCGATTGCCACTGTTACTTATTGGCAGATAAAAAAATCCACGCTGTTTCAAAAATTTCAAAATCTTCCTACGCTAACCAACAAAAAACATGGATGAACAGATATTTTTCTTACTTGGTATGAAAATACATTTGTTCCTGAGGTAAAGAAATTTCAAAAGGACGTGGAAAAAGAGGGCGATGTGTTGTTGATAGCTTATGCGCCAACGCATCCTCCCGCTGAAAGTCGAGAAAATGGAAAGCTTACAGTAAAGTTTTTGCCCCCTAACGTAACATCAATATAGCAACCTATAGACCAGTGTCATTGAAACGTTAAAGCGTTTACACAGAAAGCAGCTACTGCGTCGTCTTGTCGGCTGACAGCAGTGAAATAGGAAATGATGTTGAATTTTTTTAAAGAAATCAATTTAAAAGATTGTTGGTATATTCTGGTACAAGCGTGGAGCTCTGTGGAATTGTATTCTGTGGCGCAAACATTAAAAAGGACATGGAATAAATTATTAAAGACTCCATTCAGTTCTTCAATTAAACCGCACGACGATTTTCAGGAAATAACAGAAGCAATAAAAATTGGCATTGCTGAAGAGTGTGATGAAGAGAATATCAAGGAGTGGCTGAACTCCGATAGTTAAGACCCTGGATTCCAAATTTTAACTGATGAAGAAATTATTGACGGTTTGAACAGTAATGAGAAAGAAAAGAAGAGACGGAAACTGGTGATGTATGTCAAGTACCATCTAACGCAGAAGTTTTTAGTGTTGCTTTTAAATAGTTTGAAAGACGGGATGAATCGGAGCCCAAACAGTTATTACAACTGAAGTGCATCAGTGACTTGGCCGCAATGAAAAGATGTGGTTATTTCATTAAAGATTAATAACAAATTATTTCCAACCAAACTTTTAAATTACATAGGTATTATGTTATTCATTATCTTTATTAACTCGTAATTTTTATATCGTACTAGCTGACCCGGCAAACGTTGTTCTGCCATATAAATAATAAAATGTCAAAAAATTAAAAAAAAATTTTTGGGGGTGGGTCACCCCTAACATTTAGGGGGATGAAAAATAGATGTTGGCCGATTCTCATAGATACCGGATAAGCACAAAAAATCACTAACTCAATTTAGTTATCTGCCTACCCCCTAAGAACGATGGCGTGATTATTTATAGCCTATGACCATTTCTAGGTTATCATCTATCAACATACCAAATTTCATCAAAATCCGTTCAGCCGTATAGGCGTGAAAGAGGAACAGACAGACAGACAGACAGAGTTACTTTCGCATTTATAATATTAGTATGGATTATCTAAATGACGTATGTAAAACCCTTTCTATAATAAAAAGTTGTTAAAATTTTATTGTTTAATGTGACTTTGAAATCGATTATACGGAATACTCCTGGTTTTAATCGATTCGGATAATCGGGATTCTACTATATAGCTAGCTATACATTATGTATCTCCTGATGAAGTAACAAAATTTGTTTGTAACAGTTACCATGTGCCAGAAGTGAAGATAATATCTCACGAGCCAGTGAAGTCCGGTGAAAAGTCAGCTCTACTGGTGAAGCTAACCAACCCAACCGGTCATGAGATGCACTTACGGCTGCTCCGGCCCGAAGACGTCCCACCGCCTGAAGATAGGGAGGAGCCGAAGAGCATTGAGAGGAGTTTGGAAAGGTCACTTAATTTAGACAAGGTATGTGATGTGACCCACGTATAAATAATTACAAATAGCATTTAGTAATATATTGATATCTCCTGTAAAGAATTAGGTAGAAAGAAAATTGAAATTGTTCATTTCCTTAAAGAGATATTCTTAATAAGTGAGAAACTTTTAAAAGTAGTTGTAGTTTATTTCTAAAAGGAAATGTCAATGTCAACGTTGACAGGCGACGTGGCACAACGGATGACAGCGCGATTTATTCATTCTCTTTCTCGCTGCGATCCCAACTGCGAAGGATTAAAACAACACTTGTAAAATCGAAAATAAACGAATATTTATATTATTCATTTTAGAATAACCTGAAGGACCGCGCGCACAACACAAGCAACCAACTGTGTGTCGAGAAGCGTAAGTGACTAGCTTAAGGTTGGTCACTTATGTTAACGAGCGATGCGCACGCGATGCTAGAGTGGCGGTTCTTTTCTTTTTTGTCTGTACGGAAGACCCCTGTTACGTAACAGTAATACGTAACGCTATACGTTATATTTTGATAGTATGGTCTTATAGGTTATCTTAATGTTAAATTGTGTCGTAAAAGGCGATAAAACAACCCATCCTAGCTACGTGGTAGGACTGTTGGTCCCGCATGAGTGACCCAGGTTCCTGTAATCGTAAGAGACAGCAGCGTGTTCGCGGTGACCCTAGCGTCGCAAACATCGATAAGCGACGGTAATTGCTTACTATATAGTGAGCCGTCAGCCTGTCTGTTCTCAGTTGTTCAGTCTGTTTCTCAGAAAAATAAACTTCTAGATTCTGTAGGGCAATTGACGTATTTACAATTTAAAGAAGCTCAGTGATTGTGTGGTGGTTCTAGGACACGTCGTCGTATAGAGCGATCGAGCGAGTGCCAGTATTCAGGGTGACGAGTCGCACCTCCATCCCGGACACCGCGCTCACGCTCGCGCAGAGGGACGACGCCGCCGAGTACGACGACGACGCTCAGCACGACACCAACGAGTGAGTAACACTCGCCGTTTACTTTCAACGCACTCACTCATCAAGCATAAACAAGTGCACGCATGCGCTGTTCTTAACCCTTAATTGATGACAAGGGACGTAATGCCTCACAGGCATCACTTTCGAATTCATTTTTGGTAAGAAACTCAATTGGTGTGTCAAATGTGGGCAGTACTCCTTGTGTGGCCTAACCTGCGCTTTATAAAACACTAAGTATTGCTTGGTCACATATATGACCCTCATAGAAAATTTGTCATAAAAGACTTTGCGATACAAGTTTTCACTTCTGCGAAAATCACATGTCATAAGATTGGAAAAATATAATTTCGTTTAATTTCAGCATAATCCTATGGCGTAAGTCGAATAAACTCGCACTACGTCTAGAAGTGACGACCGACGAGGATCTCCCCGATGGCATCCAGGCCCTCACGGCGTTTGGCCTCGAATATTCCTACAGGAACACGGTTCCCCCCTCAAATGCGGCAGCTCAACACAGGGATCATACGTTATTCACCACCGTGTTACTGGATTTGGGGAAAATACATGCTTGATCATGTAAACGTGTTATTTATAAATAATATTACAGATTTGAGTGTGGTTGTGTGGTATGCTTTGATGTCTTAATTATTCAATCAACTGCAGAAGAGAGTATTTAATAAGTGAAGAAAATACTAATTAAAAAAAAAACAATATCACTGTGTTGTATACTGTAAAACTGAAGTATGCACAGATGAAGTAGCAGATTTTGAATGTCGATACTTTGTCCCAGTGTAGGATAAATAATCATGGCATCATTTAAGGTTTTTCTGGTGTGTTCAGATCACCATGTTCTATATATTTATTTAGTTCACAGAAAATAAGCGTCAAAATTTTACCTACTCGGGTATTTAAAGAGTCCAGCTAGGCAAAATCTAGATCCATACCTAGACTATTTACTTAATATGTATTTAATGTGACTTTCGAGCCGAGTAGCTTGAGCGTGCGTCGTCAGTGGACGGAGCGTGGACACGTCCATGCGTAGCGCTCGCGGGAGCTTGAATGTGTACTTTAGCACAAAGACTGTGCTAGTGATGGAATAATTAGCATTCACATTCATGTTTAGCATGCGAATGTTTAATTAGCAAATGAAATGTACTTGCTAAATTTTTTGAAATGAAAAATAAATTCATTGCTTCATAAGTTTATACCTTATTAATTTCATGCTGTGTGATGCATTGGCAACGTGCGCTCTCTTTCGCACTCACGGGAAGTCGGGAATACTAAATCTATTTTTTTCACATGAAACCTACCTTCTTACTCGTTAGCAATATAGCTGCTAATGCGAATAATGAGGTTATCCAAGGCAATTACTATATTATTGTCTATGATTTTCTTAAATTTAGGGGCGTTTATCGATTGAATTGTGAATGTGTAAGTGATTATTGTTTATTAATAATAATATGTGGTACGTGCGGTGTGTGGCGCGCGACATATTGTGTCAAAGCATCTAACTTTATTAGTGATTGTGAGTTTAGTTTACGTAAATACGTACCTATTCGATACAATAATTCGTTCGTCGTATGCTTATTTAATGTAGATACATAAATTAGATAATAATGTGAACTCGTTACCTACCAGTAAATTATATTAACATAATTAACTAATTTAGAATTATTAATGTTCATATTAGCAAATAGCATAGCAATTAGCGTGCTAAGACTCAACAATTCGCATGCTAATGAAATTTATTCGAATTCGCATTAATACTTACCATCACTAGCACAAAGTGAAAGGTGCGCAAAGGAACGTAACGCCTCACTTTTAGTTAACGCTCGATTTTTCTCCTCATAAAATTTTCATACCGCAGGGGCTAAATTTGAAAATTGTTTTTTAAGGAGTAAACTGCAATGAATTAAGTGATCCAATATATGAACTCTAACATAGTTCAGGCAACTCTAATGAAATAAGGAAAATATAAAGGTTAATTGAGGTTAATTTATTTGTCACTAGTTTAATTGCAGCTGAAAAATAAATTGTAGTCAAATAGTCTGAATTCGTCTAAAAATACTTTTCCAATATTAAAGCCAATTTATTACTTCGCATGGACTCAGCATGAAACTGAATTAACTCACTTTGCCTGAAGCATACAATAATAGTAACGAAAATTACATATCGAACAATTTTTTTATAATACAATATTAGGGCAGGCCTTAATACACTTTTTTCTAACTATTATAATAACATTTAAAAGTTCATTACGATGAGAATGCTCTCTAATATTAAATTGTATTCAACACCTTCTGAAGTTATGTTATATATCTTTAAAATTCTTTTATCTCATAATATCATCAATTTAAAAAGAATAAAAAAAACATCAATATAACAAAACTTACAATAATTATTCCTATTGTATAATAATATGCGTACTTTAATTGTTTTACATGTATCTATAAAAATTAAATGATAGAGGTCTGCAGATGAGCGCGCATCACGGCTAAACTACTGGATAGATTCAATTAAATTTTCTAAGTTTTATTTCTTAGACACTTGGCCGTTATCTAAATAAAAATTATCTTATATCTTCATTTAATATAAAGTTATAAGAAACAGCTATTTTTATAAGCACTACATGATCAGTGATGTGTGTTTTCTTGTCGCGGAGAAGTGGGGCAACCGGTGTAGCGCGCATGCGTACGAAAACATCTCATATTTTTTTTCAAAAAAAAATTTTTTGTTACATATAAAAGGCTTATTTTAATATTGTTAAATCAGTGAAATTAATCAATTGTATAAAAAACATTTAGATATATGAAGTGCTTTTTGTAAAAGCCTTATTAGTATAAGGCTGGTAACAAAAAAAATTATGATATCATTGATGATGTGAAAAATCATTTTCTAAAAGATTTTATTTATTTTTATAGCTTTTAAAGTTAAGTCATAGTTTAAGTAACGTTCTCATATACATTTGTATTGTAACCAAGTGCTTAAAATTTGCACATTTTCAATGTACTGATATGATAACCCCCTGTTATCTTTTTAGATATGTACAGGCTAATAAAATATTTTTTGCACGATTTTGTCATTTCATTTACGACTTTATGGTAATTCTTTTAGATATGAAACTTGCTGAACGCATTTGAAGTGGTCATCTTATTAGGGGACTAGGGAAATGGGGCAGATCATTACAGTACTCAAACACTCAAAACAGTACTCAAAAACGAGCAAGAGGTGGCCAATATAAAATTTGGTCGGACGAAATAGCGAGGATTGCGGGAAAATTATGACCCCACAAGGCAAGACTGCAGGAAGAGCGGGAGACACTGGGGGAGGTCTTTGCCAAAAGGCAAACAAGGACTCGAAAATTCGTTTAAACTAGAAACTTAATGTTAACCTGCACAAGTATCTGAATATTTATAATTATTAGATGTGGAACTGATTTCAGGCACTAGTTTTAAGTTGTGGTACAGTATGCCGCTACTGCTACATGATGTTTGAGAAGGAAACCGGCACATTAGGATTACCACAATATGCTTTGGATTAACATATATCAATATATTGCAATTCATACAATGCCATCTAGTCACAAAGTAGAATAGCACTTATGGGTACTAGATAACAGACATACTACTTATTTTACTTTATCTACTGGTATACTACTTTAGTAAATAAAAACATACATGAACACCCAGCCGAGACGGAAATCGAACCCGTGACCTCCGCAAGCGCACTAGTGCGTTAGCCGTTATGCCACAGAGGTCATCTGCAGGTCCTCGCACATGGCAATACTCTGATCCTTATATGGAAAGCCCAGAGCCTAGAATTTAAATAACAGCAGTCCTTAATACCCCATGCAGTGGGTTGTATTACTAGTTTTAATGAACCATTTATATCATTTTCTTGCAGATATTATGATTGAATTGAACCAAAATTTATAATAAGTAAATAGAATAAACTCCTAGTCATAGTTACACAAATAATTTTCAATAAAATGAGCACTAAATAAAAAAACTGACTAAAAATTTAACAACTATATTTTTTATTAATTATAAATAATTCAACTTTGTACAAATTCAGTAAGAGATATCTATATAACTGAGATAATTATTGCTGTCCCCAATTTAGTGCATAAATAAACATTTCTTATATTCTACCGATGACAATCTTCTTCAACTTGTGTCTTAGCTGAATAAATGACATCATTAATTCCTACTCCATCATAACTGGAACCAACTAATGAAATTGGCAAATTATTATCAGCAATGTACCGTCTTATTTTAGCCACTCTTTCGTAATGACCAATAACATACTGTGGTATACATTTATTCAATATATTAACATTGTAAGCTGTTGGAGCTTCTTTTATATCCAAAATTGATTTTATTTCCTTTGTTGCAATGTTATATAGCTTGTCTTCAGTTACATTTTCTCCAAATCTCTCTGCAAACCACCGACCACCAAGCATAACTGTAAGAACAGTACCATTTTGATCAGGAATACAACAGGAATCGAAAACAACTCCTAGAATAGGAGAATTCTCAATGGGAGGTACAAGGAATCCAAATGCAGGTGTAATGAGAGGCTCTTTTGTGTTAAAATATAAATTAACTACACCTACAGTTACAAATGGTATTTCATTTAACTCTTTTGCAAGACTTTGATGTTGTTTTTGAACTAATTTTGCAAGCGAGTATGCTGGTATTGATGCATACACATGATTGGTTGTCAATTTTTCTCCAGAAACACTTTTTAATGTTACTTTACTTGAATCAACAAATTCTATTTCTTCTATTCTATTGTTAATGTTGATATTCACATTGTTCTCCTTCAAATATTCATATAATGTTACTGGAAATGTTTCTAAACCACCTTTAATAGTATAGACACTCCACTTTTCATCTTGAGCTCTTTTTGCTAGATCACTTAAGTCTAGATTTTCATCTCCTTTAGACTTGAACATTGACTTCATCAATCCTTTCACCACACCACCATGATTTTGCTCCATTTCAAATAAAGTCTTCATTAAGAACTTAACGGATATCTCCTTGGCATCTCCAGCACATATACCACATATCATAGGGGATATGGCATAGTCAGCTATTTCTTTACCAAACCGCCTCTCGACAAAGTTGTAGATGGAGTCATCTTGCAACTCTTTCTGCGGCGATTTGATGTCATTGAATAAGGCGTAAATAAGTGGTTTTGTAAATGGTGTATTCTTCTGAAACACGCTTTTCAAACTCGATGGTAACAAATGCAAACGCTTGTTTACATATATCATACGATTTTTGGCGGCAGGATGATCAGGAGTAATGGGCACTACATGCTCACTTAAACCTAAATCTTGAATCATATTTAATGTATTCAAGCCAGTCGCTCCTTTAGGTCTTATAGTCCTAGGACCTTGCTCAAATATGTAATCTTTAGTGCGAATGGATTTTATCCATCCTCCACAATAATTGGTAGCTTCCACGAGGAATAATTTTAAATTGTTGTTAGAATTAATATTGTTTTTGATTAAATAATAACCTGCAGAAAGGCCGCCAAGACCGCCGCCTAATATTGCAGCCATTATAAACAATAATTATACAATAAAATAATTCCGACGATACATGGATGATACAAAAAAACAAGAATAATATTTTGAAGAAGATTCTATTTACATTCTCATTGTTAAAAAACGAATCCTAAAGTTCCTAAACCAAGGTTCGAAATTTGTTTATTGACTTTGACAGTCTGACAGATGGTAATCGTCGACGAAGACGACGGTAAAAATAACCTATTTTGTTGCAATGCCTTTTGAATTGAGCCCTTATGCTTTTTTTTCGAGGAAAATCTCATTTCCGAATCTCCTCGACCACAGAAAAGTCGGAAGATATATAGGACTCCTTGCTTCACTGTTCTCCTACCACACCTCGTGCCTGGGCCGAAATACAACTGTCCGGCCAACCTCGTGGCCAAAGCCGGCACTGGCTCGCCCCTTGTGTCAGGGCCTCTCTTCTATACTATGTGCCAGGGCGTAAGGATTTCAACCCTCGGTGTTATTCTTGTCAATCAATTTTTTATATTGCTGTAGGACAGCAGACATGCTGACGGCCCACTTAATAGTTAGAAATTACCGTCGCCTATGGGTGTTTGCAATGCCAGCAGCAACGTGATCACCATGCTGGAACACAACAAAGTGTTATTATGGCCGTATATTTAAAAACCAGGAGTGACTGCCATCCATACGGGGTTGAAGCCCTGTTACCAAGATTGGTTTGTTTTGTCGTATTTTACGACAGGCAGACCCCAGTCGCAGGGGTCAGTATTCTTACTCCACCCGTGCACGGATAGAACAGAATTTAGTGAGGTACGTGGAGCATACCCTGGCGGTGTGGGTGCGGGTGGTGGAACTTTCTCTGAAGGCCGCCCGCAGCTGCTGTCTATGGTGACCGGAAATCATTGGACGTCCTCTGGGGCCGTGGTCCCGTGGCAGTCTTATGTTGACGGGATACATGCTTGATTCTCCACTCCCACCCCGCCACCTCCTTCGTGTACACAATTGCCTCCCAGAAGGTGGCGAAGGTGATCCTTCCGGACTCACTCCCGACCATGGCCAGAACAGGGCCGGAAGCGGAAGGTTAATTGCTAAATGGCTGACGAGGGCTATTTGCACACGGCATACATAGCGAAACTCTGAGCCACTGTGTCCTCCTTGTCGCCCACACCACAATGATGGCACTCGACGTCTGCTCCTGGCATATGCAACACAGGTGCCTCCCGAAGCATCCGTGCTCCGAGAGGACTTACCTCAGGCGGAAGGTCAGGACACCGTGACGCCTATTCGCCCAGCAAGCCAGGCCGGGTCTTACTGCCTCTATGGTGGCGAGACCCGCACTGAGGCGTGCAAATCGCTCCGCCCTCTCCACCATTAGTACCTCGTCGCACAACCCAGCCTTGCGCCACCGATAGAGTAGCAGAACTCCTGAGCTTAGTGCAAAATGCATTTTAACTACGATGAGTTTTTTATACCGTATAATAATCGAACATGGATAATTCAATAAAGATTACAGTGGGGGCCAGTACAGCCAACAAACGATGATAAATTAACATTACACGGTTTAAATTGATAGCTCCGCGACATTGTTCAGATGAGCGTTGAGGCGTCTAACGGGACGCAGTTGTCCTGTTGGGCGCCGATAATGAATTTCAATTTCATACCTATTGAGTCTGCGACACGCTACAGGCTTATGGGTAACATATGTAATAGATACTAGAACTGACGAATTTAATATATACAAATAAAAAGTAAGAGGTAAAAATTGTATTAAATAGTTATATTAAAACACATATTTCCGTAGACATTGGAAGATATTACAAAAGTTCCATAACAATACTCAGTAGCTGATACTAGATATTATTATAGTAGTATAAAAATTATAGTAGTATAGTTGATATTAATATAAAAAATTACTCAGTAGCTGATAGTATCATCCGTACAGGGGCGGAGAAAGAATACTAACCTCTGTGGCTGGGGTCGGCCTGTCGTAAAAGGCGACAAAACAACCCAACCTAGCTACGTGGTAGGGCCTCAAGCCCGTCTGGATGGCGACTACCTTTGGTCTTAAGTATGCCGCCATAATAACCTTGTGTTGTGTTCCGGCATTAGTGACCCAAGTTCCTGTACCCTTATGGGACAGCAGCATAGGTGACGGTAACTGCTAAATTCTAAGTGGGCTGTCAGGCTGTCGCTGTCCTATGCAATAATAAAAAAAAAAGTAGATAGCAGTAGTAGACTGATAGAGTACTCAGTAGCTCGAGCGTTGGAAGTTGAAGTGGCGTAGCGAGGACTGGGCAGGGGGGGGGGGCATCATGCCCTGGGCGCTACTCACAAAGGGGCGTCAAATGGTCAGCAAAACAAAAAATTTCTGGATAATTTTTATTTTTATTATAATTGATTTCTGGAAAATATATTTTAAATTTAGTGCCAGTGTAATATAATGTTTATGTTAATTCGTAAATAAAAAGGAAGAAAGGAACACTAATAGTCTAAATCAAACTGTAATAATATATTAATAATAGAAATGGCACGTCTTTTATAATTTCTTTCTTCTTCGGACTAATTCTAGATGATAAATAATATCATGAAAAATTTCAAAATCTATTAAATAGTTTTGTTTCCTCAACTACATTTTTTGTCTCAAATTTAAAGCCTAGCTTGAGCCTATGAATTTATTTGTGCCGTGTGGTCCCGGCCAAAGAAAGAATAGGGCCACCCCAAATCATCCCAAGGGAGTCGTAAAAGCCGACTGATGGGTCACTCCCTCTGCCAGCTTGCATGCGGCGAGGGAAGGACACCTCTAGGTTTCCCTTTAGAGGATGGGAGGTCGGACGACAGTCGCTCCCGTAAAAACCAAAACAAGCCAAATAAAATATGGTTAGAACAAGGAAAGGATGTGTCACGGATAGGGCGTCGCCGCAAAACGACGCGCAGGAACTTCGCCCGACTCCTGTGATAAGTGGACTAGGGCTGCCGTGCCGTGGGCGAGCACGGCTAAAGACACTAGCCCCATCCAAAAGGAAACTCCGCTTCGCAACGTGGAATATTGGCACGCTAACCGGACGCGCGAGAGAGTTGGCCGATGTGCTCTCCAGGCGGAGGGTGGCCGTGGCGTTCCTGCAGGAGACTCGGTGGAAGGCCAGCAGATCCCGGTTCATTGTGAATGGCTACAAGCTGATCTACACAGGTGCACCTGGTGGGGAGAATGGGGTTGCCATAGTGCTCTCAGAGGAGTTCCAGAACGACATTTTGGAAGTGAAACGTCACAGCGACCGGCTTATGGTCGTTAGGGTGCTTATCGATGGGGTAGTTACCCACTTGATAAGTGCCTATGCGCCACAGGCCGGTTGTGACGACGCCGATAAAATAGCGTTTTGGAATCAACTCGGAGAAGTGCTCCGTGGAATCCCATTATCACAGGGGATCGTTTTGGGGGGTGATCTGAACGGTCATGTGGGTGATGAATGTGGGGAATTTGAGCGTGTTTACGGTGGATTTGGGTACGGTAGCCGCAACGCGGAAGGGGAGGCCATCCTCAATACGTGTGCGGCTGCCGACCTTGCCATGAACACGTATTTCAAAAAGAGACCCGAGCATCTCATCACCTACAAGAGCGGGAGGAATGCTACCCAAATCGACTTCCTACTCACTAGGAGACACCACATCAGCAAAGTAGCCAACTGCAAGGTCATACCCGGTGAGAGTCTCACTGCACAACACCGTCTTCTTGTCATGGACCTCTGTGTGAAGCCCAAAGGCAAATGTGTCGACCGCCTTCAACGCCAAATCAGGTGGTGGCTGCTTGATGAAGTCAAGTCCCAGGAATTCGTCTCTGCCATCGGCGACAAGTGCGCCGGAGGTGAGGGCGAACCGGTTCAAGCTTACTGGGACAGGATTCAGGCGGCTATCCTTGGGTCGGCGAGAGAGGTGCTTGGCGTGTCTAAGGGCGGACACAAGTATGACAAGGAGACTTGGTGGTGGAACGACTCAGTCCAGACCCCTCTTTTTCGCCCTGGTCTCCCGATCTCTAAAGCTATACACCCCCGATTGACTTGAAATTTAGCATAGTTACTCGTTTAACGCTTTTTGGTGGTGGAACGACACAGTCCAGAGGGAGACTAGAGCGAAGAAAGCCTTCTTTAAGAAGTGGCAAGCGTCCAGATCTCCTGAAGATCGCGACGCATACAGAGATGCCAAACGCGCCACCAAGAAAGCTGTAGCCAGAGCCAGACGAGACCACTTACAACCACTTTACGATAAGTTGGACTCGTCTGAGGGGCAGAAGCTCATATATAAGTTGGCGCGCTCCAGGGTCAAAGTGGCACAGGATATCTCCAAGTGCCGCTGTGTAAAAGACCCCGGGGGCAACTTGTTATGCGAGGACCTCGCGGTGAAGGAGAGATGGCGCTCATATTTCCACGAGCTGCTGAACAAGCAGCATAAAGAGGTGCAGCCGCCAGATCTTCCTCCGAACCAAGGACTAGTGCCACTGATAACGCCTGCAGATGTCCAGAATTGTCTTCGCCGCATGAAGAATCGGAAAGCTGTTGGATCCGATGGAGTCCCCATCGAAGCCTGGAAGGCGATGGGCTCTCGTGGTGTGGGCACTTTAACCGACCTTTTTAACCGGACACTCCTCACCGGTACGATCCCGAACCAATGGAGGCTGAGTATCATTACTCCAGTCTACAAAGGCAAGGGATCGGTGCAGGAGTGCGGTAACTACCGCGGTATAAAGATCATGTCCCACACCATGAAGCTCTTCGAGAGGGTTATCGACTCTCGGATTCGACAGGAGTGCACTGTCTCGGAATGTCAATATGGGTTTCGCCCTGGTCACGGGACAATGGACCCTATTTTTGCCCTAAGGACTGTCGCGGAGAAATACAGGGCGAAGAATACGCCTCTGCATTGTCTGTTTCTTGACTTGCAGAAGGCCTTCGACTGTATTCCTCGCGCGATAATCTGGTGGGCATTGAGGTCCAAAGGGATCCCAGAGGCCTATATTGAGATCATCCAAGACACGTACCGTGATTCCGATTCCGTAGTTCGGACCGCTGTTGGCGACACAAAACCTTTTCCCATCACCGTCGGTGTGCACCAAGGATCCGTCCTTAGTCCGTTTCTGTTTAGCGTGGTATTAGACGTATTGTCAAACAGCATCAGAAACTCACATGAGCAGCCCCCATGGCTGCTCATGTATGCTGATGATATCGCGCTGGCAGATTCGGACAGGGGTAGGCTGGTGCGACGTGTAAAGGTGTGGAAGGAGTCGCTTGAGAACGGTGGTCTGAAGCTCAATGTGGCGAAGACCGAGTACTTGGCCTGTAACTCCACAGATCCCACACCCGTACGCATAGACGGCAACACGGTCGAGCGCACGGACCATGTGAAATACCTGGGATCTGTGTTTCATGCGTCTGGTGACATTGATTGCGACGTCAAGGCACGCATTGCTGCCGCGTGGGCCAAATGGCGTGAGGTAACTGGTGTCATTTGTGACCCCAAGATGCCGGTAAAGTTGAAGGGACAGGTCTATAAGACCATGATTAGGCCTGTCCTTTTATACGGCTGTGAAGCGTGGCCGGTGTTAGAGCGACACAAGCAAGAACTGCGTGTCACGGAGATGAATATGCTGCGGTGAATGTGTGGAGTGACGCGGAAGGACCGCATTAGGAACTCCCGTATTCGCGGCAGTCTTCATGTCCGTGACATTGCAGATAAATTGCAGGAGTGTCGGCTCCGTTGGTATGGCCATGTTTTACGGCAACCGGATGCTTACGTGGGAAGCAAATGTCTGGCCATGCCGCCTCCCCGGGCCCCGGCAGGAGGGATAGACCCAAAAAGTGTTGGCTTGACGTCGTAAAGGGTGATATGCGTGCGAATGGGCTCACTACCAGGGATGCTGAAGATCGCGCGAAGTGGAGTAGAAAAAGTCGGAAAGCGGACCCCGGGCATCGAAACGAAAGTTTGGGTGGCAACCGGGACTAACGCTAGGATGATGATGATGATGAGCCTATGACTTTATTTATTTTACTTTATTTATTTATTTCTTACTTTGCGAGTATATTTTACATAAAATATTAGTGTTTACTTATTTGCGGGCAGCAAACAGGCTGAGGATCCTCTTAGAATTTAGCAGTTACCGTCGTCTATGGGTTTTCGCGTCGCCAGTGGCATCGCGAACACGCTGCTGTCCCATAAGGGTACAGGAACTTGGGTCACTAATATACCGGAACACAACACAAGGTTATTATGGCGCTATACTTAAGATCAAAGGTGGACGCCATCCAGACGGTCTTGAGGCTCTCGCTCTACCACGTCGCTAGGGATAAAATATTATTTTATTCAGAAAACAAACAGTTGACATTTAAATAAGTAGCTCACTATATATCTATAAACCGATTTAATATTTTCACATTTATACGACAAAATGAAAACTGTTTAAGTTCAAACCAGAATTTCACAAGAATATTTTTAACTTAGGTGTTTCATTAAATAGATCCAAATCTCGACAAACAGCTAGTTCATTTACTTTTTGGGGACTCTTAGAAAGAAAGAATTTGCCCTATATTAACAGAATGAGCGCGGTATTGAGAATTGCAAAGTTTTTTTAGGTACTTTTAGGTTAACTTTAGAAAAGAGATAAGGCGAGTCAACTTTTGATTGGGCTATTTTACTAAGCATTACCACAAAGTAGCATTACTATATCCGATATTTTTCGCACAGTGGCATCAAATGATGCCTATTACATCTAGCTTCATAATTAGGTTCAATACCCTTACATTTGTATTCTAAGGATCTTAAAAAATTACGTTGAATTGATTTGGCATATATAAAAAAATTAGTCTTACTTAGGCGCCAAAATGTAGTTCTATTTGAAAAAAATAAATAATAGACTAGAAATTATAAGTAATTAATAATTTATTATTGTTGATTAATAGTAATAATAATTTGGCAGCTGCGTTCTGGAGTATTTTGATAGATATATTCATCAATTGCTATCACTTGAATCCGTTTAAATTTTTTGCTGTATCTTGTCTAGATTCTTTATAGATCTGTGAAACAACCTTTAAAAACCACTCCGAAGGAACGAGCGCTTTCATTTTAAGTTGGGTTTTCCTGATAAACATGAGTCAAATCCGCCAAAAAACTTGCGAAAAGAAGCATAAAGTAGCTGAACTAAAACTATTAAAAATAATTACCAAAATAGATAATTTAAAACTGAACAATTCATATCTCGCGCGTTTACCAATTCGGGGAAAAGGAAAATCGTTTTTGACGGGAAATAAAAGTTGGTACATTTCCGCTGTCGTTGTTTTTTTACTTGCAAGTGGACGATGGGTTTATAATGAATTTAACAGTTATAAGGTAATTAGTTTTATTTTTAAAATACTACTAAAAGAAAAATTGTGTTTTTATTAATCAATAGTGAATTTTAAGCGTTAAAACTCTAAGTCTTTTGCATGTATTATAAAATTATATAGTCCTGGACACGAGTCTACCCGAGAGAAGACTTTTAGATTCAACTGTCAAAAATTCTGGATCCAAATTGTTGGTGGGCCGGGTTTATACCATCGTTGTGAATACGAAATCAAGTTAAATGTGGAAATTACTATGTCTATTATGCACACCCATACAGTTTGGGTTGCAACCCAGATTAAACTATAAAATTATAATGATACACCTGAAGTATATAATCGAGGTTATACAAACATAGATAACATAGATAAGTGCTCACGTCAGCATAAGGTTTCTTAAGGATAAAGCGGCCGCGGGCGGCCCCTCAGGAGAAGACCCGCCGCCCGCACTATTGTCGCGAGGGAGAGGGCCGCAGTTGTTCCACGACCCCCCTCATGTTGATTTAGAAGAGCGCCGGGGGACGAAATTCTGACCCCCTGGCGCCAACACTTTAGAAGGGGCCCGCCTTGAGACAAAGGGCGGGCCAGCGCCGGCCCGGGCCACGAGGTCAGCAGGCCATTTATCCGTGGGCCCACCCGGGTGTAGGCGATAGGAGAACAGCGGGGTTTTTTAGTGGGTAGTCGGATGGCCGAACATCTTTCCCGGAGTCCCACATATCCCTCAGTCCCCCCGGGCCGGGGGAACCCGTCAAGAGAGGTTTTTCCCCGAGACCAAAAAATAAGGTTTCTTGAGGATTCATTTTTTTATTATTGAAGGTTGACAGCCCACTTAATTGTAAGCAGTAACTGTCGTATATGGATTTTTGTGACGCTTTTTGCGACAAGCCGACTCCGGCCGCAGAGGTTAGTGTTCTTACTCCACACCTGTTTGGAGAAAATATTCATATTGATGAATTAGCCAGTTCCGCCACGAGTGTGACACATGAAGCATCACTCTCTTCGAATTTCTCAATTATTTATAATGTTCCAGCCGTGTATCTTGGATGTTCCGTCATCCTCGAAGGTACTCTTCCGCCCTCCAGAAGACTGCACCATGTGCATTGGAGTGAACGATGTGGTCCGGTTGTCAAATGTATCGGCACAAGATTTTGAAGAATATTATGCTTACAGCGCGACTCCTGTAATTGTCACTGATGGTACCAACGGTTGGAAAGCTATGGAGGTATGCTTTTAACCGAGGACATTTATTAAACCTATATGTCATCATTACTCATTAGCCTCGGGAAAAAAATAATTCAGTCAAGGGTCTTGGTCTCGCGTGACTATCACACAAATAGTCCCATATTTAGAAGAGGTGTTCCATACTAGATACAATTGTTCTTTTAAGAGATACTCGAGTATGTTTATCTATACTTCTATACTACTATTATAAAGAGGAAAGATTTGATTGTTTGTTTGTTTGTTTGTTTGTTTGCTTTGAATAGGCTCCGAAACTACTGACCCGATTTAAAAAGTTCTTTCATTGTTGGGAAGCTACACTATCCCCGGGTGACATAGGCTATATTATATTTTCAAAAAAATTAGGGATCCTTACTAAAACTCCAATAATGTAACCCAAAGTGTAAAAAAATTACCTAAAATATTATTTAAATCGCGTGCGTTGCGAAAACTATTGATGATAGAATAAAATAATGTACTACAACTTTGCAGAACACATCATTATTTACAAAAAGTGTCGCGACAGCATATGTCTAACTATTATAGTTATGCCACAATAAGTGTTCTTTTATTTTAAAAATTTAATTGAAATGCCGCCCCTAGAAAAGACTCTTTATTTGGATCTTGGTATTAATCCTTATCAAAATAAATTACTTCATATTCAAAACTGTTTCAATACCTTTATATAACTTTTTGAATTATTCAATTCGGATATTCCATTCGAAAGATATCACGAGTTTAAAAATGTAAGTATTAGAAAAATGTTGCGTGGTAGCCGCTCACCCTGTTCAGCTAGCTGCACCTTAAGCAATGTAGGCGTGCGTCACTGGGGTTTTTACAAAAATTAGAATACTTATTAAAAAATAACGAAAAATAAATAAGAAGTAATAACAAAAAAAATCATTAAAATAAAAGCTCATAGAAATAATAATATTCAAACTTTCTTTATAATTTTATTTTTTTAGTAACCTGACGCAAATAGAAGGGTTTGCCCTCAGGGGCGCTCCTCTGTCCGAGGAGTGCACGGGTGTGCGTACCCGAGGTGCCCGAGCATCCGTCGCTTCACTCCCCTCTTCGTTCGAGGCGACAGAGTCCTACGTTTCTTTCCGTCTACCTCTTACATCCTTTCTAACTTAGCTCTCTGTTCGTGGCGTGGTCCCCGGTGGGATGATTGCGAATACTGATTGGGGTCCCGGGTTCTACCCTGGGACCTGATTTGGTAGTCGAAACCATGCCTATTTCGACTGCGCCTGCACAGAGTGTTCATGGGGCGGGAATTGCATCCTCGCTGTCGGTTGGTCTTGCTGGGCCGGCTACGACGTCAGGCGACTCTGTTTTTTCTGGAGTGTCGTCTGGTAGTCGTACCCACGCCTGACTAGCACGCGACGGGGATGCGAGTCCCGTCCGGAATTGGCCGCGGACCTGTCACTCCCGGCCCTGGTTCTGTCCATGGTCGGGGGCGATCCTGGATGGACGGCCGTCGCCTCCTTTTGCGAGGCAGTAGTGTCTGCAAGGGAGGCAGCGGAACGGGAGCGGGAGTCCGCCACCGCACTCCCCTCCCGCCAACGTAGGCCGCGTCGTCGGCGCCGGAGGGCGGGCAACGATCTCCGGCCGACGTAGAAAACGGCCGCGGGCGGCCCCTCGGGGGAGGATCCGCCGCCCGCACTATTGCCGCGAGGGAGAAGGCCGCGTGCTGTTCCACAGCCCCCCTCAACTCCTAGAGTTGTTACAAGAGAGCGCCGGGGGGACGAAACCCTGACCCCCTGGCGCCAGCACTTTTGAAGGGGCCCGCTTTAAGATAAAGCGTGGGCCGGCGCCGGCCCGGGCCCCGAGATCGGCAGGCCATATATCCGTGGGCCCGGGCGTAGACGATAGGAGAACAGCGGGGTTTTTTAGTGGGTTGAACATCTTTTCCGGAGTCCCTTATATCCCTCGGTCCCCCGGGCCGGGATAACCCGTCAAGAGAGGTTTTTCCCCGAGACCGAAAAAAAATCATCATCATCATCATTTCAGCCGGAAGACGCCCACTGCTGGACAAAGGCCTCCCCCAAAGATCTCCACGATGATCGGTCCTGCGCTGCCCTCATCCAACCTATCCCGGCGATCTTGACCAGATCATCGGTCCATCTTGTGGGGGGCCTACCAACACTGCGTCTTCCGGTACGCGGTCGCCATTCGAGGACTTTTCTGTCCCAACGGCCATCAGTCCTTCGAGCTATGTGCCCAGCCCACTGCCACTTCAGTTTTGCAATCATCCGGGCTATGTCGGTTAAAAAATAGAAGGGTTTAATTTTTAATTTTTTGTTAAATACCCATGCGAAGCTGGGACGGGCTGCTAGTAGAATAATAAAAAATGAGAACGCAGGCACCGAATTGTAAGTTAAAACTGAAGAATCTCATCTTAGAGTGCCTGATCACAGGAATTGATTTGATTTGTATATGCCATCGCAAATCCCCACGCAAGTATAAAAATTTTCTGGTTAGCTTTTTTTATCGAAAAAAACTCCAACTACGAATTACCCCCGACCCGGGGGATCGGAGGGTATGTCCGACTACCCACTAAAAACCCCGCTGTTCTCTTATCGCATACTACCTGGGTTGGTAGATAAATTGACCCGTCGATCTCATGGCCCAGGCCGGCGCCCGCTCGCTCTTGTGTCAGGGCCAACTTCTTCCATTCTTTGCACCGAGTGTCAGGGTTTCGTCCCCTGACACTCTCCCAATATAAAAATATTAAATCCAAGATTGACTGTACGAGGAACGCGCACGCGTTCCCTCACCCTCGCGTGTCCTGTTTTAACTTTTAAGTTTGTAAAACCCCTGACGCAGAGTAAATCAAACATACTCCATATATTAGGTCTGTACCTATGAAATTGCCGTTTTGTATGAAAAAATTTAAATGAATTTTTTTCATGTATTTTTTATTTGTATTAATCGAAGTAATCACCCATGCAATCAATGCATCTTTGCCAACGCAGTGGCATTTTATTGATGCCCTTTTTAAAGAAATCAGCTGGATGGGAGGCAACAGATTCTTCAAAGGCATTTTGTACTGCCTCTCGGGTATTGAATTTTTTCCCGCCAAGAAGTTATTCAAATTCTGGAAAAAGTAGTAGTCTGTATTAGGCGCAAGGTCTGGTGAGTAGAGCGGATGACGGAGAACTTCCAACCCCAGTTCTTGCAACTTGGAGACCGTCTGCTGTGCAATATGGAGGTCACGCGTTGTCGTGCAGGAGCAGCGGAGACGAGCGATTGACCAATGCTGGTTGGAGATGTGTCAGCTTCTCCATCATTGTATTCAGTTCTTCACAGTACACATCTGCAGTAATGCTCACCCCGTTTGGTAAGAAGCTGTGATGAATTACACCGACGCTAGACCACCAAACAGTGACCATCACTTTTCTAGAGGTAAGTTTTCGTTTATGGCATTGTTTAGGGGCTGAACCAGGATCCAACCAACTTGCTGAGCGCTTGCGGTTATTAAACAGAATCAATTTTCATCGCTGGTAACAATGTGGTTCAAAATTCCTTCATTTGTGTGTCTGTTGAGCAGTGCAAGGCACGTCTCGACGCGTACTTGGCGCTGGCGATCATTGAGTTCGTGGGGCACCCATTTGTCAAGTTTTTTTACCTTGCCAATTTGACGCAAATGGACCAATATTGTTTTGATGCTAACGTCGAAAGCTGCTGCTAATTCAGCCGTAGATTATGTATCATCAGCTTCCACAATCGCCTTTAATTCGTCATTGTCGACCAAAGTCTTCGGATGACCGCGAGGTTCATTTTTCAGGTCGGAATTCTCAGAACGGAAGCGAGCAAACCAATAACAGGTGGTGCCTTGGTTTGTAGTGTTAGCTCCGTAAACGTCGTTGATGTTGCGTGCCGCTTGTACCGCGTTGCTGCCACGACGGTACTCATATTCCATAATTACTCGAATTTTTAACGTATCCATGATGACGAAAAAGATTGAAATGCGATGAAAATGTAACACTAACCAATAAACGAATGACTATTTTTGGAAAAAAAATTCCATGTTTTTAAAATAAAATTAATTTGAAATTAGAATTCTAAGCCAAACAAAAATTATTTTGATTTGAAATGACCAGTACTGCAGAACGGCAATTTCATAGGTAAAGACCTATTATTTAGTTCTACCTACATTAATTATTTTTGGAAATGAATCGCTGTTCTTATTTCATTCAAGGCATTTAACTTCAATTTCTTCGCAAACTTTTACAAAAAAGGAAAAATGGGTAGTCAAATCAACGACTGTTTCTACTTCGCCTACAAATCTGGGTTAAATTCCCTTCAAGAAGTGTTCAGCATGAGTGAAGAGCGAGCTAATCTATCCGGGGAACCCTGGTATGTCGGATGGAGCACCTGCTACGATGAGGAGACAAGGAACCTGAGAGCTTTTTACAATCGCCCATATTTCCTACCCAGAACTGCGGAAAGTGATATGGTTGATTGGATATTTATGGGAGGTCCTGGACAAGGCGCACATATGCATGTAAGATTAATGAATACTTTTTTTATGAGCCAAAACTAGATAAATCAAACTTGGATTTTTCACCCTGGGGTACACAGTTCCTTGGAATTAAATTTCCAGGAATACTTTCCCAAGCTATTTCCCGTGTTATCTATAATGTCCCATTTTACCTTATGCGGTGGAATGGTCGAATTGTCAGCCGATCTCGGGATGTGAACGGATCTAAGCCGCAGTGATCCTGTCACTTACAAGATGCAAAAATCCTATCCTAGTCCTAAAAAAATGACAAAATATGTAAAAAAAAATTATTGTTGTGAAGCAGCCTGGCTAACGACCCACTTTATAGTGGACGTTTTCGACGTCAGCTAATACGATGAAGTTCGCTTAGGGGAGTTGGAAGCTAAATCATTTATGCCGGAACATAATACAATGGACTCACTACCAGGGATGCTGAAGATCGCGCGAAGTGGAGTAGAAAAAGTCGGAAAGCGGACCCCGGGCACCGAAACGAAAGTTTGGGTGGAAACCGGGACTAACGCTAGGATGATGATGATGATAATACAAGGTTATTATGCCGGCCATATTTAGAGACTAGGGGTGCTTGCTATTAAGACGCATAGGCTTGGAGCCCCACCACATAGGTAGAATTGTTTTGTCGCCTTTTACAACAGCCACCACCACCACCACAACCACCCCCGGTCGCAAGAGGTAGTATTCTTATTCCATCCCTTTATGGAGATTGTTTATTGTTTCATTTTTTTTTATTGTTGTAGGGCAGTAGACAGGCTGACAGCCCACTTACAATTTAGCAGTTACCGTCGCCTATAGGTATTTTCAACACCAGTGGCATCGCGAACACGCTGTTGTCCCATAAGGATACACGAACTTGGGTCATTAATGCCGGAACACAACACAAAGTTAATATGGCGCCATACTTAAGACCAAAGGTGGTCGCCATCCAGACGGGCTTGGGGCCCTACCACGTAGCTTGTAAATGTATATATAATTGTAAATGAATACATTAATTATTATTAATATAAATTTAAACAAAAATAGTAATAGTACATGAAAATAAACTCACGTGTCGCAATTATACTTAGTAGTTTATTACTCTGGGTAATGGCAGAAAAAAATTACTATTTTCAAAATTTAATAATGAATTAAAAGCTTGTTATCATGGTGGTAACTTGAACGATTTCGATTAACAGGTGGATTCAGTGAAACACATGTCATGGCAGGCCCAGATTAAAGGGAGGAAGCAATGGGAGCTGGCCCCTCCACCGGAGTGTCTCTACCATTGCGAGTGGATCAATTTTACCGTCAATCCAGGAGAAATCTGTAAGACTGATTAATTTCCTACTAAATATTAAGAAGTAGTTTAATAGCCGATTGCTTAAAAGAATTTGAACCGTTTAAATCGTTAAATTCTAATGGAAAAAGGATTAAGGCCGACTTGCACAACCAATTACTAAACCGATTTAGCGCTAAACTTATTTAAATCGTCATTCTGTCCCTGTCAAATGTTGTCAATGTGACAGAGACAGAATGACGATTTAAATAAGTTTAGCGCTAAATCAGTTTAGTGATTGGTTGTGCAAGTCGGTCTAAGATTGGTTAGGTGGGAAATTAAAGAATTGCTCACACGATATTAATAGCTAGCCGTTGGAATTTCTCGAAAACGGGCACGATGGGATCTTGCTCCCCTTTTGCCAAATGCGGCCACAGCGGATGCCTCTTTTTGCGGTTTAAAGTGGACTGTGAGCTGTCAGCGATATCGATAACGCGGCCGCGTTCCGCACCAGCGGCATGGTATCCATCCCATTTAGAGCGGGTGTGGAGGAAAGGGCAAGCCTTTTAATAAGGCAACCTATTAAGGTTAGATTGAGAATAAAATAAGCTCTCATTTGATATAATATACGATAAAATAACTGATCAGAGTATTTAATAACTAATAACACTTACGCACAGTTGCATATGAAAGGAGAGGAGGTAACCTTTGCTTTAACAATTCTGTTGGGTACATTGTACTAATGCACGATTTTTATAAATAATAATATGGTACAGGAACTTGGGTCCCGAAACACAACACAAGGTTATTATGGCGGCATACTAAGATCAAAGTAGGTGGTGGTCATCCAGACGGGCTTGAGCCCCTACCACGTAGCTAGGGTGGGTTGTTTTGTCGCCTTTTACGACAGGCCGCAGAGGTTAGTATTCTTTCTCCGCCCCTGCACAGATATAATACGGGATACGGAATTTCAAATTCAATTATTTAATATTACCCGGACGCAATTAAGCTAGGTATCCTATTTCCAATGTGTGGATGTGAACATTATCTATCATTTATTTCCTATCATTATTAAATAATATATGAGGGTACATATTTCTTAGACCGGATCTCCCACTATCTAAACAAGCACAAACCTGTAGGTTTGGTCTAGCCAACTGATCGACTTTTGGATCGTACTGTAAAACCTCAGTAAATTTTTATGGTTTACCTTATAATTTTACAATTGTATAAACTCTTCTTACGTTTCTAGACTTTCCTCGTTTTATTTTTCATTTCTTTATGTAGGTATTTTGTATTTTCTTCATTCTTCATTCATTCTTTTTATTTTATTATTAGAAATTATTTTTTGCAGTGGTAGTGGACACAAATCGCTGGTACCACAAAACCAATGTCCTATCAGGAGACATCAGTATTACTATAGGCGCCGAATATGACTAATTTGAAAATATTATATTCTGGAGGAATCTGGTATTGTATTATAATAATAATAAAATGATTTGAATAATAGTGAGATCTAAAGATGCGTTTGTTTTAACCACAATTAATAAAGAATTGAACTCGTTTTTTTACGTTGAGGTGTTTCTGGATATATTACTTGAACAACATTGGGTTCGTGAGCCTTCTAGATGGTTCTTTCCTTTGGGAAGCCGTTTTTTTATTGCTGTAGGACAGCAGACAGGCTAACAGTCCACTTAGAATTTAGCAGTTATCGTCGCCTATAGATGTTTGCTACGCCAGTGGCATCGCGAATACGCTGCTGTCCTTTATGGGCACAGGAACTTGGGTCACTAATGGCGGAATACAACACAAAGTTATTATGGCGGTATACTTAAGACCAAAGGTGGTCGCCATCCAGACGGGTTTGGGGCCCTACCACGTAGCTAAGGTGGGTTATTTTGTCGCCTTTTACGACAGGTCGACCCCGGCCACAGAGGTCAGCATATTCATCTTCGTATCACACAATTCCTGCTCGTGTCCTAACACTGACAACGCTTCACAGCCGTATAAACGGACAGACCTAATGTTGATTTTATAGACCTGTCCCTTCAACTTAACTGGCGTTTGGGGGTCACAAATGACACCAGTCACCACTGCTTGCAGCCACCGCCATGAGGAACACTCGGATGCACGTCGAAGACTCGTTCATTAATTAATTAATAGTAACGACATCTTTAAATCGCGATGGTCCGCTTTCATCACTCAGTATACAATTTTATTAAATTATTATTATTATTAGTGATAAACCTATTGCAACCCACATTTTGGGTTCTACATTTGGGTACTGGTCCCCATTGGAATTGATTAATTGGAACTTCGAGCGATGGCCTCGGCTCTCGTCGTTTGACTCTCAACGGGACATTTCTTGGCATCAACGCAACATACAGCTCTTCGGTTCGATTCCTGCCGTCGTCTGGCCTCCTGCAACTACGCTACAGCAACGTCAGGGAGAGTACCTTGCCAGGAAGGCAACGCAATCAGGGCTTTGAACCCAGGGCCGGATTTAGGAGAGCAACCGAGGCGACAGCCCCACAAGACTTCGGAAAAAATATTTCTTATTTTGATAATGTCCAGATAATTCATGTTTTTGATTATATTTCTATATGTTTGTTAAATAATAAAAGAATCTACTTGGTTTTAAAATAATTTTTAAATAAAGTGGGACCAGGGGACTCCACTCCTGTTGCCCCGAGGCCTCCAAACCTCTAAATCCGGCCCTGTTTAAACCCAAACTTTTAAGTGCACGTCTATCATAACAACCACGCGACAAATGAATGTACTCACGTTTCTCGTCCGTATTACGACCACTGATTTTACACCCTTCAGAGTATCAAAATAGTACGGCCATTAGATCTTGTATGTTCTTTATGTTCGTAGCACTTGTTTTGACAAGGACGGTAAGCGGACTTCAGTTCAGAGAAAGGGGATAGATAGATCATCATCTAGACCTATTGTAGCCAAACATCATTAACAAGAACAGTTGCATACGTAAATAAAACATCTCTGATATATTTTGGTCCTGAAAGGGATAAGGAAGTTTAAAATAAAAAAGCGATATATGCTACGAAAACCTTTATTCATCACCATTCTAAAGCTAAGTAACTAACACTGAGCCATACATTAGTAAAACATTGAACAATATCTTGGAATGACTGAATGCGTTACGCGAATACAGAGAGCCTCGGAAAGGGTCTTTAACAATTTCAGGTGCGCGCTAAATTCATATAACATTGAAGCAGGCAACATTTATATTAAATATATTTATCTTATACCGGATGTCCCAAAATTTAACGATAAGCCAAGTACAGGGTGGTCCGATTATGAGAGATCATAAAAAATTGTTCAAACAAACATATTTTACTATCTCTAAGTGTTTTTTTTTTATTTGATTACACCTGCGAGGCTATGAATCCTGAAGGATTACGTAACAAACATTAAAACAGACATCCAAAAATTTGTAGTCACAATATCAAAAAATGTGGCACATGGTGTCTTTTTTGTGATTTAAAAAAAATGTTGCATACATTATCTTTCATAATTGGGCCTACAGCCTGTACTCAGCTTATTGTTGTTTTGGAACACCTTGAATATTACGTGTATAACATTACCAATCATACTATTTAATTACTATACAAATCTACATTGAAATTCGTGGCATCAAACATATATATATTCTCGTACATCTATGGAGCGACATAACACCTACAAAAAAATCTTATCATTTAAGTACGTAATGTAACTGGGATATACATATATGAATAAAAATTATTCGCTCACACATTTATTACTTAAGAAAACACCAATTAAATAAAAAAAGTTATCAAATTTTACTAAAATATAAAAAAAAAAATATTGTAACTTGTATTCTTTTACAATAAAATACACATATATCTACATTTTAATTTATATAGATGAATACTATGAAACATTTTGAATATTTCGTCACAGTCGTAGAATAGTGATGGATCTGACACGTATATCAAACTTTACAGGATAGCCATTTGAAAAATACTCAAGCGTCATTTTACTGTGGGCGCCTATCCGCCTATCAAATCCCTCATTTAACCTACGGACTCATTTCAAATTTTTTCTTCAATGTAGCAATAATATTTTGACTATGTAGTCCCAAGTATGGTAAAATGTCAAATTCGTATTTCACATTCAAAATCGATATTATTCTACGATCATAATCGCTACACACAGTAAGACATAAAGGGAAACATTTTTTTTTAATTTACTAGAAATACCTAAAAATATTAAGTCAGTAAGATTGAAGCCTTAAAATGGTTATATAGCTCGTATAAATATATTTTTGAAAGGAAAAAAATTTACACTGATTAAAAAAATTAAAATAGCTAATAAAATGTTATTCAACTTTTGCTTATAATTATTTGAAAATTATTTTTCGAGACATATATATTTTAGCTTAACATCTATAAAGAGAAACATGCGTAAATAGTTTTTAATTATATAGAGGATACTACATTCATGATTTTTTTTTACTTGAACGATTATATCGAATACAAGCTACATATAACATAGAGACAAACATTTAAAATCAACACCAAAAGACGAAATACCATCATTTTATTAAAACAGAAATAATAATATATTACGTAAATAAAACATTTTGAAGAAATGAAGGTAGAAAATAGAAAAAAGTTGAATAGATTATTATATACATATTTATTTATTTAATTGCAAGAATTCCCTAACATTTCTCGAGGTCCATATTTTACCATTAATAATTTATAAATAAATAAATAAATGAAAAAAATATATTTATATTAATAATAATAAAAATGAATGATGGCATTTCAGTTTGGTGGCAATGGGAATCGGGGTATCTACTCCTCCGCTTGTCCGGCGGACTCGAGAATGATCTCGAAGGAGAACGGCTGGAAGAGGTAACCCTCGCCGGAATAGAACTTGCTCTGGAACTCCACCCTGACGAGAGAAATATATTATTATATGTCGAAAATACCACCCCACGTCCGTGACAAACATACAGAACGACCTTTGTGGCGCAACTACTTTTTCCCGTCCCGAATCTGGGTGTATAATATGTATTTATTTAGAAAAGTAAATTATATAAGTAGGGTAGCCTTTTCTAGTGCCCATAACAAGTGTTTTTTTTATTGTTGTAAAACAGCAGACAGGCTGACGGCCCGCTTAGAATTTAACAGTTACCGTCGCATATGGGTGTTTGCAACGCCAGTGGCATCGCGAACACGCTGCTGTCCCATAAGGATACAGGAACTTGGATCACTAATGCCGGAACACAACACAAGGTTACTATGGCGGCATACTTAGACCAAAGGTGATCGCCATCCAGACGGGATTGAGGCCCTACCACGTAGCTAGGGTGGGTTGTTTTGTCGCCTTTTACGACAGGCCGACCCCGGCCGCAGGGGTTAGTATTCTTTCTCCGCCCCTGCACGGACGAAAAGTTGGCTCAAAACGATGTTCTAAACACTTGATTATAGAAATTATATCTAATTTAGAGTTTATTATATATGATACATACCAATACCTAAGGTAACCTGGTAGCTGTGGTATAACACAGGGATCAATCTAGATATCCCGGTTTCGGATCCCACGGTGGCATGTACCGCTTAGGCAGTTTTTCATGCCATGTACCGATGATGAAGGAAAACATGGCGAAGAAACCTGAATACCTAGATTACCGGTATGTGTAACCCGCTAATCCACTTTGAACAAGCGTAACGGGTATACGGTCTTTCTAAGGGTAGCGCGAGCCCAGCTGTTGGATGTAATGTAGTTTTTTTTTACATACCAATGCAATCTGAGGGTGTGAAGGAAAGCGGAGAGGCCCTCCATCAGCACCAGGATGGAGACGGAGATGGCCGCCCAGCCGGCGAACACCACGTACAGGAATATGCCTCCCTGGTAGCCCGTCGACATCAGACCTACGCGAATATATGAACTCTGTAAGACCGCCTCCTCTTATCCAATATGGTTAGAAATATTGGCAAAGTTGTCTTGTACCCATAACATAAGCAAAATAATAATATGTTTATTGACACTACATAGTTACAAAGTTAGCCTTAAACTAAAAACATTTCGGTACTAAGACCTAAACTAAGCTGAGCCTGTACAGTGGCGTAGCGGGGGTGGGGGGGGCAAGGGGAGCATCATGCCCCGGACGCTACTCACAAAGGGGCGGCGTCAAATGGCCAGCAAAACAGAAAATTGCTGGATACTTTTTATTATAATTGATATCTGGAAAATTTATTTTAAATTTTGTGTCAGTGTAATATAATTACACTGGCACTATATTATATGGTTTTCGAATGGGGGTCGCTAAAAAGGTATTGTGGCCCAGGCGCGAGTTAAGCTCGCTACGCCACTGCCTGTAACATACGTGTTAGTTAGTACCCCTCAAAAGACTTTAGTTAAACTAACATTTAGATTAGTTGTTTAGGTAGCGCGTGGACAATGTTATTACAAACTACCTTCATATAGACAAAACGACCAGAAATAAAAACTTTCCACTCCGTAATGTGTGTCGACTTAGGTCATTTCTTGTGCATTATTAAATAAATTTTTTATTTATAGTTTGTTTATTTTAATTTTTAATATAATATTTTATGTAAATGGTAATGATTTCTTCTTGTCCAAAAGAATATATTTATATACAATATATTTATTATATATTACAAAACAATAAATAATACATTTATATATTTTTTCATCTGTGCAAGGGCGGAGAAAGGATACTGATCTCTGCGGCCGGGGTCGGTCTGTCGTAAAAGGCGACAAAACAACCCACCCTAGCTAAGTAGGGCCCCAAGCCGCCATAATAACCTTGTGTTGAGTTCCGGCATTAGTGACCCAAATTCCTGTACCCTTATGGGACAGCAGCGTGTTCGCGATGTCACTGGCGTTACAAACATCCATAAGCAACGGTAATTGCTAAATTCTAAGTGGGCCGTCAGCCTGCTATCCTACAGCAATAAAAATATATTTATATATAATATATTTTATACTAATTATTTTATACGTTCAGTGTGTTCACAGTGATATCGTGGGCTTAATTATCAGAATGCGTAACTCCACAAAATATCGAAATAACACCTTTAAATTTAACTACTTCGTATGTTCTACAAATATATGGCTAATTTGTTGAGTGACAGTGCTATGAGTAAAATAATTCCCGTACATTGCAAAAAACAAAGCTTTTTCTTGCCCCTGTAAAGTTTATCCAAATTGAGTTTTGCACGTATACTGATAATTAAGCCCAGGGGGTGCCTCCTGCTGGACATCCGTCCGTCTAGCAGCGCATTCGGCTATGCGAGCCCGGGGCCCCAGCCCCACTGTCACACTCCCTTTGTTCCGTGACAGTGGTGTCCCACCTCTCCTTCTCCTATTCCTTTCCCTCCCATTCCCTGTCCTATCCCTGTCACGCCCTAAATATCCCTCCTTTCCCCATCCAAACCTTCCTCCGGTCGTAGCGGTTGCCGCTCCATTGGACTCGGGGAGGTGAGGACGAGTGTGTGCACCTGTGTTCGCGCTAACGCTTATGCGCCTAAATATATCCTGCGCACTTGACCGCTTCCGTTTGTAGCTGAAGCGATCGCCGTAACCGAAATCGGTTAGGAGAGAGTAGTAGTAGTAATTAAGCCTAAGATATGCTACTTAATTTAGGACTAGACGGCGCTGTGTAATTTGTGCCAGTATTATCATTTATGAACCAAGGTTTGCAAGTGAGGGTTACCTTTCCTGAGCAGCATGTTCCATGCTACCTCGGCGAGCTGCGCGTGCGCAAGCGACAGCGCCCACAGCCGCAGGTACGACGCCGTGTGCGACACGCTGCCCAGCACGTACTCGATAGTGTGGATTGCCTGCAACACGACCGCTTACCGTTACCCCTTATCACTACATTAACCTGATAATTAGTTAACTAATGAAACGTAAATAATAACAACAATAATAAAAAAGGATAAGCGCAGGAAGAAGAAGAAGAAGACTATTTTAACGTGTTAACCGGGTCATACTAGTAATATGACGACCTCCTAGTGTAACGGCTAATGCGCGTCGGTACGCTTTTGGAGGTCACGGGTACGATTTTCGTCCAGGGTCTGGGTGTTTATTTACATAAGAAAAGTATATATAAGTAGTATATCAGTTGTCTAGTACCCATAGCACAAGTGCTATGCTACTTAGTTTGGAACTAGTGATGTTATGTGAAATATCCCAAAAAATTATATCGCAATAATTTTTATAATATTCGTTATATAAAATATTTTGTCGCAATAAATAAAATTAATAAGTTAAAAATAATTATTTCCTTTTATTACTTGATTGACTTGAAGTGTGATGATATTACTTATAATTATGAAGAAAAAACTACCCATTGTGAAAAGAGTTGAACAAAAGTGTATTATCCGGTAACAGGTTAATTGTTTAACGTTCGAAATGGATGGATGGTTGAAAGACGATATGGCAGAGCTATTCCTAAATACAACTAATGGGAGAGAGGGAAGAGAAGATAAATTGAGATCACTTCACCACTCATGGTAGAAGAGGACTGGAATAAGATGTCGGTTTTTTATTACTATTGTAAACAAATTTTGTAATGTACAGTGTCTAAAAACTACTAAATATTACATTTAAAAAAGGCATATACTACACATAAAATGTTGTAAAAACACATCAAGAATGAAGTTCTTTATAGAAAAAAATGTTTGAATGATTGTACCTGGTGAATGAAAACTTCGGTGATATCTTCATCGTGGTGTCCTCCCGATGTCACGGGGGCTCCACCGGCAGTGCCATTCTCGGCAGCACCTTCCACGGGCTGGTGGCCTTGTCTCTGTTAATAACATCACGATATTTATTAAAAAAAAACTATGAAAACAATTACTACAAAAAGATAAAAAGCCACTTCAACGCACAAAACTATTCGGAAGCATTTGATTTTAATGTATGAATGATACGGAAGTCAAAATCTAATTGTCAACCTCCGTGGCGCAACAACCTTGGCATATCAGAACGCTGCGAGGGGGGGGGGGTATTGTTAATAAGTCTCGGTATTAATTTTATTTATCAGTTGCCTAATACCCATAACACAAGCGCTCTGCTACTTATTTTATGACAATACGGCGCTGTGTGAGTACAATCAATCAACTGGGTTGCACCCAAAGCATGTCCCTTGAAGCTTGTGGTCCATGTTGTATACAGTCTCAGGGCAAAACTAGCATACTTTTGCCATCCAAACCTCTGGAAGCACCTTTACTAAACTCTTGGTTAAGTATAAGAAAAATACTGGAATATACAAGTAAATTTAGATTTTAGTATACTCCGGACGCCGAGCAGGAAGAATTTCGTCCATTGACCTGTTATTACTCGGTCATTGCTCTGTGCGAGCAAAGCGGCATTATATTTACGCGGGAGTGGCAGAGACAGATAATAACAGGTCAATGGACGAAATTCTTCCTACTCGGCGTCCGGAGTATAGCAAGTGAGGCATTCTTTTAGCCATTTTTATGACTCCGTTGGGATTGTGATAGGTAGCTTTATTTCTGATGGAAATTTCACGGCTAAGTACGAGGGATTTCGCTTTTGACAAATGGGACTTTTATTTAAAATATATGGACAAACTACTTTAATAGACAACCAAAATACGCAGTAGGCTAGTAATCACTTTAGTCCACACCAATTGTTTTTATTTTACTTATTTGTTTGATCCTTGCATAAAGGGTTAATTGATATCTCGCCTCCTGATTTTTGTTATCTACCCTCACTCTCGATGAGGTAAATGATAAAAGCGACGGTAGTATCGCGTGAGCCTCTAAACAGCCTCTGCGCCGTGCGCAATTGGCTTCAGTTACTCCCAAGACGTGCTATAACATTGTGTGTTCAGTGTCCACTAGTTCTGTGACATTTATCTGGTGCCGTGCAATAGCTCCTCCGCGAGCGGACCTTAACCGTATCGGAAAAGGGTGGAATCAAGGTCAGTGCGAATTTCTTTGCCCACTGCAAGGCATCGCATATCTCTAATCACCGCTTCTCTCTCTCCCCCCTCTCAAACAGTCCACTGCTCTCGAGCCATCCCATTCATCCCTGTACGGAACAATCACGGCCCGTGATCGGCATCGCACATTATTTACTTTTACTTTGTATACTAATATTCTTATGGATAGCAATGTTTTTACTACAATAAATATATAAACTACACTTAATAATATATGTCTTACCGCCAACTATTCCAATGTGTAAGATGAAAAGTATAACATATACAGAGATAAATCAACAATAATTAAATACGAAATTTCATATTCAATATTCGATTAAATAATGTAGTGTGCGAGTTTAAAAATAAAATAAAAAAATGTACATAATATTGAACGTGACCTTAAGCTACGAGAAATCTGTTCCCAAACTTATGACATACAGCCAATAGATTACTAATTCTGTAAGATTTTTATCCGTGCTGGGGCGAAGAAAGAATACTAACCTCTGCGGCCGGGGTCGGCCTGTCGTAAAAGGCGACAAAACAACCCACTCTAGCTACGTGGTAGGGCCCCAAGCCCGTCTGGATGGCGAGCACCTTTGGTCTTAAGTATGCCGCCATAATAACCTTGTGTTGTGTTCCGGCATTAGGGACCCAAGTTCCTGTACCCTTATGGGACAGCAGCGTGTTCGCAATGCCACTGACATTGCAAACACCTATAGGCGATGGTAACTGCTAAATTCTAAGCGGATCGTTAGCCTGTCTGCTGTCCCACAGCAATAAAAAAAAAAGAATTAAGGATTCATACGGTTTTTCTTTTGAAGTTACAGGGAACAGACGGTAGACACGTCTGGAAAAAAAACACCTTGTGTTCTACACTGCAATTTTCTTATAGAGATACTCTATCTCGTATTGTAACTTAGCTTTGTGGTAGATAGAGCTCGTCTAAGCGCAAATGACGCGCCCCACTACCGTATTTACGCACACCTGAATATTTGAAATATGGACGCAATACACTTATAAATACCATTTTAATTCGTCACCCACTTGCATGTATGCTAAGAAGCGATTATTCCCGGATTTGTTGGAAAACTATTCATAATTTGCCAGAAGGCGCGAGAGTGCGGACGTCTTGTTCCATACAGAAAAGGGTCATTGGATTTATCACGCGACTAGTCCAGTACGATGTTCGCAGACAGGTCATAGTTTACGGAACTGTTACGTAACTCTAAGAGTTCAAAAATTGTAATGCATCGTAACGTTTTACAAGACCAACACCCCCCCCCCCCCCTACCTCCCCCAAATTCGTTACGTAATACTTGAACGCTTCCATACCTATGTGGGGGAAGAAATAAACAGGTTTGTCGGTACCCACCTCACATTTAATTTCGAGCTGTTATTTCAACAATTCACGCCGTGGACACAGGATCCTCACAACAATTCCCATACATATGATCACTGTCCAACAACACTTATTAACATTATTTGCACTACTATATCATAAATTAACCAACTTTTACGGCTTTAGAGCAGCGAACGGTTTTCTGTTGCTTTTTTCAAGCGCGCGAACTTCACTCTCCATGGCGGCCGGTGGAGGCATTTTTATACGACACGACTGCTGAGGCTATACGGCCTTTGAGTTGAGTCGTGTCGATATATACTTATATTTAATATTTATGGATTTACATATATTATATATTTGTGTGTCTTTGAATAATGTATAATAAATATAATAATATATGTATGTATGAGTATTGTATGTGAGGGTTTGTATATGAGTGTCAGTGTGTTTCTATGAGTATGTGTACGTGTTTATATAATATACCCATACCTATAGTGAAATAACATTGAAATTCGCACAAATACACTCACAGCGCGTTGCTTCTGCTCCATCATGATGAAGTACGGCTTGCCGAACAGCATGACTGGCACGCACAGCAGCGCTATGATCACGCACAACTGTAATATAAACAAACATTGCTATTATATTCCTCACTTTGTTTGCCTGAAGAAAACCCACTAAAACCACTGCGCCTTTGTGGTCACACGATTGACTTTTGGCCATTGATATGTTACTTTGTTATCTAGCGAAACATCAAAATTAATCACCTAAAGCGGATTTAATTTCAACAGCCACTACAGTTAAGAGGTGATATAGCTTTTTTTTTAATGCTGTAGAACTGGCTGACGGCCCGCTTAGAATTTAGCAGTTACCGTCGCCTATAGGTGTTTGCAACGCCAGTGGCATCGCGAACACGCTGCTGTCCCATAAGGGTACAGGAACTTGGGTCACTAATGCCGGAACACAACACAAAATTATTATGGCGGCATATTTAAGACCAAAGGTGGTCGCCATCCAGACGGGCTTGAGGCCCTACCACGTAGCTAGGGTGAGTTGAGTTGTCGCTTTTTACGACAGGCCGACCCCGGCCGCAGAGGTTAGTATTCTTTCTCCGCCCCTGCACAGATAAATAAATCTTGGTAGATATACATTATAATATTGTAAATTATAGTGATTATAGACAATTTTAAACAATAGACGTTAGTTTAATGTGTATACTTCATATTCCTTTTAAAATAATTTCAAATACTTGTCGAAAATAGCGACAAAACAGCTCCAGCTGTGTGGTAAGGCCCCAAGCCCGACTGGATGGCAACCACTCTTGATCTCTAAGTATGATGACATAATAACTTTGTGTGACCTAGGTTGCCCCTAGCGTCGCACCAGTAGGCGACGGTAACTGATTATATTTAAGTGGACCGTCCGTTAAAAAAAATACGAATTCTAGAAGTACGCGTACCTTCTGAATGGCCATCTGTCCGGAGAACATGACGTCGTCGCACTGGGGTCGCATGTTGGGGTCCGTCTTGAAGAGCATCATGTTGATGAATGTGATCAAGATCGAGGGGGCGCAATACGCGCTAGACTTCACTATTTCTGTGATAAAATAATAAGATACGTTAATCGATTCTGGTCTGATGCGATCAAAAAATTTCAGGTCGCATACTTTAAACTACTAATTATTACTACTTACGAAAGCCCAAACAAAGATGAGACGAACATTATACGTAATCTATACAAATAAATGAAATTGGAGGGTCTGTTTGTAATATTAAAATAACCGCTTTTTACTGAGTGCATTCGGACGTATACACGGTACACATACCAAAACAACATTTTTTTAAATTTTTGTCTGTCTGTCTGTTTGTTCCGGTTGATCTCTGAAATGGCTGCACCGATTTTAACGGGACTTTCACTGGCAGATAGCTGATGTATCAAGGAGTAACTAAGGCTATTTTTATTTTAGGAAAAAAAATAGTTTATGATTAGTTTCAGAAATTTTATATTCCAATTTGTTGACCTCAGATTTATATCATCAATCATATGAAATAGGGTTCAGCTTAGGCTGGACTTTGTACGTTCGAACTTACGTATTCCGGAAGTGCTTGGCGTAACACTTGCATTTGATAACACTGACTGTTTACATATTTCATTTATATTTTAGGGTTTATAGCGTTTGTAATCCAAAGTACCAAAAAATTCTGCCCGGTCACTATTTCACGCGGACGGAGTCGCGGGTACAGCTAGTATTTGTATATTTGCATTCTATCTCATTCTCTCGCAGGCCAAATCCTATATATGGTATGAATATGTTTCAAATTTCAATGATGTTTAAGAAATATTATACATATTAACACCTATTTAAAAACATCTAAAAGTTTCCAATAAAAAATAATGCATAAATAGGATACCTGGATCTTGACTGCCGAAATTTCCGGGTGAGGGTCCATACGTGGTCCACTTGATGAACATCAACAGCACCATGTAGAAGAACAACAGAGTCAGGAATATTATCTGCGGGATGAACTCCACGTAGATCGATGTGCGACGCTTGAAGTACCTGCAAACAAATAAAGAAGTTAACTCCAATGGGATCCGGGTTTGTGGCGACTTGAATGAAAGTCCGCATAGTAACACATGATTATATTTTATCTCATAAACTAAACTAAATAATTTATCTGCTAAACTGAATATAAATAGGCGCGTGTGACGCGACGCCATGGAGGCGTGTGCACTGTTCAAAAGTGCGTGTGATTACTGTTTCCCTGTCGGAGTTTGCCGATGCAAAGAAACCTCTCGCCAGTGTTCTCACTCAGTTATCGCGTGGTCCAACACCGACGAGAAAATGTACGCCACACTCTTAATACCGTTATTACCTAATTATCATTCTATATGAACACATAACGTCTGAGCTTTATTCAGTCTTATAAACATGTGGGGTGGTAAAAAGAACGGAACGTTGAATGAATGAGTGAGCGAGAGGTATAAAGGTGTGAAATAGGTACGAAGGATGACGTAAAACGGAAAGTTCAAAAGACAACGTCATAGATAACGATGCGCTCGCGTTTTTGATTTTTTTCTAAAGTCTAAAGCGGTTTTACAGAAATATAATATATATATATATTTGTGACATACAGAAATATTCGATTGTGAGGCTCAACCTGTTTAATTGCACACTTCCGCGCTAAATGCCAATATAATATGGAATTAGGCTCCCAGGAAACAGTGTGTGATACCCTGTCTAGGCAAGTGTAGTATAGGGGGAACCCACCCAGCCAGAGACCAACAGCCGCAAGGTTGGTCGGACTGGTAAAATAAGGGACCAGGAATGTATGTCGCAAATTTGGAGAGGAAACTTGAAAATGACAACTACACAAGAAACAGGAGTTTCAAACAAAAAAAAAAGGAAACCCATTGCAAATCTCAAAGTCAAAACCTAACTACATCGAAGGGATCTTTTATTGTTGTAGGACAGCAGACACGCTGACGGCCCACTTAGAATTTAACAGTTACCGTCGCCTATAGGTGTTTGCAACGCCAATGGCATCGCGAACATGCTGCTGTCCAATAAGGGTACAGGAACTTAGGTCAATAATGCCGGAACACAACACAAAGTTATCATGGCGGCGTACTAAAGAGCAAAGGTGGTCGCCATCCAGACGTGCTTGGGGCTCTACCACGTAGCTAGGGTGGGTTGTTTTGTCGCCTTTTACGACAGGCCGACCGCGACCGCAGAGGTCAGTATTCTTTCTCCGCCCGTGCACGGATATTTTTTTTTACACAAATTTAGTCGTAACAATCGGTGTTTTCGAGCTACAAATTCAGCCGGACCTCTTGTTTGTCTATTGACCAATATAACTGGTATGTTTTAAACCAAGCCGCCGTAACTGATTATCACTGTATTTAAATGAGTTTATACTCACAGGTGGTTCCAAAGGGAGAGGCTGACACCGAACAACATGTGGAACACACCGATGATGATAGAAATCTTCATTTTGTACGCGTTCATGAAAATGATCTTATTAGCTTCGGCGAGCTAAAAAAAAAACAGTATGATATTGGTTCCAGCTTAAAAGATAGTATTCTTAATGGCGTGATCATCATTCTAGCGGTAAATTGGCTCATCATCACTACACGAATTCACGAGGAAGGCGGCCATCAGATAGGAGTGGCAGCGTGTTGTGAAGCTTGCCACCAACACCTGAAGTTATGACCACGACCACTCTGTCAAGAGCGATACCGACGAAGAAGAAGAAGCGGTAATTCTGATTGCAACGCAAACTTCCGCTTCGAAACCCATGATCCGTTTTCCGGCTTCTTCACTTCGCACGATCTTCGACATACTTGATAGTGAGTCCATCGGCATGCATCACCCTTTACGACGTCAAGCCAGCACTTTTTAGGGTCTACCACTCCTGCCGGGGCCCAATGGAGGCGGCATCGCAGGAACTGGGTGCCAATGCCAACTGACTTCAATAAATCGAGTAGATTTAAAAAGTCTACATCTGTGTTGCAACCAGGCCAGTGAACCTTAAGCTCCTATTACTGATGTGTTATTATTCCTATAACATTCATTATGCGATTACAGTAACAATCACATGCATATGCTGAGAAACACAAAATGGTCATTACGTATATATATCCGACAGGTATCTGAGCCAAAATACATTCAAATTGCAGTTAAAGATATAATTTGAATGATGTGATATTTTATATCCGGCTCGAAGGACCAAAACAATAAAAAATACTAACCTGCCAAACAGGATCAACGCCAAACGGATATGGATATTGTAGATAATCGTCAGAGTCCGGGTTCAATTGGAGTAGTTTGTTTGATTCTAATGTGGATTGATTGTAGTTATTCCTCCAAGAAGACCCGAATATGTTGAGACTCTTCGAGAATATGTCATTGTACATCAGGCCAGTGTACATTGAGAATAAACCCATCAGAAGTATTATATAACGACCGCCGAAGAATATGTTCCATATCTAAGAAGAAAGTTTGTTTTGTTATCATTTAGTAAATTTTTATCGCAAATCGATTTAATTCAAGTCATCTGGCACATCGTTGTTCGCACCTGTCAGATTGACAACTATCAAGTAGACAGTGGAATTCAGACTGTCGAGCGAGACACACCGGCCTACCGCGCTGCCGCTTTCACGCCAAAATTCAAAATTCAAAACCGTTAAAATCCATCGACGTCAACTTGTGACCCTCAACGAGGTGGAATCAAATCGGCAAACGGACACCAGACTGCAAGGCAAGGTATGTGCTTAGCTTGTAACTTGATATTTTGTCCGTTTGATCAGTGGAACAACGATTGTATCGACAGAGCCTAGTTCTGTTATCCAAATGTAAGCAGAAAGCCAGACCAATCGCATGCGTATGCTACATTTTTATGGTGCCGAAACCCGGGATTCCACCAAATCGAACTGCATAGTACCTACTTATCAATTTACCTGTGGTATATCTGGTTATTCAATCGTTAGCTTAGAATATCTATCGTTCGTTATTCTCGCATTCTAAGTTATTTCATCGCATCAGAAGTGCCTACTCATCGTATCGTAAAGTAGTACTACATTCACGAGTTTTCTTCATCATCACCATCGAACCAATTCGACAGTCGTCTACTCAATCGTATGTGTTTCCGTGTTATTGCGAGATCAAATCAAGCAATCATTTTCCTAGTCGGTGCTTGATTTCCATCGGCTCGCAATTATCACGAAAATACATAATTTCAAATAACAATCTCTTTGTTCTAAAACAATTCTGTGCTTACGTAACATTTGTTAGTGAGTAAAATCGCAGTTGTTGTGGATTAAATTAAGCAATCACATACAAATCGGTGCTTAATCTAACTCACAATAACTTTCTATTCGTTTTTCTAGTAATATCTCATCCAATATTATCGTAATTACCTACTAGAAAAAATATTCCATTACTTGTGTGTGACAAAATATCGAACAAACTCGAGGGTACCTACATAGAAAATCGCACCACGCCCGCCGCGTTGCACTGCCGCTGCGCTTACGCTAGACGTGTTTCTTAACGTTATCATTTATTACGCGCTAGGGTTGTGCATGCACAAGTTTTGTACTCGAATTCATTGTTTACATTTTGTTTACACACAAATCGTGTCGTGTATTTAGTGAAGTGAAACTTTATCGTTGCAAAGGTATTAAATAATAAATAATAATAATTATAACTCAAAACGGTATTTAATATTTTTTTATTAGTAGTTAACATTCACATCGGTATCTCGTTATTATAATTCGACAAACATACATTTTATTCTATAGACCTTTATTGCTTAGACTTGTTATAAAATATTGTTACAAAATTAACAATGTCTTTATTAATAAAAAATTCTCGTAAACGTCAATCGTTAAAAAGGTGTAATTCAAAATCAATCGATATCGAATATACTAGTAGGGATCTCCCGGCTTTGCGTCGAAAACGTACCATCACTTTTAAACGATTATCTAAGGCGCTTGAGGTAGGTATTTTGGCTTCGACCGATCCATCATATATAGATTTGTTTTTATCGTATCACCAAGACGTAAAAAACATAGCTGCGAATTTTGAGGATGCGCATTTTACCATTTTGGAAATTTTGGATGATCCGGAACATGAAGATAATGCAATTCACGAATCATTCGATGAAATGTATTATAAAATATTATCGATACATCGTAATCTTACTAAGATCGAATCGTTACCTTCATCGAATTCTCCATCGAATATTCGGTTGCCAAAAATCGTACTTCCGACTTTTAGCGGAGATATTAAACAATTCCCAGAATATTTCGATGTTTTTAACGCATTAATACATAATTCGAAATCTCTCAGCGATACTGAAAAATTCCATTATCTTGTTTCATCTCTGAGCGGTGATCCGCTAACCCTAGTGAAGGCATTCCCACTTACGCACGAGCACTACAGCGACGCGTATGAAGCTCTTATTACTCGATACAAAAGCAAACGCGATTTAGCTTTTACATGTTGGCGTGATCTTTTGAATATTGACTTCAGGTACGGTGACGCTAAGTTGTTTCGAAAATCACTCGATCTATTTGAAGAAAATTTATGCATTCTAAAAACAGTTAATTTGCCTATCGGACATTGGGATTTTATTCTAGTGTATCATATTTTATCGAAACTCGATGCGAAGCTGCGTCGTGATTTTGAAGAAAAATATTCTGAAACCGAATTTCCTTCTTACGTTCAACTTAAGGGATTTTTACAATCCAAATGTGAGGCTTTGATACGTGATACGCATTTTTCTGAGTCGGTAAAAATAAATAAGCCGCAAAATAAATCGAATATCAAAATCGTAACTTCGTCTTCGCAGTCTAGCCGTCCCAGCGTATCTCATGCACTTGTCGCATCGAATAATGATGATCAATCGCGCACCTCAGATACCGCGAACGCTGCCACCCGTAATATTATGAAGTGTTCGTTTTGCAGTGAATCTCATTCAATATCGTCTTGCTCGGGGTTTTTAAATAAATCTTATGATGATCGCATGAAGATTGCTACTGAGAAGAACTGGTGCTACAATTGTCTTAAGCCATCTCATCAATTGAAAAATTGTAAATCAATTTTTTCATGTCGCACGTGCAAGCGTAAACATCACACCTTACTCCATCGCGACAAATCTATCGAATCAAATCAATCCGCGTCGTCTTTGGTTTTAAGGTCACCCACTCATACAACCGTTTTGCTTGCCACTGCAATCGTACATATTCGAGACGCATCGGGCACTATGCAATCTTTTCGTGCACTGTTCGATACCGGAAGTCAGAGTAACTTCATAACGGAGGCAGCGGTAAAACGACTACAGTTAAATCCTACAAACACCAAAGCAATCGTAAGCGGTCTTGGCGACCACGTGGCTCCTCTTCTTGGTGACGTCACTTGCTCCGTAGGTACGGACAATAAATCACTATTTACGTTGAACATGCACGTGATCACTAAAATATGTGGCGATCAACCTATTGCTAAATTAAATACGTCAGGCTGGTCACACGTACGATCGTTACCGTTGGCGGACCCCGGATACGATATACCGGGCTCCATCGACCTTTTGTTCGCAGCCGATGTCTTCGCCGAGTCTCTTCTCAATCAGCGTATCAAGGGAGATTCTAATCAACCTACCGCTTTTAATTCTGTGTTCGGTTGGCTTCTATTAGGCAAAACTCGTTTAGCTACTAATACCTTGGTACACACTTCACTAGAAATCGATAATGAACTAAATTCATTAGTTAAGCAATTTTGGGAACTAGATTCCATTTCGAAACCAGCACTTTTGACTCCAGATGAATTATTATGCGAACAAAAATTTGTATCTGATCATTCTCGCGATTCACCTGGACGATATATCGTACGTTTGCCTTTCATAACCGATGTGGAACCTAAATTTGAAGGCTCTCGTGATGTTGCACTACGCCGATTCTTTGCTATTGAACGAAAACTGTCACGTGATCTATCGTTATATCAACAGTATGCTGAATTTATGTCAAATTACATTGAAAGCGGTCACATGTCTGAAGTCCCGGCTGATGAGTTAAGCGTAGGAAAATATTACATCCCTCATCACTGCGTACTTAGACCGGATTCCGCTACGACACGTCTTCGCGTCGTGTTCGATGCTTCCGCTAAGGATTTTCATTCTCGTTTCTTAAATGACTCTCAATTAATCGGTCCGAAATTGCAACCCAATATTTTGGAAATTCTGTTACGTTTTAGGGAACATAATATCGTCTTCATGTGTGACGCTCGACAGATGTATCGTCAAATTCTACTTTCACCTGATCATCGCGACTATCAGCGTATCTTTTGGAGAAACTCAACGAGCGATCCTCTTCAAGAGTACCGTCTGAATACCGTGACGTATGGAGTATCGTCCTCTCCGTTCCTTGCTTGCCGTACTTTGCGACAGCTCGCTGAAGACGACGGAGATTCATACCCACTAGCAAAGAAGATCATTTTGTCGGACGTTTACATCGATGACGTTGTCACGGGATTCGATACTTACGAAAATTCAACATTAGCAAAGAATCAACTTATCGCTTTATTCAAACACGGTGGTTTTGAACTAAGGAAATGGGTTAGTAGTGATCCACGTTTATTATCAGATCTTCCCATTTCAGATCGTCTCTCAGGGTCTGTCTCATTAGACAGATCAGAATCGTCAACATTTAAGGTTCTTGGCTTAAGATCGGATCCGTCAACAGATTCTTTTCTGTTTGAAATCGCATCTGAAGATCGGCCGTGTACTAAACGCGCTATTCTGAGCGAACTCGCCAGAATATTCGACCCATTAGGATTTCTATCGCCTATCACAATACAAATCAAATCGTACATCCAAAAGCTTTGGATTCTCGGTATTGGATGGGATCAATCGCCACCTGATGAGGTTATTAGTAAATGGAACAAATACAAAAATCAACTATCGGAATTAGGTCAACTTCGAATACCTCGCAGGCTCACACTCGTTAATGCTGATTCGTATGAACTTCACGGCTTTTGCGATAGCTCAGAAACAGCATACGGTGCTGTTATCTACCTACGCGTCACTGAAAGAGACGGTAGTGTGCATGTGTTCTTCGTTTGCTCAAAGGCTCGTGTTGTTCCGCTTAAACGAGTTTCATTACCTCGTCTTGAGCTCTGCGCTGCGGTTCTTCTTTCCGACTTATACAAATTCGTACGAGACACTTATTTCCAACGTATTCCAATCGCTACTGTTCACTTGTGGTCGGACTCAACAGTTGTTCTCTCTTGGTTACGCTCTCATCCTTCGCGCTGGGCAACGTTTGTCGCCAATCGAGTCAGCCATATTCAGAGTGTCACACCCGTTGAATGTTGGCATCATGTGGCTTCTGGAGAAAATCCTGCCGACATCTGTTCGCGTGGGCAGTTTCCTAGTGAACTTCTTGACAATTCCCTATGGTGGGCGGGACCAACCTGGTTATTGTTGAATCATGAGGCTTGGCCGTATAGTAGTGACAGTAATTCTCATTACGAACATAGTGAGGTTATCGTATTATCGGAAGAACGCAAATCGTTAACTTTAGTCTCAAGTGACCATTCCACAAACGCAAATATTGAATCGAATATCTACGAAAACTTATTAAATCGTTTTTCATCGTTACACAAAATTGTTAATATTCTCAGTTATATTTATCGCTTTGTTAACAATTGTCGTAATCAAAATCAATCAAATCGTAACAATTTTCTTAATAACGTAGAACGACATCAAACTTTGATGAAAATTGTGAAGTACGTGCAATCTCAAGTTTTCACTGCAGAAATATCTGCTTTACAAAATAACAAATCGTTACGCAAACCGTTTCGAAAACTTAATCCGTTTATCGATAAGCAAGGTGTGCTCAGGGTGGGCGGCCGGATTTCTAGATCGGGTTTAGAATACGAACACAAGCATCCGGCGTTTTTACCGTCCGACCACACTCTCACGTTTTTAATAATCGATCATATTCATAAATCGTATTGCCATACTGGCATCAACACCACCCATTTTTTACTCCTTCAACAATTCTGGATCATATCCGCTAAACGAACTATTCGTCGTCGTCTATCTAAATGTATTCAGTGCTTTCGAACAAATCCGCAGCCCTTGCAGCCTTTCGTAAGGGATCTTCCCAATTTTCGAGTAAACGAAGTTAAACCGTTATCGATGGGTTCGTTAGTGATAATCAAGGATAACAATCGCAGACCTTTACAATGGGCTTTGGCTCGAGTAGTGGAGTTAAAACCTGGTGTTGATGAAGTGGCTCGAAGTGCTGTAGTTAGAACAGCTAACAACACTCTTATTCTAAGACCGTTGGTTAAACTTTGTCCTCTTCCTATAGAAGACTAGTTTAAATCGTCGTGTTCGCAAATTAGCAATTATTTGTAAATAAACCGTAGTTAAGTAAGCAAATCTTCGTTATAGTATTCTCGTTATTATTCGTTATCTTCTACTTGATGCTGTCTTCAGCAATTTTATCGTTTCTGTTTAGTTATATTTTTTTTCTCTAACCAGAAAATACCATAGGCATTTTGGTGGGCGGGATGTTTTGTTATCATTTAGTAAATTTTTATCGCAAATCGATTTAATTCAAGTCATCTGGCACATCGTTGTTCGCACCTGTCAGATTGACAACTATCAAGTAGACAGTGGAATTCAGACTGTCGAGCGAGACACACCGGCCTACCGCGCTGCCGCTTTCACGCCAAAATTCAAAATTCAAAACCGTTAAAATCCATCGACGTCAACTTGTGACCCTCAACGAGGTGGAATCAAATCGGCAAACGGACACCAGACTGCAAGGCAAGGTATGTGCTTAGCTTGTAACTTGATATTTTGTCCGTTTGATCAGTGGAACAACGATTGTATCGACAGAGCCTAGTTCTGTTATCCAAATGTAAGCAGAAAGCCAGACCAATCGCATGCGTATGCTACAAAGTTAGTATATAATAAACTCTCCCTTTCTATCATTTTACTCTAAGTTCATCAAACCTTCAAATGCTCCTTGCTGTAAGTATTCTCCGTGCATGGGACGGAGTAAGAGAATACTAACCCCTGCGGCCAGGCTCGACCTATCGTAAAAGGCGTCTGGATAGCAACCACCTTTGGCCTATAAGTATGCTGCCATAATAACTTTGTATTAAGGTCCGGCATTAGTGGTTCCTCTACCCCCGTGGGACAGGAGCGTGTTCGGGTGCCCCTAGCGTCGCAAACATCCATAGCCAACGGTAATTGCCACTATTAAGTGGGCCGTCAGCCTGTCTGCTGTTCTTCAGCAATAAAAATAAAATACTTGTGATTTTGAAAATTTCAAGCTACCTAATGTTTATCAATAGTGTATTTTGTTACATGCTCAATTAATTTGTTTTGTTGACTTTAATATACATTAGACCACTAGTTTCAGTTTATGAGTTATAAGGCATTGCCTTAACTAGTAAGCTAATCGATTTCGATATTCCGTTTTCAATTCGGGGTAGGCTTAAATATGGAAAATACGTTTCCGGTATTTGCTCTGATTTGAGTTTTCATTGTCTATTTAAATTACTTTCAATTATTTAAATCAGACGTATTACGGCTTTTATGGCCGATGTATAAACAGATCACCACAATCATAGGTATCGTAACATGTCTGATTTGCGCTTAAAAATATTAGTTAAATATTTTAACTATTCCTATTATTATTTATGAAATAATATTAGTTACAAATATGTTATAGTGGCAGTATATAATAAGTAGCAATGATATTAACCATCCTACGGTAGCATGCACCGCCAATAATCGGTATGTGTAAGCGTGGCGGGTCCATTCCTTCTTGGGGAGGGGGGGGGGGGAGCCCGGCAGCGGGACGTAATGGGTTGTTATATAAATATTTACCTCACTATCAATTCTTTTAGCCTGCAATGGTTTCTCCTTGTAGCACATCCAGAAGCCGAAGATGGCCATGAGGGCGCCGTGGCCCAAGTCGCCGAACATCACCGCGAACAGGAACGGGAAGGTAATTATCGTGTATGGCGCTGTTGGTAAGATGTTATTGTATTAGTTAGTTTTTAAGGGTAATCAACGCACGTAAAACCAATTTCAACACGAATTTAATGCTTCGTATCAATTATATTTACATATAAAGTCCTACTAACCGGGATTGACCTCCCTGTAAGTGGCAACACCGTATGCATAGATCAAATGTTGGAAGGCTGCAGTGAATTTATTCGTGCGGTTGTATGTCGGTGGATCCTCTAATGTTTCCATCCGGTTCAAAATGGGTGGAACGGAACTACCACTGCGCTCCTGAAAAAGATATGACAATAAAATTATATTGGTCCTTCAAGCTCGATACATAATTTAGATTTTTAAATATCTCAATTATTTTTTTTGTAGACGTAGGCCTCTTCCAAAGCAAGCCACAGAGCCCAATCTCCGGCTCGTTGCATCCAGTCCTTGCCAGCCATTTTACGCAAATCGTCGCCCCAACTCGCCACTGGGTTTGCCAAGACGCGGTCTCCACTAAAGAGCACGTTTACCCCATATTAATATATTTAGATTTTATGCACTGAAATATACAAACCGTTCCCCTCCTTAGAGCGAGCTGAATGGTCTCCATATCAAGCGCCGGCACCCAACACTCGGCAATAAGGCACTTTTGTGTGACATCCAAATTGAACAGATTCAACGTGTGGTAGATCGCTTTGATTTTGCGCACTTTTACGAACCAATTCTTAATATTCTTGGCAGCCGCTACGAGTACGCGGTGGCGGTGGTCCTGTGTCTGACCTAATACCTGTTGAACAATGTAATTACTTCAGAAGCTTTTTTTGTGAATAGTTGACAGGCACTGATAAAGATTATTTTTGTACAAATCAGCGTTTAATTAAAACTTAAAAAAATTGACAAATTGACAAATCCTTAAATTACAACTGCATTTTAACTTATGTTTAAGATAACTTCTTTTAACTTTTTTAAATTAAATTATTATATGTGTAATACACGCCTTATCATACTTAAAATCTTGTCCATCCAAAGGTTGCCTGGAAGAGATTGCATTTAGCAATAAGGCCGCCCATTGTACCATAAGACTGTTTTAAATTGAAATGTATAGTGTAATTATAATATTATAGTGTAATCTGACTTCGAACATTTCTTTCATCCAATGACAGCTTTCGGACTATGTTAAAAACTACATCACAGAGCTTTTTAAAATTTATATTCGTCGAACATGTACATCCAAGCGAAAACTTTATCCTCTAATACAAATACTTTGTCGTGGGTGGAGATTACTGGAGATCGTGCCCATACGATCTATATTACACCACTTCACTTATATAGCCTCTGAACGTTGTCTAAATTCCCATTTTCTTAAAACATAGCTACAGGATGTTATTTTTTAATTAAGGAGCACCGCGAACACACTGCTATCCCATAGGGGTATAGGAATCACGGTGAATAATACCGGAACACAACATAAGGTTATTATAGCGGCAAACTGGTCTTAACCAAGCGTGGTAGCCATCCAGGCTGGCTTGGAGCCCTACCACGTAGCTAGGGTTGTTTTATCGCCTTTTACTACAGGCCGGCCCCAGCCGCAGGGGTTAGTACCCTTACTCCGCCCCTGCACGGTGACAATTTGGATTGCGTAAGCGTAGTTTATCATTGCCATAATTTTTAATACCATAAAGCATCTTGTTTGATCTGAGTCATGTGCCCACACGTACCGCTTTATATGGTAACCGCTTATCGCGTTTAGAATAAATTGCACATATAACTTTTACTGAGTTATAAAGTAGTTCCGTAAACTGTATGTAAATATAGCTTTGCCAATCTTAGACAGTATATCTTTTTTTTTTTTTATTGCTGTAGGACAGCAGACAGGCTGACGGCCCGCTTAGAATTTAGCAGTTACCGTCGCCTATGGGTGTTTGCAACGTCAGTGGCATCGCGAACACGCTGCTGCCCCATAAGGGTACAGGAACTTGGGTCACTAATGCCGGAACACAACACAAGGTTATTATGGCGGCATACTTAAGACCAAAGGTGGTCGCCATCCAGACGGGCTTGAGGCCCTACCACGTAGCTAGGATGGGTTGTTTTGTCGCCTTTTACGACAGGCCGACCCCGGCCGCAGAGGTTAGTATTCTTTCTCCGCCCCTGCACGGATAATATCTCGAGCTCCGAAGCGGATGATTTGGACCCAATCGTAACAAAACCCTAGTAAGATAGTTGGCAATTGTCTTTAATATGTGATACACAGGTAGTATGACAGGGCTTCTTTATTGCTGTAGTACAGTAGACAGGCCGACGGCCCGCTTAGAATTTAGCAGTTACCATGGCCTATGGGTGTTTGCAACGCCAGTGGCATCGCAAACACGCTGCTGTCGCATAAGGGTATAGGAACTTGGGTCACTAATGCCGGAACACAACGCAAGGTTATTATGGCGGCATACTTAAGAACAAACAACAGGTCGTCGCCATCCAGACGGGCTTGAGGCCCTACCATGTAGCTAGGGTGAGTTCTTTTGTCGCCTTTTACGACAGGCCGACCCCGGCCGCAGAGGTTAGTATTCTTTCGCCTCCCCTGCACGGGCTAAACCTTTATGCGTCATTTTAGTTTTGTTTTTGTACTACATTTACTTTTTGCAGAAAAAGTTGAATATCAGTTCTAGTTTAGAAAGACATTTTATAAACCTTGCAAAATAAATTGTACAGTTAAAAAAAATTTTAAACCTAATTTAATAGCAATCTTATAAAAGTAAATGAAGTATACATTTATAAAGTCACGTTATTAGGTTTTCTTATATTTTTTCCTGTATAAGTAACGTCTATTGGTGAGCCAGGGGTCAAATTACACTGAGTGCTTGGCCAGACTGCACGCGCGGGCGCAGGGCGGTCGCGGCGCGGCTGCTTAAACTATGAAACCACCCGCGTGCCCACTACGGACACTTAAATAAGGTTTCATATGTTTAAGTATGCCGCGCCGCAGCCGCCTCACGCCCGCGTGTGCATTCTGGCCAAGCACTGACAATTACACTGGCGATCTTGGTGTGCAGTCTTCTTAGAGATATATTATGTTCCTTCACCATCAGTGTGTAAACTTGAATTTATATGATTTTTATGTAACAAGGTGATGTCACCTACTTTGTAAACTTTGACTATGAATAAAGTTATTATTATTATTATAATTCGTAATATGTATATTTAATTGCTATTTTGTTTATCATGCTCTTTTTTGTAAATAAATTAAAGCTATCACATTACAATGACACAAGACAGGATACAAGTTTCAACAAGTTTTCCAATAAAAACTAATATAGTATAATTAACTGAAAATTACGTCCATAAACACCGTGTTCCATTAAGCACTTATCATTCGTATTCTATTATTGTCGCGGCCATTATCATACACACGTCGATATCTAACCTTGTGCAGGCGCATAACTGCGATTATTATATAATACAAATAGTGTGGTTTCTTGAAAAAAAAAAAATTCTTATAACTCTGATAGATAGATTGATAAGACTGTTTTATATAGGGGGATCTTACGAACGCATATGAAGAGTTAATTCAACCACACCTGTTAGCAGCATCCCCCGCTTGAGTGCTGATGTCTTTCGCCTTTATAAATTTACCTTCGCAACAATAATCATGATCGAAGCGTTTCCTTCATGTAGACACATTTAGAACTTTGTTTAAAAAGACAGGGAACACAGGGTTCAGCAAGCACAGAAGTTAGTTATGGTGTAAAACTGTAGGTATTATTATACGTTATTCAGGATGGCGGTAGTCGGCTGGCGCGATATCCCGGCACCCCGGGTATCAGAGATAGAGAGGAGCCTGGGGGAGGTATTTTAGTGGGTATCCAATATACATGCGGAATCTATAGACGCTAAAGACATCGTGGGTAATATATTATCTATGCTCAATTATGTATATAGACGAAGTGTGGATGAGCTACAACCACTTAAAGTTACTCCGTACCGTGTTGAGGTCCTCGATGCGGGTCATGACGCCCATGGCCATCTCGCGGCGATCAGCGGGCGCCTCGGGGCATGGGTACAGCGTCGCGCGGAATCCCTCGCAGATCTTCTTCACGCGAGTTTTCAGCTGGTCGCCTTGGAAGAATATTATGAACACCGACTTGTACACCTGATCCGACTGCAAACAAAAATTTTTTTTTTTTTTTTATTGCTGTAGGACAGCAGACAGGCTGACGGCCCGCTTAGAATTTAGCAGTTACCATCGCCTATGGATGTTTGCAACACCAGTGGCATCGCGAACACGCTGCTGTCCCATAAAGGTACTGGAACTTAGGTCACCAATGCCGGAACACAACACAAGGTTATTATGGCGGCATACTTAAGACCAAAGGTGGTCGCCATCCAGACGGGCTTGAAGCCCTACCACGTAGCTAGGGTGGGTTGTTTAGTCGCCTTTTACGACAGGCCGACCCCGGCCGCAGAGGTTAGTATTCTTTCTCCGCCCCTGCACGGATAGTTGATAATAACTATTATCAACATATAAAATATTACATTCTAAAGACAGATATCTACCCTCGAAGATGAAGAAAGGTTTGACTCAATCAATCATTATCAAATATACAATTGCAACACGGAGGGCTTCTAGAAGATTCAAAACGTTTTCTTCATGGTTTTCTCAAGCCCGTCTGGATGGCCCATATATAAGTATGCTGTCATAATAACTTTGTGTTGTGTTCAGTTATTAGTGCCAGATTCTTGTACCGCTATGGGACAGCATTATGTTCGCGCTGCCCCTAGCATCGCAAAAACCCCCATAGGCCAAGGTAACTGCTTACTAATGAGTGGGACGTCAGCATGTCTACTTTATTTCAACAATTAAAAACGCCTAATAAACAATTGTTCATATTTATTCAATTGTTTTTTTTTTACAGAAAGACCTCGTTTAAAAGTGGAGCAATTTACCTAACAAAAAATAATTGTGTAATTCTTTATATTGTATATAGAACAATTTTAAACTATTAAGCAAATAAACACTAATTAAGATAACTAACGTTTCTTTCTGTTTTCTTATGCTCAAATGGGATAATATAAGTGTTACTAAATTGTGAGATTGAAATGCTCCTTACTGCGGGCATTTAAATTTTGATAATCTTATGGTGAGACAATGAGTGAAAGATTTATATATTTAATTATTTTCATTCCCCGGTTAGCACCATTCTTTTAAATGGTGTTCCATAGTATCAATCAAAAAACCGGGATAAGCCGACCTTGTCTTTTATATCACACTCAATTAACAAAGATTTTGATGATAAATAAGGAGAAAGCCCGTCTGGCGAGTTACTTTTGGTTTATAAGTATACCGCCATAATAACCTTGTATTGTGTTCTAGCATTAATAGCCCGGGTTCCTGTACCCTTATGGGATAGTAGCGTGTTAGCGGTGCTCCTTGCACCGCAAACATCCATAGGCGACGGTGACTGCTTACTATTAAGTGGGCCACTAGCCTGTCTGCTGTTCCTCAGCTATGAAAAAAGAAAGTTTTTCATGTTTATAATATGATACCAACCGAAGATGGATCCTCGAGAGGTGTGTCGATCTCGGCCTGCCGGAGGAACACGTTGCCCCTGCAGGCGCGCCATAGCATACGCTCGAATGCGGGGATGCGCTCGCGCAGGATCACTCCCGCCACGAAACTACACCAAAGGACGCCATTAATAACATAATTTCCAAAAACAACCCTGTACACAAGTGGTTTCTACTAAGCTTTTATAACAATACTATGACGTTTGATCTTCACTAACGGCTAACAACATAATAATTATTAAAATTGTGATTCTGGAGGAGCATAATATCGAATAAGAAAGTTAATGGTTTGTTATAACGATCCAATTTCTGATTCCTTAACGCTTCATTATCCAGTTGGATAAATCATTTCAACATAAATGAAAGCAAGCAAACGTCAGAGAGAATAATGGATAGAGTATTGTCCAAGTATTATTTATATTAATCTATCGTTAGCATATAAACCACTTATGAACAGGGATAGACACTTACAGACAACACCGACCCATGATAGTACTAAACGCATGCGATGCTCTTTATTATACAGATCATTCTAATAACTAAGATCATCGCATGTTAGATCTATTACGAACTGCCTATCACTGGCCTCTTCAGGTTATTGCAATAAATTGTTTATATTCCGGTGAGACATACGAAACTTTATGGTAACAAAATAGATAGATAACAACGTAGTCATAGACATGCAGTTTAGCGTAATAGATTCCCTAAATATATCTTAAACTAGACAAAGCAATTTCCAAATGTATCATAGCATAGGTGATGATGCAGCCATTTAAGTAAATAACTCGTTGACACCACGATCATAGGTAATTTTATATCAGGACTAAGTGTTCTAAGCAACAATTCCAATTGCAACATTTAATCTATAATAACTTGTAAAATAAATGTAACAACCAGTACATGTTAAAATCATCGTAAATCATCTTGCAATGACAATGTTTAGAATTCGTGTAAAATAATATATGTTAACTAACTGTAAAATTTAAAGACATGCAATAAATACGGACAACGAGTTACTACCTATTGTAGGGAACGATAACGAAATGTGTAATCAACATAAACATTTCGTTATGTCCTTAGATAATAATAAAAATAAATCGAAATGGATATTTACACTATTGCAGCAATGATAATTTAGAAGAAAAAGTACTATCGCATGAAAATAAAGAATGAATGGAAACAATTGTTCGGTCCTTGCATAGATTTAGGTACAAAAATATTGATCAGCCAATTTTCGGCGACTGCCTTCATGTCTGTTTGAAGCGAGGGTAGTTCAATAAATTTCACGCTTTTTATGTCAACGTTTGACAAGAAAAAGATTTACTTTTTTGCACCGTGTGCGAAGAACAAGCTCATATTTATAGACTCCTTACATTATTGCCAATCTTAAATCCTTAACAACATAGAGTGCAATGTACTTGAACAACAATTTGCAAATGTGACGCCGTGTAGGACTCACTGCGAGCTACATCTGAGCTGATTCAGACCGAGGAGGTCGCGAGGTTGGTGGAGTTTTAGTACCTTATCTATGTGGGGACCAATACAAGAGAAAATTATACAGTCCACCTTTTATTGGGCCAGCACTCAGTGACACCAGTCGATGAGAAAGCTCGACAACAATAAACATCGATAATAACAACAATTTTCACAAATTGACTCAATTTTTATTCATTCTTGTCTTCGTTCATTTTCGGCATTCCACTTCGTTCTTGTTTCCACGTCAAATTCACAGTTTTTAAACTTTTAAAACCCCTCATGACAAAGTATCTCTCAAAAACAGCATCATCTTATGCTTCTTTAAGCAAACAATGCGCTTCAGCTGCAGATTACTTCAAATAAATATATTGGGATATTTCACACAACGCCATCTAGTCCCAAACTAAGTTGCATAGCACTTGCATTATGGGTACTAGACAACTGATATACTACTACATATATACTTTTCTTTTGAAAATGAATACATATTATACACTAGCTGTGCCCGCGACTCCGCCCGCGACTCCGTCCGCGTGTAATAGTGACTTTAGGCAGCATTTTTTGGGTATATCTTTTGGTTTATTTTGGACTACTTCCTACCCCCTAAGTACTATGACGTGATCATTTTGATCTTATATCCGTTTTTAGGTAACCATCTATTACCTTACTAAATTTCATCAAGATCTGTTCAGCCTTTTATACGTGAAAGAGCAAAAGTCCCAACAAAAACGACTAAAAATCACTAACTCAATTTAGTTATCTGCCTACTGCCTACCCCCTAAGAACGATGGCGTGATTATTTATAGCCTATGACCATTTCTAGGTTATCATCTATCACCATACCAAATTTCATCAAAATCCGTTCAGCCGTTTAGGCGTGAAAGAGGAACAGACAGACAGACAGACAGAGTTACTTTCGCATTTATAATATTAGTATGGATAAACACCCAGACGCGAGACGGGTATCGAACCCAACACACCACAACCAACACAAATTAAAGAGGTAAATCAAAATTTCTCACAAATCACGCTTATTCGGGGCAAAACTTGACATTTTCAGAGGAAAAATATTATGTGACATTTACATTCAACATAATCCTTCTTGTGTGGCCATATATTATTAAACGGCGGAAACATATTTGTAAACCTAATATTTATGTGGAATACACAGTTATTGCTTTATCGATGTTTAGTTTGCTTTAAATATTAAATAGAAATTTTCATACATACAGTATATTTAAAGTTCAGGATTCTGATGGCTTTTAATACGAGTAAATAATATCATTCAAAAACTTTGTTGTGTCTGAACTTTAAATATAATTAAACTATAGATTTAAAAAAACCATTTGCAGCTTGTAAATGTTGCTCAATGGGCTGAACAACTATCACCAAATTGATAAGGTGATTGATAGCAAATTGTCTATCACTTGAGCAAGATTGACAAACTGCAATCCGTGGGAAACATTGAAATAATGCAGACTAATGCTAGTTTGTTTAATAATTGATTGTTAAAAGGTCCTTAATATGGCTGCTCTGAAGTTTAATTATTCATAAATTGATGTCTATTAATTACATTTTAAAAACCGATTGAGTGGAATCAATTCCTTGGCTTTGTCTACTTCAAACAATCAACGGACGTCACAACAATTAGGGGAAGTAGCATACCGTAACACTAATATTGAAGTTTAAATTCCTCTAATTGTGTAATGTATTATTGTAAAATTACAATTAACGAACAGAAGTTTAATATATATTTAAGCAACAGAGCGTTTGTTTTATGGCTACATCTTGACAACTTTACTTTTACTTTATTTTAAAATATAATATATAATAAATATAGGATGTATGAATGAAACTCGGGGCATCATCCGGACTTGTAAAAGCCATCATGACACGTATGCTGTTAAGAAATTTTGAAATAGGTATAATTACTCCTGATGACTTGTGAATAGAGAATACAATTCCGGGATCCCGAATCCCGGGACCCCGGGATCCCGACCGTTTTCTGACCCCGAAAATCCCGGGACTGTACTTGGCTAATCTCGGGATTTTCGGGTTTGCCACAAACAGGTCTAATTTGCACTTCGTTGTCCGTTGCAAGTTGACAATGACCTTGCCTAGATTATATTATTAACATTTATTACCTACATATCGACAAAAAACAAACCTTTGATACGCGTACGATACGTACTACATTAGGTACAGCTCTAATAATATGTTTGTCGTAGAACTGAATTGGGGTTGGCAAATACTCGTTTTTTTACATTTGAGCCCAATTAGAAACCACATAGTCTAATTCCGGGTTAGCCCCGGGATCCCGGGATTACGCATCAAGAATCCCGTAATCCCGGGATCGAAAAACATACTCGGGATTGTATTCTCTACTTGTGAATCTTAGTCTCCATGCAGGGGCGGAGTAAGAATACTACCTTGGTAGCTAGGGTCGGCCTGTCGTAAAAGGCGACAAAACAACTGTAATGGCTACGTGGTAGCCCAAGCCCGCCTGGATAGCAAGCACCCTTGATTTATAATAACATCGCCATAACAAAGCTAGGTTGTCTTCTAGCATTAGTGACCCAGTTTCTAGTACCTTTATGCGGACAGCAGCGTGTTAGCAGCGCGCTTGGCATCGCAAACATACATAGGCGACGGTAACTGCTGTAAGAAGTTTGTGTAGTATTATCGTTAAAACACTGTTCATGAACAGTGCAGGGCGAAATAAATAGTGACGTATTACAATTTCAACATGCAAGATCATAAATACCCCGGTGACCTTGATGACAAAATTGTCTCATAATTATCATGTGTAAGAAGCCGCAGCATCTTTAATCTCAGCTATAAATCTTTATTGTTTGTGAAATAGACGCCATTGTGATGGTGTTTAAATTACGTTGGGTTTGAGGTTAACCTCACAATAATTATATACGTTGGTCGATGAGACGTAAGGTCACGTATTTTACTAATGTTTTTAGGGTTCGTTCCATCGCCTTTAGTCGCCGCCGTCGCCGTTAAAGACTCTTTTGTGTGTTAAAGTGGATTTGAGATTCGAGAAGAACACGAAACAATGTGCACTTCATGGTTCCACGTGTTGACCGAAAATTATTTTAAACGACATGAGTGACGATCGCTGCTTACCAACAATCAAGAACCGGTTTACAATTCATTAGTAACAAAATTAAATAAGATTTTTATGAATATTTTCTTTCTCGTTTTGTACAAATGATAAAAATTTATTTATAATTATTGATGTTTAATTACACACTCCACAAAAACAAATTGGTTTTCGAGTATTGTCTGTATTAATAAATACAGATCGTAGCATTAGAATCAAATAATAGTTTTTACAAATATGCTGGGACGATATCGACGGATGAGCCCAAGATAAGGCTCTGTGGCAAGCCTTGGGGGCGGCCTATATCCAGCAGTAGACTTCAATAGGCTGATGATAATGATAACTGGGACAATTCACTCAGTGCCATTTACTTCTAAAATAAGCCTAGGTATATATATACAAATGAAAAATACTTTTATTTTCTTTTATTAATAAATACACATCACACATAAATACCTAGACTCGGGATGGGAATCAAACCCGTGCCCTCTACACGCGTTACAACGTGTGATAGCTGTTGCGCTAATTCGTCAATTGGGTTCATCACAAGTAAATTGTTAGTTAACCACGAGAAAAGTTCGAAAGTGCAGTTGAGAACATCATATTTTCGCACTTTTGCTCGAAAACCCGACTTTGTAATTTGATACAAATATGTAGTGTATACAAAATTAAAATAAATCTCGTTACTTATGTAATGTAGTGTCGTTGTTAATTGAAATTCTTGGACACGTTGAAGTACTAAAGTTCTCAGTCGTGAACATAAATACGTTATTGTCTTTTCACAAGGTACCATTGTATTGTCTTGGAGACACGACAATTATTAATAGTTCATATTTCATCTCTACAGAAGATGTAAAAGATGGACACGCATATATCATACGAATTATAGAATACAATATAATAATATGTGTAATAAAAGAAGACCGATCGAAGAAGAAGAAGTATTCGATTGATGATTTTGAACTAATAATTAAATTACATTTGTTTACGCAGACTCCAAAAATGTTGAAACTATCTTTGTTTACATCTGGAGTTCAGAAAACAGGCAATCTGCGGATTTGATAGCCGATAGTCACCGCCGCTTATTGACGTTTAGAACCTTTATTGAATATCCCATATAGCACTGAGTTAGGCAAACCTAAGCCCTAAGCTTCCAAATCCGGAGAGTACGTAACATGAACGTTCCCGAGAACCGTTATGTGCAGGAAATACGATGCTCCAGAAAATGGAAATAAGCGTCAACGGCGAGCAGTATGGGGCAGTATAACCCCCTGCTACCGAAAGTATTAATGATGGATCACAACCAAATATATTCCAGATACTCATGAAATACCTGGTAGTAACTAGTCCTGGGTTCGAATCCCACAGTATGCACCGCTTAGGCAATCTCTCAGATCATTGAGAAGAAACACAATGTGCGAGCACGTCATCAATGCATGGAGGAAGTCACAAGCACACGCTGATACGGTGCCACGATAATAGCAAATAAATCTAAATGATAAGATTAAAATCACAGCATTACTTTTCGTTTTACAGTAATGTCAAATGATAACATAAAATACACCTGTAATAGATATAGGTATATGGTTTCCTGATATATCGTTGATATGTTTCGTAATGGTGGAATCTTTTGGTGTTGTGCAGAAATCAAATTAGGTCGAGGCGATAAGGAATCGCTTTCAAACGACTTGTACCATAATTTATATAAAAACTACGATGTACATACAATTATCAATAAGCACCGACTTAACTGGCAACATTGAGCAAATATTGGGTAAAAAAATCATCACAAGATCAAAGGCGCCAATTGTAATGAATACGCCAACAAAGTTGTCGGCACATATATATTGAACAGCTATGTAACAGTTTTTAACCAATGTGTGTTGCCAGTGATGACATACGGAACGCAGACGTGGTCGCTAACTATGGGCTTTATGAGAAAGCTCATGGTCGCTCAGAGAGCAATGGAGAGGGCTATGCTCGGAGTTTCCCTGCGAGATCGAATCAGAAATGAGGAGATTCGCAGGAGAACCAAAGTAACCGACATAGCCCGGATGATTGCAAAACTGAAGTGGCAGTGGGCTGGGCACATAGCTCGAAGGACTGATGGCCGTTGGGGCAGAAAAGTCCTCGAATGGCGACCGCGTACCGGAAGACGCAGTGTTGGTAGGCCCCCCACAAGATGGACCGATGATCTGGTCAAGATCGCCGGGATAGGTTGGATGAGGGCAGCGCAGGACCGATCATCGTGGAGATCTTTGGGGGAGGCCTTTGTCCAGCAGTGGGCGTCTTCCGGCTGAAATGATGATGATGATGTAACAGTTCAAAATAAATTAAGAATAATTCGAATCAACTCTTCTCCTAGCCTGAAGTATACGAAATAATGGTTGGGCAAGTATGTACAGTATATTTTATTCGTTTATGCATTAAAACTAATTTAGGAACCTCTAAACATCGCGACACGCAAAGGCATTCGGGCATAAAATCTTATATACCTGTATATTATATTACATACATACATTTATAATTTACCCAAGTTGTTAACTGTCGAAAACAAATAAAAAATTAGAAACCACATTGACAAGAATAATTATTGGCCTTATAAAACATTACGATAAAACGCAACGTAAAATAAATATTAGTTCGTCAAATAACTTTACGAGAAAATGAGACATTTTTAGAGATTATTATATGATAAATTCCATGTATATCATGAATGAAGAAAATGAAATCATAGTAAAGGAGTAACAAATGATTCAACTATAAAAAAAATATTTAAACATACGAAAAAAACAGAAAGTAAATAAATAATACAAAATTTCAAAGAAATCTGAATTTTCCTCACTGCTAGTCCATACAACAAATTCTCACCGAGTGATTTATTCGCGGTAAATTGTGTCAATCACTCGCTAATTTGCTTGGGCCTTTACCATACCATAACATCCACTTGATACGTGATAAATAGCAAGAATCGCTTACAGTAGTGGTAATGTTGTAGTAAAATTTGTGTCATATTTATGTACATAAAGAATTGTCACTGGAAATTCTAATTGGAAATACTGACGATCAGTAAACCTACAAAATATGAATTACGTATAATCTCTGACTATATCATTACTACTTATAACAATCAGTTATAGTCTATATACTATAAATTACTATTAAATAGGTGAGGATAATATAAGTATCTATATGATAAAATTTGTACCATTAACTTTATTGCTATTTTTGATAAATTATAGTTCCGAATGAAGCATTTATTGACGGGTAAAATTATTGTTAATTTGGTCATATAATCTAAATTGCCAACGCTTTAAAGTTTACTATTAACATGTTTCATTCAATATAATGTGATGCTGATTCACTTGTGACTAAAGAAAATAAATTGTTAAAAAAAACATATTAAGGACATTTACTGAATTTCGGTTGCTGATTAATCCTATAAGCGTTGAAACAAATGCATAATGGAAATTAATATCGTGACTAGCCTTTCAGTGCCCATTCCACGTGCAGGGACGGCTTGTCGAAAAAGGCGACTAAACAAACCTATCTCTATATGGAAGGACTCCAAGCCCGATCGGTTAGCAAACTACTAGTTTTGAAACATGCCGTCATAATGACCCTAGTGCCGGAGCACTAGTCAAGGTTCCGGTATTTCTTTGGAGCCAGCAACGGGTTGGCAATTTCTGTAGAAAAAACTCAGTTTTGTTTTGAATGCATTATTTGTAATTCCGATTCTGCGAAATATTCTTCAATGTTAAATATTATAATACAAAATGAGTATGCATTATGTATGCATACTATCGAATAATAAATTACCACAATCGTAGAACGTGTCTTTATAATTCAATATAGCAATTATTAAATATAGAACGTATAATGGATTTCCCAGTTTTATTTGTGACAACACATGATAAACGAAGCGATGCGAAACATATTTTCATAGTTATTATAATAAAAATGTCCGTACAAATCTTTCCCTGCCAGACGACATGATAGCGTCGTCACAAGTAAATTTTTTGCCAACATTCGTAAGCAGACGTGATGTAACAGTCTCGTAGGTCTACAGTCGTCTTGGCAGAGAACCAAGACGTCTGTCTGTGCTTGTAAAACGTTTAAATTACGACGCTGGAGTACGTCTGGATTGTTGGAATGTTGGAACGATCATACACGTGACGGAAAATCGTGATATGTTTATGTCTGATTCAAACATAACATGTAAATAGCATAAATAGTAATCTTTATAAATATAAACTATAGATTAAAGAGATGACTATAACAACAACAGCCCGCACAGTTGGGCTAGAGGGAACAGACACCTCCCACGCTTATCGGAGATTAATTGACGCGTTACATATACCGGTGATCTGTGTGTAGGTTTACCTACGACGTTTACCTCCAGCTATGGTCTGTGTCAATTATGTTATGCACATTAGGCTAGAAAAACTCCGAAAAAAACAAGGAACAACTCCTCGTTTCCTTTCCTTTAACCCGTCCTTCCTGTCATATGACCCATGAAAAGGTTATGATTATTATTATTTATACAAACGCAACAATAAAAACAAAATTATGTATATCAATTCCTTTGAGCCACCAGCCAATGGTTTGCTCTTAGATCGAGATGGGGTGATTGTATAAATATGATTGTTGCTTCATCTGAAAACCTATTTAGGTTTAAAAGATACAGATAACACAATCAAGACCCAACAAGACGTTGAGTGCATAAAAATATTATCGTAACGATGGTGGAGGGTATAGATTTAAGGAGAAGGGCTTAAGAGGAAATAATGGCCTAAACGAACAGAACTAACTTATTTTTTTTTATTGACGACCTCCGTGGCATAACGGCTAACGCACTTCATTACACTTGCGGATGTCACGGGCTCGATTCCCGTCGCACGTCTGGGTGTTAAGTATGTATTGTGTATTTATTTACAAAAGAAAAGTATATGCACATGTAGTATTAGTTGTCTATTACCCATAAACACGTTCTATGCTACTTACATTTAGTCCCGACAAGATGCCTAATATATTTATTTATTCAAAAATGTTCACATTTTAGATATTTTTTTATTGCTGTATAGGACAGCAGATAGGCTGACGGCCCGCTTAGAATTTAGCAGATCTACGGTTTATACGTTGCACGGTGTAAAATTTGAGGTTTTATACTTAGAAACACGAGTATATCTGTAAACGTATCCAAAAATTGCTCAATTACAATCCGAATTAAACCAAATTTGGACAAATATCAAGCCATTTAATAACCCTTTTAACAATCCTACGCACTTTAAAAATCAACATTTCCACGTAATTATGGTAAATACACCAATTACATATGGTATACTTTTAGTTGATTAATGACTTACCTGGATTTACTGAAATTAAATTAATTTAAAACATTTTCAAGTTTTTACTTAAACAATTTATCAACGTGATCAACTAAAAGCTTCACATATGGGTACAAAGTATTGTTCATTCAATTTTTATCACAATAAGAAGGTAAACAGAACAATTATGAATTTGACAACATTGAATACTCCTCTATTATATTCAATTGAACGAAGTAGGCTCTTCATTCAATTGAATATGATGGAAGATCAGTGATGGAAAGATTCAGACCTTTTATGATCGAGGTTGTAAGTCAAATGGCGACCTGGTGATATTTGATGATTTGCAATATGAGCTCAAGTAATACAAACCTTAGAACTACATTAGTAGATCAAAAGCAATGTATATTACATTTACATGATAATGATTATATAATCAATATAATAGACTGATATTACGAGGATTGTTCAAAAACTATCGCGAATTTTGATTACATTACATTCAATTTTTTTTTGTGGCATTACGTTAATGTTATGATACTCATGTCTCTCACTTATGTCGACTAGTTCGGCCCTTTTGAATGTTTAGTTAATTGTAAAGCTATTTTGCTTGGACTTGTTTCAACTCATCTTTGATTTTCGCCTATTCCAAAAATGGATCAGAGTCTATTAAAATATGTAGATATTGTTAGATAAATTACATAGTAACAAAGGCACACTCTCATTTATCGCAATATTTTTTAAAACCGGGTTGCGTCCAACGCAATTTTAAAGATTGGACCCATCTATCCCAATTCCTTTCCTAGTACCGAGATAGATAGATAATCTATATTGCAATCTAAATAAATTATAGAAAAATAAATCACAGAATCAAATTAGGTTTATTAAGGGTCGCCTTACCGCTATAGAGCGATCTCTTCCAGGCAACCCAGCTGCGATAATAGGAAGTGGTAGATGTTAAAAATGACTGAAAGGGTAGTTATTGTCATCAGAATAAACTCTAAAATTAAAAACCTTGCGCACCTGTATTCTTCTTTGTTCAACGCTTGTTCAAAGCCTTTACTTCACAATGACATATTGGTCATAATATAATGTAGTATCAAGGCTAACTGAATTTGCCCTAGAGATATATTTTGTGATTAAACAATAGCTTATTTCAAGCGTGAAACCACTGCGAATAGCACAAAAACATAACTGTAATATATATTTTATGTAAGCTGGAACCAATCGTTATTTAGATACTTGTAAAAGTGCGAGACAATACGGTTTTTAAAATTATATTACCAAGTCAATGTAAATTTTTAAAAGTATTTCCAGACGAAACTTTCATATTTTTTTCAGTTATTGAAAACAACCAATGAAAAGTGATCGAATCATTAGTCAAGAACGGGATTAATATCAGTAAAACATATTTTTTATTATTTATTTGTGTTAAAAATATATTATGAGATTTTTACTAGGAATTTACGTTATTACTAGTGGAAATGTATACCTAATTAATTAAGGAATCGATGGTGTTCCTTTTTTCTATCATATGCAAAACATGCAGTTTGATTGAAATTCTTAGTTTGAACAACTTCGAAGACCGTTTTAATTTTTATTCAGTCGGAACCTTTGATGTTGGTCAATATAACCGGTACGTTGTTCTAAACGATGTCGCTATAAACGGTTTTAACTTTAATTGAAAACTACAGTGGGAACTATGCAATCACACCCACACACGCATTCAAGGATCCTCCATTCATAGCTGGGATAATAACTCTATACACATTTCATACCTACTGTATCTGGAAATATCACATGAAATACGTGATTTTAAAACTCCACGATGCACAATCCGTTGCGCACGATCGCTCAGAATTACGACAATTAGCACCATATGATTGTTAACATAGGTCAGACAGACGTATTTATACAGAAGCACTTAATTTTGAATGCTACAGATGAATCTCTCACAAAAATGTAAAAATAAACAAACCTGGAATTGTATGCGTTCTTCTTCAAGAAAATTTGCCTTTTAAACGAGCTGTAGTTAGTGTATAATAGATAATGACTTGGTTCAAGTTTAATATGATTTATCTATGAAATATATTCTTACATTTTAATTCGTTAGGTAGATAATTGATAAGCACTGTTGATATAACTTGAGTTTGAATGGGAAACTCATTTTGACAACTTGGCTAACACCCGACTAAATCTGAAAGCAATGCATATAAATGCAACAGATAATCTAATACCGAAAATCTTAATTGGGCGTTGTACCATAGAATCTAAAGTTGTATAGAATAGGTTGTTGATTCACCTAACGGTCAATTATCACTTAGAATGTTTATAAGGTTCTTTATTATAGGCTAAAATTATATAATTAAATGCCATTGATCGCAATAATAATATATATCAACTTGTCAGCCATGAACTTGATATTATTCGACATATTTCGCACATGGACGTCAAGTTGTCAGTCACGAACCGGGCGGTAACTAGGTCGACGCTACTGTAACGGTAAATCTATTATTATCAACATTTAACAAACCTGTAAGTCCACGATAGCACAATTCTGAATGAATATTAAAAATATACTCCGTGTAAGGGCGAAGGCGGCCTTTTTTTATTACTGTAGGACAGCAGACAGGCTGCGAATGTTTGCAACGCCAGTGGCATTGCGAACACGCTGCTGTCCCATAAGAGTACAGGAACTTGGGTCACTAATGCCGGAACATAACACAAGGTTATTATGGCGACATAGGTACTTAAGACCAAAGCTGGTCGCCATCCAGACGGGCTTGGGGCCCTACCACGTAGCTTGGATGGATTGTTTAGTCGCCTTTTACGACAAACCCACCCCGGCCGCTGAGGTCAGTATTTTTTCTCCGCCCCTGCACGGATAAAAACAGCCTGCCGTAAAAGGCGACATAACAACCCGACCTAGGTGTGGATGGCAATCAACCCTGGTCTTTAAATATACCGCCCAAACCTTGTGTTGTATTCCGGCACAAGTGCCCAGGTTCCAGTTCCTACGCGGACGGCAGCGTGTTAGAAGTGCCTCTGGCGTCGCCAACATCCACAGACGACAGTACCTGCTTACTATTTAACGCATTGTCAGTCTACTGTTCACTCACAATTAAAAAAACAGAGGATATTTAAGGCATTGTTAATAAAAAAATAGCCAAGACATAAAATTTACGAGTTTGAGAGGTCGCAGTTTAATTCGACAGTCTGTCAACAGAGAGCGGTGGCGTAAAATCGTGCGGAGAGCTGAGTCCGCCTCTACCACCGACGTGGATACCTCAACGTGACCACGACCACTCTGTCAAGAGCCAAACGAAAGAGAAGAAGATTGAATTCATGGATCACAGATATGAATACAAGTAGTCTTAATTTAATTATACCTATAAACATGTCCATTTTAAAACACGGCTCTCTGTTTATATTGATTAAAACACCGATTCCAGGATTTAAGTGTTATAAACTATATTCTCATTGATGAAAAAAAATTCTAGTCATCTATACAACACACTAAAAACATCATCTATAGAATAGCCTATGACTGTAAGGTGCCAGTTTTTTTTTTGCTACAAAGTTTATTTCTGACCACACCAGAAGTAATGCATACAGACTAAGTTAATATTAATACAAACATCAATGACAAAAGCGATTCAAATTTAATTCGGTATTGTATTAAAGTGTATATTCAATGATATTATGGTACCTGAGTCATAACGGAGCGACTGTTATTATTTACATGTAGGTAGAATACTCGTCCGTCGACTTTTGAATTGAATCATGTGATTGAATCTATTATTAGTTATGAATGCATTAAAACCACAACAAGTTCTAGGGAAATCCCGAACGGATGTTGAACTAATGCACAGTGGAAGATATTGGTTATTCTTCGTTACTGTCACCTTTGGAACCTTCTCTGAGGTCGGTCCATCATGTCTGAGGATCGTGGTTGTATCTGGAGCGGATAATTTGTCTCCACCGGTTTCTATCCGGCACATCTCCTGCGACCGTGTAGAATTTGGCTGACGACGAGTCTTTCACTTGATCGGTCCCTTTTGTTGGTAAACGACTGCGAGATCTTTTACCTACGGCATTCCCGATCACCGGAAAAACTGTTCCAAATTCTCGTTGCTCCTGCGCATTGTGAGGCCGAAGTATGAAAGAATGCGGTGCTGGCATATGGTGGATAAACGAGTTTTTATTCGGAGTTGGGTCAGGATCGATGCATTGGTGCTTTTTGCAGTTCAAGGTATTTCTAAGCAATCGTCTACAGCAACACATCTTAAAATCACACATCATCATACCACATCATAAATCCTGTCTTTCTCGGGCTAGGATTGTCCAGGTTTCTACTCTATACAGATAGGGTTAGGTAAATCTAGCGACCAACGATATTAATACCAGGAATATTGGAACCTTACGTATACATTATGAAGAACGATTGACGAAAAAAGTGTATAAGGCGAGTGTGAATGGAACTGTTGGAAGGGGTAGACCTAGGCGGACGTTTCGAGACCAGATCAGGGACGTCTTGAAAAAGGCCAGGTCAAGAGTACCCAAAACCAAAGGGCATGTATGAAGGGAATAATGAAAGTGGACGAAGCGAAACAAGTATGTAAGGATCGTAGCAAGTGGAAAGAAGTGGTCTCTGCCTACCCCTACGGGAAAGAGGCGTGATTATATGTATGATGTATACATTAAGCGCCTTTTTGCGACCTTGGTCCTTAATACTTCTTAACTCGACCAAAACCGCAGAAGAAAATACGTAGTAAGCGCCAAAAACATGATGGTTGGACAAAGCGTAAATAACCGGACAGAAGAGAAGCCCTTTCACAATACAACAAAGTAACCTCGTAACAGACCTTGAAAAGGAAGACTTATTTCAATAGTTAACTGTCAAAACAATTAATCTATAGGAGACGCTAGTTAGTTTAAGATAATAAATAAAATGAAAAATAGCACAGTGTTGTCGCTAGTAGTGCGAGTACAATTTGGAGAGACGTGCAAACTAAACAAGTGGTAAATCTGAGATTTTAAACACACGAGCACGGATTTAAATAATCATCCCAATTTAATCTGAGATTAGGCCACCGTCGTCGTCACACGTAGACGGCGTGTGTTATCTGTAATATTTGTAACATTTGATACTGATCGAGTACTATTGTTTGGTTTTGGGACATTATCGTTTCCAAGAAAAATCTCGGTGACGTCACTTAGAATTATTTATATGTCATATTAAGTATTCAAACCAAAAGAAGGGGGGGGGGGGGGGGGTTTACTCAAAAGACCACTTTGAGGGTAATGAAATGAGTAGTCATTCAGATGTCTCAATTGATATCAATTTAAACATAGGTATAGGTACAACACTAGCTACTGGTATCGCATGACAGTTAAGGCGGTCGCTGCGCTTTTTTTCTGTAAAGTATACATATAAACACATGGACAATTCATGAATGTTTTTGAACAAATGTTTAGATTATTATAGTTGTTCTTACAATATATATCGAGAGGATAAGTCGAATATCGATGAATGGATGCGAAATGAATTCGAATTCGAAACTCCCGACACATCGGTTTATGTGGACTATTTAATATAAAAACTCAATATATCAACGTGAGAATGGGTTAATAAGTTGCTTGTATATAAAATAAAAAATAGACCCGTCACGTTCAATCTGAGTAGCTCCTGCAATCCAGACTCGAAATCAAATCATAACTACAAATTAGCAGATTCACCATTCAACCTACGCACTGAAAACATTGAATTCGTAAGGTTTTTAATGTTACGTTCAGAAAACTCTGTAATGATTGATTGATATTTAATTTAGTTACATGATAACCTATGTTTTGTAATTTTTAATTTACTTTATTTATTTAACTTCAGTATTTAATTTATACTTGACAAGATTGGAAATATTTAAAATTTAGAAGCCGAATAAGTAAAAATAATTGGAATATTTCATAAATTTAAGATCTATCTATATTTATATCAGACTTCTCGATCTAGCAATCCAGACTATATTTTAACGTCTCAACTTAGGTGATTCAATATTTGCATCTGAAGCTGTTGACAGCTTCAGATCCAAAGAAATAGTGTCCACATTTTTTGGAACTAATGACTGACAATATGACATGAAAGGCGGACTTGAGTAGACATATTCTGAAGGACAATATTGACATATTTTCCGACAAAATGTGTGTATAACAGATATTACATCTTTCAGAAATTATATCTCAAGCGTTTGTTTACTCGTCTATTTCATACTCCTTTGAAATACTAAACGACGGAAAATATATTTATTCTGTTAACGCATCTATTTCATGAAATCCAATAAATTCCTGAGAAAAGCGTATGATTAAAAAATAGACGATGTTAATGCGAAATAGATAAACAGAAGCGTTTCTGCTTATAAACCTGTTTCAGATGAACATCGAAATTTCAAATTAAAACAATTCGTTTCGCCGCTTGACTGTTAACATTTATTCTGACTGAAAATTTTATTTTATAATTGTTTTATCTGTGTAATAACTAAATAAAACACGTTACGTTGTCAATTTAATGACATGCGTGATTATAGATTACATACAAAAATTGAACTGATAGGAAAACCTTTACATCAGATCAAAATCATAGCAGATGTCCATCTAAAGAGACATGTTAATAACTTGCATTATAAAACAACCCCAGCGTTGTATTATGCATAAAGCAAAATAACCAATATAGCATATATCAATTTACCGTTCGTTCGACCATTGAATTTAATATTGTAAAGCGTATTGAAAATTTTGTACCAAATACAGAGGAACAGTGCCGATATTATTACGATATTGGGGTGTAAGGGGCCCTACCAACATCTTCGGGGCCCAAGTCAACCTCACCTGCAAGTCGGCGCACCCTGCTGAATAACGGACGAGGCTCTGACGACGGCTTTCCTTTTGGGGTTGGGGGGTCAGACGGCAGTCGCCCCCGTAAAAGCCAAATCTGCCAAATCATATGGACAGAACACGAATGCGAGATCGTATAAAGGCTAGGGCGCCGCCGCATAACGGCGCGCAAGAGCTTCGCCCGACTCTTGTGAGAAGTGGACAAGGGCTACCGTGTCATGGGCGGGCACGGCTAACGACGCTAGCCCCAACTCACGCAGCCCAAACATCTCGAAAGATCCGCTTCGCAACATGGAACATAGGCACGTTAACCGGACGCGCGAGAGAGTTGGCCGATGTGCTCTCCAGGCGAAGGGTGGCCGTGGCGTTCCTGCAGGAGACTCGGTGGAAGGCCAGCAGATCCCGGTTCATTGGGAATGGCTACAAGCTGATCTACACAGGTGCACCTGGTGGGGAGAATGGGGTTGCCATAGTGCTCTCGGAGGAGTTCCAGAACGACATTTTGGAAGTGAAACGTCATAGCGACCGACTTATGGTCGTTAGGGTGCTTATCGATGGGGTAGTTACCCACTTGATAAGTGCCTATGCGCCACAGGCCGGTTGTGACGACGCCGATAAAATAGCGTTTTGGAATCTACTCGGAGAAGTGCACCGTGGAATCCCATTATCACAGGGGATCGTTTTGGGGGGTGATCTGAACGGTCATGTGGGTGATGAGTGTGGGGAATTCGAGCGTGTTCACGGTGGATTTGGGTACGGCAGCCGCAACGCAGAAGGGGAGGACATCCTCAATGCGTGTGCGGCGGCCGACCTTGCCATCGTGAACACGTATTTCAAAAAGAGACCCGAGCATCTCATCACCTACAGGAGCGGGAGGAATGCTACCCAAATCGACTTCCTACTCACTAGGAGACACCACATCAGCAAAGTAGCCAACTGCAAGGTCATACCCGGTGAGAGTCTCACTGCACAACATCGTCTTCTTGTCATGGACCTCTGCGCTAAGCCTAAAGACACGTATACCGAGCGCGTTCAGCGCCGAATCAGGTGGTGGCTGCTTGATGAAGTCACGTCCCAGGAGTTCGCCTTAGCCGTCGGTGACAAGTGCACCGGTGGTATGGGCGAACCAGTTCAGGCTTACTGGGACAAGATTCAGGCGGCTATCCTTGGGTCGGCGAAGGAGGTGCTTGGGGTGTCTAAGGGTGGTCGCAAGTGTGACAAGGAGACATGGTGGTGGAACGACACAGTCCAGAGGGAGACTAGAGCGAAGAAAGCCCTCTTTAAGAAGTGGCAAGCGTCCAGATCTCCTGAAGACCGCGACGCATACCGGGTAGCAATGCGCGCCACTAAGAGAGCTGTTGCCAGAGCCAGGCGAGACCACTTACAACCACTTTACGATAAGTTGGAATCGTCTGAGGGGCAGAAGCTCATCTACAAGTTGGCGCGCTCCAGGGTCAAAGCGGCACAGGACATTTCCAAGTGCCGCTGTGTAAAAGACCCTGTGGGCAATCTGCTATGCGAGGACATCGCGGTGAAGGAGAGATGGCGCTCGTATTTCCACGAGCTGCTGAACACGCAGCACAAAGAGGTGCAGCCGCCTGATCTTCCTCCGAATCAAGGACTAGTGCCACTGATAACGCCTGCAGAAGTCCAGAATTGTCTTCGCCGCATGAAGAATCGGAAAGCTGTTGGATCCGATGGAGTCCCCATCGAAGCCTGGAAGGCGATGGGCTCGCGTGGTGTGGGCATTTTAACAGACCTTTTCAACCGGACACTCCTCACCGGTACGATCCCGAGCCAATGGAGACTGAGTATCATTACTCCAGTCTTCAAAGGCAAGGGGTCGGTGCAGGAGTGCGGTAGTTACCGAGGAGTTAAGGTCATGTCCCACACCATGAAGCTCTTCGAAAGGGTTATCGACTCTCGGATTCGACAGGAGTGCACTGTCTCGGATTGTCAATATGGGTTTCGCCCTGGTCACGGGACAATGGACCCTGTTTTTGCTCTAAGGACTGTCGCGGAGAAATACAGGGCGAAGAATACGCCTCTGCATTGCCTGTTTCTCGACTTGCAGAAGGCCTTCGACTGTATTCCTCGCGCGATAATCTGGTGGGCATTGCGGTCCAAAGGGATTCCAGAGGCCTATGTTGACATCATCCGAGACATGTACCGTTGTTACGTTGTAACAAGAGTAGGATAATTAATTTTCTTTATATAATATTTAATCTTTAAATACTTAATAAAAATTTCGAATTAATCTCAACAATATATAATAATTAATCTTGAGGGTATTTAAACGGAACGAACCAGATAATAATTTCGATCGCGCACCTTAAAAGTAGGTAGATAAGAATTAAACGACGGCTGGGAAGAATCTTCGAGAAATCGTTCAGTTGAATAGCGTCCATCGATAAGTAAAAAGATGAATGAACGCGAATCATTCGATCGGTTACCGGTCATCGAAAATACTACAAATGAACGAAGAACGGGAACCAAGTGTCGTCAGGGCTTACGTCACAAATAATTCTTTGCCCCTCTGGCCTATAGCTCTGTCATTGTCTAAACGAGTAGCGGGTCCAAAGTACAGGTGCTACCCAGTACTTTTCCATGCCAAACCATTAGAAGCCAAATCTGGAACCTTCGAAAAAGTGGGCGGTGTCCTGACGGCCAGTATAAAAAGGCGAAGCTGCGATGGACGCCAAGATTCGCACACCGGGAGAGACGCCTGAAAGTAACCGTCCTTCAACAGTTAAGTTTTTTTTAACGTGCGCGTGTTGTAAACATATTATAAAGTTGTAATATAAAGTTTTAGTGCATAACCCTCAGGTGAGCTCATAAAATTAAGTCCATTAGGGCCGGTCGCTATTGCCTAGTTTTGTGCCTAAAAATTAATCCAAAATAAATTATTATTATTCTTTTTTATATTTAAATATTGCAAGTTAATATCAACAAGAAGCTACCGGGAGTACCGGGACTAGGCACGTGGGTGTAAATGTAAATCATAACCTTATTATTTTGTGTTAGGCGAACGTGCTCGCCGCGTTATTGTTTTAAATTCTTTAAAAATATATAAAAAATATAATTATACTCGCGAAGTGTTTAACGTCGTGGCTTGTATGTATTCTTAGTTATATCTGTTTTTTACTGTAAACCTAATGTAGTTGTAATAAGCTTTTAATGTTGATGCCACCGACGTATCGTCATAAATCTTAAATATGTATAAAAATTAATGTCGCTAATTAGATCTAGTAATCTGTAAACGTAAGTTATTTTGTAATACCGTATTAAAACGGATTTTCCTTTGGAAGCCGACGATTCATATATCGAAGGTCATTTCATTGTATTATTTTTTTATTTATTTTGATGTGCTGAAACTACCTATCTCTGTTCAAATTTATATTTAAACTTTTCTTTGTGTTTATGGTGTGGTGGAATGGTGATAGTCCGAGTAATAGTAGTTAGTTGATTCCTGGTTAGACAATTTTCATTTTTTTATTTTTTTATTATTTAATTTTCATTCCGTATTTTGCTTGTTATTATAAAGACGGACATAAGCTATCACCACTCCACTTTCGTGTTTTTACAATGTAACGCGAAGGATACCGACACCACTCCTGGTCGTCCAGGGTGTCAGGGTGCCGGGTCTTTCGCGCTACAGAAACATCTTCGACGCATTTCAGAGGAGAGGGTCCACCGTACGGGCTGAGAGCAGACGCCCCAGAACGGGTCCTTCGGAACAACAACCCGTAGCTGCCATCCTTCGCAGCGGTCTCGAGGCAGCCACCCTCAGTACGGGCTGGAGCTGCAGACCACTTCCAACGGCAGGGCACGTCAGGCCCCGTGAAAGGAAAGGACGTTGATGACCCTCCACGCGCAGGACGAGGCCTAAGCTAAGTCACCCTACACCCTTACGATTTAACGCCCGATATAAACCTCTTAGTGCTTGTACCCACGTCCCGGTTATATAATTATAAACCGAACTCTAAATTGTTAATTCATTCAGTACTTTATATTAGTAATAAACTTGTATATAATTTAAAATTGTTTAATTTCTTATCTATATTTGTCGACGACCGTCAGGTTGTCGTAACAAAGTGGCGCCCAACAATTAAAGCATAGCACAGAGAGGTTTATATTTTTTGTACTTTTGTGGTGTCCGTATTCTTCAACCAGGTGGTAAGTCTTTGCGGACGAGGCTGAACGGGGTGGTACCACCGATCCGTTCTCCTTAAGAGAACGGGTAGCCGATTTTTGTCGTCTGGCTCCGCAGGGTAATCGACTAACATCCCAGATTGCCCACACTTGCGCGAGAACTACACAGTGGGATAATTTAATAAATTTTTTTTTCTACAACATTTTTGTGTAGATTTAATTTTTATAACTTTGCATTTTTTTTTTAATTTCTCTCAATTGCAGTTAATTTTTATTTAATGTTTTTTTCAATTGTGTTTATATGTGTTGTATGTAATTGTAATTTATTTCAGAGATATTAATATTATTATTGGTGCATATATTGCATTTATTTAGTGGTTTTTACATTATTTTTATAATTTAATTTTGGTCTGAAAATTTAATAGCAATTACGTGCAATTATTTACATCATTCTTAATTTTTTTATTTTATATTTTCACCCACGTGTCACATCTCGTTGCGTATTATTTTTTTCTTTAATTTAATTCAATATAGCTGTTCCGTTATAACTTAATTTCAGTATTTAATAAATTTATTATTTAATTATTTTTTTAACTTGGCACATTTTTTTTATATTTCTTTTAAAATGGACCGTACCATAAAATACCTACATCTAACTAAACCAGAGCTCACGTATGAAGTAGCCATACGCGGTTTAGAACCCAAGGACAGAGTAGAGGATCTTAGAGTTCAAATAAATAAAATTATTTCTGAATATCCGGCAGACGCGATTTTCGATTCTTGTTATGACGTGGAAACGGACTTAGAAGAAATCAATGCAACTTTTAGCAAAATAATAACAAATCTAGATATCTTAAACAATAATCCAGATAATAAACCAGTTTCGGAACGTACTCGCTCTCTAATTAATCACATTTATTTTCGGCTAAAAAGGATAGAAAAACCGACAGAAGAAAATTTAATTGAAACTTTTGAGGAAATCATTGAACAATTCAATGACCTCCAGTCTAGATATAATAAAATTATTAATAAACACTTAGTAGTAAAAACCTCAATACAAGATAATTTAAAATTACCTAATAGTCCGTGCGAAAGAAAAGAACCAACATATTTAAATACAGAAGTAGTTTGCGATAGGGCTTCTTTTTCGGAAATATTAAAAACAAAATACGATGGTAAATCCTGCGTTCGCGCTTTTATCGCTCGCTTGGAGGAGCTTAAACTAGCGCGTAACATTTCGGACGAGCGTATGATGAGATTGGCTCCGGAAATCTTCACCGGGCAAGCTTTGCATTGGCTCAGAAGTGTAAGGGACGGTATCGATTCGTGGCAGGAACTAATATCTTTATTAAAAACTGACTTCGACACCTTTGACTTCGACTATCGTATGATGAACGAAATCCGTTCGCGAAGCCAGGGGGAAGAAGAAAGCATAACCATCTACTTAGCAATTATGCACGGTATGTTTTCACGCCTTTCCGGACCGGTGCCGGAGGCGGAGAAGTTAGAAATAATACTTCACAATATTAGGCCGTGTTACGCGGGAGTATTAGCCACAAATACAAATATTACCAGTATTTCAGAACTTAGAGATGTCTGCAGAAATTACGAAAAAATTAACGCTCGGTATTCCAATTTCAAAGAACCTTCGTGTAATCCTGGTTGCTCGTTGGCACCAGAGTTTAACTACCTTTCCCTAAAAACAAATAAAAATAAATATAATTTAAATAAGTTGGCCTCTTTAAACGTAAATAAAAAATATTGTTTTAAATGTGGACTTCGGGACCACACTACTGTTACTTGCCCTAGGTGCAATTCGAAGAAAAAACCTTTTATAAGCCCTTTTCAATGTTATAAATGCGGCGAACGCGGTTATAAAGTTACGAATTGCCCGAAATGTAAAGACAAATATAGTCCACCTTCTAAAGTCCTTCAGACTAATAATAAAAATAATAAAACCGATTCAAAAAACTAGTTAAAGAAGGTTGCAGCCAGCTTCGCTTAGACCAGCAAGACTGGGCCAACTGGCTAGCAACAATAAAAAATTTTTTCCGCACATTTAAAATTGCTACTATTTTTAATAAATTACCTCTTAACGATCCTCGTCCTTATGTTACGGTTTCAATTGCAAATTATCCTAAATTAAAATATTTAGGTCTTTTAGACTCGGGTTCAGCTATTACCATTTTAGGGAATAATTCCCATTTACAACTTTTAAAGGCAGGGTTCATATTGAACACTGCTAATATTTTAACAATTACGACTGCAGGCGGTCAGCGTTGTCATTCAATCGGTAATATTTTATTACCTATATTTTTTGAAAATATAATTAAAATCTTAAACGTTCATGTAATACCAGATATAGATTCTTATTTAATTCTTGGCATTGATTTTTGGAAAAAATTTAATATCTGTCCTAAATATTTACCTAACTTAAATTTTATTAGTAACACAGACCCTAAAATTCATAATACTACCACGTCTTCTACTTCCTTATTAGGTCTCCATTCTTATGACACATTGGAACCATCGGAGAAAATCATCGCGAATAATATAATTGATCAATTTAAAAATATATCCTTTGAACGTATAGGTCTAGGTAGAACATCCCTAATTAAACATAAAATCGATACAGGAGATGCACTCCCTATTAGGCAGCGCTCGTATAGGTTGTCGCCGGAAAAACAAAAAATCGTGTCGGAACAGGTAGACGAAATGTTAAAGCTCGGCGTAATTTCACCAGGCGAGAGTCCATGGTCTTCCCCTGTCATAGTAGTCGAGAAAAAAGAAGGCAAACCACGGGTATGCTTAGACAGCCGGAAGCTTAATTCGGTCACCAAAAAAGACGCCTACAGCCTACCATACATCTCGGAGATCTTAGACAACCTTAGGGACGCACGTTTCCTGTCATCAATTGACCTGTCAAAATCCTTCTGGCAGATTCCATTAGAGGAAAAGGATAAAGAGAAGACTAGTTTTTACGTTCCGGGTCGTGGTACTTTCGTCTTCAATGTAATGCCTTTTGGGTTGACCAATGCGCCAGCTACACAGCAAAGATTAGTGGATACATTATTCGGACCAGAATTCGAGCACAAAGTCTTCTGTTACCTAGATGACGTAATAGTAATAAGCGAGTCGTTCCAAGACCACGTATCCCTCTTGCTGCGCGTAATCAATAAACTTAAAAATGCCAACCTATCTGTTAACTTCGAGAAATGTCAACTTTTTAGGGATAGCCTAAAATACTTGGGATATGTAGTCGACGCTGAGGGTCTCCGTACAGACCCCCTGAAAGTGGAGGCCATCCTCAACTTCCCAACACCAACCACCAAAAAGGATGTAAAGAGATTCTTAGGGACCGCGTCTTGGTACAGACGTTTTATACCTAATTTCAGCACCATTGCGGGCCCTCTGAACTCTCTAACATCCACCAAAAAGTGTGCTCCACCCTTCAGATGGTCAGCGGAAGCGGAAGAGGCCTTCACAACACTCAAAACTTGTTTAGTTACAGCGCCGGTTTTGTGCTGCCCTAACTACGACCTTCCTTTCGAGGTTCACACGGACGCTAGTAATTTCGGGTTGGGCGCAATGCTCACTCAAAACATAGATGGCGTTGACCGCCCTATAGCATTCAGGAGCCGCTCTTTAACGGGTCCTGAACGCAATTATAGCGTAACAGAAAGAGAAACTCTGGCTGTGCTGGACGCTCTCGAACACTGGCGCTGTTATTTGGAAAATGGTAAGTGTTTTACGGTGTACACTGACCATTCAGCCTTAAAATGGTTTTTAACCTTGTCCAACCCTACGGGTCGTCTCGCCCGTTGGGGTCTAAGGCTATCTGCCTTTAATTTTATTATTAAACACCGCAGAGGTAAGGATAATGTAATTCCAGATGCATTATCTAGAGCAGTACCGGTGGCAGAAATAATTACCACAAACAATAACAGCTACATCACCAAGGACGACTGGTACCTTAACATCCTCAACGGTTGCGTAAGTTCACCTACTAGTTTCCCGAACTATGTGGTAACGAATGGGAAACTGTATCGTTTCTCGAAGGGTAACACTCCACTCACATCTGATTTCGAATGGAAGGAAGTTATCCCTAAGGAACACCGAGAATCGATACTTAAAAATAACCATTCCGAACCCACGGCGGGACATATGGGAATTTTTAAAACTTACCAAAGGCTTAAGTTACGTTATTATTGGCCAGGTATGTACGGTGACACAGCTAAATTTGTAACTGCTTGCGATACTTGTACTGCGCATAAAGCTCCTACCCATACTACCCTTGGCCCACTAGGTAGGCCTAAGGAGTGTAGCAGGCCTTTTCAAATGATTTCTATTGACCTTGTAGGCCCCCTTCCAGTTTCCCGTAAGCAAAATGCTTACATATTAGTAGTTTGCTGTTGTTTCTCTAAGTATTGTTTACTTTTCCCTTTAAAAAGAGCTACGGCTACAAATGTCGCAAAATGCTTAGAAGAAGGTGTTTTCCTTGTACATGGCATTCCACAAGTGGTTTTACAGGATAACGGAGTGCAATTTATTAGCCGGGAATTAACCAAATTGTATGAAAATTATAAGATACCAAAAGTTCAATTCACGCCTAAATATACGCCCCAGGTAAACACCGTGGAACGTTACAACAGAACATTAATCACCTCCATTTCAACCTTTGTAGAAGATGACCACAGGACTTGGGACGTGAACTTACCAAAGATACAATTTGCCATGAATAGTGCCGTTAACGAGGTAACAAAATTCACGCCAGCGTTTTTAGTATACGGAAGGGAACTAGTACCATGCGGGTCGCATTATTCCTCAAATGTAGACCCAAGTGATCTGGTCCTCTCGCCACGCGACGAATACGCGGAAAACCTAGGTTGCTTAGCAAAAATTTTCGACAAAGTTCAACTATCTTTGTATAACAGCCACGTCAAAAGCTCGCGACATTATAACCTACGCAGGAAGCCGGTAGACTTTAATGTAGGAGACATAGTTTGGAAACGGTGTTACTTCCAAAGCGATAAGGATGCCCACTTCGCGAAAAAACTAGCTCCAAAATTCGTAAAATGCAAAATAATAGCCAAGCGCTCCCCATTAGTTTACACCGTTGAAGACATGTCTGGGAATAACTTAGGAAACTGGCACATCAAGGATTTTAAGCTGCACTCCTCTCCTTCGTAAATATTTTTTTTGTAGTATGTTACACACTCTTATAGTGTCTGATCCTAATAGTCACGTACTTGTAGGATTATCTTATTATTTGTGTGGGTTCGACCCATAAATTTTCTTTTAAGTTGCTAATAAATGTTAGCATCAATTTAATTTTATATCGTTAAATAATTAATTATGTTGTTTTTAGCGAATTATAACAAGCCTACACGAATTTTGATGTTTTGATAGGGAGTTCTAAATATTACTGTTGTATGACTTATATATGTCTGCACATGGTTTGTTATAATTGCTTTTTATTTATTAGCAATTTTTTTTAGCGGAGTATGACAGTTTCTTGATATAGGTCTACTCGTCTGCTGTTTTTTCTCGTTACAGCGGGTCGTGACTGTAACAAATTCGCTAAAGACTAAACATACTCATAATGCCATTTAGTTATTTAATTTTGTTAAGCAATCATTAGCATATACAACGCTGTCATAGTTACCGGTTCGATTCTTGTTAGTTCAGTAATGTTCAGAATATTAGTTTAAAATTTTTAATTTTTTTTTCTTTCTCGTTTACAATAATTTTAATTTTAATAGTTGTTGCGTTTCGGTCTCTGTCTGCGTTGCCTTTGTTGGATTTAAATAAGCCTACACGAATTTTTGATGTTTAGTTTGGGAGTTTTGTGTTGTAAGACTTCTATATAAGTCTACACACGTTATGTTAATTGCTTTGTGCAATTTTTTTAAGCGGAGTATGACAGTTTCTTGGTATAGGTCTGCTCGTCTGCTGTTTATTGTTTTGCGTTATGCGCGTTTAGAGCGGGTTGTGACTCTTTAAATAAGCCTACACTAATTTCTTCGTCAGAGCGGGTTGTGACTCTTTAAATAAGCCTACACTAATCTACTAGTTACAGCGGGTCGTGACTGTAACAAATCCAGCAAAGACAAACGTATTACACAGTACCGATTCGTACAGAAGTTTCACGTTACAGTATTTCTATCCCTTAGACGCTCTTTGTTATGCAGTGCTGTTCTTGAGTCCAATCTTTATTATAGATTCGTACTCTGGTTGTATGGCAGTCTGTAGATATAGAAATTTCTTCAGACAAATTATGACGGGTCGTGTGTTAGGACGTATGATAGGTATTTGATAGTGGATGTATGTAAGTAAGACAGATACTGGGCGGTTCTATTCCTATTAGGCGCTTACCGCAGCGGATTTTACTACGTAAAATCCTTTCTCTGGGAGAGGGGGTATTGTTACGTTGTAACAAGAGTAGGATAATTAATTTTCTTTATATAATATTTAATCTTTAAATACTTAATAAAAATTTCGAATTAATCTCAACAATATATAATAATTAATCTTGAGGGTATTTAAACGGAACGAACCAGATAATAATTTCGATCGCGCACCTTAAAAGTAGGTAGATAAGAATTAAACGACGGCTGGGAAGAATCTTCGAGAAATCGTTGTTGAATAGCGTCCATCGATAAGTAAAAAGATGAATGAACGCGAATCATTCGATCGGTTACCGGTCATCGAAAATACTACAAATGAACGAAGAACGGGAACCAAGTGTCGTCAGGGCTTACGTCACAAATAATTCTTTGCCCCTCTGGCCTATAGCTCTGTCATTGTCTAAACGAGTAGCGGGTCCAAAGTACAGGTGCTACCCAGTACTTTTCCATGCCAAACCATTAGAAGCCAAATCTGGAACCTTCGAAAAAGTGGGCGGTGTCCTGACGGCCAGTATAAAAAGGCGAAGCTGCGATGGACGCCAAGATTCGCACACCGGGAGAGACGCCTGAAAGTAACCGTCCTTCAACAGTTAAGTTTTTTTTAACGTGCGCGTGTTGTAAACATATTATAAAGTTGTAATATAAAGTTTTAGTGCATAACCCTCAGGTGAGCTCATAAAATTAAGTCCATTAGGGCCGGTCGCTATTGCCTAGTTTTGTGCCTAAAAATTAATCCAAAATAAATTATTATTATTCTTTTTTATATTTAAATATTGCAAGTTAATATCAACAAGAAGCTACCGGGAGTACCGGGACTAGGCACGTGGGTGTAAATGTAAATCATAACCTTATTATTTTGTGTTAGGCGAACGTGCTCGCCGCGTTATTGTTTTAAATTCTTTAAAAATATATAAAAAATATAATTATACTCGCGAAGTGTTTAACGTCGTGGCTTGTATGTATTCTTAGTTATATCTGTTTTTTACTGTAAACCTAATGTAGTTGTAATAAGCTTTTAATGTTGATGCCACCGACGTATCGTCATAAATCTTAAATATGTATAAAAATTAATGTCGCTAATTAGATCTAGTAATCTGTAAACGTAAGTTATTTTGTAATACCGTATTAAAACGGATTTTCCTTTGGAAGCCGACGATTCATATATCGAAGGTCATTTCATTGTATTATTTTTTTATTTATTTTGATGTGCTGAAACTACCTATCTCTGTTCAAATTTATATTTAAACTTTTCTTTGTGTTTATGGTGTGGTGGAATGGTGATAGTCCGAGTAATAGTAGTTAGTTGATTCCTGGTTAGACAATTTTCATTTTTTTATTTTTTTATTATTTAATTTTCATTCCGTATTTTGCTTGTTATTATAAAGACGGACATAAGCTATCACCACTCCACTTTCGTGTTTTTACAATGTAACGCGAAGGATACCGACACCACTCCTGGTCGTCCAGGGTGTCAGGGTGCCGGGTCTTTCGCGCTACAGAAACATCTTCGACGCATTTCAGAGGAGAGGGTCCACCGTACGGGCTGAGAGCAGACGCCCCAGAACGGGTCCTTCGGAACAACAACCCGTAGCTGCCATCCTTCGCAGCGGTCTCGAGGCAGCCACCCTCAGTACGGGCTGGAGCTGCAGACCACTTCCAACGGCAGGGCACGTCAGGCCCCGTGAAAGGAAAGGACGTTGATGACCCTCCACGCGCAGGACGAGGCCTAAGCTAAGTCACCCTACACCCTTACGATTTAACGCCCGATATAAACCTCTTAGTGCTTGTACCCACGTCCCGGTTATATAATTATAAACCGAACTCTAAATTGTTAATTCATTCAGTACTTTATATTAGTAATAAACTTGTATATAATTTAAAATTGTTTAATTTCTTATCTATATTTGTCGACGACCGTCAGGTTGTCGTAACACCGTGACTCCGATTCCGTTGTTCGGACCGCTGTTGGCGACACAAAACCTTTCCCCATCACCGTCGGGGTGCACCAAGGATCCGTCCTTAGTCCGTTTCTGTTTAGCGTGGTATTAGACGTATTGTCAGACAGCATCAGAAACTCACATGAGCAGCCCCCGTGGTTGCTCATGTATGCTGATGATATCGCGCTGGCAGATTCGGACAGGGGTAGGCTGGTGCGACGTGTGAAGGCGTGGAAAGAGTCGCTTGAGAACGGTGGTCTGAAGCTCAATGTGGCGAAGACCGAGTACTTGGCCTGTAACTCCACAGATCCCACACCCGTACGCATAGACGGCAACACAGTCGAGCGCACGGACCTTGTGAAATACCTGGGATCTGTGTTTCATGCATCCGGTGACATCGATTGCGACGTCAAGGCACGCATTGCTGCCGCGTGGGCCAAATGGCGTGAGGTAACTGGTGTCATTTGTGACCCCAAGATGCCGGTAAAGTTGAAGGGACAGGTTTATAAGACCATCATTAGACCTGTCCTTTTATACGGTTGTGAAGCGTGGCCGGTGTTAGAGCGACACAAGCAAGAACTGCGTGTCACGGAGATGAATATGCTGCGGTGGATGTGTGGAGTGACGCGGAAGGATCGCGTTAGGAACTCCCGCATTCGCGGCAGCCTTCATGTCCGTGACATTGCGGATAAATTGCAGGAGTGTCGGCTCCGATGGTACGGCCACGTTTTACGGCAACCGGATGCTTACGTGGGAAACAAATGTCTGGCCATGCCGCTTCCGCCGGGCCCCGGCAGGAGGGGTAGACCCAAAAAGTGCTGGCTTGACGTCGTAAAGGGTGATATGCGTGCCAATGGTCTCACTACCAGGGATGCTGAAGACCGTGCGAAGTGGAGAAGAAAAAGTCGGAAAGCGGACCCCGGGCGCCGAAGCGAGAGTTTGGGCTGCAACCGGGATTCATCGCTGAGATGATGATGATGAGTGCCGATATTATTACGATTTCACACTACATGTATAGTAGCTATTTACAATGTACAATGGCACAATGCGACTGGATGGCAAATGGCAAAAGTAAATTTATCACAACCATACCTGATCGACTCAAGGTCTAAACGGAAACTTTTGTTAGACTTGTTAAATAAATTACAAATAGTTTAATTGTTCTATTCAGAGTCGACGTGAATAGTGATACCAAATATTAAAATGTCATTGACGTATTGAATGAACAACATTTTGGAATTGTTACCATGTAATAAACTAATAATTCTAAAACACTCGTACCAAGACGCTGTTAGGAACTAACTTAAAACTTTGTACCCTTTGCACATTTCTTAAGAGCTATGTTAGATTTGAAAAATTATGACCGATCCACAATTTCACTAACGCGAGAGACAAGCATCAGAAGAAACATAAGGGCATAAAGTTTAAAAAATCTCCAGCATTTATTTACAAAATTTTGCACCTAATTCCATTATCTATTCTTGAAGTCCAAAAAATAATTTCAACGTACATGTAGACTTACCAAAAATGTTTGTGACAAGTGAAGTGTTAGATAGCAAATTGAAAGTGTTAAGAAAACAATTTGATAGTGATCCCAAGAAGAGGTTAAAAGCGTATTTATTGTAGTACACATACACATACCCAAGCACCTCCTCTACACCATCTACCATAAAAATACAATTTACACTACTAACCAAGGCAGGAATTCCAAGGATTCTTGTTTATCCCGTAAACTAGGGAATAAACCATTAAACATTATTTAGCCAAACTGTATTAAAAATAAAGTTCATAGTGTTTGCAAATCGTATTATTTATCTTTATTGAAGGAATAAATTTTACTGATATTAGGATGTAACATGCAATAACAGCTTCAGCGTTTCCAATTTCCGAATCAAATCTTTAATTAGTTATATCTACGTCTCATTAGTAATTGCATATTAGAGTGGCAAGTTCATCATCACGTGCGGTCCTTGATTCTGTTCACATAATACTTTCGAAGAGTTATTCGACGGCCATGTGAAGTCAAACATTTACACCGTGTACTATGTCAAATAATAAAACTGTCTCCTTTATGTGAACAATGTGATAGATCGCTTTATCTTTGATGTATTCTGGCGTCATTAATGAATAAAACGTCACAAAAGGATCTGTCATAATCATTATCAATTTACTGAGTCAACACTATTGTTACATTGCAAACATTCAACAGTGTAACAGCTTTCATATAAAACGTTTCAGTTTTAGCATATGAAGCACCTATAGAATATTGACGAATTGTATTTCTTATTTCAATTTCTATAGATAAATCAATTACATCAAAGAGAAAACATCTTCCTATCAATCAATCAATAGCCCCACCAACATCCCATTATTCAGTGGGATATGGGCACATGTGTTGTCTCGTGCCGTATTTACACACAGATACGTACCCTAGCTGGACGTGGCCCATATGCCTGCTCGGATCGTCGGATATCAAGGCGCGCGTCATCGACTCTGTGGTACTCGCACCACCCTCGTGCTACACGAACACAAACATAAACATGTAGACATACATCGCCCAATTGACGGCACATTACGCGATTTAAACGAAACACGACGATCACCTATGCCTGTTGTAGGAAAAAAGTAGCGCCAGTTGCCTCGAATTAGCTTCGCGTCGTGATGATTTACCTAGCTAGTCCTATGAAGCCATTTGCATTGTTAGTTGGTGCCTACTTTTATAATTGTGTTCAAATTACAGTGTCATCAACTAAACATTAATTAATCGACATCAAGACTTCTCTAAATTCTGTCTTTAACTAACTACAAATTATAACAATGATATTACAAAAACTAAAAATGGCATGCACAAAATGACGTGTATACAAAAAGCATGACAATAATGATAAAAACGAAACAAAACAACATATATATGTAACTTCCGCGTGACTACCGTCTGTAACCTTCCGATGGACTTCAAAAATAAATCATGTCGAATAAGTGGTTAGTTCAAAAATTAATGATAAAAACTCACTCAGGCAGCAATCGGTTAGCACGCTCTTAGGGGTACTCTAAGACACGGGGATATTAGAGCCGACGATCGAGTCGTGGCAGACTGCGGTGCTACAACTAAGCTATCATTCAATCACACAAGAAGTCAAGAGGTGTTATGTTTGATATACTATAAACCGGCCGACTCCAATGCTTGCCTGAGTGGTGATAGGTAGACTCCCGTATCAGCGTCACAGTATAAGCGCTGGAAAATATAATAACACTCTAAGATGCGCTTTGAACACCGACTAGGGTTGCCACTTCTTGTATGGGAAATTAAAAGTCAAATAACTGGAATAAAGACATTTTCCAAAACTTAAATATCCTTGGTACCTATTATTATTGGCAAGACAACCCCAACCGTGGCGGATATCAGAGCACATCGAGCGATCTGCGATCAGTACGAGCATACCCCAATTTGAGCGCCTGCCCTCCGGCCATGAGCCCCTCTTCCCCCAAGAGAGTCACCTGTTCCTCCTCCTTCGACGGGTCCGCCATCTTGTGCAAACACGCGCCCAAATGGCGCCAACGTCATTACCGTGTCAAGATCAATGTCACATTTGGCGCGAACGTCAATTTCATAACGTATCAAATTTTATTTGCGTAAGAAACTCAGAGCATTTTACCAAATGGAGTAATAGTTCAGTTAGTTTTATTAGAAAAATTGGCAAGTCTTGTTAGAGAGGGAGGCGTTATAGACTTAAAAGCTCAGAAAAAAATTATATACGCTTGTGAATATTCAATAACATCTCTAAGGACGCACATTCGCAACTTAGAGACAGTGGAAAAATAACAAAGGAGGAAGTCTGTTTAGCTACTCATCATAAGTCAGATTCGAGCATAATTTTGTGCACAATAAGATTAAATATATTATAGTCGAAGTCACTGAAGATGGCGAATTGCTCTTGGTTGTTACAAATCTCTGTAATTAAAATTACAAATACTAATGGTTGGCACCATCGATCATGGACCTCAAACGAAGCCGAAATGTGACATTGACATATTCACGTCATTATTTTAGAGACGAGCTCCAAAAATTAATTGCATCACGCTCTTAATCGTGATTTCCGAATATCAAGATTTATGATTTTCGTTCAATTTCATTTCATAACACAAAGAAATTACAAAATATCAAAGAAAATATATGTATCTGTATACTACACTGATTGAAAAGAAAATTAAAAACACCGATTGAATAAATAAATAATAAATACGATGGTAAAATAAAAAAAATAACATCGATTGTGGAGCTATTTTTTTTCTACAACAGTAACCTTGGGCATTCTCGTTGATCAATTTACTTTATTTTGAACTTCATTAAATCAATATAAACTCTTAAATTAATCAAACCTTGTCAATCTCATGACGTCACATGAAAACAGAATGACAAATTACTCGAGTTGATTGAAGATTTGAAAGTGACGCAGATAATAAAATAACTAATTGATATAAATTACGTAAAAAAAAATCACGCGACTCGGGAGCTTACTGACATTAATCAACTTTATTTATCAAAAAGTTTTCATCTCCACGAGTCAGATACCATTTTAATGACTTACCTCATCAAAGAACACTTGGGTCTTCCTCAAGATGTGTTTCAGCTCAGTAAGCTCTAGGTAGTTCCTCTTCAGCGCTTCCGCGTTTTGGTTAACCTCTCGCAACTCATTTTCGAGCTTTTCGAAGGTCGCCTGCATACGATATTATTATAGACTAAATAGGCAAATAGCGATTAGAATAACATTACTGCTAATAAAAGAGCAATGCGGGTGTTTCAACCTCAAAATTGAAGACTATTGATGTGGTGTAGCTTCTAGATTCCATTATTGTATACAATATATTGTAATAAAAACATATACAGTATATGAGTGTTTATTTATGGCTATATAGATACCCATAGATCTTAATGAAGAACGATTGACGAAAAAAGTATATAAGGCGAGTGTGAATGGAAGTGTTGGAACGGGTAGACCTAGGCGGACGTTTCGAGACCAGATCAGGGACGTCTTGAAAAAAGGCCAGGTCAAGAGTACCCTAAACCGAAGGGCATGTATGAAGGGAATAATGAAAGTGGACGAAGCGAAACAAGTATGTAAGGATCGTAGCAAGTGGAAAGAAGGGATCTCTGCCTACCCCTACGGGAAAGAGGCGTGATTATATGTATGTATGTATAGATCTTAATTGAAAAAAAAGGCAATCAGTTCTAATGAATTAATTCCATTTCAATGGTAAAATAGAGAGAAATAGACATGACTCTGAAATTAACCCTCTGTGTGTATACTGGATATTTTCGGAGAACAGTCGGGTTCACAAAGTATTCTAGGCTTCTAAAAAATCTGAAAAAATTCTGGGTTACTTATTGAAGTGTCTACTACTACATGGCCCGCTAGCTACCAAATACAAAAAATAAAATTGTTGTTAATAAAAATTGAACAAACATCTAAAAAGCAGAAAAAATAAACAGAATTTTGTTGACAAATTCGTAATTCTACAATAAACAAGTATTAAAAAAACGTTTCTAGGCTGTTGTAGCTTAAATTATGAGCTTTCAAAAGAATATAGTATTTTTTTTCGTGGGTTCCAAAAAGTTAAATTATTCAAGCACCTGAAAAAGTGGAGAATATTTTATGCATTCATGCATGTCATAAAATAAACGAAAATTTTACGGTACAAAATGATTTTTTTATTATTTGAAATACAAATGGAATAATATATCATTGTTACATTTTTATAAATTATTGTGCGCGATTGATGCAAAAATGCGTACGATGGTCCTCGAAAATACTGACGCGCTGTGAATACCCATTAAGGAACGGAAGCCACTTACAAACAAACGCCAGTGGTCCCCCGGGCGTTTAGTCCCCACTACTACCTAGATTTTATTAGACAGGGTAACCGAAGCCTTGCCTCTATCCATGAGAGAGAATTCAGAGTTTCTAATTTTCACTATTCCTTTAAAGACCCTGTATACACACGGCGGGTTAAGAATAAGAAGCCTTTTTAAATCTGTGAAATTATCATTGACGGCGAAGTTTTAAAAAATTATGCTAACCTCAAGATCTATCATCTCCCTGGGCTGTGGAGCTTCGGGACATTCGCCGGGGATCTCCAACATCGGGATCCCGTCGCGGCGGATCTCCTTCTCGAGGTAGCGGAGCTTGCGCTCCATTTCGTCGCAGCGGCGGACCTCATTTACGAATTTACGTTGGAAAGCATTCACGTCGGGGTTCAACTGTGGAATATATCAAATGTTAATATTATATGCATTAGTGTATAAGTATATTGATACTAAAACCAAATCTATAAGACCCTCTAATCTCTATCTAAAATCCCTCTATTAAAAGATAGTTTCCCATGCCCTGAATATTTTAATTCTGTCTAACAAAGTCCATACTAATATTATAAACTAAACGTTCCCGCCCGCTTCGCTGGTCAAATAACAAAGAAAAGTAAATCGAAAAAATATGAGTTTTTGTAGAAATGCGCGCTACACCGCTTGTCCCACTTCTCCGCGGCAAGAAAACACACATCACTGAACACGTATGTAGTGCTTATAAAAATTGTTTCTTAAAACTTAAAACTTTTTTATATATGGCAGAACAATGTTTGCCAGGTCAGCTAGTCTAAATATATTTATATTATTGTTGTGAGTTTGTTCCACAGCCAATCTATTTACCAAGATAAGCTAAATCTCTACTATATAATTTTAAGTAAAATTTAAACATAATCCAAACCTTAGTTACACCCTATAATATGATAATGCTGTTATTATTTGAATAAAAAAAATACGAAACAAAAACATCTAATTTAATCAGGGAATTTAAGTAATAATGCAGTATCATTAATGTAGATATTGACATATTGATATAATAAAGGTAAAATAGAAATTTTATAATATTTTTATATAAAAAATAATAATTAAATATCATATTAAATTATATAATACAAATAACTTTATAATCACATTCCTGTTAACACCTAAAGTATTATCTGTGCAGATAAAAATGTCTGATTAGAATTGAAAATTAAATCTATCAATAATGAATTAATAGGTAATCATGGTCACATTTATTTAATCTCTCACATGACTTAATTCCTTGAGCAACTTGTACATATTAACATTTATTACAAAGGAAATAATATATGAAACAAAATATTAAAGGCTTTTATATAAGTTCTATTGACCATCTTCTTCCTCCTGCCCTTATCCCACATTAAATGGGGTCGGCACAACATGTTCTCTCCTACCACTCTCCTCTGTTAGTTGTCATCTCAACGTTCACACCTCTTTTTTGTCATATCATCTTTTACGCAATCCATCCATCTTTTCTCTGGTCTACCTCTACTCCTGTATCCATCCACTCTACTGTCAGTAATAGTGAGGCTACCCTATTCCAGGCAAGTGCAAACCAAAACGGGTTTTGGACAAACTTAGTGTTCACAGGTTTAATCCCACAATGGCATGCACTGCTTAAGCATTTTTGCACCCCAGTATGCATATTATATATAACATCATTGCCACATACCCACAATGAAGGTGAACATCACATGGAACCCTGTATATAGAGATTACCTGTATACGTAACCTGCTAATTGGGCTTAAAAAGTGTCTTTTTTTTATCTCTGGTTGGACCCCAAGCCCATTTGGATAGCAAGCTCCTTTGATCTTAAATATGCCGCCATAATAACCTTGTGTTCCGGCATAAGTGACCTAGGTTCCTATCCTAGCCTCTGGCCTCGCAAACATTCAGATGACAGTAACTGCTTACTACTAAGTGGGCCATCAGCCTGTCTGCTGTTCTTCAGCAATAAAAAAAACATGAATATACTACCAGCTCTAAGATAAAGGAAACACGCCATTCAGTTTTTCTACCTGGGCTGGGAGATCAGACAGCTTGTGATTGCTATATTGTGTATTAAAATAAAATTTAACTATACTATTCCAGTTTTTTTTTCTTGTGTCTTCATAATAAAAGACTTGACACAAAAGGCAACAGTGCAAGCCAGGCTATCAATCATGGGGAAAACATTGTTATTAAAGTAATTAAAACTTAATATTATGTCTGATCTACTAATATAATACTTTAATAGTTGTTTTGAACAGTATAGTTCTATATAGATATTTTTATCAAATTTAAAAAGTTCTAATAGTCTGCTACAATTTTGTTAAACTTAATTTGATAGTTGTATTAACTCTTCTTCATGCCCTTATCCCAAACTATATGGAGTTGGCACAACATGTTCTCTCCTTCCACTCTCCTCAGTCGTCATCTCAACATTAACAACACTTCCTACGTGGCAGGAATCTGGATGGTGACCACCATTGGTCTTAAGTATGTCGCCATAATAACCTTGTATTGTGTTACAGCATTAGTGACCAAGTTCCTGTACCCTTATAGGACAGCAGTGTGTTTGCGATGCTACTGGCATTGCAACACCCATAGGCGATAGTGACTTCTAAATTCTAAACAGGTCATCAGCCTGTCTGCTGTCCTACAGAAAAAAATACATAAATATAAAATGGTAACCAACTAGTATACTTATTTCTTACATGTATATTTATTCATGTATCATAAAACAGAAGGAAACAATTTAACATAACAGCCCATAAAATGGAGCATTCCATTTGTTAAATTGCTTGTTGAGACAATGGTAGTAAAACACTGTTGTTAATGTTTTCAGAGAATAGACAAATCTATCAATTGTTAAATATTTCTCAGGAATTGTTGATGTGTGACTTAAAAGAGGAATAGAAAAACCTATTTCATTCATAGGTCCTTATAACAGAAAAAAAGTAGAAGACAGCATTGGGTTATAGAAATATACCAATAATCACAATTAAAATATATAATAACATATCTCCATCATAAGAAAACTACCCCTAAAACAATTCAAACAAGACTTATTCTCATGGCTAATGGATATAGGGTTGTATACAATAACAGAGTTGCTTAAATTATTTTATCTTATAATTTGACTTAATGACATAGCATTACAGAGCTATTTACTGTAATGCTTTTTTAGAGTTGATTATTTTTATATTTTGTAAAATGGTTCTCTAGAACGTTCATGCTGCGCACTCTCAGGATCTCGAATGAGCTTCCATCTGAGGTTTTCTCAGCGTGGTATGATATGGGGTTCTTTAAAACAGGTGTTATAAAATTTCTTTGAGGCCGGCAGCACATTGGTTATGCCTCTGGTGCTGCAAACGTTCATAGGCGACGGTAACCACCTGCCAGGGTTGGCTGTTTGCCTGTCTGCTGAACTCTAGCTATAAAAAAAATTTGAATTGCTAATTGAATAAATATGTGACATTGTCACTAGAATCTTTGACATGTAAAAAATTTGTTATTATTAAAATCCAACTGATTTGTATGCCAATAATGGTGAAACATGTACAATATTTGTGAATATTTCATGCAAATAAATGATTTGAAGTAGGTTACTCTCTTCTTATTCTAGCTCAGATTCTGGCTATATAGGGGAACATTGGTTTCAGTCTGGCAGTCACTCCTTGAAAAACATATTTTTTCCAAATATAGTTCATTAGATATAACTTATTAAATATATTATCTTTATATAGATTGAAAAAAATATTTTTTAAATCTGACTACTCTGAAAAAAGTTATGTGTGGTCATACATAAAAAAGAATAAAATAAATATAAGGGAATTGAGAAGTTAATAAAAATTAGAAAATATAACTTCATATTTAATTAAAATTTTAAAAATTATAATCTCAATAAATATTATTATTTTTTCCTTATAATTTGTATTTATAATAAAATATGTATTTCTTTCATAGAATAAAAATATTAACCAAATTTTGAGTATTTTATAACATTATCACATAAGTTAAAAAATGTAAGTATATGTTACTTATATAGTAATAAAGATATTTATGTAGGTGAAGTAATCAAAATTTGTTTTTTAAAATTGTTAAAAATGAGGGAAGAAGTATTTTTGTTTAATTCATCCTTTCTCTATACAATTATTTAATAAAAAAAATCAACTTTACTTTGAAATATGTGAATATATTATGAGTTATAAAAATATATAATTAGAAACCAGTTTCAAAAACAAAATATGTTCACTGTATTAAAGGTATTTAAATAATAACTATAAAGCTCTAAAATAACTGGATCTCGTTTTGGGAAAATTGTTTCACCTTTTTTTTAATATCATGGACCATAAACAGTTATAGTGGTCTGTATTTACTACCTTTTAAAAGATAGCCATTACAGTATTGAAAAATCAATACCACAAACCGACGCCTAAGTAAACGATAGAATAGATACGAGGGCAAGCGATTCGCAAACGAAAGGAGGTCATTGATGTCCATTGACTACCAAACCTTTCAAAATCTTAATCCAGGAAAGGGGCGTATAATTAAGGTACTCACGTCACGGAACTGAACAAGCCCCAATTCCCCCAGTTCCGACACGCATGCATATGCGGCTTCACTTTGTAGAAATAGCTGACATAATGTCATCTCCTCACTCCGAAACAAAGACCCCATTTTGCACGGTTAACACCACACACTAAAAATAATTAAAATTAAAACTGATCGGCTCCGTCGCTAGCCTGCGAGCAGACTTTAGCGGCAACGAAACCAAATTAAAGGTACGATGAAATCAATCGATATGAATAACTTCTGCAGACATTCGTCATCAGTGCGCATTTGCGCAACGCGGACATATGTTTAGGGATGCCAGTAATCAAAGTATTTATTCCCATGATTCTAGTGATTCTACTACACATATAAAAGAAATAGCACAATTAATTCCACGTCCGGCAAGGCATTTCATAGAGTGTGGTTGCTATCATATACTTAAATACTACGTCTTGAAAATCATTACATGATTGTTTTCGCTTCGGTGTCCGGGATTCATGTTTTACAACCTCCAGCTAGTTGAGTACATATTCCACACGATGCTAAAATGCTGAAAAGAATTAGCAGGAATAACAATACTTGGTCATACAAATACCTAGTTAATTAATATTTTTGTCAAATTAAGGCGTTTTCTAATCACTGGCAATAAATACAATAATATTTTGAAGGCTGTTACTAGTTAAAACGCATATCAAACGGTTTCTGTTAACAAACGCGTATTAACTGATTCGGCAAAAGAAGCACCATCCAGTAGACTAACTTTAACAGCAAAAAAATTATTTTATAGACTCGATATGGTCAATTTAAAAAATCCAATGATATACATTGAATCTATAACATTGCTTAAATTTCTGAATAACACACTTTGAAAACTGAACGTCTATAGCACGTTCGAAGCGGCACTGGTTTTTTTATTAAGAATATTAAATAATACTTAAACTATCATTGTGGCGGTACAGGGCTTAACCCTGTAAAGTTTAAGAAATTTAAATCCTTTTTTTGACTTCGTATAAAAAATCATGCATAAATATCCAGTAAGTGCATGCATGCTTAGGGACAAGATGTTTCAAACCTGGTTTTACATTTAACGTGTTAAAATCATAATTAAAAATATGACACCGTCTCAACCCATGACTCGAAAGAAAAAAAACGAACGGTCCCCTTTCTTTGATGTTCGTAAGCACGCAATTAATAAGTTTAATGGCTTAATCGCCTATATTATGACTGACTGAATAATCATGACTCTGAATGTGACAATAGGGCTAGTTACTTTATATTAAATAATGTTATAATAATTATTTAAGTTTGAACGTAACTGTAAGTGTTCCATGTAATTCATAAAGATGCGGCGTATTTACGGTACAAGGTTTTAAAACCAGGTTTTCACTTCGAAGTACGGCGCCCTGGTACGAGCAAAAAATACTTGAACTTAAAAGTATTTTTTTTATTTATACGATTTTGCTCCTTATTCGTCATGAAATACGAGTTGAATTCCTATGCAAGTATTTTACTTTGAACTGAAAAGTATTTTTTTATTTATACAATTTTGCTCCTTATTACTCACGGAATATGGGTTGAATTCTTATGCAAGTATTTTCAAATTTGAACACCGCGGCGTCTCAAGCAGTACGTACGGCTCGGCGCGTTGAGTTTCTAGTATTTTTAAAACCTGGTTTTTGACCCTGGTATTTTTCCGTACCCGTACTTAGAAGCCCTGGTATTCAATTTTGCAAGTATGTCTCATCGCTAGTAATTCAGTGAAATAAAATATTTGCCGTATTTATTGTATACTGATTGAAACCGAAACGAAATCAAGTAAAAGTATCAGTCCATGCATTGAATCTAAATTAGGGATGTCGAAAGTGAAAAAATATCGATATTTTTTTAAATATCAATATCGACGCCGATATATTGAGGAAAAAATATCGATATTTCGATATATCGGTGATTTTCAAAAGATTTTGCGTTTTTAAAATAATAATGTATTTAGCTCAATATGTAATATCAATAATAATTGGTATACAAAATATACAAAATCTCATTAAAAACGTAGGTATTTTTATCAGTATTCTTTTTATTAGGCAATAATTACAAAAATATCAAAAACTAAAAAGCTATCTTCTAATATTTTATTGTACCAGGCAAACCAGTATTTATCCGGTAAGGAAAGTGAAAAAAACTCAGCTCTTTACATGCTCTGCCGTCAGCCGACTTCTATTGTTAGAAACCGCCAAATTAATGGCAGAAGCCTATCGCTCTGAAGGTATAGAGGAAGCAGTAGGTATCAAGTATTTAAGTGTGTTCTTTTGTTATGTATATGTATTTCACAATACATAACAAAAGAACTCACGAGTGAAAGTGATGTGATGGTTGACGAATGACTGACAGCCGCAGACACACATATACGCAATGTAAACGTACTAGTCAATAGTCATAGATCATAGACAATTGGGAACCAACACATATGAGTGGCTTAGAGAAAAATGACGAAAATGGACGATTGATTTGTAAGCTATTAATAGTTAAAATTTCAATCGCCAGATGTTATGACCCAATTGGTCAGTTCGCAATACAGTTATTTTTTTCCCTTTGTTCCCTTTACGGTTTTGGATGCTAGTGACTTTAGTTTAATAGATAAAACACGTGATAGAAGTGAAACCTTGAAAAATGTAAACTTCATTATAATACAGCACAAAGAAGAGAACACAAATATAGGAAACGCTTTATAATGTCTTAGATCTCATTCTCTCCACGTTACAGACATGTATATAAAGATGTGTCTCTTTTTACTGTAACTTTTCCGTTTCATTAAGTTTCAGACCACAGCGATGCTAAAGAAGTTTTCATTTCCAAAAATATATTGCTTATGCTACAATTTTCGATACTGCATATTTTGTATCGATATTTCGAATTAAAAATATCGATAAATCAATATTTTTTCAACAAGCCTAATCTAAATAACACTCTATGTAATAATAGGTAGTAGGTATGAGTCCGATATATCAAAACGAATCTGAAATCGGATTTCAGTCTGAAATCGTATCGTATCGATATGCAACACTATACAAACTGATTTTAGAAAACCTATCTCGGTAGAAACTAAATCAACACGACATATCAATATCAAAACAAAACGACGAAAACACAAACAAATATAAATCTAATCATCGCACAATCGTTTTCTATTGCTAGTTTTGTAAACCAAACCAATATTTGAAAACTTACTAACTCTTTCACTCCCTCAATCGATCGCTTAGTTAGAATGAGAGAAAGCGAATCTCATTAGAATCCGCCTCCTTTCATTCTAACTAAGCGATCGTTTAGCGCAGTGAAAGAGATGAAGCGAATTTTCATCAGTTTTGGATTTTGGCGGTGTGCAAATTTAGTTTGATTTAAACAGTAAACGTAAAAATATCGATCGAAACTAAGGTAAATCCTCTCCGCCAACCGCTCCGGAAATCGATTTCTGAAATTGGATTTGGAAATCGATTGCAATATCAGAAATCGAATTTGTATCGGTTTGCGTAAAAATCTGAAAACGCCCATTCTTAATAGGTAGGTTAAACGAGTATTTAATAATAGCAAGTTATTTTATCAGTTATCTAATATTACAATACGAATACTAGTTGGCGTACTTGGCACTGGCAGTTGGAACTTGGAACAAGTTGGAACTTGGAACAAGTTGGAACTTGGAACCTCCAACTTGGAGGGGGAATGTTATTGAGGTTAAAATTTACTGGGTAATAAAAATATTAATAAATTAAATTATGTATGAATAGTATTGAAACGAATGAAAATAATTGGAGCAACATGGTTAGTATTGCTGATATTGTAATGTAAAGTCATACCGTACTATTAAGATTTTAACCTGAAATTTATTTTAGGCTTTGCTCGGCGCTCAACTAGTTATAACCCTGATCATGGTATCAATAATTCAAAAATTTGGAAATTATTCGTTTGCGCGGTGGATGCTGTGTTCCCAGGGGCTATATCGATATTTGTATCCTGATAATAATGAGTTGAAAACGTTGGCTGGGGTACCAAAGGACAAGTCCAAAAATAAGAAAGGTGGGAAAAATGAGGCAAATGGAAAACCAGAGACCTTTCATGTCCCCAGGAGTCTTAATGTTCAACTGGAAACTGCTCCGGTGACAGCTTTGGATGTGGTGCATTTGAGATATTATACAGAATACTTGTGGATTGTTGATTTTTCATTGTACACTGCAATTGTTTACATAATGTCTGAGGTAAGTTTGTATTCACTCAGGCCCTTCTGCTGCATATGTTGTTTTTGTTGGTTCATTATAATAATATAAACTTAAAATAACAGCCCATACTGTGCCACACTGATTTCGGGCCTACACTTGCTACTATGCTTGTCCAAGTTGGATTGGTGGGTTACACATACCGGTGATATCAGTATGCAGGATTACTCACAAGGATTTCCTTCACTGTCAATACGATTATGCTATATTAGGTGAGAAAAACTGCTTTAGCAGTGCAATGGCACTGTGGTATTTGAACCCAGAACTTCTACATATACTTAAACTAATATAAACTTCTATAAGGGTTTCGAAGTGTAATACTACTGAGTTACTTACCATGTACCTTTACTAGTTCAGAGATAATCAGTATAAGAACATAGGACAATATTACTATTTATATGGGGGCAGAGAAAGAATACTGACCTCTGTGGCCGGGGTCCTTCTAGTAATAACTTACATTTATATATTTTCAGCTTTACACTGCTGTATTTCCACTGAAAGATGAGTTTAATTTGAGTATGGTCTGGTGTCTACTTGTCGTGTTATTCTCCTTGTATCCTTTTCAAGAAAAATTTTGTATAAAACTACAACAATTTTTATGATCAGTAGAAATAAGAAACTGAAATTAACTCTGAGATTTTTATAGCCCATAGCACACAATTGTTAACTAGAACATCTTCCTAGAAGTAACGGACATGTATACCGTATCAGCCTTGCGTACACATATACCAGCCATGCTTGTTCAAAGAGGAGTGGCAGGGACACATACCAGTGATCTCTGCAGGTTTCGTCTCAATATCTTCCTTCACTCCTGATACATAGCAGTTATGCACATTGAGCAAGAAAACTTGTCTTAGGGGTGCATGCTATCGTGGGATTTGTACCTGGAACCTGTAAATTGGTACCAAGTGTGCACTGAGCTATGTGTATATAATGCTAAGATTTTATTTATAAGATTTTATAACCTAAATAAATATGATATGTTCTCAGAAAAGCAGAGCTTTTACTCGAGTGACTAATCTCATGAAATATGTTTCGTCGCTTATTCAGTCGACGAATTGTTTCAGGAATAGTTCGACAGTAAACTCTTGACTTTTTGCAAGGTCCGATATACATCGTATATACACATTGTATACACAAAGAGTACAAAATGGGCCCAAGTACAGACCCTTGAGGCCTGCTATGATTTCATAAAAGTCTGATGTGACTGACTCCAAATATTTAACTAATTTAAAAAAAAGGTTTTTTGTTGATGAGGAACAGCCGATAAGGTGGCGGCCCATTTAATAGTAAGTAGTTACCGTCACCGATGGATCTTTGCTACACTAAGGGCACCATGAACATGCTGCTGTCTGCATAGTTGTACTAGAACCTGGGTCACTAATGTCACAACACATCACAAAGTTATTATTGCTGCATACTTATAGACCAGAGGTGCCATTCAGACGAGGTCTGTTAAACTCCAGTTATAAAATAACCTTAACTATGTAATCAGCAAAATCTTGCTATCGCTGACCAAACAGTACTTTACAAGTGATGAGTCAATTGGAGAAAGATCAACATGCATAGTGGCCTTTTGCGTATTTCTTTTAATAGCCATGATGGTGCTGATTGTGGATGAAAAGAACCTTGAAGTTGGCGTGGACCCGGCATATGATAGCTTTTATGATAATGCATCAAAGTTTTTGGAAAATCAAGGATTAAGTTCTGTGTGAGTAGTTTAATTTTGGATTCGAAGTAGATTCCAATTGTAGTGATATTTTTTAACATTACACATAGCTATTATCATTTTATTAATTAAAACTGTGCGCCGTTGTGTCAAAATCAATTAAGTTTATATTATTCCTTCATATTGATAGAATTCTCATCCGTACAGGGGCGGAGAAAGAATACTAACCTCTGTGGCCGGGGTCGGCCTGTCGTAAAAGGCGACAAAACAACCCAACCTAGCTACGTGGTAGGGCCTCAAGCCCGTCTGGATGGCGACCACCTTAGGTCTTAAGTATGCCGCCATAATAACCTTGTGTTGTGTTCCGGCATTAGTGACCAAAGTTCCTGTACCCTTATGGGACAGCAGCGCGTTTGCGATGCCACTGGCGTTTCAAACACCTATAGGCGACGGTAACTGCTAAATTCTAAGCGGGCTGTCAGCCTGTCTGCTGTCCTACTCAAAAAAAAAGATTATATAGATAGCAGAAAAATTGTCGCCTTCGCTAGTATGGCCACGTTTTACGGCAACCGGCTAAGCTAGACAGTTGGTCCGCACATAAGTATGTGCTGACCAAGTGTCTAGCCATGCCACCTCCGCCGGGCCTCGGCAGGAAGGGTGGACCCCTCTGAGAAGTGCTGGCTTGTTGACATCACAAAAGATTATATGCTATCCAATGGACTCACTACCAGAGTGGACCCCGTGCACCGAATCAGATGTTTTGGGTTGCAACTGGGATTAAATTTAGGATGGTGATGATAACACCACCACATTGATAGATCTTCTGATAGTGACATTTATAAAAGTTTTTTTTCTACCCATTGCAAAAGAGAGTGTAGATGTTTCATTCTGCGTCTGCGACCACTATTCACAGCGACTCTAAGAAGTGACGACAGCTTGGGGACTACGATTCTTCTTGTTCCTGCTCTTATCCCAGCTATGTGGGGTAGGCACATGTTCTTTCCTTCCACTCTCCTCTATTAGCCGTCATCTGAACATTCACACCTTTTTTTACCCTATCATCTTTTACACAATCCATCTTCTCTTTGGTCTACCTCTCCTTTTGCATCCATCCACTCTCATTTCTAGCATTTTCCTTGTTATATGGCATTCTTATCTTCGCATTATATGGTCATACCAGGCTAGCCTATATTTGAAACTACGATTAATCATGTAAAATAAAATACTAATTTAATATTTATATTTTCAGTGGTCCAGCATCAAAATTGGTCATTAAGTTCTCATTAGCGGTTTGGGCTGCCATCATTGGGACACTATTCACATTTCCTGGAATCAGGGTGGCCAGAATGCATTGGGACTCTCTCAGGTAAATAAAAGATACTTTCCTATCAGTGATGGCAATTTTTCGACGATTTTTATGAATGCTGAAAAGTCGCCCGATTTTCTACCGAATTCCAACAATTTCGAGTTGGTTGACATCCGTTAATTTCGCCCCATGGACCTCCTATAGGAATGGGATATGGAATGAAACAAATACCTATTTGTAAATACCTCGTTGATTAATGAAACAAACACCTATTTGTTTCATTCGCGAATAAGTTGTGTCACAACACGCATCATTTGACAATAATAATTGTTACATTATCACTTGTACATAGTGTGTATCATATTGTTATAATGTTTTTTTTTTGCGAAATGCTTTACAATATGGCATCATGTAGTAAAAGATCACCTATTTGAGAATAATATGAAAAATTTAGAGAAATATTTCGTGTTTCTTTTTCATGATTTGATGTTCGCAATACTTATTTGGCTGAATACAGAATAGTACAAACAGAACAAATCCGAATCTTTCTTAGATTTCAATGTTGCTGTTGCTTGCTGAACCCCAAAGTTGAATGTCGTATGTCCAGATTGGCTTAATGATGGCTTTGTAAACCATCATTTTGCTCGCATTCCTCAGGTGGGAATGGCGACCTGTTAGCCAGTATATGCTGCGGAGTTTGCTGTCGAGTTGTTTTCGCTTGGTCTATATGTGCTTCTGCCAGGTTAATCTCCGATCCAAGTATTTTGCGTGTTATTCTAGTGTTTGTTTCTATCTATTACTTGTTTTGTTGCCTTTTAAGACAGGCCTCCTCCTATCGCAGGGGGTCAGTGTCACTCCACCCCAGGACGGGGAAAAATATCTAATATATTTTATGTATAATTTTTCAGATATTATGGTGAAAACAAAGTGAAGTCTCTGCTTTTGAATGCCAACTTCGCGATGCCATTCGTACTTGTGCTGTTGTGGGTTCGTCCGATCACAAGGCACTATCTCACAGTGAGGGTCTTCAGCGGAATGGAAAAACCCTTGTTAGTATAATATATTTCTTTATAAAATATTCAGTTTGCAAACACAGAAATGTATTGGTGGAAAATTATATACACGTTGTGTGATTTTCGGTAGTGTCTGTGATTTTAATCTGTATAAATAAAACGATAGAGGTCTTCAGTTGTGTGCGCATCACGGCAAAATTACTGGATAGATTTCAATAAAATTTTCTTAGTTTCATTTCTTAGACACTCAGCCCTTATCTAAAATAAAAATAATTGCAATATCTTTATTTAATATAAAGTTTCGAGACCAAATCAGGGATGTATTGAAAAAAGGCTAGGTCAAGAGTACCCTAAACCGAAGAGCATGTATGAAGGGAATAATGAAAGTGGACTAAGCGAAACAAGTATGTAAGAATCGTAGCAAGTGGAAAGAAGTGGTCTCTGCCTACCTCTACGGGAAAGAGGCGTGATTATATGTATGTATATTATATGTATAACGTGGAAAGAACGAGATAAAAGACATTATAAAGTGTTTCCTATATTTGTGGTCTCTTCTTTGTGCGGTGTTGTATTGAATTTTACATTTTTCACTTCTATCACGTGTGAACTGCATTTATTACGGCTATGGAGATTTCGTTGTTCTTGAGTATTTATCTTAGTAACTTCTACCAGTAACTTCTGTTTATAATGAATGAATGAATAATCTTTGGTGCATTAATTTTTCTCGCATCTCGCTGTTGCGTTGTGGTCTGTGGTGCAATCCGGTCATTCGAACGCTCATTCGAAAACTCATTCATTCCTTTTTTTAGAGGTGCAGGGGTTCCTGGTCTCTAATAGATTTGTTGTTCAAGGCAGACTTCTTCCTCGGAGGTCTACTTGGTAGTGGCGTTGCAATTAAAATCAGTTCCAGGATTTCATGTTTTACACGGGAAAAATGTACTTATTATATTTATAAAAATAAAAAAAAGCGCGGTGCTGCTACAGGCGCGGTTCTGCTACACTCATTCATCCCATACGTGTGCCATCAAGAGTAACAACTGCAGTCTGCATTTAAGCTGCAGTCAGATTTTCGTTTAACGACCCGAGGCCCTAACATTCATAATAGAAAACTTGAAAGTAATCTATCAGGCAATGTTCTTTTGATAAGAGATCATGTTAGAACTTAGGTAGTTATGAAATAAATATCACAGAACATGTAATATTTCAGGTTAACATCACAAGCCTTCGATACAATTCGTCTGTTATTCGTAGTATCCACGGTTGTCCTGCGACTGTGCCTGATGCCTCGTCAGCTGCAAGCGTATTTGGACATGGCTCAGAGGAGGCTCGAAGTACAAAAGAAGGAGGCAGGCAGGATCACCAATATTGACTTGCAGAAAAAGGTATGCCAAGATAAGTCTTTGCAGAGGTAAAATGCTATTTATCAATATCTTAACTGGTTGTAATTTAGCAAATGAAGTTATTTATTAGTTGTCTTTTACGACTATCTACGTATGAAATGGGCCTGAAAGTCACACTAGGAATATTAAAAAAGCAAATAACGATAAGTGGTTAAAAAATTACAGTTTTTGAGTTCAATATTAACATTTTCTATGTGCAGGGGTGGAATAAGAATCCTGACGTTTGCGGCCACTAAAAAACGACAAAACAACCTTAGCTAGGTGGTAGGGCCTCAAGACCGCCTGGATGACAACCATGCTTGGCTTCTAAATAGGTCACAATAACCTTGGGTTCCGGCACCACAAGCCAGTTTCCAGTTCCCCTACTCGGACTGTAGCGTAGTCAGAAATAAAACGGAAGAGGCGTGTCAATGATTCAAAGGCAATTTAGTCTTGTTTTAATGTCGTTCCATTTCTCATTCCAGTTTTCTTTTTATTTTTTATTGCTGTATGCAGCAGACAGGCTGACGGTCCGCTTAGAATTTAGCAGTTACTGTCCCCTATGGGTGTTTGCAATGCCAGTGGCAACACGAACACGCTGCTGTCCCATAAGAGTACAGGAACTTGGGTCACTAAAGCCGGAACACAACACAAGGTTATTATGGCGGCATACTTAAGACTAAAGGTGGTCGCCATCCAGACGAGCTTGGCCCTACCACAAAGCTAGGGTGGGTTGTTATGTCCCCTTTTATGACAGGCCGACCCCGGCCGCAGAGATCAGTATTCTTTCTCCGCCCCTGCACGGATTTTTACGGATTATCAAAGTTTTCGTACGCATGCGCGAGTAAACCGTTTGCAGTTAGAAAAAACACATTACTGAACACGTAGTGCTTAAAACATCGTTGTTTCTTAAAACTTTAATGACTATATTAAGTGAGGATATCGCAATAGTTTATTTTTAGATAAGGGCTAAGTATCTAAGAGATAAAACTTATAAAATTTTAATGAATTCTATCCAGTAGTTTTGCCGTGATGCGCGCACAACTGCAGATATCTAACATTTTATTTATATAGATTATCTATGAAAGCGTTGACTGCATGATAATTTATATATATTACAGATCGCATCAGTTTTCTACTACCTGTGCGTAGTTGCGTTACAATACATCTGCCCCGTAGTGATGTTGTTGTACACAGCATTGATGTACAAAACATTGGGGGGCTACACGTGGATGGGCATCTTCTACGAGACCCAAGCTGTGGACCAACCGGTTCAAATCGCGGAGACCGTGGCCAACGAGGAAACGGATGGCGTCGAGCAGTTCCAATTGGCTTGGGAGAACTTGAAAATGGTAAAAAACTTGTGTGTGTGTGTTACTTTTTACGCCTTTATCCGTGCAGGGGCGGAGAAAGAATACTGCGACTGGGATCGGCCTGTCGTAAAAGGGGACAAAACAACCCTAGCTACGTGGTAGGGCCCCAAACCCGTCTGGATGGCGACCACCTTGGCTCATAAGTACGCAGCCATAATAACTTTGTGTTTTTCCAGCATTAGTGACCAAGTTCCTGTACCCTTAGAGGCAGCAGCGTATTTGCGATGCCACTGGCGTTATAAATACCCATAGGCGACGGTAACTGCTAAATTCTTAGCGGGCCGTCAGCCTATATGATGTCCTACAGCAATAAAAAAATTTGGATACCTGTTAAACACTAAAGTGTGTGATTTGTGAATTTATAATTCTTTTGGGGCGTGTGGAAAAAACATGAGAATAAATACGTTATTATGACGGGGTACTTATGAGCAAAGGTGGTCGCCATCCAGACGGGTTTGGGGCCCTACCACGTAGCTAGGGTCATCTTTTCAAATGTCATATTGTGTGAAATGTCCCAATATATATTATTGTTAAGTGTAATATTCAGTGCCCCAAGGCGTACGCGAATATTCCAGGCATCGGGCAGTAGACAGTAGAGGACCAGGTGGTTTTAGTCGGTGCACCAGCGACGTGCGTCCCCTAGTCAACTGTGGGGCGCACGGGAATTCCACGCTACCCTGCCGCGAGACACAAAAGGTCGCAATCGAAATTTCCACTTCATGAACAAAAAAAGGTCATCATATACACTTCGTTACGCTTGTGGAGGTCACGGGTTCGATTCCCGTCTCGCGTCTGAGTGTTTATGTATAATATGTAAATATTTACAAAAAAAAGTATGTAAGTAGTATATCAGTTGTCTAGTACCCATAACACTTGTGCTATGCTACTTAGTTTGGGACTAGGTGGCGCTGTGTGAATTGTCACAAAAATATTTATAAATAGCAAGACAATAATATATCTAATCACTGTAAAATAAATTAATCAGCCACTGCGTTACTCAAGTCTAGTACTTCTCTAATATTTTTATCTCCAAAATTTATATAAATTACTCGTGTTTGGTATTCACGATGAGCAATTAGATTTATTTTTAATTATTTTCAATCTGTTCGAAAGCTAAGGTTTATTTACAGTTGGTTACGCATGAATTTTTATTTTAATGACTGATTACCTTAATCTTTTCAAGTCTAAATTTTAAATTTCTTTATACATTCGGCAATTGGAGAGATAAATTAAGAAAAAAAAAATATATGACGCTATGTGGCAAAAATAAAAAGCACGAGACTGCTGGGATGCAATCAGACCGATATCAAGGTCAGCAGGCTATGGTGCCGGATTGTTTTTTTTTTTGTTTATATATTTGTAATTTCATATTCTAGGTATTCACAACAGAAGTGTACAGAGGGATATTTGGTTTCGCGACGTGGTGGTGCAGTTTCGCCTGGTTCCTAACAACCTCCTTAGGGATGGCATATCAGACCTATTTCAGAATCTCGTGATAATGATGTGACCTTTTTAGTATTTCTAGTCGAATAGATCGCCGATTATAATCGGTTTAAGCCTGTTTTCATAATTTATTTATTTGTACCGGGATGTTTTCTAAAATAAATGTTGAGTTTTATGTGCTGCTGATTTTATTTTAAATACACCTTCTAACTTTAAGTATGAGAAGTAAAACTTCTATAACACCGTTATGATTTGAAAATTTGATGAAACGAAAAAGCGACACCAAGAAGAGAAATAGGATTTAGCCTGCAAGAGAATTAAATAGAATACAAGTATACATTGTTTCCTATAATCTTCGTCTTCTCTTTGTTTGTGCTGCTTACGTAGCTTTTTATTAAAAGTAATACTATTCTGAAGTTTGACTTCTGCCTTGTGTGAATTGCGCACACACACTTTTTATTGTAATATTACTTTTCAAACTAACATCACCCCGGCCTCCCACTAAATATAACAACCGAAACGATTGTGTTGATCCTTTGACAATCAAATATTTTTTTTGTATAGATTTGCAATCGGACAAAATTTTAAGCAAACGAATTTGTTATATTTTTATTGTCAAATGTGTATTCCCGTGAAGCGTCTTTTTTAAAACTAAAAATTTGTAACTAATTTGATGACAGAATTTGTGTTGTAAGTTTCTGGTATCAGTTGATTTTCAATATGAAATTAATTTGACAATTTAATTATATTGGCATCTCCAGAACCTACTATCATAATTTAAACATTTTTATGCTAAGTATTATCATTTTCATTTCGTATCTATACAATAAAATATTTTTTATTTCTCTGAAATAGGTATTTGTTCAATGATATTTTATAAATATATAAAATCATTGTATTTGTTACATAAAATATTTCAAATTCATAAACATCATTCATCTAACGCCATCTATGAGCAAGTGTAAACAAACAAAAAATAACTAAATACATACCTATCTATTTTATAAACCGCGAACGGACCACTTTCCTTGTCTATGGTGTTTTATCGAAATTTGTGATGTCATCTAAACGTCGATAAATACGAAGTAAATTTTTTAATCCTTTTATATAATCAAGTTTTAAATTCTCGGTTAATACAACATGTCCTCTTCTTCCACTCTCCTCCTTTTTTGCCTTATCATCTTTTACATAATTCATCCATCTTTTCCTTGGTCTATCTCTCTAACTATAAGTGGAAACTTGACTGATTTGTTAATTTTTATGTTTTCTTTATATTGTGATGTATTGTAATTGTTTGTTTCCCAAATAAATAAAAATAAAAATAAACTCCACTCATCCATCTTAATATTCGCATCTCTGCTCCATGCAATAACCTTTAATCCTTCCCCTTTCGGGTCCAGCATTCCGATCCATACAATATGATAGGTCTTATTACGGTCTTGTACCTTTAAGCCTAAACGACACTCGTGGGTTGCAAGTTGTTCCTGAGACCTGTCGCTATTTCAGCCATCCCGTATTCGCTCTATTTTTAACGTCTCGGCCTATCTCATCGTCATTCAGTCAGTCATTGAATTAATGATCCGAGGTACCAAAGGTGGGAGCAAGTTGGCAAAGACACGCCTCCTAAGGTAATCGGGGTGAAGTCGGAAATTTCACCAGAGTCGCAAAATAGATGTTCAGTTTTGGTTCTACTTCAAGCCAACACCCTCCAATCTCTCTTGCCATTTAGCTAATCTACTCTGGTACTTAAGAGCATTTTCTCCAACCAGCACAACGTCATCGGCAAAGAGTATACACCAAGGTGCCTCCTCATGTATTCCTGATGTTACTGCATCTACCATCAGGAGAAACAGATACGGGCTAAGGACCGATAATTGGTGTAAACCCACCGCGACACTGAACTTGTCTGTGACGCCAGCTAGAGACCGGACATGTGTACTTGCCTTGTCGTACATCACACGAATAAGTTGCAATACTCTCGGATTCGACAGGAGTGCACTGTCTCAGAATGTCAATATGAATTTCGCCCTGGTCACTCGACAATGGACCCTATTTTTGCCCTAAGGACTGCCGCGGAGAAATACAGGGCGAAGAATACGCCTCTGCATTGCCTATTTTTTGACTTGCAGAAGGCCTTCGACTGTATTCCTCGCGTGATAATCTGGTGGGCACTGCGGTCCAAAGGGATTCCAGAGGCCTATATTGACACCATCCGAGACATGTACCGTGACTCTGATTCCGTAGTTTGGACTGCTGTTACAGTTGGTGACATAAAACCTTTGCCCATCACCGTCGGGGTGCACCAAGGGTCCGTCCTTAGTCCGTTTCTGTTTAGTGTGGTATTAGACGTATTGTCAGACAGCATCAGAAACTTACATGAGCAGCACCCGTGGCTGCTAATGTATGCTGATGATATCGCGCTGGCAGATTTGGAAAAGGGTAGACTGGTGCGACGTGTGAAGGCGTGGAAGGAGTTGCTTGAGAACGGTGGTCTGAAGCTCAATGTGGTGAAGACCGAGTACTTGGCCTGTAACTCCACAGATCCCATACCCGTGCACATAGACGGCGACACGGTCGAGCGCACGGACCAGCTGAAATACCTGGGATCTGTATTTGATGCGTCTGGTGACATCGATTACGACGTCAAGGCACGCATTGCTGCCGCGTGGGCCAAATGGCGTGAGGTAACTGATATCATTTGTGACCCCAAGATGGCGGTAAAGTTGAAGGGACAGGTCTATAAGACCATCATTAGGCCTGTCCTTTTATACGGCTGTGAAGCGTGGCCGGTGTTAGAGCGACACAAGCAAGAACTGCGTGTCACGGAGATGAATATGCTTCGGTGGATGTGTGGAGTGACGCGGAAGGACCGCGTTAGGAACTCCCGCATTCGCGGCAGTCTTCATGTCCGTGACATTGCGGATAAACTGCAGGAGTGTCGGCTCCGTTGGTACGGCCACGTTTTACGGCTACCGGATGCTTACGTGGGAAACAAATGTCTGGCCATGCCGCCTCCACCGGGCCCCAGCAGGAGGGGTAGACCCAAAAAGTACTGGCTTGACGTCGTAAAGGGTGATATGCGTACCAATAGGCTCACTACCAGGGATTCTGAAGACCGTGCGAAGTGGAGAAGAAAAAGTCAGAAAGCGGACCCTGGGCGCCGAAGCGAGAGTTTGGGCTGCAACCGGGATTGAACGCTGAGCTGATGATGATGATGATGATGACAGGCACCCTTTTCACTTTCATGGCCCACCATGAAACCTTTCAAGGAACCCGGTCATATGCCTTTTCGAGGTCAATGAATACCATGTGCAGTTTCTTATGTGCACTTCTGTATTTCTCGCACAGTTGGTGAAATGCGAATATGGCATCCATTGTCCCCGATCCAGACATGAAAACAAATTGGTTATCACCTATTTTGGTATCCTCTCGTAGCCATTTTGCAATCACTTTCTCCCATATCATTTTGCTATGCGACGTGAGCTTTATTCCCCTACAATTGTTACTTATAAAAAGTTTTTTGTTCATTGAAAGAATATATTAAAGTTTTATTGCGTACTTTTAATCTGATTTGTAATCAATTATTACTATACTTTTTGCGCAATTCATACTGTTTCTTAACTACACTATACACTTTATGATTGATAATATTTTTAGAATTAATGAATTTTGAATGTTGTTTGCCCTGGATTTACTTTGCATATATTTTTAATAACCCTACATATCACATATACAGATAAAACAACATATTTAAGTAATTTGTGTTTGACTGAACTATTTGGTATAAATAATTTCCATTTAGTAGTATTTTGCATTGCTAGGATGAATGCTATTTGTTCAATTGAAGTAAATACAATTATTTATTTGATTGAAACAGTTTCTTTGAAATACATGTCATAAACTAAAATATTTCAGAATGTATAATAAATATATTTGTCTTTATAAAATGATTTAAAAAGGGATTGCTAAAAAATATTGACTGCTTTTTTTAATGCATCCTGCGTAAAATCGATATTAAATTTCTGTCAGTCAAAACAACACTAGCTGGAATGTTCCAGAATGTGCTCAGCGCGTCCAGAGACTAGGATATCGCACGAAAATAAAATATCGATATATTGAAGTATCGATATTTATTAAATATCAATATCGATGTCGATCTATCAAGTAAAAAATATCGATTTAAGGGTTATTTTCAAAAGATTTTGTGTTTTTAAAATAATAGTGTATTTAGCTCAGTATATAATATCAATAGTAATTTTTATACAAAATGTACACAAATCTGAATAAAAATGGAGGTATTTTTATCAGTATTCCTTATAGGCAATAATAAAAATTACAAAAACTAAAAAGCTTTCTTCTAACTAATATTTTATTGTATCAGGCAAACCAGTATTTGTCCGATAGCGAAAGTGAATAATACTCTGCTCTTTACATGCTCCGCTGTCAGCCGGCTCTGTTAGGAATCGCCAAATTAATGGCAGAAGCCTATCTCACTGAAGGTACAGAGGAAGCTGTAGGTATCAAGTATTTATGTGCTAGAACACAATACATAACTGGGAACCAACACATAAGGTAAAGGACCCTGTTATTGACCCTGCTCCAGTTTCTGACCTTTTGAACTTTTTTGGTAATAAAAAAACTATATTTTAAATAAGAAATGTTTTTTTCTCAATTTAAAGTAAGTGATCCTGTGTCTAATGAATACCAATTGAAAAAGTATAAGAAGTGTTATCTAAAGAAAAAGAATTTTAAAACCTACAGTGACACTTGACAGTGGAAGCCATTTTGTTGTTGTTGTCTAAGCCGTTTACGTTAGTCGGTAGGTCGGTACAAGTACAACGATTCGATCTGTGCAGTATTCACCATGTAAGTATGAAAATTTAATCAAAAATATATATACAGCTTAATATTTAATTAAAATTTATGTTAGAATATTTATAATACACATTAGAATAATTTTTATTATTAAAATATGAGGGTCAATAACTAGGATCAATTCTAAAGTTATGATGCAGTTGTTGGCCCTCTAATTTTAACCTACAAAAAGGGAGGTTATCTGTTTAGTGACATGTGCATAAAATTGAAAAAATAGTAATATTTATTATTATCTTTCATTAGTTATTATTTTTCATAATGTCGTGTAGTGATAAATTAACATTAATTTATTAGTTTTTATCAATAAAAATTATATTCAAAGGCCTTCAAAGTACATTTTTGGAGTAATACTGTTATTGTAAAAATGATTAGAGTAATACTGTTAGGGATAAAAGTTATTGATAGAATAATGTTAATTTCATTAGTATTTAAATTATTATAACGGTTTTAGTAGTAAGTACCAACAGTTTATACCTCTGATGCGTGGTTAAAATGTCATGATAGCAAAGAAGCAAAAAAACAAAAATTAGAAGAGGAGAAAGAACTTAAAAAAACTAAAATATTACAAAATAAAGCCATGAAAGAAACAGAAAAAAATATTAAAAAAGAAAAAAAGTTCGTAAAGAAAAAAATAAGAAATAATTTTTCAAACTAATTTAATTTTTTTTGTATTTGTAAGTGTTTTTAAGAGTTATGTTGTATGACTTAAATTATTTATTCGTTAAAATAAAAAGAACTTCTTCTTTAACAATAAATATTTGATTTTTTAATCTAATTAATCGTTTATAGCGGCCGGGAGATACCCGAAGCGCGCCACGCGTGGCAGGCCGCCTTTGCGATACTCGCCACCCGGGACTTTCCTCCAGTCGTAATACTCCGCCGTTGGCAGTGGCAGTCGTCATCTGACCGCGCGCGATCGTAACCGTAGTTTTATAAAATGTCTTAATTTCTTTTAAACGTTTCCTCGATGTTTTAAATAAACTATTTTAAAATGTAACCCGTTGTTTAACTTATACAAACTCGGAACCATACACCACATCTGGCGGTGCACCAGCGACGTGCGTCCCCTAGTCAACTGTGGGGCGCACGGGAATTCCACGCTACCCTGCCGCGAGACACAAAAGGTCGGAATCGAAATTTCCACTTCATGAACAAAAAAAAGGTCATCACATACACTTCGTTACGCTTGTGGAGGTCACGGGTTCGATTCCCGTCTCGCGTCTGGGTGTTTATGTATAATATGTAAATATTTACAAAAAAAAGTATGTAAGTAGTATATCAGTTGTCTAGTACCCATAACACAAGTGCTATGCTACTTAGTTTGGGACTAGGTGGCGCTGTGTGAATTGTCATAAAAATATTTATAAATAGCAAGATACCTAATATATCTAATCACTGTAAAATAAATTAATCAGCCACTGCGTTACTCAAGTCTAGTACTTCTCTAATATTTTTATCTCCAAAATTTATATAAATTACTAGTGTTTGGTATTCACGGTGAGCAATTAGATTTATTTTTAATTATTTTCAATCTGTTCGAAAGCTAAGGTTTATTTACAGTTGGTTACGATGTTTCCTCGATGTTTTAAATAAACTATTTTAAAATGTAACCCGTTGTTTAACTTATACAAACTCGGAACCATACACCACATCTGGCGCCCCACATCTCCCGGCCGCTATACGTTTTAATGTATTGAAACTCAATAAGTACTTTATCACCTAATCATGATTTAATTTTTAAAGGTCAGAAACTACACCACTGTCAGGGTCAGAAACTGCCACATAAGAAATTCTGAGGGTCAGAAACTGATGCCTTAGATGTCAATTATTAAAACGTCAATTTAAATTATTTATTCAATTAAAATAATTATGTGACGTATTTGACTTTGTTTTAAAAACTATAAACTAGTTGATCAAATTATTAATTGTCTCTTGAGTTAAAACTTATAATTATTATTGTCCTATAACTTCAACTGTCACTTTAAAAAGGTCAGAAACTGAGTCCTTTACCTTAGGAGTGGCTTAGAAAAAACTGGTGGAAAATAGCTGACATTTCTATATATCTACACATATGGGCTAGTATTAGTGATCACAAATGTTAATGTAAAGACGAAAGATTTGTAATTGGATATTTTATATCGCTTTAATGATTCAAAATATATATCGTCTAAAAATATCGATATATATAATTTAAACTATCGATACTGATTCTTTTTCAACTTGCCTATGGCTGCCTTAGTCTATTTTACTTTGAAAAAAGCAGCCAAGCCAACGATCGTGCACCTCAGCTCACTCAGACTTAGTTTCGCGACCAAGGAATATACGACTGATAATTTATCTTCTGAAAAGTTCTGAAATACTAAACGGAAACACAAAGTGAGTATTTACTATTTAGTATATTTAAGATGTTTTTATTTATTGATAGTGTTTTTAGAGTTCTTATTTTTTTTGACGTTATTGTTAAGTTTGGTGGGCGGGAAGTTCCACGAGCTTCTAGATTATTAGTCATTTTTCATATCGTATGTAAGATTTTTAAATTTTTTCTTTACCATGTTTATTTATACGTGGTTTTCCTTTCAATTTCTTTGTTAGGCAGTCTGATAATCCATTAGAATATCCATGTGTTATATGGGTGTTATTTAAATGGTTAGCATAGTATTCGTATTTTTATGAGCAGAAAAATATAATCTGTGAGCAGAAATAGCTAATTGATCAGCAGATCAATTAGCTATTTCATTAGCAAACATTCCAAAATCAGTCAGCAATTTGTCATTCTGGATGGCTGTAATTATTTTTGTACAGCATATTAATTATATAAGCTGCTCCTGTTTAATAAAATTTTGGTAAGCACTCATAGGGTAAGCAAAAAAATGGTAAAAATTTAGTAACAAGTATCGAAAAGATATGAGTAGGGGGGTTGGGGGGAGGGGGGGGGGAGTGCCCTGACCCTCCTGGCACACTCCCATAAATAGCAAATGCACCGTTCATAAAAAAAAATTACATAAACAACTAACCTCAGAACGCATTAAAGTGACGAGATATAGAAGGATATGGGTCGGGGAGAGTGGGGGGAAGAGGGGGAGTGCCCTAACCCTCCTGGCACACTCTCATAAATAGCAAATGCACCATTCTTAAGAAAAAAAATTACGTAAACTAACGCTTTAAAGTTGCTTCTGCATCGTCTCCCTTCGCGTCTCCGATTTTAAACTTTTTAAAATAATAAACACTAGGGGTAGCAGCCCAAACACCACAAAGTCGGGGTGTCCCGATTCGGTATTATAATAGATTCAACTTATTTTACTCACAAACACAATGAACGGAAAACATTAACAATAAACAATGAACAAACATGACGCTAATGGTAGAGTTGTATCAAATATCGTTGAATGAAAAGTATCAATATATCGATATTTTTAATCAATATACGATATATATATATATATATATATATATATATATATATATATATATATATATATATATATATATATATATATATATATATATTACAATTTATTACCTAATGGTTGATTCATTGTTAGTTACTTTATATAATGCTTTTTATAAATTCATCAAAACAAACCAACCTAACCTAACCCACCCCCTGGCACCACTCCCATAAAACACAAGTCAATTTATTAACTAATGGTTGATTCATTGTTAGTTACTTTATATAATACTTTTTATAAATTCATCAAAACAAACCAACCTAACCTAACCCACCCCCTGGCACCACTCCCATAAAACACAAGTCAATTTATTAACTAATGGTTGATTCATTGTTAGTTACTTTATATAATGCTTTTTATAAATTCATCAAAACAAACCAACCTAACCTAACCCACCCCCTGGCACCACTCCCATAAAACACAAGTCAATTTATTAACTAATGGTTGATTCATTGTTAGTTACTTTATATAATGCTTTTTATAAATTCATCAAAACAAACCAACCTAACCTAACCCACCCCCTGGCACCACTCCCATAAAACACAAGTCAATTTATTAACTAATGGTTGATTCATTGTTAGTTACTTTATATAATACTTTTTATAAATTCATCAAAACAAACCAACCTAACCTAACCCACCCCCTGGCACCACTCCCATAAAACACAAGTCAATTTATTTACTAATGGTTGATTCATTGTTAGTTACTTTATATAATGCTTTTTATAAATTCATCAAAACAAACCAACCTAACCTAACCCACCCCCTGGCACCACTCCCATAAAACAATAAATTAATTCAATATATGTTAATATTTAGCTGATATATTTTAATCCTATACATCGATACAAAATATCCAATATTATATCGATATTTTCTTACACTTACAAAATCCCTAGCTAATTAACTGTTACCAGGTAGAAATTGCAAATTATATAATCAGCAAACTAAAATTGTCGTGTTTTAAGTTTAATTACCTTACATTTATTTTAAAATTACAATGTATATTACTGTGTCAATGTAAAATAAAATACAACGCCGCAATAAAAAAAAAAAAACAATAATAGAACATTACCGTTAACCGTATTTTGGTAAAAAAATACCATGTATCTAAGATAATTACCATGTATCTGGTAACACTGAAAGTTGTTATCACAGATTATATCGTTTTGTTTACACTTTTTATGTGATTGAGATTAGAAACAATTTTTATTATTTTCTCGATAAATATGGATAAGCTAAATTATAAGTAAGTACCATTATAATCAGGAACCCAAGCTCTACCAGCTGTGACCACTAATAACCCAAAACAAACGATTCCTTTCACTACAGTGGAGCCAAAAAAATTCATTTCGAGCTGCATATAAAAGTAGCAAAGATACCTTACTTTTTTATTTATTTATTTTATTTACTCTCGATTATTAAATAATTTGTTTACTCTCTGTTTGGGTATGTATTATTTATAAAAGTGTAAATTAATAAAAGATTTTTTTTATTCTTATAAAATATAATTGAGAGAAAAAAATATAAAACAATTAAGTGGCACCTAAGTACTACTTACCCTATATCTTTATTCTTATAATAAAATTATAATCGAGATCGAAATTAAAAAAGCAACATCTTATACAATGAGTTTTAAAATTAAATATAAACAAAAATTCTTTTATTTGTACTTTTAACGTACATTACCGATTTTTCAGCAAAAACGGAATCCAATTAGTTATTTTGCTCACCATGTTTTAAATATGCATACCAATCAAACACACTGCATATAGACATGTTTTGTCTGCTGATCAATCATGAAATCTTGCTGATCAAATAGTTATTTGGCAGACTGAATGTTTAATATGCAAACGCATGTTATTGTAAGCTGCCTATTTAGGATTTAATTTTTGACGATATTAGGATTTAATTATCAAAATTGTAGAACAAGGATTGCTGTCTGATTTTTTTAATTGCAAACAAAATCTTTGTATGCCGACCAAATTATATCAATGCTGTTTTTTGTGGCTCACCAAATTTTATAATTGCTTAACATTTAATTAATTCTGGTGTTATATTAACGTGGGAATAACACTGGTTTTATGGTAAGGTGTTCTGAATTGAATGACGTCATATTGGTTTAATTTAACTGGAAACTTCAGTGTTCTCAAATAGGGATGGATCGTATCGCTTTTTCTGAGTATCATAACAGATTTTGATTTTACCATATATCTGATTTCAGAACTGTGTATTTTTAATTTTAATATCTACATCTTAGAAATCTACATATTTTACGGTTGCGTATTCATCATAGATTCGTAAATCTACTCCAGTATACTATACACAAAACTATAAATGGGATACGAAGATAATATTATAATATATATTAAAATATCTTCGTATTGATAATATTTATCAATACAATTCAGTATTGTAGATATGTAATGTAGTAAGTAGTTCTACTAGTCTGAATAAGATCAAGTTCTCCATCCTATTGAAATGGATGATACTGCGATTATTTGTGAGGAATATGTAGGTACTACCCGTTCGCGCTAAGTTTGCCGTTGGCGATATGACATCACTCGAAGGGTAGCGTCAGCAAAAAAAGAAACTATATTTAAAATATTATTTATTTATAAAAAATGTGTATTTGGGTAAAATTAGGCACATTAATTGCGTTTAATCACTAACATCCATAGTTTCAACACCAGATATTTCACTCTCTGACTTTTAATTATTTCGTATATCTCATATTTTTTAGGTGGCGCGTTCCGTTTAATAAGACAGTACAGCTCAGGTTTTGTAAGATGTTCTTGGAAGTCAATGTTCCTTTCTCGTAACCAGTTTTGCATAGTTTCTTTTAAGGAATTTGAGTTTGGCAGTCTGTCAATCTGCTTACTATGGTATGGTGCATTGTCAAGAACAATAATAGAATTAGGCGGTAGATTTGGCAAGATCTTCTCGTTTAACCATTTGGTTTCTAATGTTTGTTTCCTTTCTTTTTTTACGTGGTGTCGAAAGTTTAATAGCTTCTGTACTCGTACTTGCACCAGCTTCTGACGATGCTGACGCTATTTTTTTAACCCCTTGTTTAATGTTTCGTAACGTGCGTTCTGATATACCAGTCGCCATTGCTGTGCGTTTCATAGCTTGATCGACAGGTATTATATATGAACGGTTTTTCTTCTCATTTTCGAAATAAATCATAACCTTTAACACCATATTTCGTACATCACTTCTTAAATTTTGCCTTTACCCATAGTTTAAACAAAGTAAAAACTAAGAAATGTCAAAAGCAAAGAATTTTTATGAATAATGCGCGCATGCGATGACATTGCCAACGTTACTGCGAGTGCGATTTAGGGGCGCGGTAGGCGGTTGGGGGAGGGGACGCGCATTCCACGGACCGGCAAACTTAGCGCAAACGGGTAATAGGTAGGTACACTTCGCCACCGTTTATTTTGGTTCCACAATGGACCTAATATTCTTTTCGGTGACATTGTATTCAATTAAAAACAGTAGACAGTAGAGGACCAGGTAGTTTTAGTCGGTGCATCAGCGACGTGCGTCCCCTAGTCTACTGTAGGGCGCACGGGAATTCCTCGCTACCCTGCCGCGAGACAAAAGGTTGGAATGTTCATCGAAAATTTCCACTTCATGAACAAAAAAAGGTCATCCACTGATCCACTTCTGACTCTGTGGCGTAACGGATAACTCACGTCGGTACGCTCGCGGAGGTCACGAGTTTGATTCCCGTCTTATTATATTTATTCCGGAGACGCATGGCGTAAAAGTTGTATTCGATAACACTGACTGTTTGCATATTTCATGTATTTATATGTTAGGGTTTATAGGGTTTGTAATCCAAAATAAACCAAAAGACATTGCCCAGTCACTGTTTCACGTGGATGGAATCGCGGGCACAGCTAGTACTTTAAATAAGTGTATTCAAGACACCTAAGAGGCCCTTAATGTTCTTCAATTTCCTGCATTTCGTTTTATGGGTTACATCTTATATTGGTGGCATTGTAATTTAAAATCGGGTATATTTAACATATTAAACAAAATAATTAGTTACCCTGAATTAATCTATTTCTAGTTGTGGTGTGCTTAAATTAAAATACTTAATTTGTGCCGATTGAATTTGATAAGCTGAGAAATAATTTTCTTATATTTGCTTGTTTCGTATATATTGATGTTTGTAAATATATGAAGCAATATAGCTACTACATATTTCACAATTTTTTTGTCAATTTATTGAATTTAATCATACATGATAAATTCACTTGGTACCCATTAAATGCCGAATTCTCAAACTTTGAATTTCCATTTTTATATTCTAAACTATAATAAAAGAAACTTGTTTTCGGGCTGAGTTATGGTTTTCTAACGTCTTTAAATGGCTCACCTCCAGATACGAATTCTTAGAATGAAATTTATACGTCTTTCCTCTTGACTAATGGCTATAATCAGAATTTTTAAGCATCGTATTGTGTGCTGACTTACTGTGGATTTTGTTTTTATTTGCGAGCTTTTAAGTTTTGTTCGGATTACTTACAATGTTTTAAATTTGCTATTCTGCTATTATAGATCATTCCATCAATACTTTAATTGTATGGGATTTCCAACTGTCAATAGATACAAACTAATATACAATAAAACTAGGAAATCATACAATCATCAGAGAAAAGTATTATTTCAAATGCTGTTAGCTTAAGAAGATAGGTGCTAGGCAGGAAAGATGTATATGAATGTTGGTCATATTCAATCTGAGAGGTCAGGGGAAAATATGTTTGAATTAAGATCATATTTCTTGTATTAAAGAATTGTGGACATATAAAGATTTCTAGTTGGATTTCTTTACTAGTTGGGAATGTTTTAATAAGCAATTTTAAATGTTTTACAAAGTTCTTAGTAGTAGGTGTAGGTTTCATCCATTCTATACTAAAAATGAATGTCACCTTAAATCTGGAAATTCTTTTTTACAGTAGTTAATAAATGTTACCAGGGTACTATAGAGAAGAATGTATTATTCAAATTCTGAGAAGCAATCTGAGACTTTCATGTTTTTGTTTCTTTTATATCAGTTTGCTAATAAGTGATTCATTGCTATATTTGCACCACAATGTACAACAACACTTAAAATTTAACAATACAAAATTCATCTTATCATAAAATATTATGATTCAGCCAAATAGTGATATCATAATGCCAAATAGCAATGTCAAGTGAATTGCTGGCTTCAGCCGTGTAGATTATGTAAAAAGAACCTTTTATTATACAGATGGCAAAAGCACCAGCAGTAGGTATCGACTTGGGTACCACATACTCCTGTGTGGGAGTCTTCCAACATGGCAAGGTGGAGATCATCGCCAATGACCAGGGCAACAGGACTACGCCCTCGTATGTCGCGTTCACTGACACTGAGCGACTTATTGGTGATGCCGCCAAGAACCAGGTCGCCATGAACCCGAATAACACTATATTTGGTGAGTTTTCCTTGTATTATTTATACATCAAGTAAAATACCGAATTTTCTAATTGTGGGGGTGTCTTAATTGATTTATCTTATATATAAAATTCTCGTGTCACAATGTTCGTGCCCGTACTCCTCCGAAACGGCTTGACCGATTCTCATGAAATTTTGTGAGCATATTGAGTAGGTCTGAGAATCGGCCAACATCTATTTTTCATCCCTTAGTGATAAGGTCACTATTCCACGCGGACGGAGTCGCGGGCACAGCTAGTTGACTATAATATGTAGGTGAATCATGTTACAAATTCTTTTTACTACTAGTTTTATGAAGTTTATTATTTTACCTGGGATTGATTAAATATAATTTTGCATAATGTGGTAAATGTTTTCTGAGCAGAGTAATGACTAATAGTTTAATAGTGGGCTTAGTTATTGGAATAAAGATTATAATTATATAAAAACAACAAAATATTTTGACTTGCTACAGAAGCTATGTTCATGATGAAACCCAATATACTAGACTAGAGTCTCTGAATATATTGAATGATATAAATAATCTGAGAGTTATAGCAAGGTATTGAAGATCAAGGACAATAATTAAAGATAGTATTTTGAGCAATGTTTCCATTTGTTACAGATGCCAAACGTTTGATTGGACGTAAGTTTGAAGATGCCACAGTTCAAGCTGACATGAAGCATTGGCCTTTTGAAGTGGTCAGTGATGGAGGCAAACCAAAGATCAAGGTATCATACAAGGGAGAGGACAAGACCTTTTTCCCAGAGGAAGTCAGCTCTATGGTACTGACTAAGATGAAGGAAACGGCCGAGGCTTACCTGGGCAAAACGGTGCAGAATGCAGTAATTACGGTTCCCGCGTACTTCAATGACTCACAAAGACAGGCCACAAAAGATGCTGGTACTATCTCTGGCCTTAATGTTCTCCGCATTATTAACGAACCGACTGCTGCTGCGATTGCATATGGCTTGGACAAGAAGGGAACTGGAGAACGAAACGTACTGATTTTCGATCTCGGCGGCGGCACTTTTGATGTGTCGATCCTGTCCATCGACGATGGTATCTTTGAAGTGAAATCCACCGCCGGAGACACGCACTTGGGAGGCGAGGACTTCGACAACCGTATGGTCAATCACTTCGTGCAGGAGTTTAAAAGAAAATACAAGAAGGATCTTAGTGTTAACAAAAGGGCGCTTAGGCGGCTCCGTACTGCCTGCGAGAGGGCGAAGAGGACCCTCTCATCTTCCACACAGGCCAGCATTGAAATTGACTCCCTGTTCGAAGGGATCGACTACTACACGTCAATCACCCGCGCTCGTTTCGAGGAACTGAACGCAGACCTGTTCAGGTCCACGATGGAGCCCGTTGAGAAATCCATCCGCGACGCTAAGATGGACAAGGCTCAGATCCACGACATTGTACTCGTAGGAGGCTCCACTCGTATTCCCAAGGTGCAGAAGCTCCTTCAGGACTTCTTTAATGGAAAGGAGCTGAACAAATCGATCAATCCCGATGAGGCTGTCGCGTACGGCGCCGCGGTCCAGGCCGCCATCTTGCACGGCGACAAGTCCGAGGAGGTGCAAGACTTGCTCCTGCTCGACGTGACTCCCTTGTCGCTCGGTATCGAGACCGCTGGCGGAGTGATGACGGCGCTCATCAAGCGCAACACCACGATCCCCACCAAGCAAACGCAGACCTTCACCACATACTCGGATAATCAACCGGGTGTGTTGATCCAGGTATACGAGGGTGAACGCGCAATGACCAAGGATAACAACCTGTTGGGCAAGTTCGAGCTGACTGGCATCCCTCCAGCGCCGCGCGGGGTGCCTCAGATCGAGGTTACCTTTGACATTGACGCCAACGGCATCTTGAACGTCTCTGCTGTGGAGAAGTCCACTAACAAGGAGAACAAGATCACCATCACTAACGACAAGGGCCGCCTCTCGAAAGAGGACATCGAGCGCATGGTCAATGAGGCTGAGAAGTACAAGAACGAAGACGAGAAGCAGAAGGAGACCATTCAAGCCAAGAACGGGCTTGAGTCGTACTGCTTCAACATGAAGTCCACCATTGAGGACGAGAAGCTCAAGGACAAGATTTCGGATGCAGACAAGCAGATCATCCTCGACAAGTGCAACGACACCATCAAGTGGCTCGACTCGAACCAGTTGGCCGACAAGGAGGAGTACGAGCACAAGCAGAAGGAGCTGGAGGGTATCTGCAACCCGATCGTCACGAAGCTGTACCAAGGAGCGGGTGGTATGCCCGGCGGTATGCCAGGTGGTATGCCCGGCTTCCCTGGAGGCGCGCCAGGTGCTGGCGGAGCTGCCCCCGGTGGCGGCGCCGGACCCACTATCGAGGAGGTTGACTAAGCAAACATTCCAACTATTGTCTCGCTTTGCGCTTTACGACAAGCCTATTGAAATACGAATAAACGAATAAAAACTACAATATGTTTTATTTATTGAATTCATGTATTTGACAAGTGTGCATGTCGTTGTATTTGATGCTGATGAGAGCTGTTTTCGGCTATAAAGACGTGCGTGAACGTGGGCCAGCGCCTCGGGGCCGCGGCCTGACTAATCCGTCTCGTCCCCTGGCCTCGACACAACACTATCGACCGGTCGTTGTCTGCCGTTTTTCAAATACCGGCTTAGTGCCGCACGCATTTACTCAGTACCGGTCATTATGTTTTCCTTTTGTTTCAAAGGAATGTAATTTTATTGATATTTAAATTTAATTAAAAGGGCCTTAAAAACTAACAACAAATTCAAGGGAATATAAACTGTCGTTAGCTAAAGCCGATTAATAGGCTAGCGGTAGATAATTATGAAGGTACACCGGGTGGTTTTAGTAGGTCCGTATACCAGTGACGTACGTCCTCCAGCCTAGAGCAGGGGACGTACGGGCGGATTGCACGGGGAGTCCCACTCTACCCCGCCGCGTGGGAATGGATGGCGGTGTGCGTCATGCATTTCCACCTCCCAAAAAAAACTGGATCTGGAGTCCGGCGGAAGCCGCAAGTCGACGTTTTTGCCTAATCAAGTCATACTACCGATACTTGCAGGATAGGCGCATTGTCACGGACATAAAGGCTGTCGTAAATGCGAAAGCTCCTAACGGTCTTCTCGTCATTTTTCTAAGTATCCATCAGAAATGTTAAAGAACGACCATAAGTTTAGTTCGAATACGAATTTCCGCCTGCTTCTTTAGGATCATTTTTTTTTCAGTTTCTTTGAAATAAGTTCCTAGTTGTTATGCATTGTTGGATAGCTAAGAAAACGATTATGTTTTTAAAATAATCTGCAAGCCAAGTTTCATATCGTATTTTTTATATATGTGGCATATTAATGGAAAAAAATCTCAATAAAATATTATACAGTCTCATAAACAATTATGCAGTGTTTCCTACAATCTTCGTCTTTTCTTTGTTCGTGCTTTCGTAGCTTTTGTATAGTAATACATCAAATGTTATCTACTCTTCTGAAGTTTCACTTTTACACAATTGATTTGACAAAATTATAAGCAAAGGAATTCGTTATATTTTTAATATCAAATGTCTTCCCGTGAAGCGTCTTTTGTAAAACTAAAAATTTGTAACTAATTTGATGACAGAATTTGTGTTGTAAGATTCTGTTAGCAGTGGATTTTCTGTATGAAAATCAACTGATCCGTGATGATTATCCGCGCAGGGGTGGAGAAAGAATACTAACCTCTGCGGCTGGGGTCGACCTGTCGTAAAAGGCAACAAAACAACCCAACCTAGCTACGTGGTAGGGCCTCAAGCCCGTCTGGATGGCGACCACCTTTGGTTTTAAGTATGCCGCCAAATAACCTTGTGTTGCGTTTCGGCATTAATGACCCAAGTTCCTGTACTCTTATGGGACAGCAACGTGTTCGCGATGCCACTGGCGTTGCAAACACCTATAAGCGACGGTAACTGCTGCTAAATTCTAAGCGGGCCGTCAGCCTGTCTGCTGTCCTACAGCAATAAAAAAAGATGAAATTAATTTAACAATTTAATTATATTGGCATCTCCAGAACCTACTATCATAATATAAACATTTTTGTGTTATGTTTTATATTTTCATTTCTTATCTAACTGTTAAGATTTTTTTATTTCTCTGAAATAGGTATTTGTTACTTACTAATTCATAAATAATAATCATATTTCATTCCTAGCGCCATCTATGAGCAAGTGTAAAGAAACTAAATATAACTTTACTTGTCTATGGTGTTTTATCGAAATTTGTGATGTCATCTAAATATCGATAAATAAGTAGTTAAATACACAGCTACATTTTTTAATGCTTTTTATTTTTATCTAATAAAGTTTTAAATTCTCGGATAATAATAATTCAATAACACAAACAATATTTATATGGTTGTCAACAAACTCAAAAAACAACATCAAAACCCAGTAAAACGTTCTTTGTTCTTCCTTTTCCTGGCCTTATCCCAACTATGTTGGGCCGGCACAACATGTCCTCTTCTTCCACTCTCCTCTATTAGTCGTCATCTGAACATTCACACCTTTTTTGCCATATCATCTTTTACACAATCCATCCATCGTTTCCTTGGTCTACCTCTCCTTTTGCATGAATTCACTCTCATTTCTAGCATTTTCTCTGAAATGACAATCTTCTCTTCGCATTATATGGCCATACCAGGCTAGCCTATTACTTTTCAGCTTCTCAATCACAGGCACTACTTTCAAACTTCCCCTGTTATATTCTTTTCTAATTTTATCCATTTTTGTAACTCCACTGATCCATTTTAACATTCGCATCTTTGCTGCATGTAATAACCTTTCATCCTTCCCCTTTGAGGTCCAGCGTTCCGATCCATAGAGTATGACAGGTCCTATTACGGTCTTTACCTTTAAGCCTAAATGGCACTCGTAGGTCGCAAATTGTTCCTGAGACCTGTCGCTATGCCAGCCATCCTATATTCGCTCTATTTGTAACGTCTCGGCCTATCTCATCGTCATTCTGGATTAATGATCCGAGGTACCAAGGGATGAAGCAAGCTGGCAGAGACGTCCTAAGGTAATCGGGGTGAAGTCTGAAATTTCACCAGAGTCGTAAAATAGATGTTCAGTTTTGGTTCTACTTCAATCCAACACCCTGCAATCTCTCTTGCCATTTAGCTAGGTAATCTGCTCTGGTCCTCATGAGCATTTTCTCCAACCAGCACAACGTCATCGGCAAAGAGTAAAGGGCAAAGGCAAGGTGCCTCCTCATGTATTCTCTATGTTACTGCATCTACCATCAGGAGAAACAGATACGGGCTAAGGGCGGATCATTGGTGTAAACCCACCGTGACACTGAACTTGTCTGTGACACCAGCTAGAGACTGGACATGTGTACTTGCCTTGTTGTGCATCACACGAATAAATTGCAAGTACTTCACAGACACCCCTTTCACTTTCATGGCCTACCATAAAACCTTTCAAGGAACCCGGTCATATGCCTTTTCGAGATCAATGAATACCATGTGCAGGTTCTTATGTACATTTCTGTATTTCTCGCACAGTTGGCGAAGTGCGAATATGGTATCCATTGTCCCCCATCCAGATATGATAACAAATTGGTTCTCACCTATTTTGGTCTCCTCTCGTAGTCGTCTTGCAATCACTTTCTCCCATATAATTATGCTGTGCAACATGAGCTTTATTTCTCTATAATTGTTACATATAAAAAATTTTTTGTCCATTGAAAGAATATATTATACTTTTATTGCGTACTTTTAATCTGATTTGTAATCAATTGTTACCATGTTTTTTGCGCAATTCATACTGTTTCATAACTATACACTATAAGATTGATAATATTTGAATGAATGAATTTTGAATGTTATTTGCCCTGGATTTACATTGCATAGATTTTTTTAACCCTACATGTTACAGATAAAATGATATACAGATAAAACATAATATTGAAGTAATTTGTGTGTTGATTGAACTGTTTGATATAAATAATTTCCATGTAATATTAGTATTTTGCATTGCTAGGATGAATGCTATTTGTTCAATTGAAGTAAATACAATAATTATTTACTTGATTGAAACAGTTTCTTTCAAATATATTTCTTAAATTAAAATATTTCAGAATGTCTAATAAATATATTTGTCTCTATGAAACGATTTAAAAGGGATTGCTAAAAAATATTGACTTTTTTTTCAATGTATACTGCGCAAGCTCGATATTAAATTTCCGTCAATCGATACAACACTATCTGCAAACAGATATGACGCAAAATGGCTGCCAAAGTCAAATTCCAACCAATAAGAGAAGACTTCATAATAAGGCCGCGTTTGTGATTGGTCGCAGAGCTGGAATGTTCCAGAATGTGCTCGGCGTGTCCAGAGACACGCGTTGCGCATATAAACTGGCAAGATAGTATCCGTTTCTGTTTTACTTTGTGAAAAGCAGCCAACAATCGCGCACCCTAAAATAGTTTCGCGAGATAAGTCTACGACTGATAATTTACCTTCTGAAGTACTAAAGAGAAACACAAAGTGAGTATCTAAATGTAAGATTTTTGTTAATGATATTTAGATAATGTTTTCCGATTTCTTATTTTTGACATTATTGTTAGGGAGTTGGTGGTCGGGAAGTTTCATGGGCTTCCAAATTATTAGTCGTAATTTTTCATATCCTTACCATTTTTTCATTATCATGTTTCTTGATAGGTGGTTTTCTATTCAATTTCTTTGTTAGGCAGTCTGATGATCCATTAGAATATCCCTAAAAGGCATTTTATTAGCGTGGGAATAACACGTGGTTTTATGACAAGTCTGAAGCGAATGACGTCATATTTAATTTAACTCTGAAAACGTCAGTGTTCAAAACTCGTTTTAAATAGCGTCGAGACGTTCCACTTATCGATTTTTCATTGTAATGGCATGGCGGCCGGCTATTTAACGGAGTGAAATAGCGTTTGTTCATCTTTTAGGGCTTGTTCACGATTTTCTATACATAAATACCTGTGCGTATTCAAGATTCCTAAGTCGCGTTATGTTATTCAATTTCCTGCATTTCGTTCTATGGGTTACAAGTTATATTGGTGGCATTGTATTTTAAAATCAGGAATATTTAACATTAATAAATAAAAGAATTACTTAGTTACTCTGAATTAATCTATTCGTAGTTGTGTAGTGTGCTTCAATAAAAACACTTAATTTGTGCTGATAGAATTTAAGGTGAGAAATAATTTTCGTCTATTTGCTTCTTTCGTATATCGATGTTTCTAAATATGTGAAGCAATATATACGACACATATTCCACAAATTTTGTGTCGATTTATTAAATTTGCAATATAAATATGTATATACATGATAAAGTCGCTTGGTACACATTTAATGCCGAATTCTCAAACTTTGAATTTCTTGAAATTAAACTTGAATTGAAATTTGTTTTCGAGCTGAGTTATGGTCTTCTAACGTCTTTGAATGGCACCCCTCGTAATGACACCGAGTTCTTAGAATGAAATTTATACGTCTTTCCTCTTGACTAATGGCTATAATCAGAATTTTTATGCATCGTATTGTGTGCTGACTTACTGTGGATTTTGTTTTTATTTGCGAGCTTTTAAGTTTTGTTCGGATTACTTACAATGTTTTAAATCTGCTATTTGCTATTCTGCTATTATAGATCATTCCATCAATACTTTAATTGTATGGGATTTCCAACTGTCAATAGATACAAACTAATATACAATAAAACTAGGAAATCATACAATCATCAGAGAAAAGTATTATTTCAAATGCTGTTAGCTTAAGAAGATAGGTGGTAGGCAGGAAAGATGTTTATGAATGTTGGTCATATTCAATCTGAGAGGTCAGGGGAAAATATGTTTGAATTAAGATCATATTTCTTGTATTAAAGAATTGTGGACATATAAAGATTTCTAGTTAGGTTTCTTTACTAGTCGGGAATGTTTTTTACAAAGTTCTTAGTAGTAGGTGTAGGTTTCATCCATTCTATACTACAAACGAATGTCACCTTAAATCTGGAAATTCTTTTTTACAGTAGTTAATAAATGTTACCAGGGTACTATAGAAGAATGTATTATTCAAATTCTGAGAAGCAATCTGAGACTATCATGTTTTTGTTTCTTTTATATCAGTTTGCTAATAAGTGATTCATTGCTATATTTGCACCACAATGTACAGCAACACTTAAAATTGAACAATACAAAACAAAATTTGTCATTCATCTTATCATAAAATATTATGATTCAGCCAAATAGTGATATCATAATGCCAAATAGCAATGTCAAGTGAATTGCTGGCTTCAGCCGTGTAGATTATGTAAAAAGAACCTTTTATTATACAGATGGCAAAAGCACCAGCAGTAGGTATCGACTTGGGTACCACATACTCCTGTGTGGGAGTCTTCCAACATGGCAAGGTGGAGATCATCGCCAATGACCAGGGCAACAGGACTACGCCCTCGTATGTCGCGTTCACTGACACTGAGCGACTTATTGGTGATGCCGCCAAGAACCAGGTCGCCATGAACCCGAATAACACTATATTTGGTGAGTTTTCCTTAAATTATTTATACATCTAATATGCAAGCAATCTAAGTAGTTTCACAATATTTTTCATGTTATAGTTCCTATCCAAACAAATTGTTTATTGTGGGGGTGTCTTAATTGATTTCATGTAGGTGAATCATGTTACAAATTCTTTTTACTATAAGTTTTATGAAGTTTATTATTTTACCTGGGATTGATTAAATATAATTTTGCATAATGTGGTAAATGTTTTCTGAGCAGAGTAATGACTAATAGTTTAATAGTGGGTTTAGTTATTGGAATAAAGATTATAATTATATAAAAGCAACAAAATATTTTGACTTGCTACAGAAGCTATGTTCATGATGAAACCCAATATACTAGACTAGAGTCTCTGAATATATTGAATGATATAAATAATCTGAGAGTTATAGCAAGGTATTGAAGATCAAGGACAATAATTAAAGATAGTATTTTGAGCAATGTTTCCATTTGTTACAGATGCCAAACGTTTGATTGGACGTAAGTTTGAAGATGCCACAGTTCAAGCTGACATGAAGCATTGGCCTTTTGAAGTGGTCAGTGATGGAGGCAAACCAAAGATCAAGGTATCATACAAGGGAGAGGACAAGACCTTTTTCCCAGAGGAAGTCAGCTCTATGGTACTGACTAAGATGAAGGAAACGGCCGAGGCTTACCTGGGCAAAACGGTGCAGAATGCAGTAATTACGGTTCCAGCGTACTTCAACGACTCACAAAGACAGGCCACGAAAGATGCTGGTACCATCTCTGGCCTTAATGTTCTCCGCATTATTAACGAACCGACTGCTGCTGCGATTGCGTATGGCTTGGACAAGAAGGGAACTGGAGAACGAAACGTACTGATTTTCGATCTCGGCGGCGGTACTTTTGATGTGTCGATCCTGACCATCGAGGATGGCATTTTTGAAGTTAAATCCACCGCCGGAGACACGCACTTGGGAGGCGAGGACTTCGACAACCGTATGGTCAATCACTTCGTGCAGGAGTTTAAGAGAAAATACAAGAAGGATCTTAGTATTAACAAAAGGGCGCTTAGGCGGCTCCGTACTGCCTGCGAGAGGGCGAAGAGGACCCTCTCATCTTCCACACAGGCCAGCATTGAAATAGACTCCCTGTTTGAAGGGATCGACTTCTACACGTCAATCACCCGCGCTCGTTTCGAGGAACTGAACGCAGACCTGTTCAGGTCCACGATGGAGCCCGTTGAGAAGTCCATCCGCGACGCTAAGATGGACAAGGCTCAGATCCACGACATTGTACTCGTAGGAGGCTCCACTCGTATTCCCAAGGTGCAGAAGCTCCTTCAGGACTTCTTTAATGGAAAGGAGCTGAACAAATCGATCAATCCCGATGAGGCTGTCGCGTACGGCGCCGCGGTCCAGGCCGCCATCTTGCACGGCGACAAGTCCGAGGAGGTGCAAGACTTGCTCCTGCTCGACGTGACTCCCCTGTCGCTCGGTATCGAGACCGCTGGCGGAGTGATGACGGCCCTCATCAAGCGCAACACCACGATCCCCACCAAGCAAACGCAGACCTTCACCACATACTCGGATAATCAGCCGGGTGTGTTGATCCAGGTATACGAGGGTGAGCGCGCAATGACCAAGGACAACAACCTTTTGGGCAAGTTCGAGCTGACTGGCATCCCCCCAGCGCCGCGCGGAGTGCCTCAGATCGAGGTCACCTTCGACATTGACGCCAACGGCATCTTGAACGTCTCTGCTGTGGAGAAGTCCACTAATAAGGAGAACAAGATCACCATCACTAACGACAAGGGCCGCCTCTCGAAAGAGGACATCGAGCGCATGGTCAATGAGGCTGAGAAGTACAAGAACGAAGACGAGAAGCAGAAGGAGACCATTCAAGCCAAGAACGGGCTTGAGTCGTACTGCTTCAACATGAAGTCCACCATTGAGGACGAGAAGCTCAAGGACAAGATTTCGGATGCAGACAAGCAGATCATCCTCGACAAGTGCAACGACACCATCAAGTGGCTCGACTCGAACCAGTTGGCCGACAAGGAGGAGTACGAGCACAAGCAGAAGGAGCTGGAGGGTATCTGCAACCCGATCGTCACGAAGCTGTACCAAGGAGCGGGTGGTATGCCCGGAGGTATGCCAGGTGGTATGCCCGGCTTCCCCGGAGGCGCGCCAGGTGCTGGCGGAGCTGCCCCCGGTGGCGGCGCCGGACCCACGATCGAGGAGGTTGACTAAGCAAACATTCCAACTATTGTCTCGGTTTGCGCTTTACAACAAGCCTATTGAAATACGAATAAACGAATAAAAACTACAATATGTTTTATTTATTGAATTCATGTATTTGACAAGTGTGCATGTCGTTGTATTTGATGCTGATGAAAGAGTTTAGTCTCGTCTAAAACACAAATTGTGAATTTTGGTTACAATGTTGGAAAACTTATTTTAATAAGGGCCATAATAGCACACGGCGTATTTTAAACGCGCAGTCGAAGCGCAGATGACGCGCGTATTTCAAACGAGATTCGAACGAATCATGTAACCCTAAGCACACGCGGTGATCGTGAAGCTTGCGTATATTGTTTTATTGCTGTAGGACAGCAGACAGGCTGACGGCCCGCTTAGGATTTAGCAGTTACCGTCGCCTATAGGTGTTTGCAACGCCAGTGGCATCGTGAACACGTTGCTGTCCCATAAGGGTACAGGAACTTTGGTCACTAATGCCGGAACAAGAGGTTATTATGGCGGCATAATTAGACCAAAGGTGGTTGCCATCCAGATCGGGTTGAGGCCCTACCCACGTACCTAGGGTGGGTTGTTTTATTCTATATCTATGTTTTGTCGCCTTTTACGACAGGCGGACCCTGGCCAAAGAGGTCAGTATTCTTTCTCCGCCCCTGCACGGATAAAAATGATAATATGCGCAGATACAGCGATACAGACGCGTTGTAGTCGCTTGCGCGCGCCCCTCTACTCCTCCGTCCCTTCGTACGCGCTTCGAGTAGCAAACGCGCTTGTATCGCGTTTGAATCTACAAACGCAAAAATCGGCATCTACGGCGCAGACGACGCGCGTTACTGAAATGAAACACGCGTTGTCTAAATGTCTACCCGTTTTAAATACGCCGTGTGCTAAGGCCAAGGGTAAAGACTAAATTTTTCATAAAAATATAAAGCATGTAAAAACAAAAATAATATTAAATGTTACATACCTACTAATTTATTTATTTATTTATTTATTTAATGATGGAAAACCTACAGCTAATACACATGAAAAAATACTTGAAATTATTATCAGACAGCCAATTACAGGTTTTCACGAATAATATCTTGAATAACTAACACGCAGATATGCAAATCTGCATTACACTATAGAACTAGTCACAGAAAAATTTATTACTTAGACACCGCTTGGCTCCCGAAATACTGATCCCAAATGGGTCAACATTATGCTGCTTACTGACATTATTTAAATAGTTACTTGCTCGCACTAGGAATGCATTTTGCCTATAGTTGGTAGAACTGAAAGGTATATTTATTGGAAAATTGACACGCACAGACTTGGCCGGAACGTTAAAGTTGATTTTGCTTAATAAATCTGGGCAATCTATATCAGACGAAATGATTTTTAAAAGAAGTGTACAGTCAGCTATATCTCGTCGATCCTTAAGTGGTAAAAGATGAAACTTCTTACAGAGGTCCAAATATAATTCGCTAGAATAGTGGGTCTTTATTCTAAAGCATAAATACCGGACGAACCGCTTTTGTATACTTTCTATGCGGTCAATGTATTTGTGATATCGAGGGTTCCATATTTGAGATGCGTATTCTAAGTGACTTCTGACATAAGTGCAGTATAAAATTTTTAAAGTTTTAATCTCATTAAAACAATTCGAAATTCGCATAATAAAACCCAGGGTCTGAGAGGCTTTCCTGACGATATTATCAATGTGGACGTCGAACGCTAGCTTATTATCATGATACACACCTAAGTCACGGATGCCGTTAGACCTTGGTAAGACCTGACCAGATAGTGAATAATTAGTAAAAATGAAATTCTCTTTTCGTGTGAAAGTTACGAGGGAGCATTTAAGAGGATTTAGATCTAGTTGGTTGATAGAGCAATAGTGTTCAAGACGTAGTAAGTCATCCCGAAGAGCATACATATCATCGACAGAAGATATGGTGGTAAAGATTTTCATGTCGTCTGCAAAGCACAATAGCTTAGATGTTCGCAGGCAGTGCTCAATGTCATTGACATAAATGATAAAAAGAAGAGGTCCGAGCAAGGAGCCCTTTGGAACTCCACTTGGAATCTTCACCCAACTCGATATATAACTATTCAAGACGACAGCCTGCGATCTATTATCAATATAAGAAGAAAACCATCTCAGCAGATCTCCGCGAATGCCCATATTCTCAAGCTTACAAAGAAGGGTACTGTGCTTAATACGATCAAATGCCTTGCTCTAATGTCTTAAATAAACCCTTGTCTATTATTCTTTTATGACGTTAGGAATTCTTCACACGTACTACAACCACACCACACCACGTCGCAATGACAAAATGCTGTCAAGCAGTGGTTACGTGTGAATAGTGTCGCTGCAGCTTTTTGTAATTGCGTTGTGGTACCGACAAAATGTCGATGTGGTTGCGTTGTATGAATGAAATGAATGAACCGGGGGAGGGGAAGAGTGCGGGCGGGGGCGCGCAGTGTCGTTGCGTCAACGCAGCGTTGTGTTTGCGATGTGGTCGGTATCACACACGCGGTCAATAACGACTGCAAAATGTGGTACGTGTGAGTCCTATTCATTTTCAATACGAAATATACACCCGGCCACGTGGTGTGGTTGTGGTCGTGGTACACACGTACAAGAAGCTCTATAAGCTAGCACTGATCTGACCGGTCGCCGTAGTGATCGGTCGCGGGTGAGGCCCCCTGGAAAAGGGCCGCGGCCCGCACACACAAGGCCAAGAGAGGGGCGCGCGTCGACGTTCTACGCGCCCAGCTCGCCCCTGCGTGAGAAGATGCTGGGGCTTATCACCCTCTCGGCTTTAAAGACGTCCGTGAACGTGGGCCAGCGCCTCTCGGGGCCGCGGCACTTAAGGCATATGAAGGTACACCGGGGTGGCTTTAGTGGGTATACCAGCGACGTGCGTCTTCCAGCCTAGAGAAGGGGATGTACGTGCGCATTGCACGGGGAGTCCCACTACCCCGCCGTCCACTTCCACGCGGCGGGGTGTGCGTCTATATTTCCATCTCCCAAAAGAAAGTACGCTGGATCTGGCCTGGAGTCCAGTGGAAGCGGCAAGTCTTAAGACGGTTTTCCTAATCAAGTCAGTGTGACTAGTTATTATACCGATACCCGCAGGTTATGCGCATAGTCACGGACGGCCAAGGCTGTCGTGAATGCGAAAGCTCCTAACGCCGTCTTTTCACGTCATTTTTCAAAGCATTCACCGCAACTTATTCACTTCTATTATATGAAAGGCAGTTTTTGCTTGTGTCGCTAAAGCAACGGTCACGTTTCACAGCCGAGTAAAAGGACACCCGGGAAAAAAATTATATACATTTAAAATTATATATGGAAAATGGCCTTATATAATTATATATAAATTATATATAGCTATATATAAAACTATGTATATTTATATATCGTCCCTTAGCTAATAACACCGCCTAAGTCATTTTTACCAACTTTACAGGAGACGAAAAAAACTATTTTAAAAAATCGGGGGAATTTTTATGTTGTTACTTAATAAATGACGATTTACTTTATTTTATTTAACTTTTATTTTATAACTTGAGCTGTGTTGACTGATATAAAAGTGTTGCCATTAAAAAAGATTTTCTGAAATGTTAAGATTACGTAGATAAATATTACATTGCATTAGGTTTAAGCATATAAAAATAAAACACGATTTACTTCAATCTGAGATGTGGGAAGTATAGCTCCCAGCGTTTTAATAAGGGTTAAGGCGGTGTTATTTACGGGAATGTTAGGGGATAAGGTACTAATGGATGAGTTACAAAGAAAAGTTTTTATTAAGAAATATTTCAAGAATAATTAACAATCGTTATAACATAGGCAGGTATCTATAACCTAAATCTTAAGAATCACATTGTTGAGATCAATTGCATAAAGTTATTTGGTGACATACGAATCTTCAGAGCTTAAGTCCATTTTTTTATAGGTAAATATTTAAAACATAGTCTGTTAACTCTAACAAAACAAGATATAATAGTAATAAAATTGTTATAAAAATAAAAAATAATATTCGAAATCTCTAGTCTGAGTTAGTTGCAGTCTAGCGATTGCTGTGCGGAAGGTCATCATAAAAAGTGTGGCAACTAGATGGTAATACACTTTTTAGGTCTTGCAAATCTTCATACCATGCCATAGCCTATGACCATTTCAAATTTCAAAATTCAAATTTCATCAAAATCCGTTCAGCCGTTTAGGCGTGAAAGAGGAACAGACAGACAGACAGACAGAGTTACTTTCGCATTTATAATATTAGTATGGATTAACACGTTAACCGAAAAGTTTTTTACTGTGCACCATTGTGATTTGGTGTTGAGTGCCTTTTGTATCAGAGTGGATAGGGTATCTTCACAGAAGCCTCTGATGATCACCACTAGGTCGTCAGCGTGCCCCAGTGTGTTATTATGGCGGCATACTTACAGACCAAGGATGGTTGCCATCTAGACGGCCAAGCCCGTCTGGATGGCAACCAGCTACCACGGCCACAGTGGAAAAACTATATTATAACAAAGAAAATGTGTTCAAGATTCTAAATCAGAGAACGTTATATTTAGAAAAACATTTTTAAATGGCCTTGACGTGGATCAAATAGATCGAATTTGTAATCCAATATTTTTGTTGGCAGGAAAATCTTTAAAGCTAAATATAATCAAAATACGTATCTTGTCATATATTTCAATTCTTTCATATTTTATTTTCATATTTTACTTTCGCTTGATGACTGTCTGATAATGACGCGTCTGTTTAGTTCTGCGTATAGAAAATCTATGTTATTTAATTTTTACACTCTATATTAACTTGACCTGCATGTATTTATTTATCATCATAATCCCAGCGTTGTGTCCCGGTTGCAACCCAAACTTTCGTTTCGGTGCATGAGGTTCGCTTTCCGACTTTTTCTACTCCACTTCGCAGAGTCTTTAGCATCCCTGGTAGTGAGCTCACTGGCAAGCATATCACCATTTACGACGCCAAGCCAGCACTTTTTGGTCTACCCCTCCTGCTGGGGCCCGGCGGAGGCGGCATGGTCAGACATTTGTTTCTCACGTAAGCATCCGGTTGCTGCAAAACGTGGCGGGAGTTCCTAACGCGGCCTTTCCGCGTTACTCCACACATCCACCGCAGCATTTTCATCTCCGTGACTCGCAGGGACTTGTGCCGTTCTAGCACCGGCCACGCTTCACAGCCATATAAAAGGACAGGCCTGATGATGGTCTTATAAACCTGTCCCTTGAACTTAATCGGCATCTTAGGGTCACAAATGACACTAGTTACCAGTTTTCACCAGACGCGTGAAATACAGATCCCAGGTATTTCACCTGGTCCGTGTGCTCGATCGTGTTGTGTACGGGTGTGGGATCTGTGGAGTTACAGGCTAAGTACATCATCTTCGCCACATTGAGCATTGTATGTATCTATCTATGTGCCCATGTATCTATGCATAATGAAATTTCCGGACTCTATTTTTACCTATACTTTGAACGATCAAAATTTTGCTCACTTAGTGATGAGCAAAGCAAGACCAAGACCAGGACAGTCTTGGTAACGGTCTTGGTCTTGCTTCTCCGGTCTTGGTCTTGCTGAAATAGTCTATTATTTATTACTTACTTCGTTTTGAAAATTTTTCAAGGCTTTTTACAGATATAAGTTATAAATGATCAACAATCAATCTCTGTAATTAATTAAGCTTTATTTTACAATAATTAATAAATGTTACCGTATCCTATTAGTTTAAATACTTATATATTACTAGCTGACCCGGCAAACGTTGTTCTGCCATATAAATAATAAAATGTAAAAAAATTAAAAAAAAAAATTTTGGGGGTGGGTCACCCTTATCATTTAGGGGGATGAAAAATAGATGTTGGCCGATTCTCATAGATACCGGATAAGCACAAAAAATTTCATCAAAATCGGTCAAGCCGTTTCGGAGGAGTATGGCAACGAAAACTGTGACACGAGAATTTTATATATTAGACTAGCTGACCTGGCAAACGTTGTTCTGCCATATAAAAAATAAAATGTCAAAAAATTAAAAAAAAAATTTTGGGGGTGGGTCACCCTTATCATTTAGGGGGATGAAAAATAGATGTTGGCCGATTCTCATAGATACCGGATAAGCACAAAAAATTTCATCAAAATCGGTCAAGCCGTTTCGGAGGAGTATGGCAACGAAAACTGTGACACGAGAATTTTATATATTAGATTATACATTACTTATATATTTATTATCTTTTATTTGATGACCAAGAATTGATGCACAATAGCCATCGAGCCGACTCGTTATTCAATCTATTGCGATGCTTTCAATCACAAGAGATGTTTTCGAAAATAACCTCTCAGCTGGGACAGATGTAGCCGAAATTAACAAAAAATCTCGAGCCATTTTGCCAAAATAGGATATTGAAGCTCATGATGTTTCCACCAAAGTATATCTTCGTTACTCAAAGCTCTAGGCTGACTCAAGTACTGTTCTAACTCTTTTCTCGAGAGTTAAGAAGCTGACGAATAAGATGGAGCTGAATATAATTTATTTAAGTCTTTTTTTTCATCTGACCGCGAGCGATCGTGATCGAAAATAATTTGTAAAATGTCTAAAATTCTTATAAACGTTATACACCTTACAATTCTTGGACGCATAAATTGATCTTTTACTGTAAGAAAAAAAGTACAAAGCACTCGAAGAAAGTACAAATATAAAAAAGTAGCTTAGCTTACATCAACCATGTGTTAACCAGACATCGAAAAAGAATAGTAACTTCAAGAATATTCTTGTAAATCCTTTTTTTCACACAATGGTAAGGTTTACCGACGCCTTTTTTATATTCGGTGTTTAAATCTGCAAAAAAGCCATCTGGCGTTTAATTAACCATACTGCCGAAGAATGGCGTTAAATTAATTAAACCATTTACCGATTTGGAATTGACAATAAATAAATTATATTTTATAGTTAAACTAAAAAGTTAGAAATAAATTATAGTTTATAAAAATAAAAAAATAACACGTTTTCATAATTAACCAAACTAAAAAGTAAAAATAATTCTTAACACAGGACTAACATTACTGACGAGAAAATTGATGTCACAAATCATTCATTGTTTGTACGATATTTTTAAACTAACTGCATATCTGAATGAACCACGAACCAGTAAAAAAAAATTATAATGATTGATATTGAGCACCCCACGCTTTTTTAGAACTATTTTTTACTTTTTAGTTTAATTATAAAAGTGTGCTTTTTAGTTTTTTTTACTATTATTTATTTAAGTGAATCTTTGTCCGTCATAGTACAGTAGTGAGCACGTACATTAGATAAATCAATTTACTGGAAGAATTCGTAGAACGCCATCTACAATAGTTCCAAAGTAAACCGCAAAAGTATAGAAATCCTAGATATAGATGTATACTGTTTTGGACCGAGTTTCGAGACGGGGATCGAACCCAAGCACTCCGCAGGCATTCGACGTGCGGTAGTCGTTGCGCCACGAAGATCATCTTTCTATAGAGTGTCGTAAAAGGCAAAAAAATTAAATCTACTTGTTAGAATATCATAAAGTTGCATAAAATAATGAAATGAAAAAGTAAGTAACACACGATTGATAGGTATAATGTTATGTATGCTTCCTGGCAAAATTATAGCTCCTAGTTCATAGTATGCAAATAAACCTTTTCGGTATATAATAAAATCTTTGCATCTATTTCTATTTATGTTAAGAGAGGTACGCAGTTGTATTCCCCTCAGGGGCGCTCCTCTGTCCAAGGAGTGCACGGGTGTGCGTACCCGAGGTGCCCGAGCATCCACCGCCTCATTCCCCTTCCGTCCGAGGCGGCGGAGTCCTACCTTTTTTCCCGTCTACTACCCACATCCTTTCCAACTTCGCTCTATATGCGTGGCGCGGTCCCCGGTGGGATGGTTGCGAATGCTAGTTGGAGTCCCGGGTTTTGTCCCGGGACCTGATTTGGCAGTCGAAACCATGCCCATTTCGGCTGCGCTTGTATAGAGAGTGTTCCTGGGGCGGGAACCGCATCCTCGCTGTCGGTTGGTCTTGCTGGGCCGGCTACGACGTTAGGCGATTCCCTGGTTTTTTCTGGAGTGTCGTCTGGTAGTCGTACCCACGCCTGACTGGCACGCGGCGTGGATGCGAGTCCCGTCCGGAATCCCCCAGCTTTGCGGGCTGGGGCTGGGGGACCTATAACAGCCCACCCGAAGCCTAAGGTTCCGTGGTGCGCCGATGGGCTGCATGGCCAGGGGGAAAAACCTGGTCCCAAGCGCCACACCATAGACCAAAATGAAAATGCAGAATGAGAAAGTACTACCCCAGGGAGGTACCACCCAACAGGGTGGAGAATCCTCCCCTGCGCCTTCGGGTGCAGGCACGGGCCCAGCGTATTCTGGGGGGGCCCACATTCTGCGAGAGAGGTCACCTGTGGTGACCTCGAGAGATTTGTCATGCGATCCGGTTGACGCCCGGCGCTCGCAGGTACCCGGGCCTGCGAGTGATAAATTGGTTACCGACGGACGCACAGGGGTAGGCGACCAGGCCCCTGTTGCTGATAGTATTACTGGAATCTGTCATAAAATAAATAATGACGGAGGGCTGCGTGGTCCGTCTTCCGTTAGGAAACGTCCACGCGACCCTGCTCTGGTGGGAAGTGGGTCAGTGGACCTGTCCTCAGATGAGGAAGGCCTGCTGGCCCCGAAGTTGCCGACCGCGAGGAGAGGTCGGCAGGCTTCGAGAGGGCTGAGTGCTACACGGCCGCGGAGGGACGCACAGGGTAGGTTCGTGCGCTCCAACACTCCGGCGGCCAGAGAAGCAGAGAGTGACATGGGAGTCACCACTGAGGACCCTGGTGGCGAGAGTTGTGTCTCGCTAGGGAGCTCCAAGGCTGAGCTCAGCGCCACCAAAAGAGAGCAACGCAAAGCCGTCGCGGCCGACGAAGTGTCGCAAATGGCCCGACGCGCACGTGAGCGACGCGCTGCTCTAGCGGCGGAAGGGGGGGAACCATCTGCGGTGGCCCTAAGCCAGCTTGCCCTGGACGGGGTGGACTTAGTCCTGAAGGTTGCCACCAAATCCGGCAGCCTAAAGGGGACGTTCACTCGCGGTCTAAAGGAAGCTGCCGCGGACATTAAGGAGGCGATTGGCATCCTCCTCAACAGGACGGCCTCAGACGAGGTCGCGAAGTTGCAGGAGGAAAACAGTCGTCTCCGAAATGATTTGGAGGACCTCCGGCGACAAGTCGCTGCGCTGAGCGAGCAGCAGCAGCGACGTACGTCCCCTAATGCCGCATCGGTAGTGGCCCCGGCTCCCGCACCGAGACCGGCAAGCACTAATACCGACGACGAGGTCGAGCGCATTGTCCGGCTCTGCATGCTCCAGTGCGGGAGCATGGTCAATGCTCGTATAGAGGCGATTTCTCGGCGCCTCCCTGCGGAAATCCTCCGTCCTCCCCTAGCGGCCGATACACGGCGGAGGGCTGAGGGCCCGCCGAGACCTACGCCTCAGAAGGGGAAGCCCGTGGAGGGTGTTAAAAAGCCCGTGGAGGGAGCCGCATCGAGTGATCAGCCCACGACTGCCGGGTCTAAGGGTGAGACCTGGGCGACAGTCGTGAGCCGCAAGAAGGCCCGCAAAGCCGCCAAGACGGCCTCAGCAACAGCGCGCGCCCCCGGCCGAGCCGCAAAGGCGGTTGCGCAGCCTGCGCGGCGGACTGCCAAAGGCGGTCGCAAAGGGCCGGCGGTACGTGCTCCACGTTCCGAGGCTGTGACGCTCACGCTACAGCCCGGAGCTGCGGAGCGTGGTGTAACGTACCAGTCGGTCATTGCCGAGGCCAAGGCCAAGATCAAATTATCAGATCTTGGTCTTCAGTCCGTCACCCTCAGGCAGGCTGCCACGGGCGCGCGGCTGTTCGAGGTGGCTGGTGCTGCGAGTGGCAGTGCCGAAAAGGCGGACGCTCTGGCCGCCAAGATGAGGGAGGTCCTCAACCCTGAGGACGTCCGGGTCTCCAGGCCAATGAAAACCGCAGAGATGCGGATTGCTGGTCTGGACGACTCCGTGACCTCTGAGGAGGTGGCGGCAGCCGTTGCCCGAAGCGGAGAGTGTCCGCCGGACAAAGTGCGGGCCAGTGATATACGCACCGACGCCACCGGACTCGGCGTGGTCTGGGTTCGGTGCCCTATAGCGACGGCGAAGAAGATCGCCTTAAGCGGCAGATTGCTGGTTGGCTGGGTTGCGGCGAGGGTGAAACTCCTGCAGCCCCGGGCTTTGCGGTGCTTCCGGTGCCTGGTGAAGGGGCACGTTCGGGCTAAGTGCACCGCTGAGGTTGACCGTAGTGACCTTTGTTATCGCTGCGGTCAGCCCGGCCACAAGGCGGCCCAGTGTTCCGCAGCGCTCAACTGCAGCTTATGTTCGGCTGCAGGGAAGCCAGCGGGACATAAAGTGGGCGGAGGGGCCTGTGGCGCGCCTGCCAGCAAGGCCAAGAAGAAGAAGAAGAGGAGCTCTAAACCTGCCGGGGAAACCTCGCGGCCCCGGCAGGCTAGTAGCTCCGCGGCCGACTCCCGGCCCAGGACCGTTGCCGAGGGAACGGAATGTCAATAATGGCACAACTCCATTTCCTCCAGGGCAACATCAACCACTGTGCCAGAGCTCAGGATCTTTTACTCCAGAGCATGGCAGAGTGGTCGATCCACGTGGCTGTGGTCGCCGAGCCGTACTTCATCCCCGCCCGTGACAACTGGCTGGGGTGCGCTGACGGTTTGGTGGCCATTATTGGCGAGGCTCTGATCGACCCGTCTCGTGGCCGCGGCTGGGTTGCTGCGGTCTCGGGCGGCATCGTCATTGTGGGGGCGTATTTCTCCCCCAACAAGAGTCTCGCCGACTTTGAGAGTTTTCTTGTCGAGTTGGGCGCCGTAGTAGGCCGCTATCACCCTCGTCCCGTTCTGGTGCTCGGGGATCTCAACGCTAAGTCATCAGCGTGGGGATCTCCGGTCACTGACCCTCGGGGCGAGGTGCTGGAAGAGTGGGCGGTGACGACTGGTCTGGTCGTCCTGAATCGGGGTTCGGAATACACGTGCGTGCGGCAGCGGGGCGGGTCGATAGTGGACGTCTCGTTCGCTAGCCCCTCTGTCGCTAGCCGAGTCCGCGACTGGCGTGTCGCCGTGGAGGTGGAGACGCTGTCGGACCATCGGTATATCCGGTTCGACGTCTCTGCCCAGACCGCGAGCGACCGCCATCCAACAGCCCCGATTAACGACGGCCCGCGTTGGGCGCTTAAGCGCATCGACAAGGAACTACTCGAGGAAGCTGCCTTAGTTCAGTCCTGGATTTGGGAGTCGACGACGGACGGCCCCGTCGACGTCGAAGCGGTGGCGCTGTGGTTTCGCGGGGCGATGATGCAGATCTGCGACGCGTCCATGCCCCGTGTCCGCCAACAGTCCGCAAGGCGCCAGGTGTACTGGTGGACGGACGAGATCGCCCGGCTGCGCGTTGAGTGCGTTGCGGCTCGCCGCCAGTACACGCGATACCGGAGACGACGTCGACGGGATTCCGTCGAGGAAGACGCGCTGTATGAGGTGTACCGCGCGTCCAAGGAGACTCTGTGGCTGGCCATCGGCGACTCTAAGTCGCGTGCCAGGGAGGAGCTGCTGGGGTCCCTAGATCGGGATCCGTGGGGGCGCCCCTACCGTTGGGTACGGGGCAAGTTGCGTCCCTGGGCGCCTCCACTGGTACAAAGTATGCAACCCCAGTTGCTAGAGGCGGTGGTATCGGCCCTCTTCCCTGAGCGAGTGGGACACATTCCCCCGGCGATGGCTTCGCCCTCAGCCACAGAATCTCCAGAAGAGGAGAGCACCGATGTCCCCGAGGTGACGCAAGCAGAGATGAGAGCGGCCGTGTCGCGACTCCGGGCTAAGAACACAGCGCCCGGACCCGACGGAGTTCCTGGTCGAGCTCTCGTCCTGGCTCTGAAGAAGCTAGAGCCCCAGCTGAGGGGGCTCTTCACGGCATGTCTCGAGCGGGGTCAGTTTCCCAGTGTGTGGAAGGAGGGGAGGCTGGTCCTGCTCAGGAAGGAGGGGCGCCCCGCGGACTCGCCGTCCGCGTATCGGCCCATAGTGCTGCTCGATGAGGCGGGCAAACTTTTTGAGCGCATTATCGCAGATCGCCTCGTCAGCCACTTGTGCAGAGAGGGGCCGGACCTGGACGACAACCAATTTGGTTTTCGTCGGGGGCGCTCCACCATAGACGCCATCATGCGCGTGAGGGCCCTGGCGGAGGAGACGGTATCCCGGGGTGGGGTGGTGCTGGCGGTGTCTTTAGACATCTCCAACGCATTCAACACCCTACCCTGGAGTTGTATTCGGGAGGCTCTGAAATACCATCGCGTGCCTCCCTACCTCCGCCGTACGGTAGGGGCTTATCTGGAGGGTAGATGCGTCACCTATCGGGGACGTGACGGTGCCGGTCGGCACTTCATGTCGTGCGGTGTTCCACAGGGATCGGTCTTGGGACCGCTCCTGTGGAACATCGGCTACGACTGGGTGCTGAGAGGCGAAATCCCGTCGGGCGCCGACTTGACGTGTTACGCGGACGACACGCTTGTCACTGCCCGGGGGAGCTCGCACAGGGAGGCGACGTTGATAGCCACGGCTGCGGTGTCACAGGTGGTGAACCGCATCCGGCGCCTGGGCCTGGAGGTGGCCCTAAACAAGTCGGAGGCCATGGTGTTTCATGGCCCCCGACGTGCGCCGGCGCCGGGATCACACATCGTGGTCAGCGGGGCCCGGATAGCTGTCGAGTCCACCATGAAGTATCTGGGACTGGTGCTCGACAGCCGATGGGAATTCGGGCCCCACTTCCGGCGGCTGGCGCCCAAGCTGATGGGTGCAGCGGGCGCGCTTTCGACGTTGCTTCCCAACTTGGGGGGCCCGAGCGCCGCCTGTAGGCGGTTGTACGTGGGAATCGTGCGGTCCATGGCCCTGTACGGGGCCCCTGTTTGGGCGTTGGACATGACGGCCAGCACTCTCGCCATTCTGCGTAAACCGCAGAGGGCGATGGCCGTCAGAGTCGTCCGCGGGTATCGCACGATTTCCTACGAGGCGGCTTGCGTCCTGGCCGGATCCCCGCCCTGGGACCTAGAGGCGAAAGTACTCGCGTCATTATATCGATGGCGCGAGGAAGAGCGGGCACGGGGCTCGAAGCCGGCGCAGCGGCAGATCGCGTTGCGCCGAGAGGAGCTCCGTCAGGTCTTGGTGGCGGAATGGCGGCAAAGGCTTCTGCGCCCTACCGCCGGCCTCGCTACCGTCGAGGCGATCCGGCCAGTACTCGACGACTGGCTCGGGAGAAGGCACGGCTCCCTGTCGTTTAGGGTGACGCAGGTGCTGTCGGGGCACGGCTGCTTCGGCAAGTACCTGTGCCGCATAGACAGGGAGCCGGACGCTCGGTGCCACCACTGCGTCCATTGCGGGGAGGATACGGCGCAACACACGCTCGCCGAGTGTGTAGCTTGGGAGGAGCAGCGCCGTGTCCTCATAAATGAAGTGGGAGACGATCTGTCGCTGCCGGCCGTAGTGCGGAGGATGGTCGGTAGCGCAGAGTCGTGGGACGCAGTGGTGTCCTTCTGTGAGGACGTGATGTCGCAGAAGGAAACTGCGGAACGGGAGAGGGAGATCTCGACTCCCTTCCCCGGCCGCAGAAGGCGCACCGGGCGCAGGAGAAGGGCGGACAACGCCCTTTTCCAGCCCCCATGAATAGGTCCAGGGGCGAGGGACTTGGGGAAGTTCCCGCCCCCTATTCGATGGACCCGAGGTGGAGGCGCGCGCGGGTGTCGGCGCGCGCCTCTGAGGCGATGCACGGGGTAGTTAAACACCTCACTACCCCGTGCAGGAGACGAGGCCCGGACACACCGGGCCAGCACTAGTGTGGGGCTGCGGAAGAATTTGGATTCCCGCGGCCCCGCGCGCACGTGTGAGGAGACACCGGGGTGGTGGTTTTAGCCGGTAAGAATCCGGCACGCCCCTCCGCCTTTCCCCAGGCGGAGGTAGTCCATGAGGATTTCCCCACCCCGTAAAAAAAAAAAAAAAAAAAAAAAAAAGGTACGCAGTTGTATCGATCCGTGTCAGTGTCCGATAGGTTACCCATGGCTACCTGTAGTAAGAGGGAATAATCCCAAACTTAATGAGGACTGTAGACACAACACAATTCAAGCATTTTTGTGTTCTTGTTTATTCTTGGCGAAACTTGGTGACTCGTCGCCTTATACCTTTGCAATGGCAATTCTTTACACAAGCAAATTTTGTGGATATCACGTTGGGCTATGTAACGGCTGTTTGGGTGACAGTTTTTTTTATTGTAGATAGGTGTACGTTTGACGGTGGTGATGCGGTCGACGGTGTAGCACGCTTGCCTATAAGAAACCTGTTCACTCTTCTCTTGAATACCCCTAAATTATAATGTTCGGGAAACACAGACGCCGGCAAAGAATTCCAAATTAGATATTTGTTTAATTTTAGATATTTAGGTTTTTAAGTAAGATACAAATTACGGTCAGTCACAGCAACGTTTGCCGAACTAAGCGTTTTTTATTCGTGCAGGGGCGGAGAAAGAATACTAACCTCTGCGGCCGGGGTCAGCCTGTCGTAAAAGGCGACAAAATAATCCACCTACGTGGTAGAGCCTCAAGCCCGTCTGGATGGCGACCACTTTTGGTCTTAAGAATGCCGCCATAATAACCTTGTGTTGTGTTCCGGCATTAGTGACCCAAGTTCCTGTATCCTTATGGGCCAGCAGCGTGTTCACGATGCCACTGGCGTTGCAAACACCCATAGGCGACGGTAATTGCTAAATTCTAAGCGGGCCGTCAGCGTGTCTGCTGTCTGACTTTCCGACTTTTTCTTCTCTACTTCGAAGGTCTTTAGCATCTTTAGTAGTGAGTCCACTGGTGGCACGTTTATCACCCTTACGACGAGTTCGTTCGGTTTCGCAGAGCCCGTCAAACGCGGTTGGGTAAGACTATTGTTACCCATGTAAAGTAAAGGAATGACGGTTCTTTTTCGCTTTCAAAAAAGCCAAAACTTGCCAAACAAAAATAATTCAAACAAAAAAGGTACACTGACGGACTCATGAACTATAACCGATAAGACTCATAACCGATTAAAATCCGTAATAAGGGCACGTGGAGGTAATACACCTTATTAAAACATAAATAAACCCTTGCACAAAGTTTGTGTCTATTGTTAAAACCAATTTTTAATTAAACCAAGTTTCCTTAAATTTCTGTTTTTTCTTCAAAAAAGTCCTTTCCATTACACAAACTTAAACTTAAGGATATGACCCTACGCTGTTTTAAAGTTCACAAACCAATCTAGAGGTTTCAATTTAAATCTGTATAGAAAGTTTGCATACTTATTAAAAAAATCATTTCAAAGTAATCTTGAACTTTGATGCAAGTTATGAGTCCGTCAGTTTATTTACTTTCTTGTCTAGTCTTACTCACACTTTGATCACACTTCTTTTATTAGGTAGTCACCTAAATTACTATACATTAGTATATCCAAAATATGCTTAGCAATAAATGTTGATAACATTAGTCATCGCTGTGAATACTGAGCCTTAACTGGGAATTTATTTCGTGTTTAATTTGCGCTAAACATGAAGCCACCATAACCTTGTTATCTATAAATTCGTACCATATGTATTGTACTGACATTTGTTGAATGGTTCTATGAAGACGGAATTAATTTGAATTAACGTGTATATGTGTTTTGGTGAGATTATAAATAGCTGTTTGCGAATTCGCACGCAGCCCGCGCCCCGCGAGCACGGTTACGTCGCCCCGCCTGTTAACTAAATGTGTTTTCCCATAAATAATATAAATCTTTTGAGAAAAGTGATTTTATACACATTCCTAGTAGATGTTTCAAAAAGATAAAATATACGTCAATTAGGGCAACGTGAGTACTAAGATCATTTTAAAAGTAATTTTGGAGTAGAGTCGGCTACATCGTGAATATCGTGAATGAATTTAAAAACAAAACTAGATTTCGGTGAACTATGGTCGTATGATTTGTAATGGGATCATTTGGAGTATTGTTATATTCACGTCTTACGGCTACTGGCTATTTACATGCGGAATAAACATCCATATTATACTTATTCATCTAAAAAGGACTAGCTTGATATCTTATTTACGATATTTTCAAGAGGATGCATATTATTATGAATGGTGAAGTGGATTCACTACCAGGGATGCCGAAGATCGTGTGGAGAAGATAAAGTGGGCTAGTGGACCACAGGTATCGAAGCGGCAGTTATTTGGCTTACAATCGGAATTTATTGTTAATATGATTCTGAATATTATAATATGTACCGGCGAAGTCAAGGTAACGGGGCAGCCAAGTATTACAAGACTAGTGTTACAAGACAAGTGATTTTATACTACTTTGTAGTATAAAATCACGATAAGATCAAACAATTTGCATTTAACATTTAAAATTGATTGAAAAGTTGAATAAATAAATATAAAAATATATAACAGCCAGAATTAAGAATAGGGCTGGTTTTTTTGTCACGCTGACGGTCGGCGCTGACGGTCGACGCGTAGCTTGTCAGCGCTGATCGGTCAGCTCGTATCGTTTTAGTATCGCGCTGATCACCGTGAAGTACAGACGCAAATAATGTCGATGGTAGTGAAAATTGTTGCCGCGTACTACTTAGCAAAGAAAAAACGTCTGCAAAAGAAAAAATTACATGTTCATCCATTGATCGAGGAGAGAATCTTCGCTGGGGAATTCTATATATTATACGGCCAGTTGAGAGAGGACGACAAAAAGTTGTTTTTCTTCTGAAAAACCTAAATGTTGTTTTTCTTCTGATGACACGTTTTCGAAAAGTGCGACCACGATGTCATTCCAGGCTTTGTTACGTGCATCTTTGTTTCGATATAATAAGTCCGTAGTGTCCCATAAACATTTCCTTAATCGCACTTCTTCAATTACTCAACCGGTGTCTATTTCACGATTGTCCATGACTGTATTTGTAGGTGCGTGCGTTCAGCGAGACAGGAAAACGCTCACTGAGTGTGGAGACGCGTCGGCGCCTGTTAGTCAGCGGCGCCGACGTGCGGCGCCTGACCGCCGTCAGCGCTGAGCGGTCAGCGCGACTCAAAAACGCTATCTGTAACTACATACAAATTGACCCATCAGCGCCGACCGTCAGCGTGACAGGAAAACCAGCCTAGGGCTTTGCTTTTTTTATTACTTTCCTAAAGAGTCGTTGAAAGTGATAATTAGATTGCTCCTTTTGCGAGTTCGTAGGCAGGAAAGGCACTATTCGCTTTTCTTCTTGGTTAGGGACCACGTTACCATATGACAGTAGTTGCGAACGTCAAATTTTGCGTATATTTTTTCACTTAGTAAAAAGAAGAACAACTTTCTTTCACTTTTATACATACCATAATAACTAGCTGTGTAACCTTTGGACACAACCAGGATACACAACATACAATAGCTTGCAAGAAGAAAAATAAGTTTAATTACTATTGTTTACAGACGAATACATTATCGCATCTCTCTAATCACATTCGTAACGTTGAGCGAGACAAGGTCACAATGTCAGTAAGCCTAAATTCCCTGTTTCGTATTTGATATTCCCATTGTTATGCGACATACCTTTTAATAGCCAATAACTGCTTCTGACTCGAGCCTCACCCCCACCAGAAAGGAACGTACAGCATACCACGCTTGTCCGAGAGGAATTTCTCGATGTGCAGGTTTTCTCAAGATCTTGAATGATGAATTGAACTGGTGAGCATTGTGTTAGAAATTTATCCTAATAGATTGATGCCATAAGGAAAAGCATATCCGTGACCTTTGATTATCACATGCTTTATACCATGCCTATACTTTTCGTCAATGACTCTCATATTCGGACGTTTTACGTGATCTCTGACATCTACAGATATCGACATAGACAAGATTATTATACAAACTGGCTAGAAAAATAATGCAGACGCTTCTGTCTCGCGATTGGTAAATTATGGTCTCTAAATATGAGTAGTCTTGATACTTATCCCTAGTTATTCATAATATTAATCATAGTATCAAAAACGTCTCATTACTAATGTAATATAATAATCACCTTTTAGAAAATTAAAGAAGTCAGCTATTCTTTAATTTTCTAAAAGGTGATCTTATTCGTCGTTAGCCAGTCCTCATCTAGTAATTGGCGTTGCCCTTCCTCAGTCTGCGATATATAACCCGTTGCTTGTCTTTCCCATTCGTCCCATTCAACTTCGCGTATTTTGAGGGCCTATCGGAATGATGGGACGATTTACGAACCGTTTATCAGTTCGATGCCTCAACTGGTGCTAAATTAAATTCTTTATTCTTCACTTTATTAATAAAATTCGGGATTTCGTTTGTACCAGTAATAAGCAAAGAATTCATTCTGACAGTGTCGATTGAATTTGTATGCCGTAAAAAGATAGGATCATATCGCACCTTTGGTAGTACAAGGTCTTAAATGTACTTTTATTGATTTTACAGGAGAGCCATTTTAAGATTTTTTTAGATTCAATACCGTATTATTCTTAATGATTTCAAAATAATATATAGCAGAAGAATACGGTATTGAATGTAAAAAAAATCTTAAAATGGCTCTCCTGTAAAATCAATAAAAGTACATTTAAGACCTTGTACTACCAAAGGTGCGATATCAGTAATTTACGATTTCTGAGAATGAAAGAAAATTTGGTTAATTTTTTTACCAATTTTCAAAAGTTCTTATGAAAGGCGGAACTGCCTTTTTCTATATTTAAAGGTCGCTTGTGTTATTGCTCAAACCAACTTGGGAATATCTTTGTCTAATAGCGGCTGTACACACTCGTCGAGACACCCCGAGACAGACCGAGAGCGAGTGTGTACATGGTGCTCTCGTCTTGTCTCGCTCTCTCGCGTCTCGCCTCGCTTCTCCTCGGTCGCTTGTCGGTTTTTTGCGCCCGAGTCAAAGGACCTTGTGGGGTCTCACGAAGCAAACGAGAGCTATTCTGTTCTGTACACACTCGTTTATTCAGTTGCCCGCTGACTATATTTACAGTTTTAAGTATATATTTACCTGTTTCTATTGCGGTGCATAGTAACCATCCACCATCTTCTTACTTCGCCATGGATTAAGTATTTTCTTTTTGTAGTAAATTTGCATATAATTATAATAGCTCACAGCACAAAGACAAACAGCAGCAAGTTCTACGTCCATTACTGTGGTAATCTTCAGTACAAATGAAAAATGAGTGTATACAGGGATGCTCTCGTCGAGGGCCATATCGGCCGAGACTCTCGGCGAGATGTTCTCGGCGAGTGTGTACAGCCGCCAAAAGATTATCCTGAAATACGAAAAGGTACAAGAAATAGTTCTGTATTTGTTTGTGTGTGAAAAAATTCAAAAAACCAACTCAAAATATATGAAATTTGCACATAGAAATGATTTATTCAAAGATAACAAAGGCTGATTTTTAATTTATCTGTCTTAAAATAGAGTCAAAATATTAAAAAAATTAGGTTTGCTTTTTCTGTCATGTTTAGCAGAAGTTTCTTTTATCAACCTCTGAATGTAATCCCCATCATGCTTTCAGTGTAGTGGCCTTGCTAAAATCACTCAAATTCCATTGTAAATTGATGGGAGCGTCCCCCTTGTTCTTTCGAATGAGCTCCCATACTATATCCTTAGCTTTATCCAAATGAAAATGTAATACATCTCTAGACATTCTACACCCGATGACGTCGGATGATCCGACGTTACATTTTTTTTTATTTGAGAGCCTACAAAGTTCGTCTTTAATTTTCACTTTTTCAGAGACGAAGTCAAGTCGCTACAAATTTTTTAAAAGCAAATATTATCAATATCGAATCGCACTTTTCATAAATATTTTTCCTTATAGAATCAGAATACATTAAGTAAATTCCACGCGCAAGAAATTTTTATTATTTTGTTGACCGGTGTTATATTTATGGGTACATTCTTTAGAGGCTCGCTATCCCAAAGTTTTCAGTGAGCTTGTATATTTACCAGTCTGTTAAGTAGACCAATTCATATCCCTAAAAATGCTGTAGGGTACGAAAGATGTTAATACATTACAAATAATTTGTATTACACAGATGTCGGAGGCACCAGCAATAGGCATCGACTTGGGCAACACAAAATCCTGCGTGGGAGTCTTCCAACATGGCACGGTGGAGATCATCGCCGACGACCAGGGCAACAAGACGACGCCCTCGTACGTCGCGTTCACAGAGACCCAACGCCTCATCGGCGACGCGGCCAAACATCAGGCCATCATCAACATGAAGAACACTGTTTTTGGTAAGCTTTGCATTTTATATTATTATAATAAAATAGCGCAATATGTAAGTAGGTTTTATACTCGTTCATAGTTAAACTTCAGCCGTTATTTGCCGGGTTCCAGTTAATGATCGATTACTACGTAAACTCAAACCTGACAATCTCTAGTTTAAAGTCAGAACTTGGTTTAAGGGTATTATTACAGTTGGCATAGGAAACCTGGTTCAGTAGAAATCAATTAACTTAAACCGAAAAAATTACACTCTTGATCACATTGGTCAAACCCCTTGAAACGTGGAATGTGTACGTGTGGTTATGTATGTGTCGCTTACTAGAAGTCAAGTTACGAACTGTGTGCGGCTAACGGAACAGTTATAACACGGAACAGTACGTACGGGCGTACTGAGCGTTCACATAGTGCTAAACTTAGGTTTGCGCCGCAACTTCGCTTGGCGATTTATTGTGGCCGATGTGACAGAGGCGATAATAGGTAGTGTTGTTTTTTTATCGCATAAGATGACGTTTCTTCGATCAAGGTAATCTCTGCTAACACGGTATATCACGACATACTAGCTCAATACCCCGAGGTTACTAGTCCACCCACACATAAGACTACATCACATCCGTACCACACCTGGTGCGGATGTTGGACCTGGACGTTTATATCTATATATATATATATATATATATATATATATATATATATATATATATATATATATATATATATATATATATATATATATATATATATATATATATATATATATAAACGTCATGTCAAAAATTGTAAACATAAAGTTATAAGTAATAGAAACATTTTTATGGTCAACAGAACTCAGTTTTTCATTTATCTCATATAATTCCAGACACAGTTAAAATTTCGGGCCACCTATCGGCAAATATATTAATTTTTCTGAGATATCTTAAATCACAATACACACCTTCCTATCCTATCCGATCCGATACTAATTGTGGTATGAAATCGAACCATGTATTGTGCAACAGATTCTAATTTTAGTATTATTATTACAAAATCGGAAAATCGGATGTTCTGACCATCCTTTTCCTAAAATCGGATCCTGAATAGAAAGGCGTGTAGCACATTTGTCCGATAAAATATCAGTCACATGCGATCAGCGTCCCAGTCCAGACATGTACCTACTTGCGCGTTTTGAAATGTCAGACGAGGAAAGCGATTCGGTGTCAGACCGCAATTATTTTGTATTATTTTTAGAGTGTTACAAAGAATGTAGGTGCCTATGGGACACTGGCACACGATTACTCGAACAGAGATTTGAGAAATAAGTCCTATGAAAGACTTAAAAATTTACAAAAAGGTTTGCTAAAATCCAAAATTAGCAGATATGAAAAAATAATTGAAAAAAAATTCTTCAGCCGATAAGCTCCTCTTTTTCTTCCGTTTTCGTGTATCTACAACGATACTTGATATTGTTACTACTATTGAAATCTTCTGTAGTTTATAGATAATGAATCCGATTTAGGATTTCCGACAAATCGGATAGGATCGGAAGGTGTGGATCGCGTTTCAGCTTGATTAGATTAAATCGATTTATTCTAACCTACACTGTTTCACTGGTAAGGTCGAGTCTACCCGTACAGTCCAATACACCCACCATCATCCAAGGCGAATTGGCAGGTAAGGCGCATTGGTTAAAAAATCAATTTGTGGGTTTCATCACGATGTTTTTATCCACTGTCAGTACGTGTATTGTGCATGCACATGTGCACACTAGGCCACAAAATTCTGTGAATTTTGGATCGGGTTTGGGTTTAGGTATTACACAGTAAGTATATACATAATGGATTATAAATGACTAAACTGTTTATTCGTGATTTTAACGATACAGCTTGCTGTGTACATTCGTGGCGGGTTTGATCTCCACCCAGCACAAAATATTTGCAAATAGTTTCATCCGTGATTACGTTTTCGTAGTGTGTTATTTAACAGCCTTGCGATACAGGTTTAAGCCTAGTGTGGGGAGATAGATTAAGATAACTTAATTCGTAACTTGTTTTCCTGTTCATCTCCTAATAGGTGCAGTGTGATGATTTGTATTATGGACGAAGGTCAATCATAAGCAGATGGTATAGCAATCAGTTTATGAGGGATACAAATTGTAAGGGCAAGCAATAGTCTTGTTTTTGGATTCGCCAAAACCTATTTTAATATTATATAAAGGCAAGCCTTACTACTTATTTACTTCAATGTTTTATTTGTTGTTGCAGACACTAAACGTCTGATCGGACGAAAGTTTGAAGATGCCACTGTTCAAGCTGACATAAAATACTGGCCGTTTGAGGTGATCAATGATGGAGGAAAACCAAAAATTAAGGTATCATATAAAGGAGAAAACAAAATGTTCTTTCCTGAAGAGATCAGCGCCATGGTGCTTACTAAGATGAAGGAAACAGCCGAGGCCTACTTGGGCAAAACGGTAAATAAAGCAGTGATTGCAGTTCCAGTGTATTTCTACTGCTCACAAAGGCAGGCTACAAAAGACGTAGGACTCATTGCTGGACTCAATGTTGTGCGAATCATCAGTGAGCCAGCCGCTGCTGCTATTGCGTATGCCTTTCAAAAAAAAAAAAAAAAGGATGAAAATATTCTGATCTTCGATTTGGGAGGCGGTAGCTTCAATGTGTCGATCGTAACTGTTGACGACGGTATTTGTGAGGTGAAATCCACGGCTGGAGATACGCATTTAGGAGGAGAGGACTTTAACAGTCGAATGGTAAAACACTTTGAGCAGGAGTTTCTAGCAAAACATAAGATAGTTATCACCAACAACAGAGCTATTAGACGACTTCGCACTGCCTGCGAAAAAGCAAAGAGGACTCTGTCGACTTTGAATCAGGCTTGCATCGCTCTTGATTCCTTGTTCGCAGGCATCGACTTCTACACGTCGATCACACGCGCTCGCTTCGAAGATTTGAACGCCGATTTGTTTAACTCCACTATCGAGCTCGTCGAGAGGTCTCTTATAGATGCAAAAATGTGTAAAACAGCGATCCAAGACATTGTGCTCATAGGGGGTTCAACGCGAATTCCGAAGGTGCAGAGGCTTCTTCAGGAGTTCTTTCACGTGAAGGAGCTAAATAAATCAATAAATCCCGACGAGGCCGTAGCGTACGGCGCTGCAGTTCAGGCTGCCATCTTGCACGGCGACAAGTCCGAGGAGATGCAAAACTTACTCCTGCTCGACGTGACTCCCCTGTCGCTCGGTATCGAGGCCGCTGGCGGACTGATGACGGCCCTCATCAAGCGCAACACCTCGATCCCCATCAAGCAAACGCAGACCTTCACCACATACTCGGATAATCAGCCGAGTGTGTTGGTCCAGGTGTTTGAGGGTGAGCGCGTAATGTGCAAGGACAACAACTTATTGGGTAAATTCAAGCTGACTGGCATCTGTCCGGCGCCACGTGGGGTGCCTCAGATTAAGGTCACGTTTGTTATCGACGCTGATGGCATTTTGAGCGTTTCTGCAGTGGATTTGTCGACCAACAGTAAGAATGATATCACGATCTGCAATGACAGCGGTTTCTCCAAAGAGGAGATTGAGCGCATAGTTAAGGAGGCTGAAAAACTAAAGCTAGAAGACGATAATCAAAAAGAGAATATCCAGGCTAAGAATAAGCTGGAGTTGTACTGCTGTAAGGTAAAGTCTGCATTGAAGGATGAGAAATTAAAACAGAAAATCTTCCAAAAGTGCGATGAAACCCTTAAGTGGCTAGATTTGAACAAGTTGGCTAGCAAGGAGGATTACGAGGATAAGCAAAAAGCGCTTGAAGGCACTTGCAACATTCTCATCCAAAAGCTGTGTGAGGATGCAGTTAGAGTAGAAGACGAGGTACAAAGAGGCATAATCGACTTTCCTCCGACCGAAACTAGTACTGCGCTTGCTATCTCATTGCCTACCGATATGGAAGAGATTGAATAAGTAAACTTCTAATGGGCAAATACGAATATTACCTCTTTTTAGATTACTTATTTCAGAATTCACAAGAAAATGTTAAAATTAAATAAAGTTTTCACTAGAACACAACAGCATAGTTTTTGATCTATTCCATTTATTTTCTAGTGCTACTTTGGGCAAGGTATAGTCACTTTGATCAATTACTTAATAATTCTGCAAGCTTAGCTATATTTGCGTAATTCTTTGCTGAGGAAAATTAATAATCAGGAAAGGGCACCCATGCAGGCAGGTGCATAGCTGTCATCATGCTAAAAGGTGTTTTGTGGATTTCAAAGTGTAAGGTCTGAAAGTAACTAGGATTATAATGAAAACACAGTTCCAGTCGTCTGACAATTTTATTTGGCAATGCAAACAGCGTTGTAACACGATCGACGATGACATTTTTAACTAACAATCAAATAAATCGAATCTTTTGTGCTTTCACAAAACCACGGTGGCGAAACAAATCGTATCAGATCTACATAATCTATATACGAGTATGTTAAAATATAATTAAAATTGCTTTTAAGCATTTAAAGCGCTTATTTATTTGTTTAATTATTGACGTTTCAGCTTTTTTCGATGGCAACCATCTGACAAAGATGACGTCATCCAGAGATATTAAATTTGCTTTAGAGGTATTTATATCGCTTTAAATACGAAAATAAACAGTTTTAACCAGCATTACATGAAACAGCAAAACAGCATGAAACAGCAAAACACAAGTATAGTATATTATTCCGCACTCTGGCTTCTGGCCTACGCAGACCGGGACGGCATGGCAAGGGATTTAATTTTTTACTAATGGACATTCAAACGTATCGATATAGAAATACTACATAAATTGCTATGCTTTAAAATGATGCCGTGGCATCGAAAGGGATTTCATTGCACGGCATTGAAAGACGCGCCACGGGCTCCCGCGGCGGGATGCCGTGGCGTACTGCGGGTAGGCAACGGCATGCCAAGGCCTCCGGCGCTCGTTTTGACTTGATCAAACGCAACTGAAGACTAAAAGTTTATCGGGCACCAGGAGCTGCCGAGGCGGGCCTTGTCTCGCCGTGGCATGCCGTGGCAAGGCGCTGGAATGCCGCGGTATCTAAGCGGCTAATGTGCACTGACTGACGGCAAAATCCTTTGCCATGCCGTCCCGGTCTGCGTAGGCCCTTCCTCCTTCGTTGGAGAATCAGACTGTAGGCTCTTGTAAGGTTCAAATTTAATTACGCCTCTTCCAGATTTGCTTTGTTCTTTCTAAGTCTAGGAAAGAGTTACCAAGAGAGATTAACGCAAAAAGGCGCTTTGAGGTTTTCTGCTGTTCACAATTCCTTCTCTTTTGCTGAGGTTATTTGTTATAGATTGGATAATTTAATTTTGTAAACTGACACCTCAACCATGAAAAGTGCCTTGCATGAGACATTGCTCAATATTGCAGGTTTCCCTGAAAACCTTGCTGAAACCTGATACAAAATCTGTTCAGTTAACAAAATTAATTTAACATAGTTAACCAGTAAAGTGTTTATGATGAAGACATTTAATGACCTCCATGGAGCAACGGTTGACGGATCTCAGAATATCGGTGAAGGTTTAATATCTGTAATATGTATTCATTTACAAAAAAAAATTGTAGTACTCGTATATCATCGGATATATACCAGAGAACGCTCTGGTACCTATAATATTAGCGCTCTACTACTTATTTTCAAAGTAAATGGCGTTGTGTGAATTGCCCCGTATATTTATAAGTCGTTCTTTTTCATTTTATGATTTATTCGTGTTAAATAGTTAACTGACTTACTAAATTATTAATATTGGGCTATTGGTCATATTTCATCAGTGACCCTGTTTTAATCATAAATATTTTAACACCACTGATTTAAAAAGAGTTATTCTAATAAAAACTATGATATCTAAATATTTTTGACGCTAAAAATGACACAACGGTAACAAAAAGGAATCCTACGACTGTATCCAGTCGATGGTCGTTTCCGGTCAATATCTCGAACTGTAAGGCCTGGCTTAAGCCACATTGCACCCAATCTATTTTAATCATATTTTAAGCTGCTTAGTCATATTTAACTTAATGTAGAGATGTACATAAGTACTTTATATGTAGTATGTACTACGTATGTACTTATACATATAAATAAATATGGGTTAATTACACGTTAAGATATCTGAAAAATTGTTTTAAAGCACTATTTTAATCACTCATTGAATTTGATTAAGAGGATGATTTAAAAAACTTGAACATCTCTTGAAAAATCACTTAATTTAAGAAAAATAATCATGTAAGACTTTTCCTCTATATTTTTAAATTAAACAAGAACCAGATAGTAATAATAATTGTATCTATATATTAAAAATACACTTCTCATCAAAAAAAATCGAAACACCCCTCAAGTTTGGTTTTGAATGAGTTTCTTTTTTTAACTTTTAACCACAATTATAAATAATCGCAGTTAATTGTGGATATTATAAGGTATCATTTAACGAATATTAATGTTTCAAATTAAAATTAAATTACTTTAGCTATTGTGTTTTGTTCAACAGGTATGTTTTTACCCTATAAGAAGAAATTGTTAAATGTTAGAAACAAAGATGAAAAACAGAAAAATGTTAAAATAAGTTTATTCAGCATCTCATCCTCCCCGGGCTCTTATCACTGCTTCCATGCGGTTCGCCATGGAACGGATAAGCGTCACAATCTTGTGTTGTGGGTGTTATCCCACTCTTCTTGTATAGCTGTTTTAAGCTGGCTAAGCGTCTCTGGAGCAGGATATCTCGCTCTGACTCGTCTCTTCAACTCATCCCGTCGGTGTTCTATTGGATTCATATCCAGGATCTTGCTGGCCAACCCTTAACCGCAACACCGAATTCGCTTAGGTATTAATTTACAATACCTGTGGTTCGGACCGCTGTTGGCGACACAAAATCCTTCCCCACCACTGTCGGAGTGTACCAAGGATCGGTCCTTAGTCAGTTTCTGTTCAGCGTGGTATTAGACGTATTGACAGACAGCATCAGAAACTCACATGAGCAGCCCCCGTGGTTGCTCATGTATGCTGTATGATGATATCGCGCTGGCAGATTCGGACAGGGGTAGGCTGGTGCAACGCGTGAAGGCGTGGAAGGAGTCACTTGAGAACGGTGGTTTGAACCTCAATGTGGCGAGGACCGAGTACTTGGCCTGAACTCCACAGCCCTCACACCCGTACACATAGGCGGCGACACGGTCGAGCGCACGGACCGAGTGAAATACTTGGAATCTGTATTTCACGCGTCTGGTGACATCGATTGCGACGTAAAGGCACGCATTGCTGCCGCGTGGATCAAATGGCGTGAGGTAACTGGTGTCATTTGTGACCCCAAGATGCCGGTAAAGTTGAAAGGAGAGGTCTATAATGCCGCGTACACATTTGCGAAATGTAGCATGCAATGTAAAATGAAAGGAGCATTTCACAAGTGTGGACACAGGGCGCGCACGAACCGAGCATGTACGTGCTCGCATCTGTTTCCGGCATGCGCGCGGCGAACATGACTCAGTTTGTTGAGAACACGCAAAGAGAATGGATAGTGATGACCAGTTACTGGCTACCTTGATTGTTGGTGCTTCATTGATTATCATCAATCATGTGATAAAAAGACGCCGAAGACCTCGACGTTGGTGGCGTACAGAGTTGTACAGTCAGAGAGCTGGTGCACAATTAATGGTCGACATGAGATTAACCGGACAATTTCAAAATTTAAACTTAATTTAAAATAAACTTCTCTTAATCTGTACAACTCAATTAACTGCATTATTTTTGCTTCACTCTATGATTCAACTGTAGCCTCTGCCGTAGATGTTTCCATGGTTCGCGCGCGTTCCGCAGTAAACCTGTCCACACTGGCGCTCCGTGCACTCTGCGCGCCCCTTTGTGTTCGGCGAAAAATGCTTACGCGGGAAACAAATGTCTGGCCATGCTGCCTCCGCCGGGCTCCGGCAGGAGGGGTAGACCCAAAAAGTGCTGGCTTGACGTCGTAAGGGGTGATATGCGTGCCAATAGGCTCACTACCAGGGATGCTGAAGATCGCGCGAAGTGGAGTAGAAAAAGTTCGGAAAACGGACCCCGGGCACCGAAACGAAAGTTTGGGTTGCAACCGGGACATAACGCTGGGATGATGATGATTAATTTACCATACCTGCGGTATGAGCCTTGGCATTGTCCTGCAAAAAATTAAGTCTTCGCCAATAAAATGTGCGTAGGGTAACACATGAGGTTCCAGACTCTCTTCGATACAACGTGACACATTTAATGACGGTAACCGAGGTCCAGATACAAACGTAAGTTCGGTTTTCTATCGCCGCTTATGCCTCCCCAAACCGTCCATGAACCGTCACCGTAACTGACTATTTCTTCAATGCAGCACTGTGCTAAACGCTCTCCCTCTCTTTGATACATCTTCTTTCTTCCGTCATTACCATATAGCACGATCTTACTCTCGTCAGAAAAGAGAACTTTGCTCCATTGAAGGTATGACCAATTTAAGTGCTCAAGTGCAAAGGTGGTTTACCGTTAATTTCGGGCCATTAGCTGGTTTATGAGGTTTCAAGCCACGCTCCGCCAATCTTCTTCTTATCGCTTACAGTTAATCCTCGAACCTCACAGAGCCGCTGCTGCAGTTGAATAGAGTTAAATTGGCGATTTCTTAGAGAAACTGACACAATATACCGGCCATCTTGCTCAGACGTGACTCGATGTCTACCAGATCCTGAATGGCGAGTAAACATACCAGTCTCTCGATAACGCTGATGTACTATTGACAGCAGAGAGGCGTAGATGCAGTCATGCACCCACAACACGCTGACTATTCTCGGTATCTAGCAACGCCACGACTTGGGCGGCTTCTGTGGGCGATGTAGCTATATTTTTTTAGGAAAAAATTTCTTTAGTAGGATGTCACAGAGCTTAGTTACCAATAACGCTCAGCTCAGAGCTCAGTTAATGAAAAACGATAATATAATTATGCAAAAAGATGTTATCAGTGCAGAAATTCCGACGGAATACACGTTACAACAACAAACAATATCTACATACATTTATTGGATGAAAATTCACAAATTTAAATTCAATTTTGAAATTCTGGCACACAATTTATTGGCGTATTTATTTTTTAATGATATCAATCCTCTTTTTCATTGAAATGCCGCCTGAATAATACTTGCAGTATTTCGATTTTTTTATGAGAAGTATAATAAATTATATTGTGAATACAGTATAACTAATTTTAACATAAATTAAAATTTGTCTATGCCTTGACTATTACGTATTTATAAATTAACGTATTCCTTTAAAAAATATTAAATTTAAATGATAAAATACATCCATCAATCCATTTAACAATTTTTCTTTCTATAATAATATATTTACTGCTTATCGTTACTTAAGTCTATATTAACAAGAGGCTCAACATTTTAATAAAAAAATTACATGTATATAGAGATAGATAAAGAAAAAACGTTTGAAAACTAATATACCACAGACTAGAGGCTAGCGAAAAGCACAATTGTAATATACTAATATGCCTAAATTAAAATGCATTTATCAATGCTGTTTGCTCTCAGAAGGTCAGACGACCATCGCTTCTATGAAAACTAAATATAGACTATTTTTTCCAGCTTTAATCGTACCTTCTTGTTCATGGATTTGACATAAAACGAGGAAAAGAGTTTAATATGTTATTTATAACAGTGTACCTTGGGAGCCAAAGTGAAAATTCAACCTGAATTAACCACGACACTGATGCATAGCCAATACTTTCAGACTGGTCGTACAGCGTTCGCTGCAGTGTGTTCCTTGTATCGAAAAACTATTAAACACTTTTCGAACAAAAACATTTAAATTAATCACTGACTATGTGGAATTAAAAGAAGTGAAAATAAAAGAAGTAGAAGAAGGCAATTTAAACGTTGGGAAGATGACTTTAAGAAGTTCATATTGCAAAAAATCGGAAAAAGTGGTAAAGTTTAGAGGAGGCCTTTGTCGACAGACAAGCTGTTGTAGAGGACATGTAACCGGTTGTCGAGAAAAACTAAAGTTTTGATTTATATTTAAAGTAATAAATCAAACTATTGTTAAAATGAAAAAATAAAAGTTCAATAAAAGCTTATTTCATTTTATTTTGATTTTATTTTATGTGGAATACGAGCAAATCTAAACCATTCTCACATCCACTTGAACACACATCCAAATCCATCAACCGTTTAGGAGTAATTCAGTCACATACACACAGATTTATAAATATAAATAAGAATTTATAAATATAAATAAGAATTTATAAATATAAATAGGTAATATATATTGACTCAATTGTATTAACCTATGGAACAGCAGCGTGTTCGCGGTGCCCCTGGCGTAGGAACTTAGATAGGCGACGGTAACTGCTTACTATCAAGAAGGCTGCCCAGCCTGCCTGCTGTTCCCCAGCCATAAAAAAGACATATGTTAAACAACATTTAATGTGAAATCAACCTTAAGTTGTAATAAATAAAGTAATTTTAACCTTGCGCACCAAAAACGTAACGAGGTCATTCATTAGTAGATTTTACTCTCACATTTTTCTCATACCGGGCGCCTTATATATGAAAATCGATTCTTAAGGAGTAAACTCCAAAAAAATACATGTAATATTATTTTAATAAAATGTACACCTCTTCATCAATTCTAAGTAAGCTTAAAAGCACTTCTTATTTATACATATGTATTTAATTAATATTATCAACAGTAGGACTTTTTTTGTTCAAATTAACGGACTTTTAAATTCGATAGTTTAATATAATAAAATAATTACAACGCCCAGATAACGGCACTAGCGGGCATTTGCCGTTTTTCGCTTATTAGATATGGCATCATCATTTTCCAGTTGATGAAACCCGGTTTGGGAGCGTTCAAGTATTACGTAACGCAATTTAGCCGTAACGTTTATCTGTGACCTCCCGCCCCCCCTTCCCCTAACAGTCTTTTTAACAGTTTTTACCTAACAGTCATAATTATGTGAAGGTAAAAAAAATTTCAAGTGGTCACTATTTGAAATTTGAGTAAAAATTAAAAAAAAAAAGATGTGACGTAATACGTAGTTAAAAACTGTAACGCATCGTAACGTTTTACAAGACCCCCCCTCCTTCCCCAAAATTCCTTACGTAATACGCTCCTTTTGATGTATCGATATCCTTCTATAATCCACACCAGAAAAATTATGAAATTAATCAACAATAAAACGAAATGAACAATAAAAGTTGAATCTTTAATCTAGTTTTTGCTTAAATGACTTGAAGGAAATCCTTGCTAGATTCTCGTTACGTAGTAAGGTGCAAGATCGTGTACCACTTAGACCTAGTTTTATATCCTAGAAAATTAATACGTGGAAATGTTGTTGTTCATACATGTAAACAACGGTACTTATGTATATGCAAAATTATTTAATATATAATGTATGGATGTTTATTTCCCAAATATAAAAAAAAAGATAGGAGGTGTGTGAAAACCCCGAGGGTCTTAATTAGGAGCAATATTAGCTAATAATGCTAACGGTAAATAGCATTTTATCATTAATTTCATACATGAAAGAAAAATAAATTGAAAATCGACTAGTTTTTAGATCTTACCTTTATAACTGTTACTTTATGTTAACAATATTTTTTTTGTGTGATAAAATATTATCATTTATGTACATATACAAAAACAATGGAAATACCAGTCGCTTTATAAGTCCGTTAATTTTGTAACACCATGTTTACATTCAGGGATTTAGTCATTGTATTTACATTTATTACTGTAACAATAACAGGTTTGGAGGAAAATGTTACACTGTCCACCAAAACAAGATAGAACTTGTAGAAAATTCTCTTGAGCAATTTTAAATATATTGGGTAAACACTAATAATTTAAGAACAATAAGTTTTGTTCAAGGCTTATTGCCAAACCTTCTACACCTGCAGTCTGTGGCTGAGGTACTCGCGGGCGACAACCGATGCCCTGCCATCATCATCATCTCAGCGTTCATCCCGGTTGCAACCCAAACTTCCGTTTCGGTGCCTGGGGTCCGTTCAACCGATGCCCTGCGATTGCAGTATAACGATGCCCTCATGAATATGTTTGCGGAAACGCAGTTATAAAATCACTTACAGAGTGTGGTTATTAACGATATATCAATCGGGGTAGACCACTTCTCAACCAGAAGTAAGCATAAAGTTACTTAATCACTGATTTGAAAGAACAAACGGTAGTTGATCTGCACAAATCAAATTTAGCCACTTCTATTGCATTTACTTTCTTGTGCCTTTTTTATGGAACAGCACTTACGTAAGAACCCATAGCAAACGTTTCAGGCCTTTTTACTAGTTTTCTACAATCAAGGTAAAATGATAAAAAAGAGGACGGTCAAGACACAATTTGAACCGGTCATAGACGGCGTTGATCTGGGTGCAGTACTCGTAAGGTAGATACATTTATCTCCAAACCCATTTACAAATTTGCACAAACTATACCTATAATATCTATATATTTTCTAAGATTAATTTCGTTAGCAGCACAATCAGGCATTGATTTAGCTGCAAACACATTTAAAAGTCCTACCACTTTATACATTTAAATCACAATTTCATCCGAAAATATCATTCATACCTTTTGATTTCCAATCTCGGAAAGCACTTAGTTTTTTGCAAGTCCTCTAAAATATTAATAGTTTGTAATTTAACTTAGTTGCAGTTTTTCATTAATTCCACAATACATTTCACATTTTCGTCCCAATGATATGGGTTTTCTTCTAAAAAGTTACATCCAAGCAATAGCTGGTGACCCATCGGAAGACAAAGAGTCTAAAGACCGACGAATCTTAGTCCTGGCTTGGTGTCAGTAAAGTGAGGTGCTGGAGCAGGGGCCATCTACGCCTTGGAGAGATTGGTCCGGATTTGCAATTAACTGAAATGTTTAGTTTTAACCATTATTGTACGAGCTAAGTGTTAATTTTTATTGGGATAACATGCAAAAGTTTGTAAGTACGCAAACAAGTAGCGATACAGAAGGAATCAAAATCAAAAAAGCGATATAAAAGAATCTTTTGGTTGATTTAGATTTATAGACTTCATCATAAAAAACTATTCCATCGAGTGTCTGGTGTGTGTGAGTTGAACATTTTCAAATATTTATAATGTCACTCAAATTCAACGATATACGAATAATGTTGGAATGAACAATAGTCATAGCGCTTATCAACACGTGAATTGACATTATCCTGTTCAAAAATATGTATTTTTGTTTAATGTATTACCACTTATTTGACTTGCAGAGGATACTAACAGTATAACCGTTATTGCTGATTTTACAATATCCGTAAATGAAATAGATAAGTCGTTCGATGATTTCAAAATAAAATAAAAAATAGAATATGATGTTTATTAAATGACATTGGAGGAAAAGTTATTTCGAAACATTTACTGTAACAATAGGTGAAGTAAAACTAGAAAACAAGATACAGCGAATCATAGAATGACAGAGACATTATACGAATAGGTTGAATTAGTTTGGAGTATGTACTTATAAGGTGATTGCTATAAAGCGGTGTTTGCTTCTATCATAACGAATAGGATGATTCCCAAAGTGGTCTATATCGACCCCTAGGGGTCTATGACAACCTACAAGGGGTCTACGTCAGCGAAAAAAAATTTGGGGATCCATGAAATGAAAATGGGGGTCCACGATAGTGGATCTCAACACATACACTGATAGTACCTATTTACTTACATCATACTATCTTATAATATCAAAACATATACATTATTTATAAAAGTACCTATGAAGTAAAAAATTATTTTATGTTTATTTAATGTTACGTATATTTTACATAACAGATACAAAATTTTATTTTGAGTAGTTTTAATTTAAATTCAATTAATAAATGTATAAATTAACACGTGTTTTTACTTTAAGTTTTTAACACTAAACTTCACTACAGTTAGAAATTTACAGGAAATCAATATCGGGTAAGTAGGGGGTCTACCCAACACGGAAAAATATGGCAAGGGGTCTACGACACAAAAAAGTTTGGGGAACTCTGGTCTAGACTCTCTAGAGGATCAAACATTTTTGAAGTGAAAACTTCTTTAGCGGCGTTGTGCACTTTTTTGTGATGGGTAACAAATGTTAAATTCGTGTCAGGTCACGTGTCCTAATCGAAAATTCGTAATATTCGTAAACGAAGTTTTGCTCCAGTAATACCAACCTTATTAATAATGACATGGTTTATTTTATAATGTAACTTTTAAATGATTGCATTGCATTACTTATACATATCTATTCGAATTGCGACTTTATTACAATGAAATAAATACAGTTGAGTCTTTGAAGTGAAAACTTCTTTAGGCGCGTTGAGCACTTTTTGGGTGAACAATTTTTGGTTTGTAAAGAAGTGTTAATGACCAATTTAAACTTTAATGCTTGATCATAAACAATTTTTTATAAACTGAAAATAATAATCTAATAGCTCGATGATATAATTCACAGAATATTTATTTTTTAGTTTTCACTTCTATCGGCAGTCCCCAAAGACTGCCCTGCATGGTTTTTTTTAAATTCAATGAAAGTTTTTATTAATATCTATTACTGAGTGCCCTGCGTATTTATGTTAATTCTCATTAATCTTATTCATGTTTTTTATGTTTTGATAATCAAGACTGACCACTACTATATTTTGTATTCGGCACATCACGATTGCTATGAATCTTGATGATAATGATCTGACTCTGATATTGTTCTTTATAAACTAAACATTTCATCATCTAGAGACTAGACAAGAAATAAGATATGATCTTACTTCTCTAATTTCACATACAGACGGTAGCAGTCCATCTGTAGAGTTGTTAGGCGAGCGTGGAGACGGCGTTGGAGCGTGCTTCGGCATCTCTCTTCCCGCCGCCATTTTGTCATGCAACTGAGCGAGGCGCATGCTCATCTGTCTTCTTTCCTTTTGTTCTCTTTCCCTTTCCCATCTCTTCGCGCTGTAACTCCTCACTGAAGATGAACTGCTTTGAACTGAACTTAAACTTGGACGTCGCGAACCTGTCAAATAGGAAAACATTGGATTCGGACATTTGTGAGGTTATTTGTGCAATGCGAGATTTTTGCAAGCTTGCGTGATTTTAGATTTAAAATTACTTTTTTTTTGTTTTAAGCTGATTAATGTATGTGAGATTCTGAATATTATATTGAAGTTAACATTATTATATTAAACTTCAGAATTAAAAATAATGTTGAAATATTTTGTATATACATATATTTTATAAAAAAATCCTAACAATATACAATATTGTAATTAAAAAAATGATTCCTGTTCCTGTATATTAAATATAAATTTGTTATAAATTACTATCTATTATTTTAAGTTTGTGTATTAAGCAAAGCTCTCTTGCATAATTTTACTTATATATAGTACTTAATAAAATGTGCAAAACTTAATTTTACAAAGCATTGTCATAAGTTATGCCTGTTTTGATCAATACTTCCAACCTTTAAATTCACGATCAAATGTAAAAAGTGTAATGAGATTTTCAGTATAATAATGTTTTATTGTTACTTCATACTTTAATTTTTTATTTAGTTACAAGTTGGATGCATTAAAATAGATAGGGCCAATACTGAAACTACGATATTAAGTTTCAAAGTCAAAGTATGAAGTAACATGATTACTGTATACATATATAAAATCAGATTTTGATTGGCGTTTCAGTATTAGTCCATAAAACGGCAGACGTCACACCATCAAGCCCTCATGCGCAGCCATGTGAACGAAGAAAGCGTGAAGCTGTGTGGTAGACCCATGATACTGAAGCTTGGCTTGCATTTCAGCATATTTTCCATATGGCGTGGCATTTTGCTATAAGCTATTAATGAATTTTCAAATTCGTTTATCCTTAGCCAAAGTGACGTTTGTCAAGTTGATGTATTTTTTAGTTGATTTCAAAATTCTAATTTCTTGATTACATTACATTTAAGGTTACCCATATATGGTTAATTAAACTACAAATAGGAAATACTCATCTGTATCAGAATTCGCATTAGATCAATAAGGGATCATGGAACGACCAGGCCATCTTGCTCGTCCCGCCAGAACAACTGACTTATTCTGCATTGCCGCCATTGAAAGCTGACACCAAGCTTACGGTACAATTGGATTGATGATTGCCAAATTGTTTAAGGATCTTGCAGGGTCTTTTGAGGATAAGGTGAAATATGAAGAGGCTTTATTATAAGAAACAATTTTTATACTTAACTCAGTGGATACGTTAAATGATCTACGATCTGTGAGCAATTTAGATGAAGCTTGAGTTTATTGAATGAAAACTAAACGTTTGAACAGGGTTTATTGTTGATTTTACGAAAGGGTCCATAAAAGGTGTACATATCGAAAATAATTGAATTATTGTACAACAGTTTCTCTCGTTAGACCTTTCATAATCGGATTAGAGAAATGGAATGTTTTGTGTGATAACAATACTCTTATAGGAGAATTAAAGATAACAAGATAATATTATGTTAATCACGTAAGGTAAAAGAAGAAAGGAAAAGAAGAGCATAGAGGTAAATTTGGCGAATCATCAATATTCACGAAGTAGCGTCAGTCCACGGTAACTAACACCGACACTCACATCTAACGTGCTCGGTCGACACCGCCCAGTGCATGCCTCACCCATCCCTGGTGCCCGACTCGGCAGGAACACTTACGAAAACCTCAGTAACATTTAGCTACATATTTTAAATATATAAATATTCGCACATGAAGTATTTTTTGTTCGTCTTTAAGTTTATTTCAATAAATAATAAGACAAATAAAATCGTTGTATAAGATGGAAAACAAATTTTAACTTCGAACGTATGTACTTTAATTAGTAAAACGTATATCAGTACTTTAATTTCGGGGTTATACAGACTGATCCAAGGGATGTAAAAACCTGAAAAGGCCCATTAAATACTATTTCTTTCTTTCCTGTATTTCCTTGATAAGAGAAAGTCTTAATTAAAGAAAGCCCTAGTGAAGGAAATATAATATTCGCCACCTCTGCTTCCAGAGTGGAAGCTTCGGGTGCAACGAGGTAAAACGGTTGTTAACGGAAGGCGAACAGAGCTAGATATTAAATAAATAAAAAAATCAAGTTGCCAAATATGGACATTCAAAAAGGAAATAAATATTTATAGAACATCGTCTTTGGATCGCTTAGACAGAGAAACTAAAAGAAAGACTTTTCCATAAGTATTTTTGTGTCCCTACATTTTTTTAAAGCGCGGTTTAAAAATATTCGTTTAGTGAAAGCCGGGCATCAGGCACGTGGCGCCACAGGTAGCGTCAGCTTCGACACGGAGACGTGCAGATGATGGGGCCCGTTGCCTACATCATCCGGTTCACCTTTGGCGGCGCACTTGGGCGGGTGCGCGCCGCCATCCCTCACGGCCCGCAGCTGCAGGTGCCGCGAGATGAGCAACATGGCCGCGGTGCGCGCCGCACCTGCCCGCGACGCTGACACCGGCACGCCACGCCGCGAAGCGCGCCGCCCGCTTGCGCCGTCCTCTAGCGTGCCGCTCGTGCACCCACTGCGGGAAGACGCGCGTGAAGATGCGCGGGTCGCGCTCAGTGTGCCTCCTGCACAACGTATTTCTTATGAAATACAAGTCGTTTAAGTAATTATATATTTTCCGAGTATGTACTCATCTACACTAAAATATTCTTCTTAATTTATATAATATTGTACATTTATATAATGTATACACAACATATTATACACACACGCACGCAAACACACTGCAAATATTTTTGTTACGGCTTCCAAGATAGTTTGGAGGCTGGAACTGATGTTTATGTTTTATACTGAACTTTATTTAATGACCCTGATATTGTTTGGTAGTGCTATTTTGTAAACAATTTTCTGAAATCTTAAATAAATTATTACTATTAAAACTAATATTGATCTCTAACGATCTTTTTAGTCAAATGTTTGGAGCGATATCTAATTCGAAAAACTACGACGCTTTTCACCAAAACTCTATTCCGAGTTAGATTCACTTTTTAAATTTGGAGTATTATGTTAGGTTGAGTAGTAATTTTTGGTTTACCTGTATCATTGAGCGAGTAGAGGCATGGCGGCGTGAGCCTGGCGTCGGCCAGGTGCGTGGGGTGGTAGCGCGCCCGCGTGTATAAATGCAACACCATGCACAGCAGGCCGGCCAACACGAATATGCCCGACGCCACTCCCAGCAGCGTCGGCATGTCCGCCGTCAGCAGCACCAAGTCTGTTTCGCCGGATTTCATTAAAACATGAATTCAAAGTCAAAACCTTTGAAAAGTAGTTTCGTTAAATATCTTTTATATTCGAATAAAACATTATCTTTTGTAATTAATTTGTTTTAATAGCAGAAGTTTTTAGATTTATCAAATGACCCCGAAAGGAAACTTCTTCTTAGTCGTTTCACTCTTTACAGAGCGGTCGTGATCAACTGGTAGTAATATTAGAGGCAGATATTGTTTGCTGTATGATTTTACGAAAGGAAAAGTCTGCGTGAAATTTGTTAATTCCACTTTGACTACAAATCAGATGTTAAGTCAGTGGTCTCCGTATGGTGAATACAAGTTATAACTCTTCTATTCAAACTCTTATTATTTTTTATTTCTCAATTAATCAATCTAAATCTAGTGTTTTACTTTGCTTGTTTAAATCATTTAGAAGCTATTATAAGTCTTAAACTAGTATTTTAATGCTACTCCTTTGATTAAATTAGATGTTTTAATGATTGTTGTATCCCGTTCGGAGCATAACTCAGAGGTCACTGATCCTATTTCCACCATGGCATGGACCTTATAGGCAGCTATAATACAGGTATCCAGAGCTCACTAACAGAGATGATGAAGACCGTGCGCGGTAGTGGAAAGTCGGAATGTGAACCTCGGGCACCGAAGCGAGAGTTTGGGTTGCAACCGGGATGTAGCGCTAGATGATGACGAATCCTTTTATACTCCTTTAATGTTTTAGTTAATCAATTAGTAATATTTATTTCTTTTTTTCTGAATGATTATGCGACAGCAGCGTGTTCCCAATGCTACTGGCGTTGCAAACGCCCATAGGTGACGGTAACTGCTGAATTCTAAGTGGGCCGTCAGCCTGTTTCCTGTCATACAGCAATAAAAAAGCCAAAGAAATTAGTTATTTTAAAATGGAAGAGCTTAATTGAAAAATATTTTTGTGCTAAAAATATAGCATACGCTCGGTTGGTATCCACGTCATACATTGAAACGTTTAGTATTTTTTTTATTTCTGAGAAATAACAGACAGTCTGACGGCCCACTTAATTAAGTAAGCAGTTACCGTCACCTATGGATGTTTGCGACACTAGGGGTGCCCCTAGGCGCGAAAACGCTGCTATCTTATAGGGGTAATCCCATAGTAGATATAGGAGACATACCTTCAGTGCAGAATACCCGATTTGTAGGCCTGGAGTGCGAGGTGCTGTGATATCCAGGGTCACATTGGCAGAACGCATTGTGGTTGACCTGCACACAGTCCGCGTGGGCGTCGAACGCGCGACACGTCTGCCGGTAGAAGCACTGCTCGCCAAGTTTTTTTGCTGTCGTTAGAATAGTGTACTATTTAAACTTGTTTAATGAGTGTGCGTAAGTACTTAATCTTAACTAATATTATAAATGCGAAAGTGAGTTTGTTTGTTTGTTACGCTTTCACGCCTAAAACGCTGAACCAATTTTGATGAATTTCGGTATAGTCACACATTGGACTTTTTTTAAATTCATATGGCAGAATAACGTTTGCCAGGTCAACTAGTGGATCCTTACAGTTAAATACTACTTTTTAAATATATTCCCGCTGGGAAACGGCAATGAATGCAAAAAGGACTAATGTGATGACGACCTCGGTAGCGTAACGGATAACGCAATTCGGTACGCTTGCGGAGGTCACTGGTTCGATTCCCGTCTCGAGTCTGGGTGTTTATGTATAATATGTATTTATTTACAAAAAAGTATATAAGTAGTATATCAGTTGTCTAGGGCCCATAACACAAGTGCTACTTAGTTTGGGACTAGATGACGCGGTGTGAATTGTCACAAAATAAATAAATAAATAAATAATGTAGGGCTTTTTTTGGGCGGCGACCGGCGTTCTAGTCAATATAACATTGCAACCGCCGCTGGTCGTCACATCTCGGCCAGTATCACAAAAGTAGCCACTGTAAGGTTAGAACGGCGAGGCCGAAAACACGTCGGCTTTCCCCCGGAGTCCGGCATGGTCTATTCGGTTTCCCCGGAATATAAAAAGGGCTCTTATGAATGCATATGTGCAATAATATATGCATAGTGCAATGGCACTACGCATATATTCTTGGCAAAGTCAGTCACTGGTATGTATACTGAACCCTATTTCATATCATTGATAATATAAATCTGAGGTCAACTTAAATTGTAATATAAAATTTCCGAAACTTATAATTTTTAACAAAAACGATTTTTTTTCTAAAATAAAAATATCCTAAGTTACTCCTTGTTACATCAGCTATCTGACACTCCTGGCCGAATGACTGGAAAGGCGCCACGGCACCCTGACCTTCCGCCTGACGCAGGTCCTCTCGTGGCACGGTTGCTTCGGGAGGTACCTGTGTCGCATAGGGCGGGAGATGACGTCGGGGTGCCACCACTGTGGCGCGGGCGATGAGGAGGACACGGTGGACCACACTGTCGCCGTGTGCCCTGCGTGGCGCGAGGAGCGCCACGCCCTCATCGCCCAAATCGGCGCGGACCTGTCGCTCCCGGCCCTGGTTCTGTCCATGGTCGGGGGCGATCCTGGATGGACGGCTGTCGCCTCCTTCTGTGAGGCAGTCATGTCCGCAAAGGAGGCGGCGGAGCGGGAGCGGGAGTCGACCACCACACTCCCCTCCCGCCAACGCAGGTCACGCCGGCGGCGCCGGAGGGCAAGTAATGACCTCCGGCCGCCGCAAAAAGCGGCCGTGGGCGGCTCCTCGAGGGAGCAACTCAACTGTTGATCCAGAAGAGCGCCGGGGGACGAAATCCTGACCCCCGGCGCCAACAATTTAGAACGGGCCCACCTTAAGAAAAAGGGCGGGCCGGCGCCGGCCCGGGCCACGGGATCGGCAGGCCATATATCCATGGGCTCGGGCGTAGGCGATAGGAGAACAGCGGGGTTTTTTTACAAAACTCATTGCATTAACGAAAGAAAAGCGTAAACGAAGACTGCACCGAAGGACAGTGATGGCAGCGATCGCGTGGCGTGTGTGGCTATAGCGGGAATAGAAAATTCATAAATTGCGCCCATTAAGGACTATAATAAGTACTTTTTTACCATCATCATCCTTTTGAAGCACACTGTTGGACAGGGGCCTCACCCAAGGTTTTCCACAGAGCCCTACCTTCGACTCATTGCACCCAGACCTTGTCTGTCAGTTTTCGCAAGTCGCAAGAGATGCGATCTCCATTCGCCTGCTTTAGCGCATCGGTTCTACGACAGATTTAGCCAGACCACTGCCACTTCAGCTTGCTTTCTCTCGAAGCGATGCATGTTTTTTTCTTTTTTATAAATATAGTATATTGACAATTCACACAACTTCATTTAGTCTCAAAGTAAGTAGCATATCTATTGTGTTATGGATACTATACAACAATTAAACTACAAACACACTTTTTCTTTTTGTAAATTATTAAATATAATCACCCAGATACGGGACGGAAATCGAACTCGTGCCCTCCTCAAGCGCGCCGATAAGCGTTAGCCGTTACGCCGCAGAGGTCATCGTTGCTCACTCACGTTTAGTTTACTTTTTAGCAGGTTTACTCACGTTTAGCGCAGCCTTTGGCAGGATCCAGAGCGACTGAGTGCTTGGGGTCACATTGGCAGGTGGACGTGGTCGGATCACAAAGCACGTGTTGCAATTTCGAGTTACACGTGAACTCACATGGCGAGCCGAGGTACATCCCCTTTTCTGGAACATAAAATTAGATCACGGTCAAATTTATACCAAATCATGGTCAGACCCTAATCCTCAGTTACAGGTTCTTAGCTTAAATTTTTATCCCGTAGCGAAATACGTACTTTATGTGTTTTGTATTTGCCAATGATAAACTAGTAATTTCCAAACGAATTTACCGAAGAGAGTTCTTTTTTATCATAATATAAATAAATAAATAATAAATATATAAATATAAATATTTTGGTGACAATTCACACAGCGCCATCTGGTCCCAAACTAAGTATATGCTACTTGTGTTATGGGTACTAGACAACTGATATACTACTTATATACTTTTTTTTTTTTGTAAATAAATACATATTATACATAAACACCCAGACGCGAGACGGGAATCGAACCCGTGACCTCCGCAAGCGTACCGAAGTTCGTTATCCGTTACGCCACCGAGGTCGTCAAATATCTTCTTTATCTTTTTTATCATACCTGAACGGGTGATCCAAAAGTAGTGGTAAGGCTCAGTTTCATTCAGTACCCACGAAATATAGTTGTAAGTGTGCCTAAATAAGTTATTAATTCGATTTTTTTATAGATTATGATTTTTATCCGTACAGGGGTGGAGAAAGAATACTTACTGACTTCTGCGGCCGGGGTCGGCCTGTCGTAAAAAGCGACAAAACAACCCACCCTAGCTACGTGGTAGGGCCCCAAGCCCGTCTGGATGGAGACCACCTTTGGTCTTAAGTGTGCCGCCATAATAACATTGTGTTGTGTTCCGGCATTAGTGACCCAAGTTCCTGTACCCTTATGGGACAGCAGTGTGTCTGCGATGTCACTAGCGTTGCAAACACCCATAGGCGATGGTAACTGCTAAATTCTAAGTAGGCTATCAGTCTGTCTGCTGTGTTTTATATCAGAACGAGCTATACTGTTGAATACAGCATTGCTATAAAAATTACTACGCCTCTTCCAGCTGTGACACAGCCCTTTTGACCAAAGAGTAATGAAAGAATATGTAATAAATGTTAATTAATTTTATCTCCAAAACGAGACCTAAAAAAATGGAAAAAAATTTAGTTTTAAAATAATTTAGACATTCTATTTTGGAATTTAGAATATCAAAATACGAAGTCAATGTACCTTCATATAATTGGAGCATAGTCATCGACACCGATGCGAAAGTTATGTTGTTAGAAACTCGAAACACGGCATCCGAAGTATCTGTTCGTTCCATTTTGCTTAACAGTGTTTGGTTACGAAGAATATTGAGACATTATAAATAGTTTCCTTTGAAGACACTTTATTGGAAGTTGTGGGTGAAATTATATGAGGTAAAAGTCTTAAAATTATAATATAATATTATTCTAATAATAGAGGGCAAACCAGTCTCCAAGCATCTCAACCCACCAGGGATAGTGATTATCGTATTGGGATAACGTAATATGAGTGAACGAAGTGATGTATTATGGAGAATAGGGGTGCAATTGTTAAAATATGTTTTTTAAATTGCTATACCATCTACCGACAACATATCTTTGAAACTTTGGCATAATTGATAATATTTATTACAGCCTGAGTTAAATATTTTAATAATGTAGTTTGAAAAGTATGCCAGAATTGCCTATTATCACATCCTCAGTGAGCGTAAAATAAATGTCGTAGAACTTTGCGTAGGGCTTCTGGAAATGGATACTTATAGGCGATTGTACTCGCTTCAATAAAAAACGCCCATCCGCCTGTTTGCCTTACTCAAGCTTATAAAAAATTTTAGGTTAAGATATATATTGTACGTAGGACAAATACAATCCAGATAAGTCCATTAAACGACCTCGCTCTGTCAGCCAGATGTCATGAATGTAGACTGCAGCCAATTGTGGCTTGTGGGTCGACCTTAATGCTCTTCCGAGCGACTTGTTCAGTTGGATGGCGTATGTTTTTCCTATTGCTTTTAAGGTTTCTTTTCAAATACTTTTAATTTTAGTATCGCCATATTGATGGTAATTCGATTGTAATTGATTGAAATATACATAATACTAGCTGTGCCCGCGACTCCGTCGCGAATAGTGACTTGCGTCCGCGTGGAATAGTGACTTGGGCAGAATTTTTTGAATATATCTTATGATTTATTTTGGATTACAAACCCTATAAACCCTAAAATATACCTAAATGAAATATGCAAACAGTCAGTATTACCGAATGCAACTGTTACGCTATGCGCCTCCGGAATACGTACGTTTGAACCTACAAAGTCCAGCCTAAGCTAAACCCTATTTCATATGATTGATGACATAAATCTGAGGTTAACTTAAATTGGAAACTCAACCTACAAAGTCCAGCCTAAGCTGAACCCTATTTCATATGATTGATGATATAAATCTGAGGTCAACTTAAATTGGAAAATAAAATTTCCGAAACTTATCATGTATAACAAAAACTACTTACATGGCGTAACAGTTGCATTCGATAATACTGACCGTTTGCATATTTTATTTATTTATATTTTAGGGTAAACAGAATTTGTAATCCAAAATATGCCATAAGATATATCCAAAAATGCTGCCCAAAGTCACTATTCTACGCGGACAGAGTCGTGGGTACAGCTAGTTTCATAATATGATTGATGATATAAATCAACTTAAATTTGAAATAAAACCTACAAAGTCCAGGCTAAGCTGAACCCTATTTGATATGATTGTTGATATAAATCTGAGGTCAACTTAAATTGGTATTAAAATTTTCGAAACTTATCATTTTTAACAAAAACTATTTTTTTTTTCTAAAATAAAAATAGCCTAAGTTACTCCTTGATACATCAGCTATCTGCCAGTGAAAGTTCCGTTAAAATCGATGCAGCCATTTCAGAGATTAGCCGGAATAAACAGACAGACGGACAGATAGACAAAAATTGTAAAAAAAAATTGTTTTGGTATATGTACCGTGTATACGTCCGAATGCACTTATTAAAAAGGGGTTATTTTAATATTACAAACAGACCCTCCAATTTTATTTATTTGTATAGCTGTATAGATAATAATAATAAAATAAATAATAATTAGGTCTAAAACAAATGACAGTTTACAAAAGATATTGTAAATCTATGAATATTATTAGTTACATTTTAGTGTGGTTTTCTATTATATTATAATTAAACTTCATTATTCTATTTTTGATTATAAAAACGTGTTAGAATATAAACTTTAATCTGTCCAGTTCGTAAAGTACACAAATATACGTGTAGATTCTACAACACTAGCTTGTTTCTGCACAAAGCCTACTTCCGCCGCCGTCAGTGGTTCCCGCTTCCCGCCTATTGTGGACTAACGTTTATCGCCTTGAAATATTTTATTCTCATTTTTATAGCAACAATGTAGGCTTATAATGGAACGGAGGCAAACATGTTTATGGTTTTAATACTTATTCTTTGCATGGAAACAACGATACGTTATGTTTTAAGGATTCAATAAACGAATACATTTAAAGCAATGTTTATTACTCCGATGTTATTGTCACCGTGCAGCCGGGGTCGGCCTGTCGCAAAAGGCGATAAAACTTCCTTGTGTTTCGGCATTAATGACCCAGGTGCCTCTAGCGTCGCAAACATCCATAAGCGACGGTAACTGCTTATTATTAAGTGGGTCGTCAGCCTATCTGATGATCATAAGCTATAAAAAAAACATGCGGGGCAGTCTTTGGGGACTGCCGATACAAGTGAAAACTAAAAACTAAATAACTTGTGAATTGTATCGTCGAGCTATTAGATTATTATTTTCGGTTTATAAAAAATTGTTTATGATCAAGCATTAAAGTTTAAATTGGTCATTAACACTTCTTTACAAACCAAAAATTATTCACCCAAAAAGTGCTCAATGCGCGTAAAGAAGTTTTCACTTCAAAAACTCAACTGTATTTCATTGTAATAAGGTCGCAATTCGAATAGATACGCATAAGTAATGCAATGCAATCATTTAAAAGTTACATTATAAAATAAACCTTAAGACATTATTTATAAGCTTGGTATTACTCGAGCAAAACTCCGTCTTACGAATCTTACGAATTTTCGGTCAGGACACGTGACCTGACGCGAGTTTAACATTTTTTATCCATCACAAAAAAAGTGCACAACGCCGCTAAAGAAGTTTTCACTTCAAAAAATACTAATGAAGACGGTTCCTTGTAGTAGGTACAATTGCATCGTAGGTTTTTTATAAACATAAATTTGAGGAACATATAAGTCTAGATTAGTACAAACTTCAACAACATTCAACGTGGGAACCGAACCCTGTCACGATCTAATAACTCTTTAAATTGCCTCTAGTCCTCAAATCAAACCAAAAAGTATTTATATATCTATAAGGGAACACCACTCATCACAAAATCTCTGAAACTATAAACTCGATTGACTTGAAATTTAGCTTGGTTGCTTTTTCCGCGAAGAACAGATTTTACGGAAATCCTGTCCAAAACGTAATTTTTAAAATTTATATGGCAAAACACCGTTTGCTGGGTCAGCTAGTTCAATATCTACGAGGCGGCTTGCGTCCTGGCCGGATCCCCGCCCTGGGACCTAGAGGCGAAAGTACTCGCGTCATTATATCGATGGCGCGAGGAAGAGCGGGCACGGGGCTCGAGGCCGGCGCAGCGCCAGATCGCGCTGCGCCGAGAGGAGCTCCGTCAGGTCTTGGTGGCGGAATGGCGGCAAAGGCTTCTGCGCCCTACCGCCGGCCTCGCTACCGTCGAGGCGATCCGGCCAGTACTCGACGACTGGCTCGGGAGAAGGCACGGCTCCCTGTCGTTTAGGGTGACGCAGGTGCTGTCGGGGCACGGCTGCTTCGGCAAGTACCTGTGCCGCATAGACAGGGAGCCGGACGCTCGGTGCCATCACTGCGTCCACGGCGGGGAGGACACGGCGCAACACACACTCGCCGAGTGTGTAGCTTGGGAGGAGCAGCGCCGTGTCCTCACAAATGAAGTAGGAGGAGATCTGTCGCTGCCGGCCGTAGTGCGGAGGATGGTCGGTAGCGCAGAGTCGTGGGACGCAGTGGTGTCCTTCTGCGAGGACGTGATGTCGCAGAAGGACACTGCGGAACGGGAGAGGGAGATCTCGACTCCCTTCCCCGGCCGCAGAAGGCGCACCGGGCGCAGGGGAAGGGCGGATAACGCCCTTTTCCGGCCCCCATGAATGGGTCCAGGGGCGAGGGACTTGGGGAAGTCCCCGCCCCCTATTCGATGGACCCGAGGCGGAGGCGCGTGCGGGTGTCGGCGCGCGCCTCTGAGGCGATGCACGGGGTAGTTAAACACCTCACTACCCCGTGCAGGAGACGAGGCCCGGACAGACCGGGCCAGCACTAGTGTGGGGCTGCGGAAGAATCTGGATTCCCGCGGCCCCGCGCGCACGTGTGAGGAGACACCGGGGTGGTGGTTTTAGCCGGTAGGAGTCCGGCATGCCCCTCCGCCTTTCCCCAGGCGGAGGTAGTCCATGAGGATTTCCCCACCCCGTAAAAAAAAAAAAAAAGCTAGTTCAATATGGCTTCTTTTATGGTGTTGCGAAGTGCGCTTTTTTACCAAGGGGGCGTTCGAGTATTACGTAACGCAATTTGGGGGAGGGGGTCTTGTAAAACATTACGATGCGTTGCAATATGAGCAACGCGTTATGAAATATTATTTCTTTTTTACTTCCATAAAAAAACTAGGGAATAAAATTAAACTTAAAACAATAAATAACAAAAGCTATTTTAACAACTCTCCGGTAATTTGCGCAACATAAACGTGACTTTTAGATAAAAGCTCCTATTTGGGTGTTATGAACTTTTTTTGGTACAGTAAAACGTTATGACGCGTTATATGGGGGGCGGGGGGATTTCAGGACAGAGGGTTAACAAATCTTCAAAAATTGGGTTACGTAATACTTGAACGCTTCCCAAGTAGATTGATTTTGTTGCTATTGTTCTTCTTCCGAAGCCGCATAGCCAAGATCCGCATCTTGGCTGAACAATAAGAGAGAATAGAATAATAATAAGAAGTCCCCGCGGACGTATGAAGATTTCCTCATTTCTGGACGAGAATATAACTCAGTTTTCTTTCAGTGGTTAGATAGTTGATTCCAGTAATTTATCTGTTTTTAACACGAAAGCGAAACTAATGCTTGGATACTGATTATGATAATAGACTATATATGTTATCAGGGCCGTGTTTACCCGGGGGTTCAAGAGGTGCGTGTGCACCCGGGCGCAGAATCCTAGAGGTTAGAGAGGTAGGAGGCGATAGTTCACTAAACTCTAACTCATTCAATATCAACGTCATTGCATCGTTTTGTACACTTTGTTACATTAAATGCACACACAAAATAAAAATATAGGCATCAATATTAAATTATTTTATTAAAATTACATTGCCTTTGTTTGGTTAACAAGAGTGGGGGCGAAGGTTGACCATCCCGCATCCCGGCACAGAATATGGCGCTGTATGTTACGTATAATTGTCTCTAATTTTTTTTATTGCTGTAGGACAGCAGACAGGCTGACGGCCCGTTTAGGATTTAGCATTTACCATCGCCTATAGGTGTATGCAACGCCAATGGCATCGCGAACATGCTGCTGTCCCATAAAGGTACAGGAACTTGGGTCACTAATGCCGGAACACAACACAAGGTTATTATGGCGGCATACTTAAGACCAAAGGTGGTCGCCATCCAGACGGGCTTGAGGCCCTACCACGTAGCTAGGGTGGGTTGTTTTGTCGCCTTTTACGACAGGCCGACTCCGGCCGCAGAGGTTAGTATTCTTTCTCCGCCCCTGTACGGTTAAAAATACGGATAATTATACATCTAATCAATTTATTATTTATAGTTTTCCTGTTTTTGTAATTGGAGTATTGTTTTAATTTTAATATTTATTAACTTCAAATTAAATGAAGATATCGCAATATTTTTTTAGATAAGAGCCAAGTGCATCAGATGCAGCCATTCTCTTACACGCTTCTTATTTTATTGATTCCGTAGTAGTAAGTAGCATATAGTCTTGACTTCATGTCCGGGACTTTGCGAACAAACTGCAGGAGTGTCGCCTTCGCTGGTATGGCCACGTTTTACGGCAACCGGCTAACTACGTCGAGAACAAATGTCTGGCGATGTCGCCTCCGCCGGGTCCCGACAGGAGTGGTTGACCCAAAAAGTAAGGGGTGATATGCGTGCCAATAGGCTCACTACCAGGGATGCTGAAGACCGTGCGAAGTGGAGTAGAAAAACTCGGAAAGCGGACCCCGGGCACCGAAACGGAAGTTTTGGTTGCAACCGGGATTTGACGCTGGGATGAAGAAGAAGAAGTAGCATATAGACTAGTATTTTTAATACTACAGTGTCAAAACTTTTAATCATTTTCGTGAGCAAATAGAGAAGCAAATGAAATAACTGTCGCAGTTTTATTATGGCGACTCAAATAATCCGAAAAAAATGATTTATTTTTACATTTCAAGATCTCCGAAATATTAGATGCAAAGAAAGCCATAATTTTACTCTAATATCAACACGAATGATTGATCTCAATGTTATTTTAAAATGATTAATTACTCTGCGTTTAAAGACAATGACAATCAATTTGAAGCGCCTGCTAAAGTATATTGCGTATGCTATATTACGTAAGGAGGGTTGCTATTAACATTTTTGCAGGCGTCTTATTAAAGGTTGGCTTGTGCTTTATTTTAAGCCTATATTATAATTAAATTCTGAGTTTTCGAAAATATGTATTTTGTTATTTTCAGATTACTTATTAAATTATTTGAAAATAGTTACATGTAATTTGGTGGTGGAATTTAGATACGATTTTCTTATAATGGATAATAAGAAACTAGATAGATAGAAGATATTCATCAACGAGTAAGAATAGATAGATTGAATAAATGATTAGGGGCAGTGTACGAGTTTAACCGATTTGCAATATTAACAGAGTTCTTAATCGGAGGCGCCTAACAAGAAATTTGCTGTAGCGAGAAAGTAGCAATGAATTTTCTACAATAAATGATGTTAAATTTTCTCGTAGCAAGCAACATCAACTAACATCATACAGATCAGTCCCATCAAAGGAATCTAGGGTTAGTTATCCAATACTGTCAAAATCAGTACACGCATAGTCGCCTACGTGTTACTTCTTTTTTTTAACCAAAGAAGTTCATTTAAATAGGCATGCGGCAACAGCGCTCTAGAGGCGGCGGTCAAATAGAGAAAGGCGCCGCTATACGCATTATTTTTCACCATAGAAGTTGCTTTTGGCCCAAGTCAGTGCCCTGCCAGTCAGGCAGGAGGCCTATTAACATCGTTGGCTAGCTTTCAAGGGCGGCCGCCGTAGACTGACAATGAAATTGACATAACCATAAAAATCTAAAATTTCAAGAAACAAAAGAGTTGGCATTATTTTCTACTTTTAGTTACATACGACCTAATCTCTTCTCAATCCAAACACGTATCTTCATCAAGCCTTTTTCAGTCATAAGACAAAGGCACCTAGACACATGCTCTCATAAATGAGCGTCTCAAACCCCAGTTTTTGTAAAATAAGTCTTATACTAGTTGTATAGGGATGAACTTTCGCTGCCATAGTTGAATGATTTACGTCCTTTATTTTCCCGAGTTAATTTCCCCGTGAGACGCGAAATTCGTAATAATACAAAGTGATGAGGTACACTGATTCTCAACCTTTTTTACTAGGGCCACCTTTTCAAAGAATTTCACGCTCTAAATGAATGTCCTATTGAATGTAATCAAAAATATTCAGTGTTAATTATATACACATCAAAAAGTCTAAGCAACATTTATGATATTACAAATTTACCATTTATACTAATTAATTTCTAAGTATTTACTCACTCAAAGTGCGTAGGTATGTAAACTTTTTTGTTATTGATGACATACTGGCTGGTTGTAAAAAAAAATTCGATTATGTTTTGTTTTTTTCATAAAATTAAATGAAAGGGAATTTGTTTGAATTTAAGTGCGTTTTTATTGCTACGTTTAGTCTTGATTTTACCAACCATTTAAATAAAGTTAGCGACAAAATTGAATTGTTAGATATTCTTTACGCCATGGAGCGACGTCATTTGACGGCAAATAAAATGCAAAGAGCTGTAGGGATGTTCCAAGCGGGAAGTAATCAATCTCAGGTATCTCGGCATTTTGGCATTCATAGAAGTGTTATTTGTCGCCTTTGCAGAGCTACAATAATACAAGGTAACCTGCTGAACAGCATCCAGGCCGTAAAAGGAGTACAACTGCTTGGCAAGACCGGTACATACAACTGACTGCAAGACGCCAGTCGATGTTAACCGCTCGAGAGATAAGTTTGTGGCTACAAAATTCAACTGGTGTTGATGTAAGGCCCCAAACTGTGCGAAATCGACTGCATGAGTACGGCCTACGAGCTCGACGCCCAATTAGGTGCCCACCGATACGTCACGGGAATCGCGCTCGTCGAAATGAATGGTGTAGAGAACGCAGAACATGGACCCAGGAATAATGGGATAAAATTATGTTATTAAAAGAACTTATAAAGACAACAGCTGTTATTTTTAGATCATAGGACCCTAAAAATATTATTTTGAAAATAAAATACAACGTTGTGATGTGAAAAACCCTCCTAAAATTTAAATTAGTACATGTTGCTTAGACTTTTTTGATGTGAGTAAATTAATTCTATATAAAGTTTTCTCGATGTAAAAGTTATATGTTTTTTCGTGTGGAATTGAGCGGTTTAGAAGACCGTGGCAGCGTGATTAAGTAGGCACCTCTGAGATGTGGCTTCGGTTTGACTGCTGTACGGGGGAACATAAGAGATAGCTGTTAGAAGCAAAGTTTCGCAGTGACACTTTTTTAATTTTAAAAGTACTTAAATGTTTTTCCTTTTTTTGTTGTTTATATTATTTAAAAGGGCACTAGTTTCCAAGACAGACTAATCTCTAGTTTGAAAACTAGGGTTCATTAAGTATAAGGATTTATTTATTTATTTTGCTATATTTGAGTGGACAAAAGTAAAAAATCATCAGTCACCTTTTGTCCTTTTGTTTTTTTCGGCAACCAAAACACATTCATTCGCGAAATATTTTCGAGGAAGAATTTATATCAAAATCTGCTTCTTGCTTTAGAAATTAAAAATCGTATATATTCCAGAATACTCCAGCTTTGAAGTAAGCCGTCTACTTTAATTTAATTATGAGTGCTTATGAGGATTTATTGTTGGGGCGGTACTTGCCTCTTTTAGAACCTTCGCTGCTTGAGCTAAAGAATTCGAGGTATTTCAAAACATTGTCAGAGAATGCTACTGACATCTTTTCCGCCGTTGAAGGCTTTGGAAGGGTAGAAAATGAATAAAAGTTTGCAGACCTAAGGAAACGTTTAGTTTAGGCACCTAAGTTGCCAATATAAAGTTTAACGTAGCATATAATATATGGTAGCACCCCCTTTCTTTCGTTTAACAACTCTGTGTAGGTGTCCCCGAAAAACCACATGGAAAACCGACGGAAAGGTGATCCGACCTATAGTATACCTTGATGCCGTCCCCCTCTCAGAGTTGCCTTGGCCTTCTTATGTCTTTACTTTGTTCTTGAAATCCGCATCACCATAATAGCACCCTGTTCTACTGTTACACGAATTCTATGGAATAAATGTAAAAGTAGCCCAAAGCAATCGTGCGTCGAGAACATGTTAATGTGCCCGTCCATCCAGCTCACCGTATCAGTGGTAGTGAAGCCCTCGTTGGAGTGTGCAAGCCGCTTCACCGACTCTACTACAAGTACTTCACCACCACACCTACGTTTCGGTTCTGCTTTGGAGGCGCGGGACGGGAACCATGCTCAGACACTAGTACAGCAGTGCTAGGAAATGCGTGTCAAGGGCCCACAGTGAGGATCCGGTTAGTAGGAAGACCGATTCGTTGAATACCGTGCAGATTTTTTAAAGTGGCAATTTAATTCAGTAAGTTTGCATAAATTCTCTAATTTATAATTTCATGACAATTCGGATATTTTTGACATGCATGCATTTATAGTTTTCATAAATATTTCCTGGAATGTAAGGTTATGGTTATGTAAGGTGTTGGAGGCGACTGGCACACTTGGCTGGCAGCCAAGGTCTCTGGCGCGCCAAATGTGTGCCATAATTACACCAATTAAGGTGCTTAATTCAATTATTCATTTGGTGTCATCATGAAAATGCTGCTTGGCATAGTTTACACTCACACTTCGGAATTTCGGTTAATTAGGTAATACGAAAACGAAATTTTGTTTATGCCTTTTAGCTTTATTTATATTTATTTGAATGAAATCTTTGAACATGAACTTTGAACACATTTTAAAATGTCGGTTTAAATTGAAGGCGGGCTTGGGAACTTCGTAAGAAACCGATACTGCTACAAGAATTTGGGATCTTTCAAAGCATCTCAACAAGGTTTTGAATGTGTCCAGTGTGATTTACCAGTATTTTGTGTATGTTCACTAGTTCACGTAGTGAGGATGGCGACCGTGGCACTGCATCATGAATAGATCACGATCTTTAGTTTAAAATGTCCTAAAACTTGTGTGACGTAATTTATAGATGGCCCCTTATTATTAAGCAGTTACCGTCGCCTATGTATGTGGGAATGAAGGTGGTAATGTGGATGAATGATCGATGCAAACGAGCAGATGGAATGACTGGAAGAGATTTGGTGAATGAGCGGTAAAGGTGAGTGAGTGTATGACTGAGAGATTCGATTGGGCAAGCGTACGGTGTAGATGTGTTTCTGTGTTTTAAAACTATTTTATTTTTAAATAAACTTTTTATGTTCTCTTTAACATCTTGTTTTCCTTCATACGATCCCACATGTATATTTGCGATGCCCTATGTATATGGGTTATTATGGCGATACATTTATATATCCAGGGTGGTCATCTATTTAATGGAAAGCTTCAGATGTAATTTACACAGATCCATCTTGTTCTTAAGCAGAGCGCTTGTGATATATTACTTTTCTTTTGAAAATAAATACCTACATATTATACATAAACATACATATCCGTGCAGGGGCGGAGAAAGAATACTGTCCTCTGCAGCTGGAGTCGGCCTGTCGTAAAAGGCGACAAAACAACCCAACCTAGCCACGTGGTAATTGCTAAATTCTAAGCGGGCCGTCAGCCTGTCTGCTGTCCTATAGCAATAAAAAAACAGAGTAATTCTTTGCACCTTGGGGGTCATTGAAATGTAAGAGGTTTGAATTTAGTTTTAAATTGTTAGTGAGAATGTTCTTCGAGATTCAATTACAATTTATTGTACAGCAAAATTGGATTAGAAGCTCGAGTCTGTTAATAGCTTTATTAACCGCTTTGCATTGTCAGACGGTATTTGGGTCGAACGATAGCTTATCAAGCCATTGGCCATAAAGTCGGGTCGCCGCTTCCCCTTGTGTTGTCACCATAACAACACACAACATTTAAAAATAGCATTTTCGTTAGTTTAACATATTTTTAGTCATACAAAGCAATATTAATTCATCATCACCAAACCCTTATGCTAATGACCCGGGTGGCCACTGAGATATATTAGTATCAAAAAGTAATATGTAATTAAGGAGCCCCACGCTCCAGGCATTTTTCATTACTTGTAAACTCATCCAAGTTGTACGATATTGCTGTAAGATGCTATTGATTTCTTTGTATAATAATTTATTTTCTTCTTTTCTATGTATCTAAGCTGAAGCTTGTACAATATAATGAGATTAAAAGAAAATATGAAACAAAAATATATATTAAAATTAGACAAAGACGCTCTGGTTGCGTAACAAAATAAAAGGAAGGCAAAAGCTGAGAAAAGTAAGGGATAAGAAATGCTAAAGAAAAGCAAGCCACAGAAGGACAGTGTTCAGACAGTTAGAAAGAAAATTCTGCTGATCGAATAATACATCTTCTTCTACTTCTATTTTTATCCGTGGAGGGGCAGAGAAAGAATATTGGCCTCTGCAGCCGGCGTCGGCCTTTGGTAAAAGGTGACAAAACCACCCACCCCTATGTGGTAGGGCCCCAAGCTCATCCAGATGGCGACCACTTTTGGTCTTAAGTGTACCGGCATAATAACTTTGTGTTGTGTTCCGGCGTTAGTGACCCAAGTTCCTGTACCTTTATGGGACAGCAGCGTGTTCGCGATGCCACTAGCGTTGCTAAATCCCATAGGCGACGGTTACTGCTAAATTCTGAGTGGGCCGTCAGCCTGTTTGCTGTCCTACAGCAATAAAAAAAACTTTGACTTCAGACACGAATACAGATAAATTATACGAGAATGATAAAGACGACGATGCAGAAGGCGAAAGTAACTCGTGTCTTGTAGGCGGAGAACTTGGAAGAGACAAGTAAATATGCTATCGGTGTACATGTTGTGGGCTTTGGGCTCATGCCGACTGTACTGGCTGGAACTCTGCTTGCAATTGTGTGTGCGACATGTATTGATCACCACTTGCTAATCGAAGCTATATGTTTTTTAAATCTCTATTATTCTAAAATGTATAAGCCAAAATCATTAAAGTTGATCTCAATTGATAGTTAAATAAGTAAATTTTATTATAAGAGCATATAGTTGACTAATAAATTGTGTTTTATTTCAATTCTTGCTTAAGTGATTCTCATTACCCACATCTCCTATGGCGACATACTTGTACAACGAGGGTGGTCGTCATTCAGAGGGGCTTGGAGCCCTACCACTTAGCTAGGGTTGTTTTGTCGCCTTTTATGACAGGCCGACCACATAGTAGAGGTCAATATCCTTACTTCAGCCCACGGGTAAAAAACGACGGTTATAGTGTCTTATGACGGTTATAGACGGTTATAGTTTTCATTAGGGGGATGTCCGTACCTAGTAGGTTATGTTCTTTAAGACTTGCCTCCTAGATGTATATATTTCTATTAATACGTCAATTTTATTTTAGATTCATGTTAAGTTTTAATACAATCAAATTGTTAGGAAAAATTTTGCTTGTTACGTAAGAAATGCAGTTAAGAAGACCTTGGAACGTTGCCAAAATACCTGCTATTAAGAACATGATCGTAGAAAAATTATGGGGTATTAAGATATTAGTTATTATTAACATTATTCGTTGATATACGTCATGCATATGCTATGATGGATTGGAGATTATGGACCATGGGAATATATCCAATAGTTTCATATGAACTGTTACCAAGAAACCTAGAGCTCCCATGTGCATAAGAGGTGATTCTTAGATAGATTAGTATTTCAACACGATCGAATATGAATCTTTCATTACGGAGCCCCTGCTTTTGGGTACCGTACAAAGCAATACAACATTAACATCACTTTTTTTTGTTTCTTGTTGAAAAAAAAAACAGTAATAGATGAAATAAATTGGATTAAATTGGTTTTTTCCCTGGCCGATGGAGGGCATAGAGGCCGCGTAGGGGTATTGGTTGGGTCAGTATGTCACAACGTGTGTTCTGACACAACATTATTATGGCAGTCATTTATAGACCAAGAGTGGTTGCTATAAGGCCTTGGGGCCCTACCACGTACCTTTTACACAACATATCTGATAGCCAAAAACTCCAAGACAAAATGATAGCAGTCAAACGCAGTTACAAGTATTCGGCAGTCAATATGCTGGAGGACGGATACATGGATACATTCCTCCATGGGATCAATCCTTCAGACAGTACAGTGACCATTGAATCGTTTTTTACGAATTTACGTTTCATATTTCCTTATCAGAATTTTCGAGACACCTTGAACTTTGTTAAATCACAAATAAAACTTTGACGCTATGATTAATTTCTGATTTGGGTCAGGTCAAAGTCAGGTAGAAGCCACCTTTGTATAAACCCTTTGTTGTTTTATCATTCTTAGCTCTTCCTGTGTAAGCATCAGCGTGTTACATTGAAAATCTGAACCCTGGTCTTCAAAATGTAAGCTATAGAGGAGAACGGACGATGATGAAGAGTTTTTTTCATTTTAATTTAATAATCCTATATGTAAAATAATCCAGCTTTAAGCTGGAACTTACGTAAGTGGAGGGCGTTGGCCGGATGCCAGTGAGGAGCGCAAACAAGCGATCCAATAATGCACAGTGAGCGCAGATCGCATTATGCAAATGATATTGAAAACACAAGTTTATTAATGCATTGTCGCGTTAAGGATTTATATTATGATTTTTTTATTGTTGAAGAACAGCAGACGAACTGATGGTCCACTTAATTGTAAGCAATTCGAATATGGATGTATGCTACGCTATGGACACCGCAAACACGCTGCTGTCCCATAGAAGTACAGGAACCTGGGTTACTAATGCTTGCTAAATAATACAAGGTTATTATGGCGATACTCTCCAAAGCATATTATAGCACGAAACAATATATGGACGATAAAAATGCTTGGTCTTCGGTCCCCTCCTGCATACGGCAATGATTTTTTTAAAGATTTTTTTATATATATATTTTTTAATGTACATTTAGGTTATTCTCAGATGTATCCTATTAGACGCTTGCATTTCCTCGGCCTACTGACAAATAATATATCAATTTCGTGTTCCATAATTATGTTTTTATATACTTCATATTTATAATATATGTTTGTACAAAATACATCCATGGAGTTTCTTGTCTGTTCTTCTCCATAGGATTCACTTTTGGAACAGACATCTAGCTTTTGACATTTTAAAAGTGCTTGTTACTCAGGCCTATTTAAAATAAAAAATTTTGACTTTGACTTTGACTTTGATATACTTATAAAACAAGGGTGGTTGCTATCCAGACCGGCTGGGGGCCCTACCACGTAGCTAGGGTTGTTTTGTTGCCTTTTACGATAGGCCAACCCCGGCCTCAGGGGTTGTATTCTTACTGCGCCCCTACACGGAGAAAAAACGTTATTCATATATTTTTAAAGACGTTTTCTACAGCAACTAGATAGTTTTAGATCAGGAGGGTTTCGGTATGAATTAGTATATCATTGATTGCTTTACTTAATTCACATGCAGCAAATAAGTAGCTAAAATGTTCTCAAAGTCCCAGTAAATTTGAATATAATAAATAATTGTATTTTATTTCTATGTGAATTAAGATCTATTTTCAATTACCGAGCTTCATGCAATAAATGTTTTTCTTCCTGCCCTTATCCCAGCTATGTGGGGTCGGCACGACATGCTCTCTCTCCACTCTCCTCTATGACGTTCAGATGATGACTAATAAGTCGTCATCTGAACATTCACACATTTTTTGCCATATCATCTTTTACACAATCGATCCATTTTTTCTTTGGTCTTTCCTTTTTTTTTTAATGCTTTAGGACAGCAGACAGGCTAACGGCTCGCTTAGAATTTAGCAGTTACCATCGCCTAGGGATGTTTGCAAAACCAGTGGCATCGCGAACACGCTGCTGTCCCATAAAGGTATAGAATAGGAACTTGAGTAACTAATGCCGGAACACAACACAAGGTTATTATGGCGGCATACTTAAGACCAAAGGTGGTCGCCATCCAGACGGGCTTGTGGCCCTACCACGTAGCTTGGGTGGGTTGTTTAGTCGCCTTTTACGACAGGCCGACCCCGGCCGCAGAGGTTAGTATTCTTTCTCCGCCCCTGCACGGATAAAATCATTCATCATTTTGTATCAATCTACTTTCATTCCTAACATTTTCCTTGTTTCGTGATATTCTTCTATTTGCATTATGGCCATACCAGGCTAGCCTATTAATTACTTTTCATCCAATAAATTATCATCATTATTTTTATTTGATAATCCATCAACTTAGGTGAATATCTGCTAAATGAAGAAACAGTACTGACCGGACACATTGATGTGGTTGTCCTCATAAAAGTCATTGATATGAGCAAGTTCATCGTCCTCGTCGGGCAGCACTGGGTCCGGGAAAGGAGGGCGCACTCTGGTGCCGTTGGGGGCTCCACTCACGCACACCACCCACACCACCGCCAGCGGCAGCACCACCTCCATGGCGACATCACTTGCTCACCGCCGGTTGAGCGCTGCAAAATGAAAAGTTACTCAATAACAAGAATTTTTGAAATCTTTATTTAAGAGCGAATTCTTTAATATAATCAGTCAATCAACTTCTCTTCTTTAAAACTTTTACAACATTAATAAGAAACCGAGCTGACTCTGTCAGGGTTTGCGAGAGGATGGCATTCATCTATATCTAATTTATTTGATGAGCAAACTTATGTGTAGCAGCTTCGCAAAGAAGACTTTAAGCTGAAAATTCATTTAAAATAAATCACAAATTCAGCCCATTGTAAGAGTCCTATTTTCAGGAATGTGAGTTTCTCATTACAATAGAAAGGTTGCCAGAAACAGATTTTAATGTGACACACAGACTTCAGATATATGGAAGTAGATCAGAATTTTTATAATAATAGTTTCAGTCGGTTGGTTTACGTAAAAAATCTAGGAACATCTAATTATTATAACTGGGAATACGAACTGCTCAGTGTTGAGTAGAATTGGACTGCATGGTTCTGCTTCCCCGGTAAACACTACTTCGACTATGTTATGCGGGAAGAGTAAGATGTCCCTTAGGAATAAGATGATACTTTACAAGACCTGCATCAGCCCAATCATGACGTATTCGAGTATAGTCTTCGTCCATGCCGGCAAATCCTACATCAATTCGATGCAGAGGTTGCAAAATAAGTCCTTGAGCATGGCAGTCTAAGCACCGCTCTAAGTAGATTAGAATAGGATCGACTTCACCAGCGAAGCCGATAGTCCCCAATATAAATTTTTTTTACCATTCGTGGTTTGTTTTCGCTTGGTCCCCATGCAGCAGTCGAGCTGGGAACACGTCCGCTGCTATGGCTGATCGACCCCGCTCACACGGGGTCGGAACGCTGACCGGAGTGGCTGTTGCGTCGTCTGAGACAACAACAGCTTTAACTTTTAGAAAAAAAAATCCCGCGCCATTCCTGGCTATGACATTGCGCTGTATTTATGTGGTCGTGCCGTCGATCTATGTAAGTAGCGCTCGTGTTTGTTATCTGCCGCCGATAAATCCTTGATGATATTATTGTCTTCGCCCGAAGCCTCTTCCGAGAAATGCAATGCAGAATGACGGCGATGCTACAAGGCGTGGATAGAAGATTCGCGTGACGTGGCGGACATTGATATAACTAAAGAGTTATTTTCAGACCTATTCCTTATTCTTATTTGTTGTATATCCATTATGCGGTGGCAACATGTTAATAAATTAAATTTTTTAAGCAATGGCGTTTTGTGGCAATTAGAGCAATATGTGGTTTACATTACAAGGCTCCAAGTAATGTGAGCTACATATTGCTGTAATGCACTTTTTTGGCCTCTGAAAGCCGTATCTAAGATGAATTACGGTATATGAGTAATCTATATTGGAGAACCGTTGAAATGTATCCATGGTATGCTTGAAGAGCAGCCTGAATTGAAGGATTTGGTGGATGCCGATTCGATTCAAACTACTTAGGAATTAGCAGCATAATTTAACGTTACCCTACTATATTATTGACTCATTTACATCAAATCAATAACATAAAAAATATGAAAAATGGGTGCCTCATCATTTGACTGATTCGCAGAAAGAAATGCTTGTTGAAACTTGTGTTGCCTTGTTGAATGAACAGAAATGAAGGAATATTGGATCGAATTATGACATGTGATGAAAAGTGGATTCTTTATGATAATTGTAAGCAAAAACGCAATGGCTGACCCCAGGTCAAACACCGCAACAGCGCCCTAAAGCAAAGCTTACCAATAACAAAGTAATGGTAACTGTGTGGTAGTCTCTTCACGTTTGTTGTTCATTATATTCTCTCTTTCGCTTTCTCAGATATAGTCAAGCTAAACAGTAGATGTTAACTGTGCCGAACTTCGAACCATGATGTCGAAACTGGCATCATGGTAATGCAAGACCTCACAATGCATGAGAAACCGTTGTAACTCTACAGTAGCTGTAGTTAGAAACCATACGTCATCCACAGTACTTGCAAGACCTTGCTCCAATTGAATACCATTTTTTTCAGGATTTGGACAATTTTCTACGTGATAAATAATTTTTTGTTGAATCTAAATCCCCAGAGTTCTATCGTAAAGGCATAAATGAACTTCCGTTTAGATGGCAGCAATATAATGATACGGCAAGATAATGAGGATCAATATTTTGATTAAATATATTACATCAAAGAAAAAACGAGTTTTAATTTTTCAGCACAAATCGGCAATTTCATACATTTAATCCTTAAAATTATATTTGTGAAAACTTGTAATTTTTTCGGCCTTTATATTCATGATATTTAAATTATTTTATCTTTTACTTTTTCTAGTATTTCTATATTATATATAAAAATATGTATTAATATAACTATATAGCCGAACCGGCAGACGTTGTCCTACCATACAAATTAAATAAAAGTCCATTTCCAAGGTCCAATCTATCTCTTATACCGAAATTCATTAAAATTGGTTTAGCGGTTTAAGCTTGAAAACGTAACAGACAGACGAATATTTAGAGTTATTTTCACACCGTTTTCAATATATAAAAGAATATGACATTGATGACTTCTACAACTTCTGAATCAGATTCATCAGCAGCAGGTCATACTTTTTTTATTGCTGTGGGACAGCAGACAGGCTGACAGCCCGCTGAGAATTTAGCAGTTACCGTCGCTTATGGGTGTTTGCAACGCCAGTGGCATTGCGAATACGCTGCTGTCCCATAAGGGTATAGGAACTTGGGTCCCTAATGCCGGAACACAACACAAGGTTATTATGGCGACATATTTAAGACCAAAGGTGGTCGCCATCCAGACGGGCTTGGGGCCTTCCGCGTAGCTAGGGTGGGTTGTTTTGTCGCCTTTTACGACAGGCCGACCCCAGCCGCAGAGGTTAGTATTCTTTCTCCGCCTCTGCACGGATAAAAGTTTAATATAATATATACACTTTGGCATATATGCCATACATTCTTTGGATTTGATCGTTTTGTCCCTTTCAATGGGTTATATTTTCACACATCTTTTCTGATTTGAAGAAAAGTTGTTATAGATACAAAACGATGCGCAGGACCTTCCTGTGGCAACAGTAACCAGCGTGCTACGAAATGCAAAAAATATTAAACTATTTAAAACTGTACATAACTTACTAATAATACTTTTGTATTTTCCTTCATATTGCGAACATAAATATGGCTGACGTAACTTAAGCTTTAGTAATAGCTTACTATTAATAATAATTTAAATTCATTTTCCTTGTATGTTATCATTTAGGGTTTAACCGTATTTACATGAAGTAATCGAGAATAAAAATAAAAGCAGAAATCTATATAAATAAAATAATAGCAAGAAGAAATTAAAAGTATTTATTTGGTGATTTATAGCTAACATTTAAACATTATTTACTAAACTGCGACAATTAGCACCAAACGAGGCCAACAGCTCAGTGAATTACTGCATGAAAAAATCGACACAGCACTGATTTTCAGTGTCAACCCAGACAGCGAGAAATAATTTATGACCCAAACAACATAGGTATATCGTTAAACTAAGTATATATCACACACTGATGTTCATTACATAGATCCGTGAATAATCAGTGCACATACCTATTTATAGCATAATTTTGTTTAATAAAGTTATATAATTTATTTCAAAGTGAAAAAGAAACAATTTCTAAGTTTTATTTCTAAGACACTTGGTGCTTATATAAAGAAAATATTGCGATATCTTCATTTAATGTAAAGTTATTAAAGTTTTAAGAAACAACGATTTTTCTTGCCGCGGAGAAGTGGGGCTAGCGGCGTAGCGCGCATGCGTACGAAAACGTATACTTTTTCGATTTACTTTTTTTTGTTATTCAACATAATAAATAAATAAATATACTGGGACAATTCACACAGCGCAATCTAGTCCCAAATTAAGTAGCACATCCTTTGAGTCATGGGTACAAGATAAAACTAAGATACTTCACATAGACTTTTGTTTTGTAAATAAATACATGTAATTATATATATTATCTAAACAACCAGACGTGAACGGGAATCGAACCCGTGGCCTCCGTAAACGTACCAAGTGCGTTAGCCGCTACGCGACGGAGATAATTAAATGGAGAATAATTGTTTACTATGTATCCGAATTCACACTCAGGAATGGAAGGAAGGTTACGTGGTATTCATACAGACCAAGAACAGACCAAGTTTTTCATAACAAAGTCGATAATTTTTTATCCGTGAAGGGGTGGAGAAAGAACACTAACCTCTGCGGCCGGGGTCGGCCTATCGTAAAAGGCGACAAAACAACCCACCCTAGCTACGTGGTAGGGCCTCAACCCCGTCTGGATGGCGACCACCTTTGGTCTTAAGTATGCCGCCATAATAACCCTGTGTTGTGTTCCGGCATCAGTGACCCAAGTTCCTGTACCCTTATGTGACAGCAGTGTGTTCGCGATGCTACTGCGTTGAAAACACCCATAGGTGACGGTAACTGCTAAATTCTAAGCGGACTGTCAGCCAGTCTGTTGTCCTACAATAAATAAAAAAATAATTATAAAATGTCTGTAAATGTGGTGCACTTGGTGGAGACCAACTGAAAATCAGCTCTATTATTTATCATTGTAAATCGCAAATGCTGAGTTGGCAACCCTGCTATACGCTTTTACACGAACAAACAATATTATTATAAATCATACTAATATTATAAATGTGAAAGTAAGTTTGTTTATTACGCTTTCACGCGAAAACTACTTAACCGATCATCATGAAACTTTGTATACATATTCTTGGAGGTATTAGAAGTAACATAGGAATTTTTTTTATTGAAAAATAAAATTATAATTTTTTTACTAAGATATTACCCCATTCTCATTTTTTTTTCGATTTAATTTTGTCTGTTAATCGCTCAGCGGAGCGGGCGTGATCGGCTAGTACTAGAATATTCCTGTAACTGTTTTTTTATATTTAGTTATATGATTCAAATAAAGTTTCAGATAAAGTCAAAAGTAAAGTCAAATATCATAAAAAATAAAGCTCCCCCTTGGATTACATATATTATAAAGCTGATGATGAAGTTGCGTGACAGGGCATTGGCAGATTATCATAAAACACAACAATCATCAAAAAGGGACTACTATAAAAACTTGAAAACCACAGTGAATCAGGCTCTCTTCTTTGAAAAAACTGCTTATTTTAAACTGAATATAAACAATAATACGCAAAATCCAAAGTTACTGTGGAAAATTTTCGAAACACTATTTTACCTAAAGTTGATAAAACTCTTCCAGCGCATTTTAATGATTCTAATGTTATGAATAATTATTTCCTAAATATTCCAGGAAATTCAAATGTTAGTGACTTCTTATTAGTATATTTCAATAACAATATATTTAGTGAAGCGGTTTTTACAATATGCACGACTAATTCGCATGTATTACATAAAATGATAGGCAGTCTTAAATCCAATGCGGAAGAGGATGATTCAATCACTCTAGATTTGTTTTTAGTGACACTTCCTAATACCTTTGATCTAATTAAATCTATCCTTAACTTATCTATAAAAACGTCTACTTATCCTGATATCTGGAAAGTTGCTGTTGTTCGTCCGATACCGAAAAGTTCTAACCCAGTAAAATTATGTTTGTCAAAACTTAAAAAAAAAGTAGTAGCTCAGCTATTGACAGATTTTTTGGAAGGGAATAGTATTCTATCGGATTGGCAATCGGGATTTAAAAAAGAACGGTACGGTCACAGTCGCATATAGTTGAACAAAATATACAAGCAACAGGTTAGCGTGATTATAATTAAGTTTACTATTTTTAATTAGTCATTAAATTAGGCATTAAAATTGGCGTCAAACAATATCGTCGACAGCGCAATTGCGTGACTTTGCTTAAGTTATTTTTTACACGTTTCACATTCGCTAAGCGCTTTAAGCGTAGTTTAAATATACACGGTAAATGTTTATTTGCTTTATTGGCAATTTCGTTTTCATTCCTAGACAATTTAGAATGTTATCATAATATATCCTGAAAAACCTCCACACATGTATTTTTTTGATAGTGTGCTTTACGTATTGTATTATAATACTTTAGAGACAAGCCTTCTCTTTTTGGTCAGTTTGTTTCTTCTCCTTTTTTAAAACTTTTTTAATGACTTCTTTTATTGCTGACGAACAGCAGACAGGCTGACGGGACACTTAATAGTAAGCAGTTACCGTCGCCTATGGGTGATTGCAACGTCAGTGGCATCGCGAACACGCTGCTGTCCCATAAGGGTATAGTAACTTAGGTCAGTAATGCCGGAACACCACACAGAGTTATTATAGCGGCATATTTAAGACCAAAGGTGGTCGCCATCCAGACGGGCTTGGGCGACGGGAAGGGACGGCCCTACTACGTAGCGAGGGTTGTTTTGTCGCCTTTTACGACAGGCCGACCCCGGTCTCAGAGGTTAGTATTTTTACTTCGCCTTTGCACAGGTAAGCCCTTGACGTCATTAATCCATTTCAAAATTTTGTTTTAGTTTATTTTATAATACACATCTATATCGTAGAACTACAATTTTATTGTATATACAAGATTATAAAGCTGTTACAAATTTAGAGCTTGAAATAACTATAAAAAACAGTCGTAAAGGTCATTCGAGCTTGAAAATTCCGTGTGAATGAAGTTCAGTGCATTTGCAGTGAAAAATTATTGGGTCGGTCACTTATTCATACTTTATAATCGTAAAAGTAACTCTGTCTGTCTGTTACTTTTCACGCCTAAACTGCTGAAATGAATTTGATGAATTTTGGTATAGAGATAGATTGGACCTTGAGAAGCACACGGACTACCTTTTTAATTTATATGGCAGAACAATGTTTGCTGGGTCAGCTACTTGTAGTTTTACAATATATGCAGAATTAGTGAATAATAATGTGCAAAAACTACCCTAATCACGTAAAATTCTAGAGTATTCTAGAAAGATTGAGTGATGTATGCCCGGAGTCACGAAAGGACTGAGTGGAGTTCCAGCAATGGCTGTATAGCGTTGATGACATCAGGTGCATTCAACAACATTCTTCTCTTTGGATACACTGACTCTGAATACAGTTTTTGTGTGTGTGCGCGTAAATATATTTTATCTCATGGTTTAGGGTTTTTACAATTTTACTGGTAACATAAAAAGGAAAATGAAATAGTTATTAATAAAACTTCATGATCATTTAGTTATTTGTATATATTTACCTGTTACAAGTTCAGTTTATCGCTTCAGTTAGGGAAGCCTTGTTCACTGTTTCTAATAAATATCAAGCATTTATACATAAATGTTTTAAACAGTTTTAAACTGATAAAATATTATAAAATCTTTAAAACCACGCTAGTGGGATTTTTATTATTATATATTGTGTTAAAATGAAAGGAATTACTTTACTATGTGTTATCACGGTAAATATGAAAATTTGCTTTATTTGTTCTGTTACATTTGTTGCGTCCTTCACCTTGGGGTTCAGTATCCAGTATTAACTAGCTGATTCATCAAACGCTGTTTTGCCATTAATAAAAACAGTTTTCTGATTTCATTTTTGCCTTTGTCTTTCTCCAAGGTCCAATCTATCTTCTATACCAAAATTCATCAAAATTGCTTCAGCGGTTTAAGGTTGAAAACGTAACAGACGGTCACTTTCACATTCAATTGCACTTAATAACGGAGAGATGTGAATCGTAAATTATTTCATAGTTATTTACGAGTTGGAAAATAGAATGTATTTTAGTTTTAGGTTTACTTGTTATAAGTAAACGGGGAGGCTGAGATAGAAAACCAGGGCTGTATTGGGGATTCCAGCATAGCATATTTCTGATTTGTCGACCTCGTTTCTCACTAATACAGCATTAATTGTGCATGCTTCATTTTATGATGTTGCTTTTTGACAAGTATTTTTTCTTTTTTTTTATAATTATAATATTAGTATAGTATGGATGCTGTAACTAAGTGGTCAGAAACAACCTAACAGTCACGGGTACGTATCCCATGATGACATGACCGCTTAAGAAGTTTTTCTTGCCAGATATGCACAATATCCGTGCAGGAGCAGAGAAAGAATACTAACCTCTGCAGCTGGGGTCGGCCTGTCGTAAAAGACGACAATACAATCCACCCTAGCTACGTGGCAGGGCCTCAAAACCCGTCTGTATGGCGACCACCTTTGGTCTTAAGTATGCCGCCATAATAACCTTGTGTTGTGTTCCGGCATTAGTGACCCAAGTTCCTGTACCCTTATGGGACAGTAGGGTGTTGGTGATGCCACTGGCGTTGTAAACACATATAGGCGATGGTAACTGCTAAATTCTAAGCGGGCTATCAGCCTGTCTGCTGTCCTACAGCAATACAAAAAAGACAGTGGGAACCGACTTTGTTTTATACTATGTAGTGATTTCTAGAATATCGAGAGATCTATCGTCCACTGAGTGACTGATCAAGATTATTACAGTACTAATATCGCTATTAAAAATGGGGGTTTGGTGGTAGTAAAATGAAAATTAAGGGTTACATGTATTTTTAATTCCAAATCATAAAAAAGTAAAAGTATAAAGTTTTGTCCAAAAAGTAAAAATAATCAAATATAAACAATATATATATATATATATATATATATATATGTATATATATATATATATATATGTATATATATATATGTATATATATATATATATATATATATGTATATATATATATATGTATATATATATATATATATATATATATATATATATATATATATATATATATATATATATATATATATATAATCAGTCAAGCCGTTTCGGAGGTGTTTGGTTACAAACACGAGAATTTTGTATATAAAAACAGGGTGAAACAATTGCTATACTTTTGCTTCCCTTCCATGACCATTTCTTCTATGGTATTATATAAATCTATTCGCGTGGTTATGCCAAAGACAAGAATGGAGGCGAATGTCATCGTAAAAGTCAACTACTGGATCTCCCTAATAGAACGCAGATGGCAATCGATACGTTGGGAAACGTTGTTCAAAGGTCTATACGAGTCACAGATTAAGTTAGACAGGCAAAGTCATCGTGCATCTCTTTGGCAAAGGGCGTCGAAATAAACAGCGAAACAAAATTCTAATAATACTTAATACCGAAGTTTGGTAACTGTAATAAAAATTTTAAGAATATCTCATCGAGTTTTTTACAATATCAAATTAACTGTTCCGATTGAACTTTTTCAGATTGCTCTCACTACAGCTGAAATATGTCCAGGCGATTATTCAGTAGTGTTCAAATATTCAGAACCTCAGCTTGGGCAAATACTTTGGGAACCACTTCTTCCGTAAGTTTAACATTATTATGATTCGAGGGGGTCATATATTACATACATTTAAAGATCTTAATCAACATCCAAAAAAGAGCCAGCTATGCTTGTCTTATAAGTAGTAAAAACGAGTTATATATATGAGTATACTCATACTAGTTATCTCCTCTTCAAGGATATCAGAATGTTGGCATGAACAACACAAGGTTATTATGACGGCATACTTAAGACCAAAGGTGGTCACCAACCAGACGGGCTTAAGGTCCTACCACGTAGCTAGGGTGGGTTGTTTTGTCGCCTTTTAAGACAGACCAACTCCAGCCGCAAATATTAGTATTTTTTCTCCAAAGTTAGTATTCTTTCTCCGTCCCTCACGGATAAAACACTACAGTCTAAAGGGGGTTCCAGAGACTTTTATTGACATCATTCGAGACATGTACCGCGATTCCGATTCCGTAATTCGGATTGCTGTTAGTGACACGAAACCCTTCTCCATCACCGTCGAGGTTCACCAGGGATCCGTCTTCAATCCGTTACTGTTGGTGATATTAAACGTTGTGTCAGACAGCATCAGAGATGCCCATGTATGCTGATGATATCACGCTGGCAGATGCGGACAAGGGTAGGTTGGTGCGACGCATAAAGTCGTGGAAGGAGTTGCTTGAAAACGGCAGTCTAAAGCTCAATATAGCAAAGACCAAGTACCTGGCCTGCAAGACAGTCGAGCGCACGAACTAGGTGTAATACCTGGGATTTGTATTTCACGCGTCTGGTGACATCAATTGTGACGTCAAGGCATGCATTTCTGCCGCGTGGGCCAAATGGCGTGAGGTGACTGGTGTCATTTGTGACCCCGAGATACCGGTTAAGTGGAACTATAATATCATCATTGGGCCTTTCCTTTCATACGCCTGTGAAACGTGGCCGGTTCTAGGATGACAAAAGCAACTGTGTTTCACGACGCGTTCAACGATAAAGAACTGCGTTTCACGGAGAAGAATATGTTGCGGTGGATGTGTGACGCATGAGAATCGCGTTAGAAATCCCGCATTTGCGACAGCCTTCATATCCGTGACGTTGCGAATAAATTGAAGGAGTGTCGCCTTCGTTAGTATGGCCACGTTATGCGGCAACCGGCTACCGAAATGGGGGACAAATGTCTAGTTATACTGGATCCACTTGGTCCGGACAGGAGGGGTAGACCCAAAAAGTGCTGGATTAACGTCATAAAGGGTGATATGCGTGCCAATGGAGTAATTACCAGGGATGCCGAAGACCGTACGAAGTGGAGAAGAAAAAGTCAGTAAGCGAACCCCGGGAACCGAAGCAGATGCTTTGTTGTAACCGGAATTGAATGTTAGGATGATGATGATAAGATGACTTCTGTTCATGACTATATCTACATGAGATTTTTACGCCATGAGAAATAGAATAAAAAAAAATCAAAAATCATTTATTTCGGCACTATACAAATTAAATACAGTATTGTTTATAATAGGCATGATAATGTCTAATAATATATCTTGAAACATGAAATCGCTTCTATTGAATTGCAAAACAGCTCAAATTACTTAGTGATATCTATTAAATTTTATTGTGAAGTTACATAATATTCTAAACGTAACAAACTTTTCATAGTCAAAGTATTGTAGTTAATATGTACATCAAATTTGTTTTATATGCAGCCGTTTCTAAGCGATTCAAATATTTGTTTTTATTTTAAAATTTAGCAAATTGCATTGGTAACTGGTAATTATAATGAGTACAACATATGTAACATATTGCATGTATATGTGCTTACATACGAGTAAAACATTCTACATATGTTTCATATATTTGTATAATGATATAAGAAATTATAATAAAAGAAGATCTCTCAGGAACAAACCAGGGAAGTGTATTTTCCAAAAAAAAAACTTCTTTACATAGAAAAATATTTTTTCAGAGAAGAAAGGAATAAAAATCCAGATATTAAAGCTCTTTATGAAGAAAATAAGAATTGTGTCATAGAATTGGATTGTGGTGAAAGAACAAACTTAACCGGTATAGTGTTGTTCGAAAATGAGAATCCTGATAACGAAGCTGGTACCCATGGTTCAGGAGAGTCTGGCCATTGTGAAGCTAGCTCTGACAAAGGTAGGTTTACATTAGTATATAGGTACTAGTAAATTATCAAACAAAAATTAACTCTGAATGTCTTTTGAATTACTTTTGAAAATTGAATCATCACTTTGGTTCAATGTTGAGTACTGGAAAAATGACTTACACATTTTTGACCCTTATTTTACTTGTAACTATAGTTTGTGTACTGAAGATGTTCAAATCACTTGAACCCGGAACACTCTAATATGATTGCTGATATCTCAAAGCATGACATTTACTTAAAAAACCATTATGATAAAATGTTTTTGATGCTTTTTTTTTGGTCTCGGGGAAAAACCTCTCTTGACGGATTCCCCCGGCCCGGGGGGACCGAGGGATATGTGGGACTCCGGGAAAGATGTTCGACCATCCGACTACCCACTAAAAACCCCGCTGTTCTCCTATCGCCTACGCCCGGGCCCACGGATATATGGCCTGCCGATCTCATGGCCCGGGCCGGCGCCGGCCCGCCCTTTGTCTTAAGGCGGGCCCCTTCTAAATTGTTGGCGCCAGGGGTCAGGATTTCGTCCCCCGGCGCTCTCCTGGATCAACAGTTGAGGGGGGCTGCAGAACAGCACGCGGCCCTCTCCCTCGCGGCAATAGTACGGGCGGCGGGTCCTCCCCCGAGGGGCCGCCCGAGGCCGTTTTTTACGGCGGCTGGAGGTCGTTACTGGCCCTCCGGCGCCGCCGGCGTGGCCTGCGTTGGCGGGAGGAGAGTGTGGTGGTCGACTCCCGCTCCCGCTCTGCCACCTCCTTTGTGGAAATGACTGCCTCGCAGAAGGAGGCGACAGCCGTCTATCCAGGATCGCCCCCGACCATGGACAGAACCAGGGCCGGGAGCGACAGGTCCGCGCCGATTTGGGCGACGAGGACGCGGCGCACTCGTGCCACGCAGGGCACACGGCGACAGTATGGTCCACCGTGTCCTCCTCGTTGCCCGCGCCACAATGGTGGCACCCCGACGTCATCTCCCGCCCTATGCGACACAGGTACCTCCCGAAGCAACCGTGCCCCGAGAGGACCTGCGTCAGGCGGAAGGTCAGGGCGCCGTGGCGCCTTTCCAACCATTCAGCCAGGACGGGCCTCACCGCTTCGATGGTGGCGAGGCCCGCACTAGCGCCAGGACTCGGGTCTCGAGGTCCCATGGTGGGGATCCGGCCAGCAGGGAGGCCTCTTCTAAAGACACCGTGCGGTATCCCCTTATTGCCCTGACGGCCAGGACGCGCTGCGGCCTGCGAAGCAGCGCCGTCGTTTTGGCCGTCAGGCGATCCGCCCAGATCGTGGCCCCGTAAAGGGCCATCGACCGCACGGTTCCCTCAAAATGTTTTTGATGCTTGCTCTTGCATGCTTGATCTTGAATATCGACGAGTAAATATCATCGTCGAATCATTGCATACATTTTTGTTTAATTTTTAACAGTTAGTATTTGATAATAGATAGTATATATAGTCAGAGTAAAGAACCCTTAGCAGCATTTAGTATTTACGCTTGAGCTGTTCAGTGACTCTATAAGACTCAACCTGATTAAAATTAATAAATGAATGAAAACTACTATTCCACTAAATAATAGAGAGAAAAAAAAAAACAAAAGCTCAGAAACTATAGAACAACGGGTGGTCTTATCGCTTAAAGCAATCTCTTCCAGATACCTCGTGTTGATGGAAAAAAATATACAAATAAACGGGTAAATGTATATACACATAAATACGTATAAATACATAATATACATAATATGAATATTATATTTATAGATTGCAACAAAGGTGAAGGAGCCGATGATAAGTTGTTTATGGAATGTGATGAGACCTACGGAAATAACATTTCAAGGAGAGTCCAAATAGAAATTGTAGAAAAAGATAAATGCAACGGTTACTGTTTCGAAATTATTTCAAATGAAACAAATTCTTTTAATAATAGTAAAGTAGCTGTAGTTAAAGCTTCGATAGAAAAACTAAAAACAAATCAAAATATTAATGAAAAGAAAGAAAAAGATTTGACACCTTTGTACGTAATAACGGGAATATTGGGAGTAATTGCTGCAAGCGCCTTATTGTTCTTCGCATCGAAAACAGTAATTGCATATTTCAAATCGAAATCATACAGTAAGTTTGTTTATTTTTCTGTTTTCAAGTTAATTTTTTTTATCGCTTAGAATCAGCAGACAGGCTAATGGCCCACTTAATGTTAAGCAGTAATTGTCGCCGATGGATGTTTGCGACGCTAAGGGCACCGTGGATACGCTGCTGTCCGCATAGGGTTGCTGGAACCTGGTATCTAATGCTGAAACACAACACAAGGTTATGGCGGCATACTTATAAGCCAAGGGTGGCAGGCATCTAAACGGGCTTGGGCCCTAGCACGTACTTAGGGTTGTTTTGTCGTCTTTTACGATAGGCTGACCTCGGCCGCAGGTTGTTATTTTTACTCCGCCCCTGCACGGAGAAATCTGCATGTTCTTTTGTTATATGTATAAAGTGGAAAACTTGCTTATCAGAGACTTAGATTAAGTTATATTGATTATTAGAGGAGAGAATGCCGTCAGATCCCACAATCCTAAAAAGAAAATCAGCGTTGTGTCGCATATAACTCCGACATAGCAACAAGCTGAGTGCAAACCTTGTTTGCTGAAAATGCGGCATACAAATTCCTAATACTATTCATAAATATGTAAGCAATGTAAGTGCGTCGCTATTTCATTAAAAAAAAGTATTTCTTTGTCTTTGTCTTAAAATCAAAAGCCCTTCATGGAGGAATAAAGGGAAAATCAATCAATTTGTCTCTTACTACAACGCTGAAGCTAAATAATAAAATAAAGGGCTATTTTAATAGTTCTTTGTAAGTAAGTTATATTAATAGGAATGTGTTTTTAAGACGTAAAAAGTTAGAGCTTTCGTTTAATATTGCTTAGAAAATACTTGAGGAAACCATGTCCAGTTATGCTATTTCTACTTGTCTTTGGCAGAAGGGGTAAAAAAAGTACGGTCTTGATGCTTAAAAGTTGATAGGAGTGCCAATCGTGAGAACTGGATAAGAAAAAATAGAAAAGCTGACCCCGGGCATTGAAGCAAACGTTTGGGTTGCAACCGGGATTCAACGTTTAGATTATGGTGACGATTTATGATGATGGCGTGGTAGCGCATAATCATTTGTGTGCATTAGTCACGAGGTTGAAGTTTTAATTTCTCCGTGAAGGGGTGGAGTACTAACCCCTGTGGCCGGGATCGGCCTGTCGTAAAAGGCGAGAAAACAACCCTAGCTAGGTGGTAGGGTCCCAAGCCCGTTTAGATGGCAACCAAATGGTGTTGTATTCTGGAATTAGTGACCCAGGTTCCTGTACCCCTATGAGAAAGCAACGTGTTCGCGGTGCCCCTAGCGTCGCAAACATCTATAGGCGACGGTAACTGCGTACTATTAAGTGGGCCGTCAGGCTGTCTGTTGTTAATCAGCAATAAAATAGTTTAATAAGAAAAATATAAGAGTACTAGTTGACCGGCAAACGTTCTGCCATATGAATTAAAAAAAAGTAGCCTATGTCTTCCAAGGTCCAATCAATGACTATACCAATATTGGTTCAGCGGATTAGGCGTGAAAGCGTAATAAACAAACAAACGCATTTATAATATTAGTTAGGATTAAATAGTAATCCAATGTAGTTTAGTACTATATGATTAGTATTTCTCTAAAAGTCTATCTTATTGGATAATTCTTGACTGATAAATGTATAGAAGACCCAGAAGAGGAGGCTAGGATACTTTTTATTCCGGAAAATGAAAGAGTTCACGTGTCATTTTGAAAAATTATGAAAGCTCTAGTAAGTATTTATTGGCCTATTTATTGTAGCAAAATATGAATATAATTTCCTGGTAAGATTCTAAAAATTTTGGCATCCCATTAAATACCTCATATCAATTGAAATGTTCAAATATTACTGCGTATGATGACCACAAAAAACACAGGAGTTTGTTCATGTAAATTTTTGGGAAGCAATTAATTTGGCCGTCATTTACAGCTAAGTGACTTTCCTATGATGATAAGAACTAATGATGAAACTGTTATGATGAGGTCTGATGCAGGGCATCGAAACTTTAATATTACATAATGTTTGTTACTGAATTGGTTCCTTTTTCATCGTGTTAAGTAGCTTAGGGTTCGAAGAGTTACATTTAAAATCCAGCTTCAAAATCGCTTAATATAAACTGATATGAACTACTCCGTCCACTTAAGTGTGAGATTGATGAAACTAGGATTAGTTTCTAAGAAATTTGTGACTTAGTTTGTGAGTGTTAAACGTAATTTTTTTTCAGATATAGGAGATGCAGAAGCAAATGTAAATGCCAATCGAGCGACTATGGCCTGAGTTAATTAAATGTTAAAATATATTAATGATCAATACATTCATAATAGTATAATAGTGATTTCACTGAATGTCATTAGCTAACATGCTGAAATAGTAAAAACCTTTTTCTACTTTATTTTTAATTTATTCCGTTTTAAAAATTATTTTTCCTTCACATTACATATTCAATCTATCACATTTTGCCTATCATATATACAACTTTAAAATATATTTAACTACTACAAATTTATTGAAGTAATTTTTTAGATCTTACTACAAATATATAAATTCAATATAACTTGGAAGGTATGACTGTGTGATTATAAGGTTTGACCCAATTTAATGAAACCGCACTGTCTCTGCCTGTAGGTGGCATGAGTTTAAAGAAAAAATACCATTATTTATCGTTTCAATAGGGTTGAAAGAAAGGAAAATATTTATCACACGCACACACACACACACACACACACACACTATTGCTGCTTACAAGTCTTAACAGTTAGTTATTTACGACTACTTATGAAGACAATAAAAAAAAAGAAAAAAAAATTATATTCAATCTTCAACAGTGTCGAAAAAGTATTTACCCATCATTGCTTTGAATCTGTTAATTTTTGCTGTGAACAAATCGATATTAAGCTGAGCATCTAATTGATTAAATCCATTTGCACCTTATATCGCAATATACAGGGTTATTGGTAATTCTACGTGTTCCCGTTAGGAGGTGATAGGGGTGACTATTTGTAATAATTTTAACTCCCATATGCATTATGCAAAAGGAAACCATTTTGGAGTTATCATGGTTTTAAACTTTTTTGAAAATAAGTCAAAAATGCAACATCAGAAATTCATTTAAAAAGTATCAATTTAAATCTTATGTTTTCTTCTGATTTATAAAAACAATTAAACACTGGTACTAATCAATTTATCAATTTTAAAACAACAATTATCGGTCTAAATTTAAAAATGCGAGATGAATAACCATATTATTTCAATATTTTTTTGAGATTCTTATCCACTAAAATGCTATAAAAACAAAAAAAAGTTATGTAACTTGGCTTGCAAATTATTTTAAAAACATAAGCGTTTTCTTAGCTCTCCAACAATGCATAACAACTAGCAATATATTTAAAAAAACTAAAAAAAAAACAGTCGCAAAATCGTATTTGAACTAAACTTAAGGTTGTTCTTTAAAATTTCCATAAAATTAGTTAAAAACAATACTCAATGTAAATAAAACATAAAATACAAATTTAAAATAAAATTTAGAACCAGTAACAGTTTAGTAGTAATAACAATTAATAATACGTAACAATTAAGACATTTTGCAATTTAGTCTAATTAAAGTTATTGCTCGAAGTGACTTCCCGTACTTACACAAAGTCGCATTCTTTTTATGAGTTGAGTGACTTAACTACCGAAGTAGTAAAATTATTTCGTATCGCATTTGCTGTGTTTGTAATTCTTGTTTTGAGTTCTTCCGCGGATGACACAGGCGAGACGTCGTAAACTTGGGATTCATGTGACCCCAGACATAAAAATCAACCGGCGTTAAGTCCAGACTCCTCGCAGGCCACGAAATCGGTACTCTCGCGCGCTCGCCATCGCCTAATGTTAACACCATAATGTGCAGGACATCCGTCTCGCTGGTCTATCATGTTTTGCCTTGTAGCCAAAGGTACCGTCTTCGAGAAGGTCATCAGAAGAAGTCAACACGTCATTTGTCAAAATTTTTGTAAGCTGTAGCATTTAGATTGCTTGGTAAAAAATGTGGTCCGATTAAATTGTCGTCAATTATTCCCATTCACACATTGACCGAAAAACGGTGTTGCGACCCTTTTGTCCTCTTTTTATTAGGATTTTGTGCACTTTCTCCCTTCAATAATGTTCATTGTGGTACTTAGTAATTCCATCTTGATCGAATTTGGATTCGTCGGTTCATAGGATTTTTTTCAAAAAGGACGCGTCTTCTATATCCGCATTCAACATGAATGTACAGAAAGCAACTCTCCTTTTAGGGTTTTCATCGTGAATAACTTGCACAGGAGTTATGCACTGTAGACCACGCTTTCCATTGTGTTACAGAGTCGTGTGGCGACGGTGTTTGTCGAAATTATTGGTTCATCGATAAATTCTTACAGAATATCCTCTTCATAATTAACAACACGGATGGAGGTCTTCTCGCATTAATTTGTCGTCTCTGAACATTACCAGTTTCTTGGATTCGCCTATACACTCCATTAAAAACTGATAAATGGGGTAACCAGCGATTAGCAAACCGACGCGAAATCTATTTGCAAGATATTCAAACAGCGATATTAAGTTTTGGAGAGCTAAGAAAACGGTTATGTTTTTAAAATTATAACTATAGTCGTGGTTATATGCACATGCTCAAAACTTCGCACCATGTGTTTATTGTAAGGACGTCACTATGAGTGCGCGCTCATTTCGAGCTTATTTTTGTTTAAACTTCGCAAACCCAACAAGGCTGAACTCACACAAAAGGTATACAATTTTCGTTGTTTACAAAAGTCTATCTCAGTTTATCTTTCCAACTTATTATTTATTCCACGAGTCAAAATATCCACAGTAAAACTTTTATTTAAAAATAATAATATATTTATTATTATAGCTGTATACAAAATAATGGATATAAGTACAGCATACTAAACTAAATATATCTATAGAAACAACTAAATCTTTACAGAGTATTTATGCAAAAGTATTGTATTCCAAATAGTTCTGTTCTTTTCATTAATTATCAGATTTGACACGCTCTTTATGTTTTACTTATAAACCTTTTTTTTAATGCTGTAGGACAGCAGACAGACGTAAATTTATGTGAATAAAATATATAAATAAAAATAAATGGCCTCTGAAATGGCGACTGGGCAGAGTAGTCAAATTATACACAGGCAAAGACGGACTGACAAGAGTCGTCGAATTGAACACAAAGAATGGCATTATCAAAAGAGCTGTTTGCAAGTTGTCTCCATTGGAAGGTATATAAACAAGAATAAGTCAAAGAAACGCCCATAAGCTGCTTGAAAGCTACCCTTTTAAGAGGGGGGGAGTACGTTACCGATTACATCGCTGACACATCACTACAGAAACGGCTCTCCATTACACTGTGTTCCGCCATCTTGTAAAACCGTTATTATAAAGCGTTCTTAAAAATAAATGTATCTATTCAGTAATTAAATTTGTATATGTTACTATACTAAGCATGCCTTTTAAGTTCTGTCGTTTCCATATTTCCCGGCAATTTTGAATTTGGAACTGTTCTATATTCGAATGTGTTTAAATTTTGAATCTCAAAACAGTTGAAAGTATTAGGATTCATGCTATTGTCTAGTCACAGCGTCGATTGGAATCTGTCAGGTCACGTAGGAAAATGAATCTTCTAAGGAAAATGTTCGTGCAATAATTTTCTACAACTTTTGAAAAGGCCTGACACGGCTTCAGTGTTTTGAAGAGCTATGTGTTCAGTGATGAAGCCCCATGTCTGCGGACTGTGGAACGCTGGTATTTAGAATACCGATGTGGACATACTAGTATTAGTGACAAATCTCGCGAAGGACACCCAAAATCCACCTTCACTGAAGATAACCTCATTGCTATGAGACAACTAATTCTCGAAGATCGTCATGTGACATATCGAGAGATAGAGGCTCTATTAGGCATCTCAAGGATAACCATTCAGAAGATCTTGCATGAAGCGCTTGGTGTGAGAAAGCTAGTTTGCCGTTGGATACCGCATCTGCTTTCCGACGATCACAAGGCGGCCTGTGTCAGATGGTGTAAGAAAGCTCTGCAAAAGTTCAAGCGAAAAGAGTCAAGTTACGTCTACGACATCATCAGTGGTGACGAATCTTGGATCTATGCCTACGATCCTGATTCCCAACAACAATCTACAATCTGGATCTTTCAAGACGAGCCAAAGCCGACTAAAGTTGTTCGTTCTCGAAGTACTTCAAAGAAGATGGTGGCCACGTTCGTTGGAAAAACCGGTTATGTTGCGACTATTGCACTTGAAGATCGTAGAACGGTTAACGCAGAGTGGTATACCACAGTTTGTTTACAACAAGTCGTCGCCGAACTTCGAAAATCTAACTCAAAGCGACGCATCATCCTGCACCACGACAACGCAAGCTCACACAGCGCTCGTCAAACGATTGAGTATTTGAAGTAGGAAAAAGTAGAAATTCTTGACCATCCTCCATACAGTCCTGACCTAAGCCCTGACGATTTCTTTACATTTCCTAAAATTAAGAAAAGTTTTCGTGGACAAAGGTTCCAGTCCGGTGAAGAAGCAGTCGACGCTTTCAAGTCAGTAATTTTGAACTCCCCCACTTTAGAGTGGAATAAATGTTATAATAACTGGTTTGAGCGAATGGAAAAGTGGTTCGCGAGTGAAAAAGTTGGTTAAGCTACGTGGTGAATACTTTGAAAAACAATAAAAAGTATACTTACTATAAGGATCTTGTTGTGTTTTTTTCTTCAAACGACAAAACTTAAAAGGCATGCCTCGTATTTCACTTGGTCCATGCGCTCGACCGTGTCACATCCAATCCAGATGTCTGTCAATCTGTGTCATCCGACATAGATTCGAGGTTTTGCCGCTTCAAAGGGTGTGTCTACACGGCCCCATACAGGGCCATAGACCGCAAGTTATCTCCTCAAAGATTATTCGGCACTGGACCTTTGAACCCCCGATGTCTTGTAGCAGGTGAGACAGTGCTGCTTGGTTTTCATCAACCTGGGGGTCAAAGTCCGGAAAGATGCTGTAAGCCTCACCGACTATCGAGCAATGGACCAGGTACTGACCAGGGTTGTCTGGACGCCAATGCGGCCTTCACCCAACTTGATGCTGGATAGCGGCAGCAGCAGTCAGCAGGCCCGTGAAACACGACGGCCTTTCTCTTGTGCAGCGCCACCTCGAGACCCAGTGACCGAATCCGATCTACCTGATGATGTGGGTGATGAAAATATATACAATAATAAGTACTGGTTCTTTAAAATAACAATAAATTAAAACAGCTCTATTGAACACGTAATTCAAACAAAAATTACACATTGTTTCCGAATGCTGATTGTGTTGGATAATTAATTTAGCCTGTCACTTAACGTGATATATTCGCATATATTTAATCTGTGATTGAAATAAATTAAAGTAATTTATTGTTTTGTCCTTTGGGATTATTTAATGGTGTTGTTTTTACTGATTTTAAAATAAGGCATTGCTCCTTTTGTTTGGTTTAAATTCGATCTTGACAGGTTATAATTATCTTTTTAAAATACATATCTACAAAGTTTACTGAGACTAGGATTTACAGACTAACTAGATTTAACAAATGGTAAATGGATTTTTGTCAAAAAATATGAAAATTCCAGTTACATAAATATTATTCGTTATCTTAGAATATAATTTAAAACATTTTCTTTAAAAACATCCGCCATATTTGAAGAGCTTCTTGTAGTCCCAAAAATATGAATGTTAATTGACAGGATTCTAAAAAGTGTACCATTATTTCTTCAGTATTTGTTGCGTAATTTTATTTTTTAGAAAAAGATGTCTAAAAATAGATTAGATTTGCCTAAATATTGTTTTAATAGGTTCTTATATTTTGCTCCTTAACAAAAAAAGCAACCAATCTACTTTTACCTGTGAGCTTACACGCATCATATTCATCGAATCGGCGTTTAACGAATTTGACGTGTTTTACGAATCAAAATATATTTACAATGTGATAAACATCATGACATGCAAGGATATAAATTAAACTTCTGTTATTATTATTTTTATTGCTGTAGGACAACAGACAGACTGACGGCCCGCTTAGAATTTAGCAGTTACAATCGCCTATGGATGTTTGCAACACCAGTGGCATCGCGAATACGCTGCTGTCCCATAAAGGTACAGGAACTTAGTTCACTAATGCCGGAACACAACACAAGGTTATTATGGTGACATAATATGGCGACATGGGTGGGTTGTTTAGTCGCCTTTTATGACAGGCCGACCCCGGCCGCAGAGGTAGTTAGTATTCTTTCTCCGCCCCTGCATGGATAAAGTTATTTAATGTCACAAACAATTACTGATAAAAAATCAATTCACAATAATCCTAACTAATATTATAAATGCAGAAGTGAGTTTGTTTGTTTGTTACGCTTTCACGCCTAAACTGCTTAACCAATTTTGATGAATTTCGGTATAATCATAAATTGGACCTAGGAGAAGGACATAGGCTATTTTTTTATTTAAATTAATATGGCAGAACAACGTTTGCCGGGTCAACTAGTAATAAATAAATATACTATGGCAAATTACACAGCGTGTCTAGTCTAAAGGAAATAGCAGAACACATCAGATCAGTGTCATGGGTACTAGACAACTGATATACCACATGTATACTTTTTATTAATAAATACACGTTATAGAATCCGTTAAAGGTACTTGTTAGATCAGTGTTAATACACTCAGACACCAATTTAGCTTAGATTATATCATAATTGCTATGTACCGACGGCGAAGTAAAACATCTTGAGAAAACCTGTATGCCTTAAGGTGAACGCACACTTGTCCGAGCCGAACACGTCGAACGAATCGAAGTCAAGGAGGCCTCGCACACATATCCGCACCAGAAGAATCGACCGCGCCAAAAGAATCGACCGCGTCGAAGAAATCATTTCTATTTCCTTTACGCTTGCAATGCAGAAATAGTACTCGTTCGTTGCTCTGTCATACGCAACTGATAGAATGCGAGCGCATCAGTCGAGTCGACCGCATAAGCCGCGCCGAATCTGATGACATCATCCGAATTCGTCTAGGATTTCTGGGGTTCTTCCAGATTCGGACGATTCGACGGGGGGAAGTGTGTGAGGTTTCATGAGATTTCTTAAACAGAATTCTAAAATTCGTTTCGTTCGACGCGTTCGGCTCGGATAAGTGTGCGTTCACCTTTATACTGTAACGTGAGTAAACGTATCATCCGTATATGTAACCGCCAGTCCACCTTGGACAAACGTGGCGGATATTCTGTCCGTTCTGTCTAGGACGAGGCCCGAACCCATGTGTGGGACGCTGTGTTATAGAACTCGTGACCTCCGCAGACATTGTGACGTACCTTAGCCGTAGACCACGGTCGTCTATATACAAATTTCTATCAGTGCAGCGGCGGAGAAAGAATACCTATACCTTGGGGACCTACGTGGTAGAGCCCCAAATCCATCTGGATGGGGACCACCTTTGGTCTTAAGTATGTCGCCATAATAACCTTGTGTTGTGTTCCGGCATTAGTGACCCAAGTTCCTATATCCTTATGGGACAGCAGCGTCTTCGTGATGCCACTGGCGTTGAAAACACCCATAGGCGACAGTAATTACTAATTCTAAGTGGGATGTCAGGTTATCTGCTGCCCTATAGCAATAAAAAAATCATCAGTCCACCGACTGTATGGTCTTCTCACATTTCAGTTGCCCTGTAGACATGTGATTCTTACAGTCTACCTGTCATCTGGAGACGTGATATACAAATGTCCTGCCCATTGTCATTTCATATTCAAAGCTTGTTCTTAAGCGTCTTAGCACTTATTAATAGTCTTAATTTTACGATATGCGATACATTAATGCGATTATATTTTTTGGATAATCGATGGGTTATGGCAAGTTCTGGCTTCTACTGTTCTGTCTTGGTAGTTTTAGTTTGATGTCCTGTTCTTTTTGTCTCCTTCAAAGTAATTATTACAATACATAGTCGCTTATACATTGTACAAAGTAAGATAACTCTATATTACTTACTGTATAGTGGATCCTATGGATGTATATGAATAATTCTGTATGTTAAATTTTTACGGTACCTTGGAGAAGGACAATGGCAACCCAAGTTCCTGTACCCTTATGGGACACCAGCGTGTTCGCGATGCCATGTTTATGAATAAATAAATAATGTATTACTTCTCTTCAATAAAAAAATCAAATACTATTGTATAATGTTGCAAGTAGGTTTACATACCATTATGAATTTTCAACGAAGTAAACCAAATGAAAGTAAATTTTGATACATGTATTTTTAGCTAGTCGACTAATGATCGGATCACTTTTGATAAATGATCCGCTTCCCACCCTCGAGGACAAGTATATTTTTTTTGTTAGATTGGGAACTAAAGATACTGAATTCCTTATTATTACTGATAGTGTATTAAACTATTTTAGAGTCCGTAATTATCTGTTAAGTTGAATCACTTGCCCATTTTAGAGACTAAATAATACAAGCCAAGCGGATGTTTCGCCCGCTAGCAGGTGGTTACTGTCGCTTGTTGACGTTTGCAACACAAAAGGCATTGCAAACGCATTCGGATCGCCTGACGGCCAAAACGACGGCGCTGCTTCGCAGGCCGCAGCGCGTCCTGGCCGTCAGGGCGATAAGGGGATACCGCACGGTGTCCTTCGAAGCGGCCTCCCTGCTGGCCGGATCCCCACCATGGGACCTCGAGGCTCGAGTCCTGGCGCTATTGTACCAGTGGCGCCGGGATGCGGCCGAGCGTGGCTCTCGCCCCGCGCCTCGCGAGGTGGAGGTAAAGCGGGCGGAGCTGCGCGATGAGGTACTCATGGTGGAGTGGAAGGAGCGCCTCGCGCACCCTAGCGCGAGCCTCGCCACCTGACGCAGGTCCTCTCGGGGCACGGTTGCTTTGGGAGGTACCTGTGTCGCATAGGGCGGGAGATGACGTCAGGGTGCCACCACTGTGGCGCGGGTGACGAGGAGGACACGGTGAACCACACTGTCGCCGTGTGCCCTGCGTGGCGCGAGGAGCGCCGCGCCCTCGTCGCCCAAATCGGCGTGAACCTGTCGCTCCCGGCCCTGGTTCTGTCCATGGTCGGGGGCGATCCTGGATGGACGGCCGTCACCTCCTTCTGCGAGGCAGTCATGTCCGCAAAGGAGGCGGCGGAGCGGGAGCGGGAGTCGACCACCACACTCCCCTCCCGCCAACGCAGGCCACGCCGGCGGCGCCGGAGGGCCAGTAACGACCTCCGGCCGCCGTAAAAAGCGGCCGCGGGCGGCCCCTCGGGGGAGGACCCGCCGCCCGCACTATTGCCGCGAGGGTGAGGGCTGCGTGCTGTTCCGCGGCCCCCTCAACTCCTAGAGTTGTTAGGAGAGCGCCGGGGGGACGAAACCCTGACCCCCTGGCGCCAACACTTTAGAAGGGGCCCGCCTCAAGACAAAGGGCGGGCCGGCGCCGGCCCGGGCCACGAGATCGGCAGGCCATATATCCGTGGGCCCGGGCGTAGGCGATAGGAGAACAGCGGGGTTTTTTAGTGGGTAGTCGGATGGCCAGTCATCTTTCCCGGAGTCCCACATATCCCTCGGTCCCCCCGGGCCGGGGGAACCCGTCAAGAGAGGTTTTTCCCCGAGACAAAAAAAAAAAAAAAAATTGTAAACGCATTGCCGGCCTCAAAGAATTTAATTGAGAAACCTTATATACTGCTCTAGGAAAACTTCAGACATATCTTCCAAATCGTCTTGAGAACCGTTTACATACATATATATTTGGTTTATTGGTTTAACTTCTATGGATTTTTTTCTGAGGGATTTGTCTATATTCATTGATGATTTAATGGAAAAAGTCTGAAAGTTGCACCTATAAATGATAAATTGAGAGGAAAGATTGGCATGGTACGGGCATGTAATGAGAAAGAATGCAGAAAACAAATCTTTAGCTACTTTTGTTCTGTTATGATAAAGAAGTACACAAGTACACATATACAAGTTTTATTTTATTTTATGATAATACCAGATCACTTGCATAGCAACAGCCACGTCGTCAATTTTATTTTTAAATCCCGCGGTAAGAGTGCTAACGTAATACGGTGGAGAAATTTATATAAGGTGTTAACGGGTACTGTTTGCGGGTTACCTACTCAATTTTTAGGGTATGACCTACATTCATAAAGTTTACGTTTTACAAACATTTTTGAGGGTTTACTTTTTTAGTTACCATTAAAATATATTTTTTGTTGTGTGCTTTTGTCAGGTCGAAGAACGCTGCTGTTTGGGTTGCAATCTATACAAATAAATAAAATTGGAGGGTCTGTTTGTAATATTAAAATAACCACTTTTTACTAAGTGCATTAGGACGTATACACGGTACATATACCAAAACAACATTTTTTACAATTTTTGTCTGTCTGTCTGTCTGTTTGTTCCGGCTAATCTCTGATATGGCTGCACCGATTTTGACGGGACTTTCACTGGCAGATAGCTGATGTATCAAAGAGTAACTTAGGCTATTTTTATTTTAGATAAAAAATTAGTTTTTGTTAAAAATGATAAGTTTCGGAAATTTATATACCAATTTAAGTTGACCTCAGATTTATATTAACAATCATATGAAATAGGGTTCAGCTTAGGCTGGACATAGTAGGTTTTATTTCAAATTTAATTTGATTTATATCATCAATCATATTATGAAACTAGCTGTGCCCCCGACTCTGTCCGCGTGGAATAGTGACTTTGGGCAGCATTTTTGGATTTAACTTATGGTATATTTTGGTCGCTCAGAGAGCAATGGAGAGGGCTATGCTCGGAGTTTCCCTGCGAGATCGAATCAGAAATGAGGAGATTCGCAGGAGAACCAAAGTAACCGACATAGCCCGGATGATTGCAAAACTGAAGTGGCAGTGGGCTGGGCACATAGCTCGAAGGACTGATGGCCGTTGGGGCAGAAAAGTCCTCGAATGGCGACCGCGTACCGGAAGACGCAGTGTTGGTAGGCCCCCCACAAGATGGACCGATGATCTGGTCAAGATCGCCGGGATAGGTTGGATGAGGGCAGCGCAGGACCGATCATCGTGGAGATCTTTGGGGGAGGCCTTTGTCCAGCAGTGGGCGTCTTCCGGCTGAAATGATGATGATGATGATATTTTGGATTGCAAACTCTGTTAACACTAAAATATAAATAAATGAAATATGCAAACAGTCAGTATTATCGAATGCAACTGTTACGTAAGTTGTTAAACATGATAAGTTTCGGAAATTATATATTCCAATTTAAGTTGACCTCAGATTTATATCATCAATCATATGAAATAAGGTTCAGCTTAAGCTGGACTGTGTAGGTCGAATTTCCAATTTAAGTTAACCTCAGATTTATGTCATCAATCATATGAAATAGGGTTTAGCTTAGGCTGGACTTTGTAGGTTCGAACGTACGTATTCCGGAGGCGCATGGCGTAACAGTTGCATTCGATAATACTGACTTTTCATTTATATTTTAGGGTTTATAAGGTTTGTAATCCAAAATAAACCATAAGATATATCCAAAAAATTCTGCCCAGTCACTAATCCACGCGGACGGAGTCGCGGGCACAGCTAGTTTTAAATATAATCCGAATTTTATTTTAATGAAATTTTTCTTCAACGAGGGAGTAAAAATACTGACCTCTGCGGCCGGGTTCATCCTGTCGTAAAAGGCGATAAAACCGAATCTCGTCCCGATGGCAACATCTGGTCTTAAGTATGCTGCCCCAATAACTGCGTTGTGTTCAGCAGAAGTGTGTCAGGTTCTATGTGGTCGACGGCGTGTTCGCCATAACTCTACCAACGCTAATATCCATAGACGGCGGTGACTGCTTATTAAATAGACCTATATTTTAAATAATGAAATTACATAATACATGTATATCATTTTATATTTGATAGATTGTTAGATTCGTTTTAATAAAATTATAAGCACATAATTCACCACTGCTGGTCTCAGGTCCCCCTAGAACCGCTAAGCTAGTCCAAGACAGACGTGACTTTTCACGAAGTTTTCTTTCACTGTCGGTATGTGAGAATTTTGTTATAACACACATTAGGTCAGGAAAATTGCATAAAATGAAAATTTTTGATTTTTCCACCAAAAACTTACAAGCTATAGAACAATAGGCGACCTTATCGCTTAAAGCATCTCTATCAGGCAACCCTATCGATGGGTACCTCGTTTTAATAAAATAAAATGTATTAAAACTGATTTAGATGTATTAATTTGCCATGTGGTAGTCAGATAGGGCAGATATAAGAATATGGGTCAGGTAAAGGAAGAGCTTTATTCCTTTACAATTTGGGTGGTCAGACTAAAAACCAGATTTAGCCACATTTTTCTTGTAACAGGAAATAGTTTCATGGAATTGACGTGACCGTATCCTGTAACTTAGCAATGCACAAGGAGTTCGAAGAAGGCTTAGATACGATTGAAAGGTGCTTGTATAGTAACAAGGAAGATATAATTGTAATTTAAAAAAGAATAAACTGGTCATATCGTCGAATATTGTCTTTACCGTCAAGCGTTTTTATTAATTTTAAGGATTATTCAGAAGTTTTAGTTGGTTTGGAAATAGAATTGAAGAAAAAAGCACATGGAAAGGGGCTAACAGCACTTGAATTTTAAAAGTTACGTATACATGCATACTACGCTTACCTAAGCCGGTCGGTTACGCAAGAGTCTTTCACATCACTTGTTTAATTTTTTCATAATTTTATTACAAAAGTGTCAGTATTTTTCATATCAAAAATAAAAAGTACATCAAAAAATATTTTACTTGTTAAACACAACAACCGATCACAGCACACACTAGCATGATATAAATGACATACTTTTTTAATAAGCGCGATGGATTGTATTTTAAACTTTGATAGATTATAAGACTTTTAATGTAACTGAATGAGGATCCAGGCTATTAAAGTGGGTGATTCGTTGGGATTTTTTGGGGTTTACCGAGACGTGCATGGCCGCTACGGCTGGGCAGAGTGGCCCGTATCGACGAGCCGCGCCGGCGCGGTCTTGGCACCCCCTCGTCATGGGACGGATTTAGACTGAAGGCTTGGCTATACAAATATTTTTTTCTGAATTCCTCCTTTAAAAACATAATTAACTAGTCTAATTAAAGCATATAATTTAAAATTTATTGTCTTTATTCAAAATTGAAACACGTATATTACGTTAAATCAAATTTCCCGCCTGTTAAAAGATGGTGTTTAAGAATATAAGAATACATTGATTATTTTGCACTAAATAATATAAACATTTTCAATACACTAATTACAATGTACATTCGCCGCTATGTTACTTCATATAAATTCCTTCCAGTTAGATTATCTGGAAGAGATCGCCTTAAACAATATCGACTTTTCTTTTATTGTATTATTATTGTGTTATTGTATTATTACTTGTTATTATTGTCTACTTTGTTGTTCTCGTTATACATTTTATTTTAAAGTAGCTGACACGGCAAACTTTGTTCCGTTATACTAATTTAAAAAAAGTAGCCATTATCTTTCTCCATGATCCAATCTAACCGAAATTCATCAAAGTTTGCTTTTTACCCGTGAAAATTTAACATACAGAAACATTTTGACATTTTAATATTAGTATGGATATACATCCATAAGATCCACTATAGTGTGGTAGTAAGTAATAGTGGATTTATTACTTACTGTATACAGTAAATATAAAGAGTTATCTTACTTTGTACAATGTATAAGCGACTATGTATTGTAATAATTGCTTTGGAGACAAAAAGACCAGGACATCAAACTAAAACTACCAAGAGCGAACAGTATAAGCCAGAATTTGGCATAACTTTAATATGTATCGCATATCGTAAAATGAAGACTATTAATAAGTGCTAAGATGCTTTAGAACAAGCTTTGAAGATGAAATGGCAATGGGCAGGACATTTGTATATCACGACTCCAGATAACAGGTAGACTGTAAGAACCACATCATGAAGAGGTGTATAGGGCAACAGAAATGTGAGAAGACAATACAGTCGGTGGACTGATGATTTTTTTTATTGCAAGCAGATAAGCTGACGGCCCACTTACAATTTAGTAGTTACTGTCGCCTATGGGTGTTTTCAACGCCAGTGGCATCGCGAACACGCTGCTTTCCCCTAAGGGCATAGGAACTTGGGTCACTAATACAGAAACACAACACAAAGTTATTATGGCGGCATACTTAAGAGGTGGTCGCCATCCAGATGGACTTGGGGCCCTACCACGTAGCTAGGGTGGGTTGTTTTGTCGCATTTTACGACAGGCTGACCCCGGCCGCAGAGATTAGTATTCTTTCTCCGCCTTGCACGGACAGGATATAAGCAAAATAGCAGGAATACACTGGATTACTTTAGGGAGAAATAGGAAAAGTTGGAAAGAGTTAGAGGAGGCTTTTACCCGAAAGGGGTCCATATAAAAATATGTAAATATATGTAATTAACTTAACTAAAACTTAGATTAAACTACTACTAACTAAACTACTAACAGTGATGTATAAAAAAACGGAAATAAAAATAATTACGAGTATTATTGTATAAATAAGTGCTAAGCCAGACCGGAAAGAGGATTCATCAAGATATGAAGGTGACCTAATGTAAATAAAATAATAAAAGAGCTGTAGATAGTTTTAATTATTTTATTTATGAAAACTAGATACTTAACCTGTTTCCGCTTTCTTGTTTTTGTTGTTATTTACAGTGTTCTTTCCCTTACATTTTAATAATTTATCTCAAAGAATTAGGGGTATCTTTAAATATTCGAAAATAGTTCTTAATACAGCCCATTTTGATAAAGCTACCGAGGCTCCTAGTTGAATTTAGTTACGGAAATTTCCGAACCAAGCCGATTATTCCCGAGTGCCAACCTGTCTGAAGTTGACACTGCGTCCAACGAAACTTGAGCTGTCCTCCCATCGCTTTTTCCTTTTATGAAGTGTAAACAATGTAATTATGTTAAACGGCGGGGGTCAGATTGGATTGGTTAGTAGATATGGGGCATGCGCGGAGAACATCGATGGATTTGCAAGATTTGCTAGATGCGTCACCGGTATACGAAGTGAATGTTAGATTTTCAGATTCCTTATATTTACCTATATATAGTGAGTTGCTGGTCGAATGCGGTATGTTACTTGGATTCAAAATGAGAGTATTAATATAATTATTGTTTGGCTGGATAGCTTTTAATTTAGAGGTGATAATAAACTTATAAGAAGTAAGAATAAAACTGCTACTTACCATGACCTATTTTTTGGATTATGCGTGTAAATGTTTAGATTTTATAGCAACAGCTGATAGTTACATGTACGACGACCTCCCTGGTTGCAACGGCTTTTACACGGCAAAATGCCTGCGTGGGTCACAGACAGGATACATGTATTGTATAATAAAAGAAAAATATATAAGAATACACAAGTGTTTTGTTACTTATTTTCGGACTACTTACTAAATGGTGTTGTGTGAATTGTCCAGTATTAATTTATTTTATATTTCCGCCCAGACCACGAGATCGGCAGGCCACATATCCGTAGGCCCGGGCGTAGGCGATAGGCGAACAGCGGGGTTTTTAGTGGGTAGTCGGATGGCTGAACATCTTCCCCGGAGTCCCACATATCCCTCGGTCCCCCTGGACCGGGGGAACCCGTCAAGAGAGGTTTTTCCCTGAGACAAAACAAAATCTTATATTTAATATTTTTGTTTCCTGTTCATAAGTCTTTTTTAATCAATATTCCCGTGTAGAGGTGGAGTAAGAATACTAGCAGCGCTCGGGGTTGGTTTGTCGTAAGAGGTGTCAAAACAACCCTAGTTACATGGTAAGATTCCAAGTCTGGATGGCAACCACCTCTGGTCTATAAGCATGCCGCCGTAATAACCTTGTGTTGTGTTCCAGCATTCGCGGTGTGTCTATGGTCACAAATATTCATAGGCAATGGTAGCTGCTTACTATTGAGTGGACCGACAGGCTGTCTGCTGCTCCTCAGCAGTAAGAAAATATGACGGCAAATTTTGACGGAGACTAAAATTTCGTCAGAATCAGTTCATAGTCATTAACTAATGAAAACACAAATGGCTTAATCTCTGCGAATCACACATTTTATATTTTATATATTTTTTTTATTGCTGTAGGACAACAGACAGGCTCGCTTATGGGTATTTGCAACGCCAGTGGCATCGCGAACACGCTGCTGTCCCATAAGGGTACAGGAACTTGGGTCACTAATGCCGGAACACAACACAAGGTTATTATGGCGGCATACTTAAGACCAAAGGTAGTCGCCATCCAGACGGACTTTAGGTCCTGCCACGTTTACGTTGTTTTGTCCTATTACGTTGTTTTGTCGCCTTTTACGACAGGCCGACCCCGGCCGCAGAGGTTAGTATTTTTTCTCCGCCGAAAATCCGAAAATTATTTTTTTTCTGATCTGGGAGTATTTGTCCGTATACACATTGTATGTTTGCAAAAAATCATGCGATTCAGTTTTTAACTACATAGTTTAGGGAAGTGTATTTTAAAAAATCGGATATTTTGCATTCATTACATGTCCGGTTATCAAGAGGGGATTTGAACCCTAAACTATGTATTTATAAAAATTACTTCTTAGGTCCCTTTACGGGAATTTCATTAACATACAATGAAATAAATATATCAATATAATAAGACATTTCACACAGCCCCATCTAGTCCCACAGTAAATAGCATAAGCACTTGTGTTATGGGTACTAGACAACTAATAATACATATATACTGTTATTTAGTAAATAATTCGCGGGAAGTGAATCGATCCCGTGGATTCCGGAAGCGTATCCACGAAGTACAAGGATGTGAGAAACTATTTGCAGATCATGACATGTTTTGCCTTGATGGGGATCGAATTCACAGACCAATCTTACAAGGTACTCGAGTCGTCTAGTTGAGTCGACATAATTTTTATTTACAGGTGTCCATTAAGATACATACACCTGGTAACTCAGTGGTTTACAAAAGACCGATTTAAAGGTCCTGGATTTGAATTTCGTGGTAGCATGAACTGCTTAGGCAGTTTTATGCCTTATGTGCATAGCATAGCAAAATTGCCATGTACTGACGTCGAGAGAAAAGTTGGTGAGGAAAACTGCATACCAAGATCACTTTATGGCTACCCCGCCAAAATGCCTTGGACAAACGTGACGGGTATACTGTCCCTTCCTTCTAGGAAGAAGCCTGAGCCCAGCTGTGGGACGCCATGAGCTGTGATTAAGGGTTTCTAAGTAAACTAAATACAAATTATTTTATGCATGCAATTCATACAATTCTTATAGAATTTTTTAACTCACTTTACTTCTTTCAAAGTTGCATGCTAACTAATCAAAGTTTGTTTGATAATTTCACTAATATAACCTATTTTTTGACTATTATTATTATACTAATTATATTATTATATTGTTAACATGGTCAATGATTGTAGTACTTCCGAGACGTGCTATCGCTTCCGCAGCATTTCACGAATATGTGCCATTGCCCCCAACACCACATGATAGATGGCATTTCGTTCAACATATAAACAACTTTATTAGTGACTGTTTGTTTATAAATGGTAATAGAATTTTTGAAGTGAAAACTTCTTTAGCGGCGTTGTGCACTTTTTTTGTGATGGGAAAAATGTTAAACTCGCGTCAGGTCACGCGTCCTGATCGAAAAATCGTAAGACGTAAGAAGGGAGTTTTGCTCGAGTAATACCAATCTTATTAATAATGACTTAAGGTGTATTTTATAATGTAAATTTTAAATGAATGCATTGTACTACTTATACATATCTATTCGAATTGCGAATTTATTACAATGAAATACAGTTGAGTTTTTGAAGTGAAAACTTCTTTAGGCGCGATGAGAAATTCGTAAAGTAAAGAAGTTGTTGTTTGTTAATGACCAATTTAAACTTTAATCCTTGATCATAAATACTTCTTTACAAACCGAAAATAATAATCTAATAGATCGATGATAGAATTCAGAAGTTACTTAGTTTTCACTTCTATCGGCAGTCACCAAAGACTGCCCCGCATGTTTTTTTTTTAATTTTTTTCCCTAATCTTTTTTTTTTTATTTATTGCTGTAGGACAGCAGACAGGCTGACGGCCCGCTTAGAATTTAGCAGTTACCATCGCCTATGGATGTTTGCAACACCAGTGGCATCGCGAACACGCTGCTATCTCATAAAGGTACTGGAACTTAGGTCACCAATGCCGGAACACAACACAAGGTTATTATGGCGGCATACTTAAGACTAAAGGTGGTCGCCATCCAGACGGGCTTGAGGCCCTACCACGTAGCTAGGGTGGGTTGTTTTGTAGCCTTTTACGACAGGCCGACCCCGGCCGCAGAGGTTAGTATTCTTTCTCCGCCCCTGCACGGATAAATCAACATTTTAAACTTTTTTTCCGTTCAGGGGCGGAGGAAGATTACTCACCCCTGCGGCCTGACGTAAAAAGCGAGAAAACAACGTAGGCGGTAAACTGGTCTGTAATTAGGTCGCCATAATAACCTTTTGTTGTGTTCCGGCATTAGTGGCCCAGGGTACAGTACCCCTATGCACTCGTTAGCATGTTCGCGGTGTCCCTGGCGTCGTTAACTTCCATGGGCAATGGTAACTATATATTATTTAGAAAAGTGTCAGTCTGTCTACTGTCCTCTAGTAATAAAAATATAAAAAAAAACTTAAAGGTCTTGACTGATAAGGACCAAATTACTCCAGTCCTGACCTGTTAGTCGAATCGAAATAAAGATATCCCGTATAAGGCAGGGTTAGGAAAAGCACCCTATGTGAAGCAACGGAAAATTGCACGAGCTTTAAACACAAAATGATGCAGACGTTTGGGTTATTCTCATATATCTTTCCATCATTTTTGATTTCTAGCATTTCTGACTTCATGGCTGTATCAATCTTCCTTCAGTTCTTTCTCTCCGCCATAAGTATCGCATACACCATTAAACTCCGTTTGAACTATATTTCATAGTTAAACTGAACATCCGATAGGACGCATTTGGAGTAGCGAATTAGCCGTAGTTGAAAAAGAGTTTTCGCTTCTTCTCGGTCAATACAGTTTAATTGATGATTAGTCAGTATCGACGCGACGCTTAATTTACGTGGTGTTTATCGCATAAAATTAATTTGTAAAGGTTATTTTATTTAGGACTAGCTGTACCCGCGACTCCGTCCGCGTGGAATAGTGACTTTAGGCAGCATTTTTTGGATATATGATGTCAAATTAAATTGGAAATTCAATCTACTAAGTCCAGCCTAAGCTGAATCCTATTTCATATGATTGATGATATAAATCTGAGGTCAACTTAAATTAGAAATGTAAAATTTCCGAAACTTATTATTTTTAACAAAAACTATTTTTTTTTTCTAAAGTAAAAATAGCCTAGGTTACTCCTTGGTACATGAGTTATCTGCCAGTGAAAGTTCCGTTAAAATCGGTACAGTCATTTCAGAGATTAGCCGGAACAAACAGACAGACAGACAGACCGACAGACAGACAGACAGACAAAAATTGTAAAAAATGTTGTTTTGGTATATGTACCGTGTATACGTCTGAATGCACTTAGTAAAAAGCGGTTATTTTAATATTACAAACAGACCCTCCAATTTTATTTATTTGTATAGATTGTATAGATGTAAATATAAAAAAAAAATTCTTAAGCCTTTTTATAATTTTGCAGATTTATATCACGTGTTCATACTGAACGCTGTTTACATGATATCTACAATACTTACCATTTTAATCGATTGAAAATAAATTACATTTGTTTTTTTTACTAATAAACTATACTAATAAACAGCAGACAGGCTGTCTTTATTCGTGCAGGGGCGGAGAAGGAATACTAACCTCTGCGGCCGGGGTCGGCCTGTCGTAAAAAGCGACAAAACAACCCACCCTAGCTACGTGGCAGGGCTTTAAAACCCATCTGGATGGCGACCACCTTTGGTCTTCAGTATGCCGCCATAATAACCTTGTGTTGTGTTCCGACATTAATGACCCAAGTTCCTGTACCCTTATGGGACAACAGCGTGTTCGCGATGCCACTGGTATTGCAAACGCCCATAGGCGACGGTAACTGCTAAATTCTAAGCGGGCCGTCAGCCTGTCTGCTGTCCACTTAATATTAATCAGTCACCGTCGCCTATATTTTTAAAAGTCTAAATTAAAAAGACGGCATCCTTTTATTTGGATATTAAAAGGAATCATAATGAATTATAATTTATTCAAAGCAGTGAAATCCGCTCGCAAAGCTATTTGCACACATTGGAATGAGTAACCGAGCTTAACGACAATAAGGGTGACAATAGTGGGCATATAAATAAGGTCGTGATACGAATATTTCAAGCTCTTACGGAGATAGTGCTTCCATACTCAGATTGACTGCTGAGCACATTAGTAGCGTTCAAAGAAAGTGTTTGATGTGAGTGGATTATATACACTGAATACTGAGTGTACGTCACGAATTTAATTAAATAGGGCTTAGTTATTTCACAGTTTTAAAGAATTTAATTTTAATTAATTATTAATGAAGTTAAAGTGTTAAATAATATATTAGAATAACATTGTTACTCAATTTTAATGTTACGTATAATTTTATTCTAAAAGCGAACTTTTTGTAGTTTCTATATAGTTCTTTTTTTCTTTCTGCGTCTTACATGTTTTATGCAAAATTAAATTTCTGTTATGTACATTATAATTTAGTTTTGTATTTATAACGCAATGAAATAAGAAAGAGAAAAAGAAACATTAATTTACTGTTTCCTTATTTTCTCTATTTATTTCAATTAAATTTAAACAATGTCTTAATAAATTTGAAATTAATAACGAAATTAAAAAATTATTATCTATTAAATTACTTAACAAATAATTGTTATAATTATTGTTATAATTGAATAAATTTACAGACATGTATAATAATATAATATTTTGAGTGTAAAATGAGTTTTGTTAAATCAATGGTGTTTTGCTTCATGGTGCTATTCGTAGTTGATTTTATTTGTGAAGTGTCCACCATAGACCCGAATAGTGAAGGCGCTTGCGTTGTAAGATTAAGGTAAATAGCTATATTGCAATACCATATTTTCTAAGGAGTCCAAAATGGAAATTCCTCACTTTTGCTTGTGCATCGAAGCAAGAAAAAGGTTCGGCCCTTCTTCTCAGTACGCAGTCATCACTGTAAAAACAAAATTAAAATAAAATTAATAACAATCCACTACATCCCACCGCTGGGCTTCTTCACGTTTCTCCTAGGCATATTGGCAGGTTATATATACCAATAATCTCAGGATACAGGCTTCCTCCAAATGTTTTTCTGCACCATCGGTACGTGACGATTATGTTATGATATGCACGTAACTGTTCGTTAGATGAGAAGAAAGTGGTGCATGCCTTCGGGAGATTCGAAGCTCTAGATTTTTTTTTTATTGCGTAGGACAGCAGACAGGCTGACAGCCCGCTTAGAATTTAGCAGTTACCGTCGCCTATAGATGTTTGCAACGCCAGTGGCATCGCGAACACGCTGCTGTCCCATAAGGGTACAGGAACTTGGGTCACTAATGCCGGAACACAACACAAGGATATGGCGGCATACTTAAGACCAAAGGTGGTCGCCATCCAGACGGGCTTGAGGCCCTACCACGTAGCTAGGGTGGGTTGTTTTGTCGCCTTTTACGACAGGCGGACCCCGGCCACAGAGGTTAGTATACTTTCTCCGCCCCTGCACGGATAAAAATAGATGGGAGCTATGTGGTAGGGCCCCAAGCCCGTCTGAATGGCAACCACCGTGGTGTACAAGTATGCCATAATAATAACCTTGTGCTGTATTTCGGCTTTAGTGACCTAGGTTCTTGTGTCCTTATGGGACAGCAGCGTGTTCACGATGCCACTAGCATTGCAAACACCCATAGGCGACGGTAACTGTTAAATTCTAAGCGGGCCGTCAGCCTGTCTGCTGTCCTACAGCAATAAAAAAATTGATCTCTGATGAATTTTTTCATTATTGACTAATGGATTAAGACTGATCAAGATGGTATCACACATGGAAGAAACATATTTATAATTCTGCGAAAATGCCGTATATATTCTCTTTTTTGTATATGTTTAATGCGAGCAAATTTTCGAAATATCCGCAAATGTTCGCGAATCTAATAAAAATATTCATTATTTTTATTACTTCCCTCAGTAAAAAAATATTTACAAAAACATCGTATACTGAAATGTAAGTACGTCCAGTCTCCATTTTTTCCAACAAAAAAGTGATATTTAAAAAAATATAACTTGAAAAATACTGGCACTCAAAATTTTTTAAGTGGTTTGTACATTTTTCGCCGTACACCCCTCAAATCTCGATTAAACTGCAAAAAAAAAACCGTAAAATAGCGAAAATCTAGAGTTTTGGTTATGAAAAAAAAGTTGAACTATGATACATGATTTTCATGTATTTCGATTTCAGAATTTGTTTGGACCGTAAGTCGTTTTAAATATAAGTAAATTATGTTAATAAAAAAAAGGATGGCTAAAAAACGTAAACCGGCTATCAACATTGATACTCTCCCAGATAAGTTAAGGCTTAATGGAATCGAATTCATAACTTATATGTCGAGTTCGAAGTAGCGTTCGTACATTTTGTTTCTGTGCAGTCGTGTTGACTGGACATTGACTTACATCTGTTACACCTCGTTATTTCTTCGTAAAAGGTGATAAATCAACCCCAGCTAGGTGGTAGGGTTCCAAGCCCGAATGAATGGTGACTATCTCTGGTCTCTTCATAAGTACCCCAAGTTCCAGTGCCCCTTCGTGCACGGCTGAAAAAAATCTAGGTAATTGATGAAGACACCTAGGTGTTGTAGTGAATTTTCGTAAAAACTTTGTGTCTTCAATGGTATACCAAAATCCACTTCTACAGCTATAGAGATGAGACTACAGTAAGAGATGGGTTTATATCTATCTCTTTCTCGTGTAGACTGATAATGTTGAATAATGAAATGCTAAGTATTTTTAGATTTCCTCGACTGGTTCATTCTGAGGCATTGGCTCTAATTACACCAAGTATAATAAATAACAAAATATACTGTGACAAGTCAGGCAGCGCCATCTAGTCCCAAAGTTAACTGCAGAGCTCTTGTGTTATGGATACTAGACAGATAATATACTACTTAATACTTCTCTTTTCTAAATAATTATAATTACACGTAAACAACTAGACTCGGAAAGGGAATCGAACCAAATAAGAAAGCCGTTGCGCTACGGGAATCGCTATGGTCGGGAGCGAGTCCAGTTCGGCGTCTACTCCTTCTCCGACACAACTCTCGAGTAGGAACTAGACTAGTTATTCGTCGGCCCAGACACTAGGCGATAGGAGAATAGCGAGGTTTTAGTGGGTAGTCCGCAATCACACCAAGTTTCGTTGTGAACTCGTAAATGAAATTTTTTTTTTGGTCTCGGGGAAAAACCCTCTCTTGACGGGTTCCCCCGGCCCAGGGGGACCGAGGGATATGTGGGACTCCGGGAAAGATGTTCGGCCATCCGACTACCCACTAAAAACCCTCCTCCTATCGCCTACGCCCGGGCCTACGGAAATGTGGCCTGCCGATCTCGTGGCCCGGGCCGGCGCCGGCCCGCCCTTTCTCAAGGCGGGCCTCTTCTAAAGTGTTGACGCCAGGGGGTCAGGGTTTCGTCCCCCCGGCGCTCTCCTCTGTTGACTCAAGGAGTTGAGGGGGGCCGCAGAACAGCACGCGGCCCTGTCCCTCGCGTTAATAGTGCGGGCGGCAGATCCTCCCCCGAGGAGCCGCCCGCGGCCGCTTTCTACGGCGGCCGGAGGTCGTTGCTTGGCCTCCGGCGCCGACAACGTGGGGTGCGTTGGCGGGAGTTGACTCCCGCTCCCGCTCCACCGCCTCCTTTGCGGATATTACTGCCTTGCAAGAGGAGGCGACGGGCGTCCATCCAGGATCGCCCCCGACCATGGACAAAATCAGGGCCGGGAGCGACAGGTCCGCCGTAAATGGAATTTCGCCTCAAGAAAAATAATGTAGTAAAGGTTTTAATTAAAGAAACCGATTACTTAAAGCAATTTACGTATTTTTTGTTTTTTTTTTTACATTTGAGGTTCTATTTTTGAATTACATTTTTGTATACGCTTTAATCTGCTAGTAAAGAATCAAGATCAAGAGCCTATTCGGTCTTCAGTTCACTAAAAATAAATAATTTTTTGGCGTTTACGAGGGTTACTAGTTTTCAAAAAGCCACACTAAGGGATATGAATAGTATACCGTCTGTAATTATATAACCAAAGTTAACACTAATCTGGCTTGGAAACATTAACAGAATGATAAAAGTTTACCATGACATGAACCGTAGGCCGCTTATCAGCTACGTTAGAATTAAAAAAAAATACAACTTTAAATATCATGTTATTTTATATAATAAAACATAGATGGCGCTTTCATAATTTAAAAGAACATAGACACTGTAAATTCAGGATTGTGTAGATTTTGGTAATCTTCCAACAGATGGCGTTGTCTATGTATATTGTTATCAATATTGTTTTTAGTAGTATTTATATCACAAATTTATGCTACGATTCTGTTCGTTTGATAAATTAATATTTGACACTTAATTTTTTTCTTATATTCGGTTTCTTCCGAAGCTTTTAAACATTAGCCCGAAAACGGTTCTACAGGACAAATTTTCAACTTGCTTAAACCATTGCGCCGTTCGGTGCCACTTTCTTTTCTTTAACAAAGAAGCTTAAAGAAAAAGGAATACAAAATCAACATTTGGTTAATTTTGATTTTCACCGACACGGCTGCTGCCAAACTCCGAAAAGTTAAACAAGACGGTATCCTTTGTTTGTTAACTGTAAAGTATGATACGAGTTATTTACTTCTACACTATAGTGTAGAAGTAAATAACTCGTATCATATTTTACACGTGTATCTGTATGTATACATACAGATACACGGTTACCCCTTAGTATAGAATTATTTCTAGCCAGAACTATAAAACACGGAATTAGGTATTAAGGGCATTATTCAAATAAAACCCCCAGTTACTTTTTTCTTCGAAAGGTCGTCTAATTTAATGAGGTATATTGTGATGGCCACACCTTTACTATAGCTCTTTGGCAAAGACTGCCTCGTTGATATAGCGAAGCAGTTTTTTTGACAGAATCTGCTCGTATCTCATCCGGTTCCTGCATATGCTTTCCCAGGATGAGGTTACGTTTATGCATCAGGGGACAGCAATAACACAGCAGGTCCAGAGGTGTTTCATCAGCATAATTGCAGAAACTGCAAGCTTTGCTGTCTCTAATTTTTACGATATTGAGGTGCTTGTTCAGGCAGCAGTGCCTGGTTAGTTCCCTCGTTAACGTGCATAGCTGATTTCTGTTTAGTACTGGTGCTTTTACCGCTAGGTTAGTAGGCTTTTACTAACACTTTGGAGTGATTTAAACATGGAACTGCGTTCCAGCGCTTAATAGATTCACTGGTGCATTGATCCCTAAGGGTGAGCTGGATTAGATTTTTAGGAACGCCACAGCGCGGGTCAGGTCCGTTCTGCGTACCCTTAGCCCGTATCCGGGCAAGTTCGTGGGTCTTTTCGTTGCCCATGACACCCACATACCCGGGAATCCAACGAAGAATTACTTACTTGTATAATGACAAAATGACCGTCAAGTCAGGTCTGTAGGAGTCATACTACGTACGTTTACAATTATTATTGTAACTGAAATATTATTATTATTATTATTGTTTATTTGATTTTTTTTTCTCAGCTGATGCTGGTAAATGTGAACCTAGCACGGGCTTACGCCAAGTGAGTTGGTTCATTGTGTAGTGTTGCAGGGGTTTGAGTAGTGGATGTAAGGAATCGTCGCACTATGGAACAGGTGTCGATTATTACAGATTTTTGTAAAGCGATGTATGAATATTTATTAAGATCAAGTTCTGAGAGCGATGTGTGTAATGATTTTGGAATGAGTCCGGTTGATGAAATTATTATGGGTATAATTTTAACGGTGTGTTGATGCCACATTTGTCGTATTTCATCTGCTAGCGGTATATATTTTTGTATTTTCTCAGTGTATTTTTTTCTTACATTTTCAGAATTAGGTATTGCAATATCTATTAAGTATGTAATTTTTCTATCTTTTAGTGTTAGTGTGATATCCGGTCTATTATTTGTGGTGGTTTTGTCGGTAATGATGTCTCGGTCCCAGTACAGTTTTACTGACTCATTGTTGAGTACACTGACTTGTAGGTTTATATTTGTGGTATGGTTCTGTTTTATCTAATAGGTTATATTTAAGTGCTAATTGTGAGTGGATTTGTTTTGCAACGTTGTTATGTCTTTCTGTATACTGTTTATTGGCTAATAATGGACAACCCCCTGTTACATGTTCTATTTATTATTATTATTATTATTATTATTTATTTATTTCAGACAGTTACAAAATCATGTCCATAGTGGGTTAGTAAATTATAGAAATATGAAATAAGAAATGAAATTTATTAATAAGTGTAACAAAACTGTGTATCATTAGTTATATATTATGTTATTATTTGTTATGTTGATAGCTACACAAATAACAGTATGATGGCAGTTGTAATGCCCATCCGTTATCCTTTCTGACAGTGCGTATCAGTCCTTTGACACGTCACTAAATCTATAAATAGTTTTAAAACGTTGTAACTAAACGTTTTATTTGTGCAGGGGCGGAGAAAGAATATTCCTCTACGGCTGGGGTTGACCTGTCGTAAAAGGCGACAAAACAACCTACCCTAGCTACGTGGATGGCGACCACCTTTGGTCTTAAGTATGCCATAATAACCTTGTGTTGTGTTCCGGCATTAGTGACCCAAGTTCCTGTACTCTTATGGGACAGCAGCGTGTTCGCGATGCTACTGGCGTTGCAAACATTCATAGGCGACGGTAACTGCTAAATCTAAGCGAACCGTTGGCTTGTCTGCTGTCCTACAGCAATTAAAAAACAACTATCAATACATGATAATATACTGTTAGATGACTAATCTCATTTTTAACGGTTTGTGCCTAGTACTGGAGAACAGGAAATTGCTTATATATATTTGCCTCTATGTAGACGTTAATCATTTCACATGTCTGTTCACATGTCATTTCACAGCTGCTGTACTCTGGAATTCCCTTCCTCTAAATATTAGGCAAGCTAAATCTCAATACATTTTTAAGAAATTACTATACAAACATTACCTGTCCATGACATATGATGATGATTCCTAAATATATAAGTTATATTGTCATCTACAATTTTTATAGTTTTGTGAACTTAACTATTTATATAACATGGCAGGTGTGCATGGATGTATATATGTATGTGTGTATATATGCGTATGTAATTTATGTGTATATATATGTATGTGTGTGTATGTGTATATATGTATATGTGTGTATTTATGTATATATAAATCTAATGTGAGAACATATATATGTATATATGTATATATATATATATATATATATATATATATATATATATATATATATATATATATATATATATATATATATATATATATATATATATATATATATATATATATATATAAGTATATTTGATTAAATTTAATGTGCCTCCTAATGTTTTCATATCAAAGCATAATCCACGTCTGGGTTGTCTGGAAGAGATCGCTCTCTAGCGATAAGACCGCCCTTTGTGCTATCTACTTTTATATAGTTTTTTTAATACGTGTTTTTTTTTTTTAGTACAATAAAGAGTTTTCTATCTATCTATCTGTCTGTGTAAGTTATGGTATTCATGCACAATGTGTTAAGCTAGGATCCACCTTTACTTATTTATTTCTAATTGCTTTTTTATTGCTGATGGACAGCAGGCAGATTAACAGCTAACTTAATAGTAAGCAGATGGCGCTGCCCATCGATGTCAGCGATGCCCCTGGTATGCTAACAGCCATGTATGGGAACTGGAACTTGGTTCAGTCATTTTTATTTTATTTGGAAAACAAATAGTGATGAATTGCTAAAAACTAAAACTTAATATAAATCTAAAACACAATTAATGTGTTTTCGCAAGTATTTATCATTATATATGAAACAAATATCTTAAAGTTAAGTAAATTATAACTTTTATACAATATATAAGTAAAAAGAGATTAGTAAAAACTATAGGAAATTAATATATGTAAAGAAAAGTTTATACTATTAATTAATTGCAAACCAATTTTCGGACATTATAAAAAGAAACGATCGTGGACATGTATTAAATAAATCTACTAAAGCTACTAAATTATTGACTATTCTATGGTGAAACAGTGGGGGACAGCGAGGTATCGTGGGCATCTGAATGATCATGAAGAAGTGGACAATCAACATTATATTGTGCTAATTTAACTAATTGTACAATATTTCCAATTTTATGTTGTTCTTGTAGTAGAAGAATATGGTTTTTCAAAAATATTTGATTATAATTTTGATATTTAGTTTCAAATTTAAATTCTATGTGATGTGATGGCGATACACAATACAGGGTTATTATGGTGGCATACTTAGAGACCAGGGTTGGTTGGCATCCGGTCGGGGTTAGTCAGGGTTATTTTGTCACCTTTTTCGACAAGCCGCTCCCGGACATAGTGGCCAGTATATTTACTACACTTCTGTACAGAGAATATAAAGATAAATATCAAATAACGACCTCTTTTTTCAGCATCCGCCAGCGAAGAAGAAAATCCTATCATGCATACATCAATAAATGGTGTGGTAAGAAGAAATGTGTTGTCACCAGATACAAAATGCAGGTGTGTATTTAGAAAATATTTCGCATTCGCAACGAACCCTGTTGATCACAATTAATATATGTAGTTTAAGGAAATAGATTTGTGGAATTCTGATATTTAGAAGCGATTGCTGTGACCCATAATCCTGAATGGAAATCTTTGGGCCTCAGAGCCTTACCAGAGTCTCCCCTCTTTTTATTATGCTACAGCCAGATAGCAAGCCTGACCTCTTGAAGGGATATACAAATGTAAAACTTTAAATATTTTTTCACAACCTCATATCTTGGCTCAGTAGCTGCATAAGTGATCTGATACGGACTTGTCGAGTTAGATCCCCACGGAGGAGGATACACGTATGATAGCAAGTAGTTTGTTCTGCTCTGTGCGTACTTTTCAATTGTACGTTTGTGAAAAAGCGCTACGACACCTCTATTCATACCTCTTCTTCATAGATCTCTTTTTTGATAATAATTACATGTACAAGAAATATGTTTAAATTAATTTTAAACTACACTAAATTACAAAAAGAAATGAAAAAAAAAACAAAATACACACGAAAACTATTAATAATATTGATTCCAAAAGTTGAGACTGGTGCCGTGTCTGGTCAGGCCAGGATTTTGTCTTCGCAGCAGGTCACAATGTATTTAGCTCCTTTCTCCTGCCATACGCCTCCAGAACATTCCACTTTATCTGAAATTAAATCAGAAAATAAGTTAAGCAAAAAGAGTGTACATAAGTGCTTGCAACGCGGTATTAGAAGTGTTGGCTACCAGCATAAGTGGTCGTGTATGAGTAAGAATTTATCACTTGAAAACTTTCAAGTTATTGGGCATAAACGAAAAACTTAAAACTGCTAACCTACCCTGCATCTCCTCGGGAGGTGATAAAGCTAAGCAAAAGATAAGTGTTGCCATCCAACACGGTAATGCAGCCAGCGTTTGGGGAACGTTTCCGGCCGAAAGCGATTTGGAATCTTTAGAAATTAAAACAATATTACCGCATCTAATAAGGATTTGTATCCTTATTAGAAGATATTGTTATCTATATATCCACTGTACAGATCAGGGAGTTCGGGTCAACCACCCAAATTTCCTGTATACGATAACATATGAAGCATTTGTAAGAACGCTTTGTTCGTCCTCTGTTTTTAATGTCTTGTGACAAAGGACATGTTTATGGTACTGAATCATAAACAAATCCACATATGACTTTAAGTCATGTGAAAGACACAAGTAATATGAACAAAACACGGATAATATGAATATAACGTGCATGGCCACGGGGTCAGGATTAAAATTTGGTTGTAATTGTACTCAAACTCTTTTTTTGACACGAAATGTTTCATCCTATGACAGGAAAAAATTCTATACACCTTAATACTTCGGTGCTCTGACACATCATCCATTTTATGTTCATAATTTAAAAAAAAAGTTTGTGGAATGAGGTTAAATTTAATTTTTAGAATGATTCCCCATTTAGGAAGAAAAACCGAATAATAATTTGCTGGCAGGTAGTAGGAGTAATTAATTTATTACCTTTTATGACATCCTAGCAAAAGATGGAATTATAGTTTGTTGGTCATTTTTTATAGTATTTGGTTCCGTATACTAACTATAGTTTTAATTCCAGACTTATACAGAATGGTCTAACCATACGGTGTGCTGCAACGGATGGCAGCACGATGACGAATTGAACATCTGCGCACCTGTATGCAGCACAGGTTGCATTGACGGAATATGCATTGCTCCAGATAAATGCTACTGTAAACCACCTCTGTATTTGGATCCTACTAAAATAAACACATGTATAGGTCCCACATGTGACCCATCCTGTATCAACGCAGAATGTTGGCCCAATAATACATGCAAATGTTTTGAAAATTTCACTCGATATAACACAACACATTGCGCAAATTGCCCGGAAGGTTACACTATTGAAGAGGATATGAGATGTATGCCAAAGTGCGATACATGCATCAATAGCACATGCACGGAACCAAACAGATGCACGTGCTTAGACGGATATAAACTTAAAGATAGCACTAGTTGCGAACCGGATTGCAATTGTGTCAACGCCACATGCATAGCACCAAATCAATGTGAATGTTTACAAGGATACAGGAAAATAAATAACAATACTTGTGAACCAATTTGTGATTGCATAAATGCTACATGTATTTCACCAAACAAATGTGCATGTTTAGAAGGTTATGTAGCTTTAAACGATACAGTTTGTTCTCCAACATGCGATGAACAATGTATAAATAGTACATGCACAGAACATAATAAGTGCACCTGTTTAGAAGGATATAAACAAAAAAACAACCACACTTGCGAGCCTATTTGTGAATGTGTGAACAGTGAATGTATAGCTCCAAGTAAATGTAGATGCTTTGATGGATATACGTCATTAAATGATACAGTATGCACTCCTGAATGCGATAAGAAATGTATAAATAGTACTTGTACAGCACCCAATACTTGTACTTGCTTAGATGGTTTTAAAAGAAAAGATGATAATACTTGTGAACCGATCTGCGAATGTGTTAATGCTACATGTATTGCTCCGAATAGGTGTAGTTGTTTTGACGGGTATACGCCTTTAAATGAAAACGTGTGTGTTCCTAAATGTGATAAATGTGACGGAGTTTGTGTTGCCCCTAATAAATGCAAATGTAAGGAAGGTTATGAATATAATGATGGATGCAAGCCAATTTGTAAAAAGCCATGCGTAATTGGCATATGTTCAGCTCCAGATACTTGTACGTGTGAAAAACATTACCTGGTAAATGAAACAAGTCTAAAATTTTGCCATAAACCATGCAAGGAAAAATGCAACGGGCCTTGCGACTTAAATGGTCTATGTTTGGATGGAGTATGCTACGAAACTCGGTCGTGAGTATATTTTGAATTATTATTAAACTATAATAAAGTTTTCTCTGTAATTTTTAATTAGGTATTACTATATAGAGGTTTGGTACCCTTTTAGAAGTGGTCCTTTTTCAGGACTATTCATTGGAAAGAATAAATAAGTATTGAATAAATTGGGTTGTAATATTTGTATTGTGTTATTTTTTTGAAGTTAGGGCTCGCTAATTTGTAGGTTCAATTGGTATTTTGTCAGAAAATCAATTAATAGTTTCTAAGCCTTATTGATCTAGTGATATAATAGATGAGTTCATGCTTGACAATGTTGTATGACTATATTGTCATTAAAACGTTGCAGATCATTGTTGTCTTTGACATAGTATATATGAAAGTTTTAAAATATTCCAAAATATTTTAGAATTATGTAAGTTATTGATAGGATTTCAAGTAGGCCGAATTTTAAGAAAGAAATATATGTTTAAGGAACATTTTTAACTTTCTTAACTAAATTCTATTATTATTTATTTTTATTTTGTTTTATTTGGGAAACAAAGAGTACAATAGAAAAATAAGAACACAAACATATAAAATTTTTACACTAACCAAAATAGTTGTACTTTTTGAATCTAACTTGAGATAGAATGTGTCGACATCTGCAAACTAACTATTATATGCGTTACACAATCTAATGATAAACGTATTTTTGATATAAATTTAGTTTGTCCGGGAAATTGGAACCCAAAAGGTTTTTGTTGTTCTTGTTGAAAGACGAAGGCTGTATAAATATATATTATTAAACAATAAAAATTTATCTTTATGAATCATCACGTTTCTATAACATTACGTCATCATATCTTTAACAATCTGTATTTTATTTTATTTTCCCAGTTCATTATTCTATGAACTCATGCTCAGCACTGTAATTAGGGACAGAAAGTTTTAACTAACCAGAAAAACACCGATGAAAAATAATTGGCCTAAATTTGGGTTTTATGAAGACAATTTCTGCCTGATGAGCTCAACAGTCCCGAACAAATCTAAATGAATTCCCTCTGTTACTGTCTATAAGATTGCAAAAAGAGTACTTAATTAATATATAGTAATTAAATCAAGTTCCTCAAAAAGCATGATAGGATTAGTTTGAAGCACGTTCTTCTACATTAACCTCAAGGGTTTATAAAATAACCGCACTTTTCTATAAAATACAGATGCATGAAGTCAGTTTCTTGTTTTTGGTGCTCAAATTGTTTACCAAATTCACAAAATCACTAACTAAATGTAGAACACTTATAATAGAGTGCTTTTTGATTGATTCTATTTTTGAATATAAACTTGCATTTAAATTCTTACGCTACAATAAATTATAATTTCAAAGAATTTTACTAGTCCGTAATGTTCATCCTAATTAATATTATAAATGCTAAAGTGAGTTTATTTGTTACGCTTTCACGCCTAAGCCGCTTAACCAATTTTAGAACTTAGTACTTTGCACTTAGAATTTAGTAGTTACCTATGGAAGTTGGCAACGCCAGTGGCATCGCGAACAAGTTGCTGTCCCGTAAGAGTACAGGAACTTGGGTCACTAATGGCGGAACACAACACAAAGTTATTATGGCGGCATGCTTAAGACCAAAGGTGGTCGCCATCCAGACGGGCTTGGCATTCCACGTAGTCTTTGAATTTCAGTATAGCCATAGATTGGACCTTGGAGAAGGACATAGGCTATTTTTTTTAAGTTCATATGGCAGAACAACGTTTGTCGGGTCAACTAGTTTTTAATAAAAGTAAGTAGTATTAAAGCTATCTATTTCAAGAGACATAATCGTTTATGGCTGAATTGCTTTCATAAATTTGAGTTATACCTTTCTCCAGTTTTTTTAATAAGCTTTAAAGCTCAAGAGCTTTAACGCTTATTTTACACAAGGAACTGCGCAGGTTGCAGAAGTATACATTATTACTTAATTTGTATATATTTTTGTATTAGTCAGGATATACCGCGGTAAGGTGGATTCAGTTACGCCGGGTTTTGTTGCTCTTTATAGGATGTGGAGGTTATAATAGGTCACTTTCTTTGAAGATTCTTGAATTAGCGTTTAACTTAGGGGTGTGAGACAAGACCTTCGGGGCTCAAGTGAAACTTACACTGATGCATTCTTAACAGGCAAAAGAGAACGAAGTATGAGTATGGAATAACTTTGCCTTATGATGATTTATAGTTTCGAATAAATTGTTTTTAATTTAAAATGGGATGCAATTAATTTTAAATAATAACTAATAACGAACAATGCTTAATTGTAATATTTATACTGATATTCTAGTTACGTTTTTGATATGGTGACCATTATAATAATATATTGATAATGCTCTTGTTTGTTATATTGTTATTGTAAAGGGAAAATTTTATAATTATCAACTATATTTATATTACACTAGGAAACTTCCTTCTCAGATTTCTTACTTAATTTATTTACTACTAGTAAAAATATTTATATTAGAATAATATAAAGAAACATTTTTATTGGTCATCGAGTTCCAATTAACTACTAAACAACGGGCAAAAGTTTAATATAATTAATTCAATACAAGTCATTTTGTTGTTAGGGGGACAAACAGTTTTGGTCCCAAAACTAAGCATTGTTTGTTTTCAACTCGCTTTTACTAGTTTCACCTGTATGTTTGTTTGTAAACGACTCCTTTGAACTCGATTGTGACCCACTTTAAACGGTCAGCTTTTATTTTTTGTTATAATCTTTACGATATACTTTGGAACAATTCAATAATTTTGGACTCCATTACAATTATTACCATATTTTAAGTTACTTTAGTACATTTTAATAAATTTTTAATTTTAATGCATATTTAAACTGTGTTGTTCTATCTTGAAATTTTATATTCTTGACCAGATACTAAATTAGTACTAGCTTTTACCTTTTTTTATTTGGGAGATGGAAACGCATGACCCATCCCGTTGCGTGGGAATAGGCAGCGGAGTAATGTGGGACTCCCTGTGCAATGCGCCCGTACATCCCCTTCTCTAGGTCGGGGGACGCACGTCGGTGGTATACCCGCTAAAACCACCCCAGCGTTCCTTCACACGCCTTATGTGTCGAGGCCGCGGGACGCGACCGGTTAGTCGTAGTTAGTGACGAGCCCCGGCATCTGTGATAGCCTTGAATAACATACCTTCTTTCTGCCCTTATCCCAGCTATGTGGGGTCGGCAAACCATGTACTTTCCTTCCACTCTCCTCTATTAGTCGTCATCTGAACATTCACAACTTTATTGCCAATTCGTCTTTAGCACAATCCATCCATATTTTCTTTGGTCTACTGCTCCTTTTCTATCATTTTCCTTGTTATATGACATTCTACATTTTACATTATATGGCCATATCAGGTTAGCCTTTACTGTCAACTTTTCAATCACTGGTAACTTTCAAACGTTCTCTGATATATTCATATCCAATTAATAACATACTCTGGGCTCAAAAAATATATGGCGTATCTAGCACCATAACCAAGGAACATAACTACACCAACAGAATATAATAGCAGATGAAGTATTGTTGCTGTCGAGTGAATAATGATTGAAATTACTTTATGAGCATTTTAAGTGTTCGTCATCTTAAGACTATTTTCGTCAACTTAGTTTGTTTTATTAAATTATATATATATTTATATATATATATATATATATATATATATATATATATATATATATATATATATATATATATATATATATATATATATATAATATATATATATATATATATATATATAAATATATATATATATATATATATATATATATATATATATATAAATATATAAATATATATATATATATATATATATATATATATATATATATATATATATATTTATTTATTCCTGTAATAGCAATTTAAAAATAAATTTATTACAAATTAAACATAATTATTCCTTTGATATAACGTAGTATAAAACAGGAAAATAAAAGGAAAAAACACTTGTAAATTGGCTTAAAATTGCACTTGTAAAAATTAACCTTCATCCTTTGTTGTCCTCTTCCCTGGTTATACTTCATTTTTCAGTCATAATCGTATTATTATTTATAAGCAGTACAATTTTTATTTTATGATTATTATGTACGAGGGCTGTTGATAATACCGTGACTATTTAAAAAACATTTTTTCGGCAAATAAGCGTTTTATTTTTCCACAGTCTCCTTTTAGATTAATACATTTAGTCCAGCGTTTTTACAATTTTTTATTCCTTCCTAATAATAGGTTTTCTCAAGGCCCTCAAAATAGGCGTTTGTTTCGGTTATGTTCTCTTCATTCGACCTAAATCTCTTACCACCCAGCCATTTCTTCAGGTTGGGTAAAGAAAATAGTCGCAGGGGGCTAAATCTGGAGGATATGCTGGATAGGGTAGCAGTTCGTAGCACAATTTATGTGTTTTTGCCATAGTGACTACACACGTGTGCACTCGTGCATTGTCTTGATGGAACAATACTTTTTTCGCCAAATATGGTTGTTTTCTGCACTTTCTTTCTTTGGTGCACGTTCACCCTGTGAAAGCCATTGTTTTGATTGTTCCTTGGTCTCTAGGCTATTGTGATAGATTCATGTTTTGTCTACTGACAAAATAGTGAAAATAATGGACATGAAAATAACCAAGCGTCAAACAATAAATAGTTAAGCAATTACAAATTAAAAAATAATTCATAAATAGGGTCTTTTTCTGTTGTCATTAAATATTTTTTATTATTTATCTTAAATGAGGTGATAGACTTTATTTTTCTAAAATGTAGTGGAATATTATTCCTACAGTGAGTGGCAGTATATTTGAAACAACCCCTAAATGCTACTGTTTTAAGTTTTGTTATCAGGGGTTTAGTTACAACTCGGGCACTGTAACCTTTCGTCTTATCACCTCTCCAAACAATTTTATTATATAAATAAATAGGCTTACGATTAAAGATTACATTAAAGAGTAGGCATGACAAATGAAGCTTTCTTCTTGCTGACATTTTCAGTACATTAGGAGTGACTTTTACTGAGGAACAGACAGGCTGACAGCCCACTTAACAGTGAACAGTTACCGTCACCTGTTGATGTTTGCGACGATGAGGCCACCGCTCACATGCTACTAACCGTGTAGATTCATGAAGTCATCTGGTTGTCTGTTATAAAATCACATTATCGTTATTAAAACCTTCTATAATTAACCACATGTGGCCATGATTTATTAAAAAAAACACTATTAATTGCTAGCCTGCAATCATTAATTAATATAATATTAGATAGTATATACAGGTTGTTTACTGTATATTTATAGCCATTAAACATTTCAGTTTCCTGCTAGGGTTATGCGTAAATCATCACCTGATCTGATCTGTTGATTCTACCAGTATCAAAAACTCGTACTTAGGAGCTTAGGTCCTTTTTTTATTGGCTGACGACCAGCTTAAAATTCAGCAGTTACCGTCGCCTATGGGTGTTTGAAATACTAGGGACATCGCGAATACGCTGCCGTCCCATAGGGACACAAGTATCTAGGTCACTTAAGCCGGAATACTGCACAAGGTTATTATGACGGCATACGTATACACCATGGTGGTTGCCATTCAGACGGGCTTGGGGCCCTATCACGTAGCTAGGCTTATTTTGTCGCCTTTTACGACAGGCCGGCCCTTACACCGCCCCTGCATGGAGAACAATCGTTTTGTTAGCATTTTGTACAGGAGAAGTTTGATTACTTTGTTAATGATAAATTAGAAGAGTAAATTTGCTCTTCGGCTAAGGTTTTTTATCCGCGTAGGGGCGGAGAAAGAATACTGACCTCTGCGGTTGGAGTCGGCTTGTCGTAAAAAGCGACTAAACAACCCTAGCTACGTGGTAGGGCGCCAAGCCCATCTGGATGGTAATCACCCCTGCTTTTCAAATATGCCACCTAACGGTAACTGCTAAATTCTAAGTGGGCCGTCAGCCTGTCTGCTGGACTACTGCAATAAAGAAATAAGATAGTATCTGCTGTATAAAGTAATGAATTATAAGAGAATGCGGGATTATTTCAGAAAATTCAAAAAACTCTACTGAAAAAAAGCGAAACCTGCGAAGTCAGTGTCAAAAATATTCATTAATCTACATTCGTATTTCTTCCTTTCTTTCAAGTACTTATTCCTGATTTTATCCCACTCTCCTCTGTATTTTTTCAAGTAAGTATATATGCTTTCGCTGTATCACACAGCGCTACTTAAATCCGCCCGGTGTCGCTGTCGTTAGTCGTCTGAGAGGTTTACAGCCTTAGCTTTAAGAAAAAAAAAACAGCGCTACTTGAGCTCTATGTGTGACGTTGCAAACACGCTCCTTGGTATGCAGATCGCGTGCCGCTCGTAACATGTGCATGGCATGAGAATAGTTAACGTGCAATAAATCCGAATATGAACAACAGAAGAAATATTAAATTATCTAAATATTATTTCAATCTTAGAATGTCGTCGTTTAATCAACGTCGTGTAAAAGGCTAAAAAGCCTAGCTACCGTGGTAGGACCTCAAACCCGTCTGGATATCAACAAACCCTGGTGTATTATGTCGCCATAATAACTTTGTGTTGTGTTCCGGCATTAGTGATCCAGATTCCAGTTCCTATAACCTATGCCTATAGGCTATGGCAATGCCTATAGCCTATAGGCGATGGTAACTGCTAACTACCAAGTGGACGGTCAGCCTGATTGCTGTTCTACAGCAATAAAAAAGTAAGAATACTGATCTCTGTGGATGGGAGGAATCTGTCGTAAAAAGCGACTAAGCAATCCTAGCTAGGTAGTAGGGCTCCAAGCCTGTCTGGATGGCAAACACCCTGGTCTCTCAGTAGGCCGACATAATCACCTTGCGTTACGTTTTGGCATAAGTGAGTTCCAGTTCTACACAGATGGCACCATGGTAGTGGTGCCCCTGGTATCGAAAACATCCATAGGTGACAGTAAATACTTATTACGAAGTGAACCACCAGTTTGTTGCTGTTCTACAGGAAAAAAAATATTTTCCATAATAGCCAAGAAAATAAAGTGTCTAAAAATGGCGTCGATGAAAAGCTAATATTTTTAACAAACATGCACTGTCTCAGAAAATCTACGCCAATACATTTTCTTCCCTTCTTCTAAACACTTCCGTCTTCTTCCGTCTTCCGTCTTCCTGCCTTTATCCCATATTATATATATTGCTAACACTGTCAATCCATCTGTTTTTTCTCAGTCTACTTCTTATCCACTCTCGTTTGTACCATTCCGTTTTTGTCAGGTAGCATTCTCTCTTGCCTCACTTCGCTTTACACGGCTATACCACGCTAGTCTATTACTTTTCAATTCCTTAATCACTGGTGCTACATTCAAAGTTCCTCTGGAATAAAAATCAAAATCAAAAACAGAAATCAAAAATAAAAATCAAACAAGTTCCTCTGTTTTTAATAAACTTTTGAAATTGAACAGCTATAGTCGGTGTTATCAAAAGAAATAGTAGCCGTGTATTTATATTATCGATAATAAAACCACATCCTCGCAAACGTCACGAACTACACCGGACGGCTATATAACCGACGACAGTATGCAAAATGTCATTGTTCTCCCATTCCTTAAACGTGTGACGGCAATTAAAATTACTAGTATTGATCAAAAGTTTAAAGAACTCGCGCTTGTTACGCGATTTTCGATGATAACTCGTCAAATTTAAAAGATATCACAAATAGTCTGTAATTTATACATCAATAATATTTGACCGATTGTTGAAGACATTGGAAATTATGCAAATAGTGTTTGTGCAAATACATTTTTATATCTAGTGCAATTGTGTTATTAGGTTGTGCTAGCCTTCGACATTATCTTTTGCGGTGCTTCAATTAAAAAAAAAAAAACAATTTTATAATTCAAATCCACAATAAATTTATTGCATGAGTATATTTTATTTATATACTCCTGTATTAGTATTTTTAAATGCTTCATTATTTAAAAATACTTTCTAAATTATTGTGTCAAATTTTCAACCCCCAAACCAGTTTGTAGTACTCTTATATGTTTCAATTTCATGAAATGTTGCGAAGAAAACTAAAGGAAGCTTTTTTTAAATATTCAAACCTTCAAATGTCTATGGGTAAATGTATCTTTAAACGCTAGACCCAAAATGGCTATTATTGTTAAATACAAAGAAACTTTCAAATCTTTCGAAAAATTTCTGCAGCCGCGGTATTCTTACGTCTATCAAGGACATGATTTGATGCCACCGTCACCAACATTTTTCCGTGGTGGATGCATTACTCACACCCCGTCGCAGGGTAATATGCAGCTAGTAGATAACATAGTATGGGAATCCCCATTAAATGCTCCTACATGTTCCAGTCTGTTGATTAAAAGGCGCAAATGGTATCACCCACTAAAATCAGTCAAGTTTTCCTTCGTTTGCCATGAGCGAACTCTACCGGTTTTCGCGGCCTTCGCTTTCACTTCAAATTGGCTACCACTTTGTAAAATGCTGTTATCGTAAAAGTTTATTCTTCAAAAGATATTCTTGCAAGTAGGCTCAAAATGAATTGGTAATTAAAAAAGTAGAACCAGAATTATTTCATTCCTTTATTTTGTTGCCTTTATTTTTCTTTATACGAAACGAAACATGCAAGATGTTTCCTCGAAATCAATGTCAGATCAGGTTAGTTTGAATCACGTAGTTCTAGTCAGAAGAATAAGGCTCCCTTATTACTTTGGGAGTCATAAAAAGAAACTAATGGATTAGTTCACAGACAGAACATAGTTCCCATCTTCTCTCAGAGTTTATAGTAGTGCTTTATAAAAAACTAGCTGACCCGGCAAACGTTGTTCTGCCATATAAATAATTAACGCCCCCGCAACCCCTCTTGGGGGTGGAATTTCGTAAAATCCGTTCTTAGCTGCCTTCTACTCGGTGAAAAGAATATTCCTACCAAATTTCAAGTCTTTAGCTCTAATGGTTCCACAGATATCGTGATGAGTGACTATATACGTGGAAATCTCTTATATATATTTAAAGATGTAATTTAGTCGTTTATCACGAAAAATAGGTTCAGTTCGATAAAGGCTTAAGAAAATTATTTTATTTTATATTAGCAATTTTTTTACATTAGTTAATTTACTAATAATATAATAATTGATTACTTAAGATAATTAGAGAATTGATACTTTATAATGATAATTACAATGAACGTGATAAGTATTTTTTTTATTGCTGAGGAACACAGGACAGGCTGACAGGAGGACAGGCTGAGGGCCCACTTAATAGCAAGCAGTTACCGTGGCCTATGGATGTTTGCGACGCAAGGGGTACCGCTAACACGCTGCTGTCCCATAGGAGTATAGGAACCTGGATCACTAATGCCGGAACACAAGGTTATTATAGCGGCATAATTATGGTATAACCCAAGCGTGGTTGCCATCCTGACGAATTTAGGTCCCTACCACGTAGTTTGATTTGTTTTATCGCCTTGTACGACAGGCCGATCCCGGCCACAGGGGTAAGTATTATTATTCCATCCATGCACGGAGGAAAATAGTAAATTTTAGTAAAATGATGGCAGAATATAAATTATGAAATCCGTGATGTTGTGGCTAGAAATAATAATACAGGTAACACATCATTTAACTAAAGAGTCGGAAAAGGTAACTAATGTGTTATACCTCTTTTGCTAGTTATAAGGCAGAAAAGGATTGTTCGCTTCCTCCGGTTAACTTTTGAGCTATTTGAGCTAGATATTCGCTTTTATAAAAACCAAATTTATGTATATTTCTATGCTGTATGCATTTTTCTTGTACACGGTTAAGAAAATAAAGTTACTAAGAGGCTTCGGCGCTTAAATGCCTAGAAGTTTACCTCATAACAATACTTAGAACAAATTATCCGTGCAGGGGCGAAGAAAGAAATTCTTAAAAGGCGATAAAACAACCCTAGCTACGTGGTAGGGCTCCAAGCCCGTCTGGATGGCGACCACCCTTGGTCTTAAGTATGCCGCCATAATAACTTAGTGTTGTGTTCCGCATTAGTGACCTAAGTTCCTGAACCCTCATGGGACAGCAACGTGTTCGCGATGCCACTGGCGTTGCAACTGCTAAATTCTAAGTGGGCCGTCAGCCTGCTGTCCTACAGCAATAAAAAAGTGCACTTTTCAGAATCAATTGTAAGAAAAATTAATATTAGATACATTTAAAATGAAATTATAACTTTAATATTAGAAGTATATAGTAGTTGAGTTAGAGGACGACTCTATTTATCTCGTTGGCCAGGTTTACGAGCACATGATTTAAAATATAACAACAAAGAGCAATAAAGTCTTGACACCGGCAATAAAACATCCGATCAAAAGCCGTGTTTAAAATATTAATTTTATTGTATGTAAAAACTAATTTAAACATTAGTACAATAGACAAACGCACCTTGCGTTTATTTTGGTTGATTTCAGCTAATTATTATTAGTATTGATTGAAATTTGAGTGGATGAAGGTGATATGTAATGATTATTTTTTAATTTTATATCGTGAAAGAGGTCTTGTCTGTTTTTGACATTTCAAATTTTTCTCAAATAATTATAGTAATATTGTAAAGGTACTTACTATGTTCCAAAGGTACATAGTTAAAGAGATAGGTCAAAAATTGTATTCAACAGGATTTATTTTTAAACTATATAACCCCAATATATAAAAAAAAAATACTTTTTTTAGACATAAGTTTGAAATGTGACTTAATACAGTATTTTATGTTATGTTATTAATTTATAAGTATTATTATTACTAATTTTATTATTGTGCTGTCCTCAGGATTAAAGATAGCTTCCTTCCTAACCGATCACCGCGTTTGACCCCCCCTCCTTTTTGTTTTTCGCCATTAAACTTTCAACTTTTATATTCTACTCGGACATTGGTAAAATGAATGTCAAAGGCCTTGGAGCCACACCTTCACAAACTGAACTGAAAATGTAGGTATAATATACGAAATAACTAGTTTTAAAATAATTTTTTTTTAAATCCTGTAAAGTTACAAATTAGTCACATTTTTATCAACTCGTGTCTTAACTTCTTTTTCTAACATGGATTTTTACATTTTCTGTCGTACAACTATTATAGATAAATATAGAATAAATACTCTTTCTTCGTGAGGGGTGTAGTAAAAGCCTAGCTAGGTGGTATGGTTCAAACCCTTCTGGACTACCTTGGTCTTTAAATATGTCGCTGTAATAACCTTGTGTTGTGTTCTGGCATAATTAACCCAGGTTCCAGTTCCCGCGGACTGGTGTTGCAAACATCTATAGGGGTCGGTAACTGCTAACTAATAAGTGGGTTGCTAGCCTGTCGGCTGTTCCAGAACAGTAATTAAAAACTTACACGCAAAAACAGAAGTAAAAGTAACAATAAACGATCTCATTGCTAATAGAAATCTCTTCCAGACTCTCATTGCAATTAAGTTTATATAATTACAGAAATGTTACTTAGAATTTCGTCATAAACCATCATTTGAAAATGACTAATGATACATTACATTTTAATGAGTTATATATATTAAAAACAATTTAACCAGGGCTATAAGTACGCTTATCAGCCTGTATATTGTATGTATTAATTCAGAACAAGAGATTCATTATTTTCAAGTTCAGTCAAACAGTGGCAATGTTTGTGACAACATTGTGGTTATAAATGAACGGAAATATCTGATAAATTTATCTATGTACTAACGTTTACTTGAACAAAAGCTTAAACAGTTTTCAAACGTCAGTGAGTTCAGATACACCGTGAAGATGTACGCGAAATTGTTTACTTTAATTTTTATTTGTATTGCCGTGAATTTATGCGAAGGGGAATTGCGTGAAGGAGAACTTGGAGTGTGCATAGAATCTGTTACGTGAGTTATTTTTATTTATTACTAATGTTTTTTTATTATTTCGTTGACTGTGTCACGCTGTATTAAGGTTTATTTTGATCAATATTCCTTTGGTAGCCGAATTAGTGAAAGATGGGTAGTAAATAATTATTTATAACATTAAAAATAATAAACCAGTAAAATTAAACCACATTATTGCACCCTCCAATACAATAACAGTAATGTCACTAATTAAAAATTATAATTAATTAAAAATAAGAATTAATATTAAATTTAAAATGCATACACAATCTAGATTCAGTTTTTGTCTAAAGCCTATTTTAACACAATTACTATGTGCAGATTGAGAAGAAAAATAAAATCTAGGAGTGAGTAATATTCCCTCTAGCTTTATCCACTGACCAGTTGCTTCTTATATTTATGTTATTCATGTGATGTTGAAAAATCTTAAAGGTAGGCGATGTATACATCGCCTACCTTTAAATTCTAAAACTGCATGTTATTAAACAAAATTATAATTAGTAATAGTAGTAATTGTTTATTACGATTAGTATTTCAGTCCAAGGCAACGGCTTGTGCTATACAAAGCACAGGTCAGACCGCGTATGGAGTACTGCTCACATTTATGGGCTGGATCACCCGCCTGTCAGCTCAATCCCCAAGACTTTATCCAACCGCGCGCAGTTCGTGTTGTCGACGATCCTTTGCGACTTTGCGTCTCTTTGCGTATTCTACCGTCCGTGTCTGTACAACGGGGAGTGTTCTGAGGAGCTATTTAGAATGGTGCCCTCGTCGTCTTTCTACAACCGCACTGTCCGCCATCGGTTGGGTGTTCATCCCCATTTCTTGGAGCTTCTTCTTTCTTGTACGAACGGTTCTCAAGAACGTTTATGTTGTGTACTCTCAGGATCTAGAATGAGCTTCCGGCTGAGGTTTTCTCAGCGCGGTTCGATATGGGGTTCTTCAATAAAGGCGTTATAAAATTTGTTCAAACCCGGCAGCGCGTTGGTAATGCCTCTGGTGCTGCAAACCGGCGACGGTGACCACCTGCCAGGGTGGGCCGTCTGCCTGTCTGCTGAACTCTGGCTATAAAAAAATTGTTGATAATGATAGAAAGTTAATGTTGTTTCTTATAAAATACATTAATGTACGGTACATATATATTGTTGACCTCCGTGGAGTATCGGCTAACATCTTGCACTAAATGTGCAATAAATTTGAGTAAGCGTTTGATAGTAATAGAATGATTGGTTTTTATAATCCTTCACGCTCGGTTGATAGACTGAAAAACTATAGAATTATTATTAATTGTTGCTGGGAGACTGTCTTTGTTGTTTTTGCGTACTTTTTGTGCAAATGTATTATAAATAGAACTACACTCCAAAATATACAAAGGAATCGCGGCACTGAGGATAAACAACAAGATGGTTGAAGTGTCCTACTACACAATGTCCATTCCAGATTTTTTATCCCGAAGAAAATTTGCCGCCGAATAGCTACTAGACACCCCGGTCATTTACTAAGCCTTTCGATCTAAGATTAGAGATCACAGGATCAATTTTCAGTCATTGCTCTAAGACGTCTAAGATCCATCCCAGGTCTTATTTATTGTCCCATGTCCTGCGATATTATGTTCAGTTCTCTTATGATCAATCAGGTATATCTTCCTAAAATAATCCTTCAAAAAATTTTACTCAGAAGCCCGTTGAGTGAGTAGAAAACCATTCCCACTCTCGCGTCTTCGTCAAGAATCTGCCATATAGTTACTTTATCGAACTCAGAATTACAAATTCTGAGATAATAAAAGCGGTAATTCTCACGACTTATTGCTCAATGGCTGATTTAGATACACATTAGATATATAGATAGATATATAACTCTTAATTGTTAACTTAAAAACTACTTAATATCTAAGGAAAATTAAAACTAAAACAATGTTAGACAATAGATTGAAATTTTCGGTTAAACTAATAAAATAAGTTACTAATTTTACCCCAGAAAATATTTATATCATATTAAATTTTCAGGGCTGTTTCTAAATTAAAATTTACTATTCAGGGAATTATCCCTTTCTATTATTAAAACATACTTTGTTAATAATGTGTAGACATGTTTATTAAAACATGTCTACACATTATTATCAAAGTTTCAGCTAGTTTTTTGCCAGTTCACTGGCGTGTTGAAACTATTTATCTATTATGTCCATTTATCAAATCTTTTATTATTATAAAACCGCAAAACGTATATGTCATCGATCAATCATACTATTAATTAGGTCTCGCATCAAAGCATTTTAAAATGTATGTATGTACATATTATATAGTTGACAATAATACTGTCTTTGTTATATTTATAGGACATACGTGACCAAGAAATGCCGACTTAAAAAGACATGCTTGGAGTCAAGGGTAATTATTTTAATCTATATTAATTAGCAAAGTATAGTTACTTTAGTAAGAGGTAATATGAAAAATATATAGTTAAGAACGAGAAGACAGTGGAAAAACAAAATATGTTTAAGTGACAAAAATACAAACAGAATATTAAATCTAGTGTGAAGAATAGTAAATAACTGGAAATAATATCATTCCTTCAGTTTTCCAAGATCCTTAAAGATGATAGAGATGAAATAAAAATCACGGTATCTTATCTACTATAATTTGTATAGCACGATGGAATACACAATATAATAAGTGGCACAGCTTCAAAGGTGCCCATTATTTGACCTTGAGCTGAGGATGAATAGAAAACGATATATTAAAATGCATGCGCTATTTAACATTTTTAAATGGGATAAGTTTATAAATTGAATTGGAATAATCTCGTATGATGATGGGCGGAACGGAAATTATTAATCGCACTATGAATCAATTCATTCATGATTGCAAAAAAACATGCGGGGCAGTCTTTGGGGACTTCCGATAGAAGTGAAAACTAAGTAACTTGTGAATTGTATCGTCGAGCTATTAGATTATTATTTTCGAATTATTTTTGGTTTATAAAGAAGTGTTTATGATCAATGATTACAATTTAAATTGGTTATTAATACTTCAACAATTTCAACACTTCAACAACAATCAATTTACAAACCAAAAATAATTAAAAATAACGAAAGTTGTTTACGAAAGTTTACGAAGTTCAAATTTTTCCAAAAACTATTTCAAAATATCCATCCTATCCAGACGGGCTTGGGGCCCGACCATGTAGCTAGGGTGGGTTATTGTCGACTTTTACGACAGGCCAACCCTGGCCGCAGAGGTCAGTATTCTTTCTCCGCCCCTGCACGGATAGAAAAGTCTTATATAATATGATTTATAATAACGAAAATAGAATATGTAATTATATACAAAAAACACCGATTAAGAGATTTTAATAAGTATTATCTATTATTTTTCAGCATGAGCTCCAACCTGTATGCTGTAAGGGATATGAATACTTCGAATCAAAATGTAGGCCATATTGCAAATATGGATGTCGGAATGGCACATGTGTCGCTGGTAAATGCGAATGCGACCCACCGCTGGTGCTTGAGAGGAACAGATGCGTATTACCGACATGTGAACCGCCGTGTATAAACGGGCGCTGCGTAGGAAGAAACGTTTGCGAGTGTAACGCTGGATTAACCTTTCTTAACTCGACGCACTGCGATTGCCTTGCCGGATACTCATATATATCAAACGCATGCAAACCAATATGTGACCAACCATGTTCTAACGGTTCTTGTGTTGCACCTAACAAATGCAATTGTAGTTCTGGTTTCAAGAATGACCCAGAAAACAAATTTAATTGTCTGCCGATTTGCGAACCGGAATGTGTTAACGGGCGTTGTGTGTCACCGAACACGTGCATCTGCAATAAAAAGTTTGAAATGACCGGAAGCGGTGTTTGCAAACCTCAATGTATTGATTGCTTTAACGGTGAATGTGTAGCCCCGGATGAGTGTCGATGTCACGCAGGATACTCAATGAGCAACGGAACATGCACTCCTGTATGTAGCAAAGAATGCGCTAGTGGATATTGTTCTGAGCCAGACATCTGTGTATGTCAACCGGGGTATAAAATCAAACCTAGCGACAAATTTGTATGTGAGCCAGTGTGCAGTAGTGGTTGCGTGAATGCAACTTGCTCGGCTCCAAATGAATGCAAATGTTTACCGGGATACGAATCAACTGACGATAAAAGCGTTTGCAAACCGTATTGTGAGTCATGCATTAATGGAGAGTGTGTTGCGCCGAACAAGTGCAGATGTGATGAGGGCTATAAGAAAAATGATACATTGCCCCACTTATGTTATAAGCCATGCGAAGGACTATGTGAAAATGGAATATGTTTTTTGGACGGGACGTGCAACTGCCAGCAGGGATATCAGTATGACGACAAAAATAAAACATGTACAAAGATGCAAGAGTGAGTTAATAATTTGATACTAAAATGACACACAGTATAATAATAATTATTCTACTAGTTAAGAACTTTTCGTGGATGGCTTAGTGTTATATTTTTAGAAATGGGTAGTTGTGTGAAGTGTAAAGATTGTCACCATGGGACCTCGAGGCCCGGGTCTTGGCGCTATTGTACCAGTGGCGCTGGGATGCGGCCAAGCGTGGCTCTCGCCCCGCGCCTCGCGAAGTGGAGGTAAAGCGGGCGGAGCTGCGTGACGAGGTGTTCATGGTGGAGTGGAAGGAGCGTTTCGCACACCCCAGCGCGGGCCTCGCCACTATCGAAGCGGTGAGGCCCGTCCTGGCCGAATGGCTGGAAAGGCGCCACGGCGCCCTGACCTTCCGCCTGACGCAGGTCCTCTCGGGGCACGGTTGCTTCGGGAGGTACCTGTGTCGCATAGGGCGGGAGATGACGTCGGGGTGCCACCACTGTGGCGCGAGCGACGGCCACCGTAAAAAGCGGCCGCGGGCGGCCCCTCGGGGGAGGATCCGCCGCCCGCACTATTGCCGCGAGGGAGAGGGCTGCGTGCTGTTCTGCGGCCCCCCTCAACTGTTGATTCAGAAGAGCGCCGGGGGACGAAATCCTGATCCCTGGCGCCAACAATTTAGAAGGGCCCGCTTTAAGACAAAGGGCGGGCCGGCGCCGGCCCGGGCCACGAGATCGGCAGGCCATATATCCGTGGGCCCGGGCGTAGGCGATAGGAAAACAGCGGGGTTTTTTAGTAGGTAGTCGGATGATCGAACATCTTTCCCGGAGTCCCACATATCCCTCGGTCCCCCCAGGCCGTTGATGTCCACAATCAACTTATTGAAATAATGATTATCATATACATGATTCATAATTGTTTATTGGGTATTACGTTTTATTTCTTATTCCATGTTGTGGATTCTATATTAATTACGTAACAAACCTATAGCTTAGGTGTTAAATATGCAGCTGAGCACTGTCGGGTGAAAACTCCTGCACCCTATTTACTCGGTCCCCTTTCCAAACAATTTCCGGTATACAGCCGGCATGAAACGTCTAGATAAGACTTCATATTTTAAAGAAGCAATTGTAAAAAAATATACTGTTAGAATCTGTATAATTTAAGTTTTTTTTATGTGTGCTTTATACTTTCCAGGGTCGCCTGTAGTACATGTAATAGTACATGCTTAGAGATGCCTTGCTTCTGCGATGACGGAGTCCCTTGCTATGAATCTCCTACAGAGCCTGACGAGGTGACATCTTCAAGGTAACGAAAACGTTCACTCACTTGTATGGAATCCTAGGTCCCCAAGTATTTGGACTTGGATTAATTACTTACAATCCAGATTAAAAGTTCTGCGATAAAACACATAATATGATTTTATATTGAAAAATGTCAAAATAATAAACTTGTTACACTACTTAATAACCCTATATAATTTATGACGTTCTTCAAAGAATTTCATGTTTTAATACAATTGTTGTGCAGTATTAAATAAATACAATTGTTTATATTTTACACTAAAAATTTACGTCGATCAAATAACATAAATGTTACTGATTTAAATACGACAGAGCAATGTTCAATAACTGCAATTCAAAGTTTTTATTTTTCAGAACACCGTTTCTTTTTAAAAATGGTTCGTTGCCCGCAAGTATAAAACACCTTAGTCCGTTTATAGATGAAATGAGATTAATGCGCGTTAGAAGAAGGCTATAAAACTCCGACTTGCTTTTCGAAACACAACATATGACCTTTTTACCAAAGAAGGATCATGTAGTCAATCTAATAATAGATCAGTATCATAAATGAAACTATCGGTGCAAAATTATTGAATTCGCTTCTAAAACAACGCTATTGTATAATATTAGGTAGAAATGTTATTGGATATTGCGTTAGATAGATAGTACATTTATTAGTCAAAACATGAGATTTGTACAAAAGCGCATTGATGACACATAAAGCAACATAGCTCATTATGTTCTGTCCAAGAGGCGTACAAAATTGCCATAAAGATACTTAAAAAAATTGTTAAAATATACATTACATTATTTAAAAATTATAATAATTAAGTTAACTTTGAGAATGATTAAAATGAATGAATATCAGAACATATTATTAATTAAAAACTGATAAAAAATTCCAGAATTATTATAAGCATAATTAATAATGATGAAAACGAAGTACTATTAATTAGAATGTCAGTTGTACATAATGTTATGTAATGAGTCTCTTGTAATTTGTTATTTAAGAAATCGTCCACCTTGTAATAACATTTATTCGTCATAAACTATTTTAATCGAGTTTTAAATAGTACTACTATAATAAGATATTTTATACTGTCTGGAATTTTATTAAACATTTGGAGTGCCATGCACACAACACTTTTCTGCATAAGCCTCGTGTTAGAGGCTATATCTATAACGTCTATAACGTCTATTTCTCTCTTTAATTTCTGACATGCTTTTAAATAGTTAGCGATTAGTTTTCACAAAAAATGCAATTTCAAATATATATATAAACTAAAGCTCTACACGTCAACCTACAATAACATTTGACCTGTCTACAGACACCTTTTTAGACGCATTCGAAAGATTTATTTCAAGTAGAGTGCCTGTGTCTCTCATGTGTTCTGACATCGGTAACTTTCTCGGGGTCGAGCAAAACTAAACAAGATTTATTCGTTCAATCTGGAAAATAATGGTTCTGAGTACTCTGCAATTTGGCGAAATTTGAGATCCAAATACATATTCGTAGTTTTAAACGATATTTCTACCGGTTAGTTCGAAATAAGTTTCTTACATACGAAGAAACATTTAACGTTTTGACGCAGATAGAATGCATCCTTGATTTTAGACTGCTTTGCGTCTTTCCCGAGACTCTTCACCCAGAAGCATTGACTCCAGCACACTTTTTAATGTCCACTCCAATCCGGTTTTTTCTGCAGTTCATGTCTCTTCCAATCGTACATCATCGTTAGTTTGGAAACGGATGTTGGATAATAAGTTACCATATTTTTGGAAAAAGTGGCCCGTGCAGTTATTGCATAATAAGCAAGTTAGGAAAAAATGGAAAGATTCTTTTAATATTAAAATTATATATAGTGCTTATTAACAAAGATAATCATTCCCGTTCCATTGGGCATAATCACGGCTGTGGACTCTGGCAAAGATAAGAGAAATCTAAGATGCCTGTTGTAAAACTCTGTACGTTGCCGACGACATAATGTACATTTAGCTATTTATTTCCGCTTTATTTATATTAGTGTAAGTAGTTTATGCTATTTATTTATTTTATGTACTTTTTGAGAATACTATCTATTCTCAAGGCGGAGGAGGATGTATGCGCCGGACGTTTGAGCTTGTGCCGGACTTCTTCTTCCTGTTCCTTACTTTCTTACTCCAATCCCGCACTCCGATAATCATAGTAACCATCTCTTATCTACATATCCACTATCAAAGAGAGGGATACCATGCCACTGGCGGGGAGTGCGGTCCGGCTCTCAATGCCACCATCCCCCCGCCGTTCACAGTCCTCTTCAAACCGCACGAAGAGGCAACTGCTGCCTCCGGACTTTGCTAAAACTAAAAAGACTAGCAAGATCCCATAGTTCTTCCAGTAAGATCCAGCGCCCCGGTGGTGAATAAGTATTCCTTTATTTTCCCGCTCAACCAGTGTATGTGATATGCGCGTTGTGTGTGTTCGTGTATATGTGTGTGTGTGTGTGTTCAGTCTATATTGTTTAGTAAATTCTCTCTACGTTCATAATTTACGGTACTCAACCAACTATGTATTTTTTAGACTAACAGATTTAATATTAATATCACAAAATTTAACCATTTCATTATAATCACAAAATCCCAGAAGTTTACCGACAAGTCGAGCAAGGTAGCAATTTGCTACAGGACTTGACAGTCTTTATATCTTTTTCACCATCACTAGGTTTGGTTAGGTTAGGTCTTTTGATGCCATTATCGACTTATGCATTTTCAACGAAATGCTCACGATGAAAATTGTCTTATGCTAGGTTAATACTTTCGGTGTACACTGGTGTCGTCGAATATCGAAAGGGTTTAACTAACATTACCTTAGAAATTAAACGCTGAGCTCTCTCGACTTGGATAAAATATGTTTTAGCAGCACTGTCCCAACAGGTGATGCAGTATGTAATAAGAAACAGGGGGGACACAAAGAAAAATAAATAGATTTGAGTGTATTGAAAAATACGTCATGCAAATTTCTCACTATGTAAGCAAACTTTCGAACTCGTACTGAACTGATAAGATTTCGATATGTTTCTTAAAGTTTAAATTTACATTTTAAATTAGCACAAAATATGAATGTAGTTCAATTTAAAAGCCCACACTCTCATAAGGGTTGCCAAAATCGCATTTTATATGAATTTTAACTATTTAATTCGGCGCAGATGCATTCGTTTTGTGAAAAAATATATTAAATTGTTTTTTATAGTATTTAAAGTGTCAAGATTATCCTGTAGTCATTTGCTTAAATGTGTTTATTCTAGCCTCAGCTAATTTTAGGGTTTTTTGCACGTCAATCACTGCAGAAGAATTGCTGTGTCGTCTGCATAGCAAATTATTTTAGAGTTTTTCATAGGAATATTAAATACATATATCATTGATATACATGATAAATAGTGTGGGGCCGAGTCTCAGGGGCTAGAGCCTTGAGGGACACCAAAATCAATATGAAACGGGCGAATTATATTCGAACCAATTTTAACACATTCTCTCTGAGTCATCGTAATAAAAGAGTATGTAAATGTAATTCGTAACTGAGCAAGAAAAGCGATAATATCTTGATATTGATCATATATTGTCAAAAACAAATTGTTGGATTTCTTTTACGGCAGCATAAAACTAAATTCTTCATAATTATATTAATTTATTCAGAAACTAAGATTGAGATGCATATAACTATTGACAGAATGTTATCCGTGTTAACAATAAATCGTAAAAACTCAACAGTTTTTTTTTAGTTTTATAATAAACCTACATAACATACAATGTACAATTCACATTATGCCATCTAGTGACAAAGTAAGTAGTTCTAAGTGGTATAATTGTTCGCGCTGGTAGTGGGTTTGGCTAGGCGACGAGTTAGCGAAGGAATGATTATGAAGAGTATTCACATTTTTCGTTACTCGTTCATATTTTTCATGGACCCACTGATTTTACATTCTTCGGAATGCAAAACAACAGCTATTTATATTATTTACATTTTACTTACACTCGATTATCGGTAAATTATTTAGTTTTTGCATTAACTAAGGAATCAACGATAAACATCCGGCCATAGACGTTATAATAATTTTGTTGGTCGCACTTTTTTTGACAAGAACGGGGAGCGGATATTAGCTAATAGGAAAAGGGACAGCATATAGCATCGTCACCTAGACCCTTTATAGCCAAACGGCGTTAATAATATTGTATTATTAGTACTACTCAAATTAAATACTTTTTTGTAAATAAATACATAAATAAAATATAAACACCTGGAAGCAGGACGGGTGTCGAACCATGATACCCGCAGGCGTTCCAATATACGTTAGTCGATACGTCACAGAGTTTGTTAAAGATGAATAAGGTCAGATAAAATTATTTTATAAGTTCTTGCATCAGAACTTTTATTTTGTGCGGGAATTGAAACGCGGGGCACACAGCTGTGTTATCGTTTATTTCATATTAGTTATTTTTTTTTCAGATTAGCTAGTATGGAGATGACGTGGATTTTTGCAGCTGCTGTTGGGTTTCTCCTGCTCATACTCGTAGTCGCAGTCATGATGCAGATTTGGAGAAAAAGTAAAAATTGCGAATCCAAAGCCCATGATAATGGTCAGTATAGAAGAGCAAATTTAACATAAAAAAACGAACTTAACGTGTAAGACTTAGAATGTGTAAGATGATTACACAGATCTTCTTCCTGCCCGTATCCCAAGCTATGTGGGGTTGGCACAACATGTTTTTTCCTTCCTCTCATCTCAACATTCACACCTTTTTTTTGCCATGTCATATTTTACGCAATACATCCATCTATTCTTTGGTCTACCCCTCTTTTTGTATTCATCCACTCTCATTTAGCAATTTTCTTGTCACATGGCATTTTTTTAAGCATTATACGACCAAACCACGCTAATCTGTTACTTTTCAGCTCCTCAATTATTGGCGCTACTTTCCGAATTCCTTTCATATATTCATTGCTAATTTTATCACTGTTGGGCCACTTGATAAACCAGAACACTATCAAGAGGCTTGCCTGCATCGGTAAGCTCCGATAGGGAGATAGTACGTACAACCACACTGTCGCACGCGAAAACTTGCACTTAGTTTAGTGAAGAAAGTAAGATTTATGTAACACGCGTAATATATTAAATGGGATACTATAAGGACTTTCATTCATGCTGCCGCAGACTCAGCTCCCATAGACACAAGACCGCGATGTGTGATACTAACATGGGGAGGCCCACGACCACCAGTGGACGATGGTTCCTTGATGACGGCTCTGAATCTACGTCTTCTTTTACAGGCGTTTTAGTCCTGTTATCTCGAGCGTTGTTAGTTGTTGAATATGATCTCTAAAATGAAACTTTAATAACCTTACGCTAATTAATCCATTTTTTCCTAATTGCTATCGTTTTGTTTTCAGTGGGGGAGTTATACAGTGGTGCGATGTTCATTGCTCCACACACTTTGAAAAACAGATCTACTTCAGAAGACGACTATTGTGATGGTATCAACGAGAATCAGGCCTTGAAGTTTGAGGAAGAAAAGAGAGACGAGAAATTTTTATCTATCAGAGAATTTGATTAAACGTAAAAAATACAAGTATTTATATACATTTACCTTCGTAAAGTGTGAAAATGTTTTTATTGTACATGATATAATTAAGCATAGTTAACAGTTCTTTTGTAAAAAAATAAATTATCAAGTTACCATCGGAAATAGTGAACTTTATTTTAAAACGTTTCACGTATTTATAAGTGCTTAAAAAGTTTTACAAAAGCAAAATAGCAAACTGATAATAAATAAAAAGCAACAAGTATAGGTATATTCAAAAATATTTAAAATGAATCATTTAAACTGGAAAACTAATGGAATTATCTAATTTACTAATTAGATAATAATTTTACTGACGGATATGGCCGTATGATATGACTCTTTTAACTCATTTAAATTGAAATTACCTTGTACGAGGTATAGTGACTTCCAACACTGGTTCTATATTTTAGAACACTTAGTGGTACAAATGAATAATACAAATGTATTTTTTATCCGTGCAGGGGCGGAGAAAAAATACTAACCTCTGCAGCCGGGGTCGGCCTGTCGCAAAGGCGACAAAACAACCCACCCTAGCTACGTGGTAGGGCCCCAAGCCCGTCTGGATGGCGACCACCTTTAGTCTTAAGTATGCCGCCATAATAACCTCGTGTTGTGTTCCGGCGTTAGTGACCCAAGTTCCTGTATCCTTATGGGACAGCAGCGTGTTCGCGATGCAACTGGCGTTGCAAACACCCATAGGCGACGGTAACTGCTAAATTCTAAGCGGGCCGTCAGCTTGTCTGCTGTCCTATAGCAATAAAAAAATACTAGGGCAACTACATAGCGCCATCCAGTTGCCATCCAACCCCAAAGTAAACAGTAGGACGCTTGTGTTGTGTGTACTAGACCATTGACATACTGTTAATATAATTTACCTCTAAAAATAAATACGTATTGAACACAATCCCAGACTCTGATTCGGGATTCGAATCCGTGAACCCCGTAGGCATTCTGAATTCCAGAAGTGCACGTAAAATCATATTCTTGCACCTGGGCGTTTGACAGTAGAGAAACTCTTGGATGGTATTAGTGGGTATACCAGCGATATGAACTCTTGTCAACCGTTAGCCATTGAGTGGTGGAGTGTGCTTTAACGCCCTCCGGCGCCTATCGTTTTGATTTGCGTTGACGAGAGGGGAACTGAATTTCCAACTGCCGCTTCGTTGCCTCCTTTGCGGATAATACGGCCTCGCAGAAGGAAGCGACGGTGGTCCATCAGGGTTCGCTCCAACCATAACTAGGGCTAAGGCCGAGAGAGATAGATCACGTTCGGTATTGGCGACGAGGGCGCGGTGATGCTCACGCCACGCAGGGCACACGGCCGTGTGGTACATCGTGTCCTTCTCGTCGTCCGCGCCACTATGGTGGCACTCTGACGACGGCTCCCGTCCTATTCGATACAGGTACCTCCCGAAGCTACCATGCCCCGGGAGGACCTGCTGCAGGTGGAACAGTACCTGGCACTTACGTAACAGTATGTAACAACACTTAGCCTGATAGTTATTAAGTTTTATGGACATGGTTTGAATTAAAATATGTTCATATTAATTTAATAGTTAACCCGGCAAACGTTGTTCTGTCATATGTTGAAAAAAAAAAACATTTTATAGTTTTCACCCTTTGTTGGAGATTTAATAATATTGATGCCGTTTGAACGCATTACTCATAATATTGAAACAGGCGCTTTTTTTATTTGTGTTTTATTCACCCCTATTTTACCCCTTTCAAGTTTTATTTTCGCGATAAAAATTGGTTTATGTCCTTCCCCAAGGTCCAATCTATCTCTATACCGATATTCTTCAAAATTGGTTGTATTGTTTAGGCGTGAAAACGTAACAAGCAGACAGAATTCACATTTCACATTTATAATATTCGTAAGTATGGATTATTTTTAGTGTTTAATAACTTAAATTATTTAAGGCGTTATAAAATTTCTTAGAGGCTGGCAGCGCGTTGGTGATGCCTCTGGTGTGGCAAACGTCAATAGGCGGCGGTAACCATCTGATTTAGGGTGGGCCGCTTGCCTGTCTGCCAAACTTCAGTTATAAAAAAAAAACTAGTAGTAAATTGGTTTGAGAATAAATAACAAACTTTTGATTATTCTTATCATAATAAAATATTACTATTTTACATATCTATTTCTTATATATTACATGAATTATATATTGCAATATATGTATATGTGTATATATGTATGTATGTATAATTATAATATTTTTTTTTAAATGTATGTAGTATAAATGTTGATTATTTTATAGCGCATACCGTTTTATAATTTTGTAAATCCTGTCCATCCAAAGGTTGTCTGGCAGAAATCGCTACAAGCGATAAGACCGCCTATTGTACTTAGCATACATTTTTATGTACCTATTAATTAGTCCTGAACTGTGTATGTGCAATAAAGAAATATTATTATTATTATTAACAAACGGTTACATTCTTTCTACGTGGTAGGGCCTCAAGCCCGTTTTGTTGGCGACCACCTTTGGTCTTAAGTATGCCGCCATAATAACCTTGTGTTGTGTTCAGGCATTAGTGACCCAAGTTCCTGTACCCTTATGAGACAGCAGTGTGTTCGCGCTGCCATTGGCGCTGCAAACACCTATAGGCGATGGTAACTGCTAAATTCTAAGCGGGCCGTTAGCGTGTCTGCTGTCCCACAGCAATAAAAAAACATAACTACACGTGTGCACCTCTGAAGAGCCAAAGTTAATGTTTAAAATGCGTGAATTAAAATATATAAATAAATATCATCGGACAATTCATACAACGCCATCTAGTCCCAAACTAAGTTGCATAGCACTTGTGATATGGGTACTAGACAATTGATATACTATATATCCTTTTTTTCTAATGAATACATGTTAAATAATAAACACCCAGACGTTGGACGGAAATCAAACCCATCACCTCCGCGAGCATATCAACGTGCGTTATCCGTTACGCTAAGGGGTTGTCATTAAAAGATAATAAGCTGCCTATAATAGTATCATATTTTTTATGAGTATTGTTATTATTTGCTATTGTATCCTATAACGAGAAAAGAGCGTAGCGGAGTCCAACGAAATAAATAAAATTGAACAACTAAAGTTGTATTAAAATACGGTGTTTTGCTGTAAGAATCATTTAATCAACCTTAGAATATACGAGATGAGGGTCGGTGAGAGCGTTCGTTTCAAGTATTGTCACCATTCAATTTCTACATGCCTATTTATGTCGCTTTTTTCCATGACTCTCTTTTTGTACAAAATGTAGTATTTGCTGGGGCGACTTCTAACACCAAAAGGGTAAAGCGAACGAAGCTTTTTTTTCGCTATCAATAGAATAAAGAATGGAGTTTGGACGTCATTTCTTACGTAATGAAATAACCTATTCTTAATTATATTTTATCGACACTAGCTGGATAAATTATTTTTAAATAATTTCATTTATTCATTTCCCATACTGCCTTATCACAAGCTGCGTAGAGGAAAATATTATTTTTATCCTCTAAATTTTGATCAAGGACAATTTTAATAAACTTGAAAATTTTATTTCTTATCATAAAACTGCATAAAATAATATAACTTTACCCGCTTTTTTCATATGTTAGCAAAATTAAATACCTCTACGGCCCTTCTTCATAAATAAATAAATATGCTATCCGTAGGTACCTGATATACTACGTATATGTACCCCATGACGGGAATCGAACCCGTAACTCCTACAAGCGGTTCAGTGTACCTACAAAAACCGTCTCGCCATGGAGGATTTTAAATAGAATGTGGTTATGTTTTCCGGGATGAACAGATAAGGACTAAGAGCCGATCCTTGGTTTAACCCCACCGCGACACTGAACTTGTCTGTTACGCCAGCTAGAGACCAAATGTGTGTATGTACTTGCCTTATCATACATCACACGAATAAGATGCAAGTACTTTACAGGCTCTCCTTTCGCCAGGCCTACCACAAAATCTTTTGAGTCCGGTCAAATGCATTTTCGAAGTCAACAAATACCATGTGCAGGTTTCTATGTACACTTCTGTATTTCTCACACAGTTGGTGAAGTGTATGGTATATGTTGTCCCCCGTCCGGGCATGAAACCAAATTGGTTCTCACTTGTTTCGCTCTCCTCTTGTAGTTGCCTTGCTATTACTTTCTCCCAAATCTTCACGCTATGCGACATTCTTATTCCTCTATAACCGTTACAAATCAGTACATCACTATCGCTCTTAAAAATGAACACTAGCGCACTATTCATCGGACATCGTCTCGTCTTGCAACAGCTTGTTACAGAACGATGTTAGCCACTTCCATTTATCTGTTTTCAGGAACTTCCATACTTCCACAGGTATTTCATCTGGTCCTACAGACTTCATTTTTGATTCACCTTCTATCTACAGCCAATCTAACTTCAGCCGTACTCACTTCTTTTACAATGCACATGTTAACCTTATTCAAAATACCACTCCAAACATTATCTTCATTCATCAATTCACAGAAATATATTTCCCATCTGCTCTTTATTTCTTCATTGTCTGTTAAGACCCTTCCATTATCATCTTTTATACCTAGTCAGGTCATAAGTATTGTCACACAGTAAAAACTTTTCTTTTAGAATGCTGGCCACAAAAAAGTTTATTGAATTAGAATTTCGAATTGTTCATGAAAATAAAAATGTATAACTTTTAGAATTTTACTCATTTTTAAATATGGTGTGGACGCTTAAAGAAGACCGTGTTGCAGTTATTGCGTTGCATCGTTGCGGTTACGCGCCAATTCAAATTTTTAACATACTGAAAAATTTGAATATTACCAAAAGATTCGTTTATCGTACCATCAAACGATACAGTGAAGACTCTAGTGTAGATGACAGGTCAAGAAGTGGTCGTCCTCGGTCTGTTAGGACTCCAGCAGTGATAAAAGCTGTGAAGGCACGAATTCAAAGAAATCCCAAACGTAAGCAGAAACTGTTGGCCCTTCAGATGGGGTTAAGCAGAACCACGGTGAAAAGGGTGTTAAATGAAGACTTAGGGCTTCGGGCATATCGAAGAAAAACAGTACATCGTTTGAATGCTCGTCTAATGGACCTGAGACTGAAGAGATGCCGCGCTTTGTTGAAGCGGTACGCGGGAAAAAAATATCGGGAAATTCTTTTTTCGGATGAAAAAATGTTTACCGTAGAAGAGAGCTACAACAAACAAAATGATAAGGTGTACGCACCCAGTAGTGAAGAAGCGAGCAACCGTATTCCGCGTGTCCAACGAGGTCATTTTCCATCCTCGCTCATGGTATGGTTGGGAGTTTCTTATTGGGGCTTAACAGAGGTACATTTTTGTGAGAAAGGTGTAAAAACGAATGCTGTTGTGTATCAAAATACAGTCCTGACGAACCTTGTGGAACCTGTTTCTCATACCATGTTCAATAACAGGCACTGGGTATTCCAACAAGATTCGGCGCCAGCTCATAGAGCGAAGAGCACACAAGACTGGCTGGCGGCGCGTGAAATCGACTTCATCCGGCACGAAGACTGGCCCTCCTCCAGTCCAGATTTGAATCCGTTAGATTACAAGATATGGCAACACTTGGAGGAAAAGGCGTGCTCAAAGCCTCATCCCAATTTGGAGTCACTCAAGACATCCTTGATTAAGGCAGCCGCCGATATTGACATGGACCTCGTTCGTGCTGCGATAGACAACTGGCCGCGCAGATTGAAGGCTTGTATTCAAAATCACGGAGGTCATTTTGAATAAACTTTAATGTCATAAGAATCTATGTTTTATTAAGTTCATTTTGGTATATGAATGGTTACATAATTAATAAACTTGTTACAATTATTTTACATTAAACATGTGACAGAATTTATGACCTGACTAGGTATATTTCATTTAGATAATATACCTTGCATTTTTTTCTCTATCATTCAAATTTGTATAAATACATATGTTTCCGACCACCAGGGCTTATCAAAAACTCATAAAACTTAGCTTGTTCTTCTTAGGCTTGGAAGGCATAACAGGGTAAGATTAATGTGGGTCCCGGGACACGAGGGAGTACATGGCAATGAAATGGCAGATGAACTGGCAAGAGAGGGCTCAACTAATGATTTTATGGGTCCGGAACCATGTGTAGGCATTCCGACTAGCCTCGTGAAAGCCATATTCAGGGATTTTGCAGACCGCAGTCAACAACAACACTGGCTGACTAGAATCGGTCTGGAACACTCCAAAAAATTTTTGGGATCCACGTACAAAGCACGAGGATCCATCTGGAACATGAGCAGGGGGCAAATACGCTACTTGCTTGGAGCCTTTACTGGGCACTTTGGAACCAACAACATGCTCATGAAGATGGGTCTAACCGCGACACCCATGTGCAGTTTGTGTGGGGAACATACAGAACGCATGGAACACCTACTGTGTACATGTGATGCATTGGCCAGGAGGCGAATGAATCTTTTGGGGGTAGGATATCCAACACCGGAAGACTACAGGCTCCTATCTCCATACCTCATTGTTAGGCTCATGAAGCAAATCTTCAATGAGATTGGAGAGGAGTGATTGCTATCTAGGGGAACACAAAAGATCCCATTGGGTCGAAGTGTCCGAGATATTTTTCGGCCCCAAAAAATAAGATAAGATAAGATAGCTTGTTCTTTGGCTTTGGAGATAGCAACAGCACTTTTGCTCTCTTTTTACTCTGAGAATATTCTTTCCTCTTACTTTCCTTTATCAAAACATTCTCTTCATCAACACTTCAACATTCTTTAAAAGCATTTTCCTTTTCTTTCAGACTCACTTGTACTTCTTCATTGCTCCAACAAGATTCTTTCTCAATTTTACCATTCCCTTTTGTTTCTCCAAAAACTTCTTTTGCCATACCTCTAATGCATTCCGCTATTTCATTCCAACATTTATTTACAGATTTTCCAACTATATCATGTATATTTTTCATTTTGTCTACCACTCGTTGTTTAAATTTACTTGCATACTCTTCCTTTTCTAGAAAATGCCATTTAATTTGGGGGTAATTTTCAACCAATCAATCAAAATTATTTATGTGTCAGAAAACATATTACAAAGTACACAGTAATTATGTTTCGCCAACAACTGGCACACAAAATTTAAATTTAATTGTTCAATCATCATCATCTTAGCGTTGAATCTCGGTTGCAACCCAACTCTCGCTTCGGTGCCCGAGGTCCGTTTTCCAACTTTTTTCTCCACTTCACACGATCTTCAGCATCCCTGGTAGTGAGCCCATTGGCACGCATATCACCCTTTACGACGCCAAGCCAGCACTTTTTGGGTCTATCCCTCCTGCCGGGGCCCGGCGGAGGCGGCATGGCCAGACATTTGTTTCCCACGTAAGCATCCGGTTGCCGTAAAACGTGGCCATACCAGCGAATGCAATACTCCTGCAATTTATTCGCAATGTCACGGATATGAAGGCTGCCGCGAAAGCGAGAGTTCCACAGGATATTCATCTCTGTGACTCGCAGTGTCTGCTTGGGTCACTACAGCACTGACCACGCTTTACATGCTTATAAAAGGACAGGCCTAATGATGGTCTTAAAGACTTGTCCCTTCAATTTTACCGGTATTTTGGGGTCACAGATGACACCAGTCACCTCACGCCATTTGGCCCACGTGGCAGTATTGCGTGCCTTAACGACGCAATCAATGTCACCAGACGCGTAAAATACAGATCCCAGGCATTTTACCTGTTCCGTGCGCTTGACTGTATCGTCGCCTATGCGCTCGCGTGTGGGATCTGTGGAGTTACAGGCCAAATATTCGGTCTTCGCCACGTTGAGTTTCAGACCGCCGTTCTCAGCTTGAACACGTTGGTTTTCATATGGATTTCTTCATTTGGGATTTTGTCTAATCCAACGTTAACCTACCAAAGTTACACCCAAAATTGCTCGCCCCATAGCCAGCTGAGTAACTTGAAATTTGTGAACTAGTTCCACCCTCAGTGCACATATCTCAGTTCCGTAGTTATTGGTTTATGGATATTTGCGACGCAAAGGGTATCAATAACACGCTGCCAATGTAAACGAACTGGAACTTGCGTTACAGAGGAACAAGAACTCAACACGAGGTTATTATGGCGGCATATTTCAAAAGCAGGGGTGGTTGCCATCCAGACGTGTTTGGATTACTAACTAGCTATATATATATAATTGGAATCTTGGAATCGGCTCCAACAATTTTCATGAAATTTAGTACACTTATCATTTCTAGAAAATGTCATTTTATGTGCTTTTTTTTATTGGAAGAAAAATAACAAAAAGGTGGCGTTTGAGTAGTCCCAATTTAAACTGAAAAATGACTCTTCCTGACATCTATCGGCGAATAATAATACTATTTTTTTTAAATTGCTTTAACGACACAACAACACTAAAGCTATTTCAGCAGATGGCGTTGTTAAGTAACACAAAGTCAATGAGTGTTTGCTTTGAGGTTAGACTAAGAAAATCAATTGTTTATTTATATTATTTGTATCTTCTTAATGCACGTGTTCACTTAAAAATGCCTAAACGATCTTGGAAAAAAACGCTTAGAAACAATCTAACTTCACGAAGCCGAAAAATACCGAGCAAAGCTCGGTCATCCAGGTACTAACTTATTTAATAGTAATAATAAATACAGATAGGTTTTCCTTTTATTTTAAACACAAGATTTTAATATAATCAACATTACATTGTAAGGTTGTGGTGTACAGAACATGTTGTGAGCTAGCAGTACCTACATAAAATGTATTTATCAAGACAATTAATATGTGTAATAATTTTAATAGTTCCTTTCATCATTGTCGCTTTGGGAAAGCTAAGTAAACACGAATTTGGAGTGTGTTTTGATAAATCTTAGTAAGTTTTTTAAAATTAGTTGTAACGTTACATTTGATTCAAAGTTATAACATTGGATATTGGTCATCATCATCATCATGATTGGATGTTTGCTTCTCAATTCCGGTGAAATGAAAACAGCAATATATCATAGTCTAGAATGGTACACGGGTCACCATTATCTTGGAAAATTGTACGCGAACGAAGTTGTGGAAAACAGACAGTAATATATTGATATGCACACAAGAAAAGAACGAGTTTAGTTTGTGCTATTTATGCTTTATATCCAGTGGCGGATTTGCAATCTTGGCCGGCCTAGGCCCCAGGCCATGTAGTAAGTACCAGCCACCCCTTTCTCAGCCCCCATCATATTGAAAACATAATAAATTTACTTTTTTGCTAACTTTTATCGAAATCGATTCAGAAATTTAGCTAACTATAATATCTACTAGTTTGTAATATTTTTCGAGGTTTCTGGGATAATTGTATATTTAAATAAAAAATTTAAAATGGTTATATTTACTTAACTAAAGGTTTATTCTCATACAAGATTAGATTAATAACTGTTTTACAACGTGTTACAAAACTCGTCGGCACTTAAGCGCAGCAAAATCATAAATTAAATCTTCGCAATCCAATTTCCTTAAAAAATCAGCTTCTATGTTAAGCAAAGCAAGATCGTTTAACCTTTGCTCCGTCATTCTTGTGCGTAAATAATTTTTTACTCGTCGCAAATAAGAAAACGATCGATCTCCAGAACTTGAGTTATTTCTTGTTATCATGAGTTAATTTGTTGTAACGATTGGCCGCCCCTAATATCTGGCTGCCCTAGGCCCGGGCCTCCTGCGCCTTAGGGCAAATTCGCCACTGTTTATATATACATATTCAGTAGAGGACGAATCTCAGAACAACTAGTCTAGATATAGTACCGAAGAATAAGGACCTGTACTTACCCTATCGGCAATCAATTTCTACACAAGAACTTGGATGACATAGAGCAAGACATTTCGTGGAAGTGCCGTAGTCAAGGAGTCAAAGATTCGCATGCGGCTCGCGACCACTGCTCTGGATCAACGAAATAAACTCTCCTTCCCTTTTCCAAGCCAACTTCTTCTTTCCTAATCTTTTTAATATTGTTATAACTCTCTAGTCCAAATAATATTTTTAGTCTCATACTTGTAGCTAACTCACCAAAATTTTACAACTATAGTTTTGGTAGAACAAGAAACCCTGACGGATTTCTTAGATACTTGAAGACAATGTAATAAATAATGATTTACCCATTTAACACAAAATAACACCTTTACAGTTATATTGATGAGAAAGAATTTTGGAAGAACGCCGTACCCAAGGTATGTAAAATTTTAATATTGCTTAAAATTTTCAAAATAGGTGACAATAAAATATTTCGTATCTTAGATCAATTTATTTTCGAATATAAATAATAGTAAATAAGACAATTCACATAGCGCCATCAAGTCCCAAACTAAGTAGCGTAGCACTTGTGTTATGGGTATTAGACAACTGACTACTTATATACTTTAATTTTTGTAAATAAATACATATTATACATAAACACCCAGACGCGAAACGGGAATCGAACCCCGACCTCCGCAAGCATACCGAAATGCGTTATCCGTTACTCCACAGAGGTCGTCATATAAATATATGATATCACACTAATCTTAGGCTCTATCTAGATTTTCCCTCCCTCTAACTTTAAATTTTGCTGTACATTTATATTCTTTGAATAGTTGCCTATATTGCCAGGTAATTTAACTAAAAAACCATCCCAAAGATTAACTTTTGTAGGCCTGCCTCAAACAAATTTTTGAGGTAGCTCGCAAAGTTATCAATTTCATCAGTATTTTTTTATTTAAATGCCAAAAGAAATGCATAACGTTAAGGCAATGAAAGTTAATAATGTTGTATTTAATAATTAAAATTCGCTCGCTGAACAAGCATTTTATGCTACAGTTTAATCTGCATATACGAGTAAAAGCGAAATATCACTCATCACGAGATCTCTAAAACTATAGCTGAATGATTTCAAATATGGCATTGTATATTTTGTGACGTAGACGCTCAAGAACGAATTTTACGGAAATCCTATCTAAAATTTTATTTATACGGGTGAACAACATTTGCCCGGTCAGCTATTCGGTTATATAGATCATTCCACATTAACTGGTTTAAAATATTTATAGTTTTGCAGTTTTCTCTGTTTTTTGAGACGTGATTTCCACAATGGACCAGAATCAAATTTAGATAGTGTTCTGTGATTGCTGCACGATTGAGCGTTGCTGCACTTTTTGTTAAATAAGAAATCTTATTTGTCATAATGAAAGGTTTCTTTCTTCGTAAATGCAGAACATACCTAGTCAGGTCATAAATTCTGTCACATGTTTAATGTAAAATAATTGTAACAAGTTTATTCATTATGTAACCATTCATATACCAAAATGAACTTAACAAAACATAGATTCTTATGACATTAAAGTTTATTCAAAATGACCTCCGTGATTTTGAATACAAGCCTTCAATCTGCTGTCCAGTCGTCTATCGCAGCACGAACGAGGTCCATATCAATATCGGCGGCTGCCTTAATCAAGGATGTCTTGAGTGACTCCAAATTGGGATGAGGCTTTGAGCACGCCTTTTCCTCCAAGTGTTGCCATATCTTGTAATCTAACGGATTCAAATCTGGACTGGAGGAGGGCCAGTCTTCGTGCCGGATGAAGTCGATTTCACGCGCCGCCAGCCAGTCTTGTGTGCTCTTCGCTCTATGAGCTGCCGCCGAATCTTGTTGGAATACCCAGTGCCTGTTATTGAACATGGTATGAGAAACAGGTTCCACAAGGTTCGTCAGGACTGTATTTTGATACACAACAGCATTCGTTTTTACACCTTTCTCACAAAAATGTACCTCTGTTAAGCCCGAATAAGAAACTCCCAACCATACCATGAGCGAGGATGGAAAATGACCTCGTTGGACACGCGGAATACGGTTGCTCGCTTCTTCACTACTGTGTGCGTACACCTTATCATTTTGTTTGTTGTAGCTCTCTTCTACGGTAAACATTTTTTCATCCGAAAAAAGAATTTCCCGATATTTTTTTCCCGCGTACCGCTTCAACAAAGCGCGGCATCTCTTCAGTCTCAGGTCCATTAGACGAGCATTCAAACGATGTCCTGTTTTTCTTCGATATGCCCGAAGCCCTAAGTCTTCATTTAACACCCTTTTCACCGTGGTTCTGCTTAACCCCATCTGAAGGGCCAACAGTTTCTGCTTACGTTCGGGATTTCTTTGAATTCGTGCCTTCACAGCTTTTATCACTGCTGGAGCCCTAACAGACCGAGGGCGACCACTTCTTGACCTGTCATCTACACTAGAGTCTTCATTGTATCGTTTGATGGTACGATAAACGAAGCTTTTGGTTATATTCAAATTTTTCAGTATGTTAAAAATTTGAATTGGCGCGTAACCGCAATGATGCAACGCAATAACTGCAACACGGTCTTCTTTAAGCGTCCACTCCATATTTAAAAATGAGTAAAATTCTAAAAGTATACATTTTTATTTTCATGAACAATTCGAAATTCGAATTCAATAAACTTTTTTGTGGCCAGCATTCTAAAAGAAAAGTTTTTACTGTGTGACAATACTTATGACCTGACTAGGTATAATAGGAACTATTACCAAAATTATGCTTTAAAAATGTACCTGTAATAATAGAACTATTAAATCAGATTGAAAAATGTTTTAATAAACATTGTTCTGAACTGAAATAATAGCCATCAACAGTGACGGTCGCCATTGGTCATGATATTTATCTATCTATGACCAACGCCAACCGTCACTGTTGATGGCTGCTTTGTACCTATGTGGTACGTACATTTGAAGCGTTTTTTCTTATGAACATAAGACATTTGAGAGGTTAAATGTTTATAAGTAAGTACCTAGTCAGGTCATAAATTCTGTCACATGTTTAATGTAAAATAATTGTAACAAGTTTATTCATTATGTAACCATTCATATACCAAAATGAACTTAACAAAACATAGATTCTTATGACATTAAAGTTTATTCAAAATGACCTCCGTGATTTTGAATACAAGCCTTCAATCTGCGCGGCCAGTCGTCTATCGCAGCACGAACGAGGTCCATGTCAATATCGGCGGCTGCCTTAATCAAGGATGTCTTGAGTGACTCCAAATTGGGATGAGGCTTTGAGCACGCCTTTTCCTCCAAGTGTTGCCATATCTTGTAATCTAACGGATTCAAATCTGGACTGGAGGAGGGCCAGTCTTCGTGCCGGATGAAGTCGATTTCACGCGCCGCCCGCCAGTCTTGTGTGCTCTTCGCTCTAGGAGCTGGCGCCGAATCTTGTTGGAATACCCAGTGCCTGTTATTGAACATGGTATGAGAAACAGGTTCCACAAGGTTCGTCAGGACTGTATTTTGATACACAACAGCATTCGTTTTTACACCTTTCTCACAAAAATGTACCTCTGTTAAGCCCCAATAAGAAACTCCCAACCATACCATGAGCGAGGATGGAAAATGACCTCGTTGGACACGCGGAATACGGTTGCTCGCTTCTTCACTACTGTGTGCGTACACCTTATCATTTTGTTTGTTGTAGCTCTCTTCTACGGTAAACATTTTTTCATCCGAAAAAAGAATTTCCCGATATTTTTTTCCCGCGTACCGCTTCAACAAAGCGCGGCATCTCTTCAGTCTCAGGTCCATTAGACGAGCATTCAAACGATGTCCTGTTTTTCTTCGATATGCCCGAAGCCCTAAGTCTTCATTTAACACCCTTTTCACCGTGGTTCTGCTTAACCCCATCTGAAGGGCCAACAGTTTCTGCTTACGTTTGGGATTTCTTTGAATTCGTGCCTTCACAGCTTTTATCACTGCTGGAGTCCTAACAGACCGAGGGCGACCACTTCTTGACCTGTCATCTACACTAGAGTCTTCATTGTATCGTTTGATGATACGATAAACGAATCTTTTGGTTATATTCAAATTTTTCAGTATGTTAAAAATTTGAATTGGCGCGTAACCGCAACGATGCAACGCAATAACTGCAACACGGTCTTCTTTAAGCGTCCACTCCGTATTTAAATATGAGTAAAATTCTAAAAGTATACATTTTTATTTTCATGAACAATTCTAAATTCGAATTCAATAAACTTTTTTGTGGCCAGCATTCTAAAAGAAAAGTTTTAACTGTGTGACAATACTTATGACCTGACTAGGTATAAATAAAAGTGTAGTATAATTTTCAAAATTTTCGTAGTTAAGAAAACTGAAACAAAACAAAAAACTTCAATATTTTATTTTCAGTATAAACTGTCGTATGTTTGCTGTCCTGGATACGTATATCAAGCAGATGGTTCAATATGTAAGCCAATATGCAGGAATGGATGCGTTAACGGTTTTTGTGTAAGTCCTGGGAAGTGCGTTTGCAATGTACCATATGTGTTAAATAAAAGGGGAAACTGCGAGATACCGACGTGTGAGCCGCCATGTTACAAAAGCCGCTGTATAGGTAGGTTTACTAGGGTCAAAAACTAAGTCACTTGCACCTCTGCTTCAAAATTCATATGGTTTTTGATTCTCCTTTGTGTATTCAATGTTGAGGTGATATGGCGTGTATATTCATGTACAATAATACTTAAGTTACGATAACTTAATATCTTCCCCTTAGAATAATTAAGATCTTCCCATTAAATTAAGTTGATGGTTGGCAACGATGGTTCTTGCGAGGGAGAGATTCGTCGTAGGATCGGCATGGCAAAAGGCGCCATGTCACAATTAGAGAAATTATGGAAGAGTAGAACCATCAGCATAAAAACCAAGACCAATCTTGTGCGATCACTGGTGTTTTCCATTTTCATTTATGGCGCTGAAACATGGACCTTAAAGAAAGCCGACCGAAAACGCATCGATGCCTTCGAAATGTGGTGCTGGAGAAGGATGTTGGGCATACCCTGGACGGCACACCGAACTAATGTGTCGATCCTGAAACGGCTGGGCATTGTGACTAGGCTCTCTACCATCTGCTTGCGAAGGGTCCTAGAATACTTCGGCCACATCGCCAGAAGGGATGAGGACAACCTGGAGAGACTGATGGTAACAGGGAAGGTGGAGGGAAGAAGACCAAGAGGAAGGAGCCCCATGCCGTGGGACCGATCAGATTCGCACTGCCCTGGAAACTACTGTCCACGACGCTTTACACTCTGCTTCCGATAGGGGCAGATGGCGGCAAATAATACGCACCAAAGTACTCCGTCGAGATGATCACGACCCTCAGCACTGAGGAAACCGACGCGAGGAGGAGGAGGAAAATATAAATACACTATTTGCATCTAAATATTTTCAAGGACATCATCATGATTTGCATGACGACGTGCAGCGATGGTTTTTATACTTTGTCCCAAGTGGGGGTGTATAATAATAATAATAAAGCCATTTAATCCAAATCTCTCGATGCTTATTCCTATATTACAATGTTTGTTAGTAAGTTAATTAAATTTAAAAAGGTTACTTATAATTAATGTTAGTTATTATTTATGAGATTTAGGTCCCTGTTTGGGTAAAGGCCTCCTCCATCCTTTTCCATAACTCCCTGTCTTTGCCTGACTTTATCCAGTCGTTTCCTGCGACGTGTATTATGTCATCAGCCCACCGTCTTAATTGTCGACCAACGCACCTTTTTTCCCATTGGTCCTTTCCATCGTGTGGCTTCAATGGTCCATCTTCTGTCTGGGTATCGTGAAATGTGTCCGGCCCATGTCCATTTGAGTGATAGTGCGTGCCTGAGAGCATCAGTGAGTTTGGTTTTATGACGAATGTTTACGCTCTTAATTTTTTGTATTCTTCTAATTTTCAACATGCACCTTTCCATTGCTCTTTGACTGCTTTTGATTTTTTGTTTTATTTTATTTGTAAATATCCAGGTTTGGCAACCATATAACAAGCAGGGTAATAGGCATGTGTCAAATATTGTCCTTTTCATGTGCAAGCTGTAGTTCCCTTTTAGGATTTCTCTTAGTGCCCAGAATTTCATCCAAGTTGCGTTGATTCTCCTTGTTACTTCTTCTTCGTTGCTTGATGTTTTGAACGAGATTTGCTTCCCTAGGTAGATGTATTCGCTGACGTATTCTATATTGTTACCTTTTATCACTATCGGGCGTTCGTGTCTGTTGGTTAATATCTTAGTTTTATTTACATTCATTTCTAGTCCGACTTTGGAGCTTTCGCAGTCCAGCGATCTCATAATTTCCTCAAGGTCTTTGGCAGTTTCAGCAATTATAACAATATCATCAGCGAACCTCAGATAGTTTAAATAGTGTCCGTTTATGTACACTCCCCTGTTTTTCCAGTCTAGTTTTTGAAAAACATTTTCAAGTACTGCGATAAACAGCTTCGGGGAAAGAGGATCTCCCTGTCTAACTCCTCGTTCTATGTTTATTTCGTCTCCTCTAGTTTCTAATTTGACTCTGTTCGTGCTTTTTTTATATATATATTTCAGGATATTGATGTATTTACAGTTTATATTTGATTGTTGTGGGGGTGTATAATGTGTATAATTTATAAATACCATACCAAATGTCAGACCAGAATCTAGACCTGGCAACTTAATATAGACAGATAAATATTTATTGCTTACTATATATACATTTAAAATAAAAGTTATAACTAGAACAATACACTAAAAACTAGACAGTAATTACAGGTAAATCTATATATACAGGGTGACTTTGACAAACCCGTCCAAATTCACACAGAAGAATCTTTAGTAAAAGTTATGAGAAACATGTATTTTAGTTTTGTATCACTTAGTACAAAAATGTTGAGTAATCAGCATCACAGTCATTCAAAGAACTCGCAATTTACGTAATACGGCGCGAGAGTGCAATGACCTCTCCATCTGAACTAGTAAAAGGCCGAGGACGGCGGCATTGAACCGGGCGAGCGAATACGCACTACTCATTTACGCGGGTGCGACAGAGACAAGTAATAACAGGTTAACGACGCTGTTTGCACAATATGATTATTCTATACGATTGAATTAATGATCCTATATGAAATATTTTATGGTGAAAATTCAACATACAATTTTTTTGCAAAAATGGGTTCCATAAATGATGTTTAGTGCGTAAAAAAAATTTGGACGGGTTTGTCAAAGTCACCCTGTATATAAATTAATCTCTATTTCCCTTGGTCATCGCATCACGCGTGAACGGATGGAACAATTTCGCTAATTCTTTATTTATTGTAATTATTGATGTCAGGGGAAGGTTCTTATGGAAGAAAAAATTAAGAAAGTTGAGCGGAACATTAGAAAATTCAAGAAACTTTAAGAAAAATTAACGAAAATATTAATTTTACATAACCGCCAATTTTTTGACATAGCTGTCAGTTGTTTGAAATAACTGTCAGCGATTGACAGAATGCGCGCTGCAAATATCGTTTAACACAGATATATTTATACAGCATAAATAATTAATTTATCATTTCGTGAGAAGTGTTTATTCATCACGGTAATTTAAGAGCAATCATGCCTAATATTGAAAGTTCAATTTAATATAGAGATTTTGGTAGGTTTTAATAGACTGTTTTGATTGGCTTGACATAGGTAAAGAAGAATACAATATTATTTTTTAATTTTAATAAAATTTTATTTTTCAAAAATGCCAGCAATTAGACGGACAAACATAAGTCGCAGAACACGCAATGCTGCAAGTCAAAGATATATAAAAGCATGTCAAACTGATGAGCAACGCGAAACGCGGAATGAAGATGAACGGAATCGATGGAATCGAAATCAACAGCATAGAAATGTTGCTTTTAACCCTTATCGGGTTGCATATACAGTTCACAGCAAATCGTTGCTATTGGATCAATGAACGTTTTGGTAGTAAATCTCCCACTAATGTGAAACTGGATAACTTACTCCCCCCCCGAGAGTGATGAAGTGACGAATTTCCCTTTTGACGTTAATTTCTGCTTCAGTTGATTTTTATGTAGTTTAGCCCTATAATTCGTTTTGTTCGGCTTAATTTTTGACCACGTTTTACACAAATATCGAAGTTCACCAGGTGCTTACGTGGGAAACAAATGTAACGGTAACTGGTGTCATTTATGACTCCAAGATGCCGGTAAAGTTGGAGGGACAGGTCTATAAGACCATTATTAGGCTTGTCCTTTTATACGGCTGTGAAGCGTGGCCGGTGTTGAGCAACACAAGCAAGAACTTCGAGTCACGGAGATGAAAATATGCTGCAGTGGATGTGTGTATGAACTCCCGCATTCGTGGCAGTCTTCATGTCCGTGACATTGCGGATAAATTGCAGGAGTGTCGGCTCCGCTGGTACGGCCACGTTTTAAGGCAACCGGATGCTTACGTGGGAAACAAATATCTGGCCATGCCGCCTCTGCCGGGCCCCGGCAGGAGGGGTAGACCCAAAAAGTGCTGGCTTGACGTCGTAATGGGTGATATGCGTGCCAATGCGCTCACTATCAGGGATGCTGATGACCGTGCGAAGTGGAGTAGAAAAAGTCGGAAAGCGGACCCCGGGCACCGAAACAGAAGTTTAGGTTGGGACCGGAATACAACGCTTAGATAAAGAAGAAGATCGAAGTTTACCGGGTCATAAATATGAATGTAACTCTGTCTGTTATGTTTTCAATTTGATGAATGGATGAATGAAGGTACAATCTATCTCTGTTACCGAAACAGAGATAGATTGTACCTTGAAGAAGAATATAGTTTATTTTTTAATTTATATGGCAGAACAACGTTTGGCGGGTCAGCTAGTAATACAATAAAAAAGAATAGTAAAACAAAAGGCAATCTTATCACTTAAAGCGATCTCTTCCAGGTAACCTAACTAGAAGGAATTGTAGTAAGGAATATGGCGGTGTAGGTGAATTACAATAAAATGAAATAAATGTTATTTATCTGTGTATATTATTGACATATATATAATATAGACGAATAAAGACATGCCATGCTAAAAATATTTATAGTAACGTTGCTTGTCATGGCAGGTAACAACATTTGCGAGTGCACCTATGGATTTCAACGTGTTAACAACAGCCATTGTTTGGAGCCGTGTCCACCATTATTCATAAATGATCCGGTTGAATGTATACCAGTTAGGTAAGTGATATAAGCAGTTTAGCCTCTGGTCTCAATGACAAAAATAGCTAAAATTGTAGTAATATAGGTTCTGAGCATATTTTTTTTGTATTATTGCTGTAGTGCAGAAGACATGCTGATGGTCCGCTTAGAATTTAGCCGTTACCGTCGCCTATGGATGTTTGCAAAACCAGTGGCATTACGAACACGCTGCTATCCACGCAGTGTTGTGTTGGAGTATAATGTGAAATCGATAAGTTTGTAACCTTTCGTACTATTGAATGTACTTTCTTCTTTACAAATGCTTTGTCTTAGTTGATACCCAAGCTTACACTCTTAAGTGTACGAGCTTGAGATAACCTGCGTCAATGCTTTTCCTTTACTCATCGTAAAAAGTGTACTCCTCCTCCAATTCACGTATCGAAATCCTTGACGTGTCTACTAGCTGGTAGACAGCCAGTACCCCACAAGCTCAGAAAATAGTCAAATTGATGTATTATCGACCCGTCATCAAAAATTAAGATAACTGAAAAACCATCAGCCAGGTTAAATTTAGGTATCTGAAAATATTATTTAATTTGGCTGCTATTATTTACAGCACGTAGCTGCTGTCTGAGTAATAAAAAATACATTTGCAACATAAGATCTGACTTGCTTATTATTGATCTAAATATTTATAATGATACATGATCAAACTAGAGAATGATCAGATTTATTATTCTTTTAGACATGAACAGTCCACAACTGAATCTGGACAAACAACATCAGATCAAAAAAAAACTAAAATTGCTAGTAAAACAGAATCTAGTGAAACGCAATCAGAGCAAAAGGAAAGTGAAATCCCAAGTACAACAAAATCTAGTGAAATGCAACCAGGGCAGAAGGAAAGTGAAATCCGAAGTACGACAGAATCTGGTGAAACGCCATCAGAGCAGATGGAACATAAAATCACAAGTACGACAGAATCTGGTGAAACGCAATCAGAGAATGTGGAAATTGAAATCTCAAGTACAACAAAATCTAGTGAAACGCAATCAGAGCAGCTGGAAAGTAAACTCGCAAGTACAACAGAATCTAGTGAAACGAAATCAGAGCAGGAGGAAAGTGAAATCAAAAGTACTACAAAATCTAGTGAAACGCAACCAGAACAGAAGGAAAGTGAAATCCAAAGTACTACAGAATCTAGTGAAACGCAATCAGAGCAGGTGGAAAGTAAAATCGCAAGTACAACAGAATCTAGTGAAACGAAATCAGAGCAGGAGGAAAGTGAAACCAAAAGTACTACAAAATCTAGTGAAACGCAACCAGAACAGAAGGAAAGTGAAATCCAAAGTACTACAGAATCTAGCGAAACGCAATCAGTGCAGGAGGAAAGTGAAATCGCAAGTACAACAGAATCTGGTGAAATGAAATCAGAGCAGGAGGAAAGTGAAATCCGAAGTACTACAGAATCTAGTGAAACGCAATCAGAGCAGGTGGAAAGTAAAATCGCAAGTACAACAGAATCTAGTGAAACGAAATCAGAGCAGGAGGAAAGTGAGATTACAAGTACGACAGAATCTGGAGTAACGCAACCAGAGCAGGAGGAAAGTGAAATCCAAAGTACGACAGAATCTGGAGAAATGCACTCAGGGCAGGTGGAACGTAAAAGTGCAGCTACGAGAGACTCTGGTGTAACGCAATCAGAGCAGAAGGAAAGTGAAATTCAAAGTACTACAGACTCTGGAGAAAAGAAATCAGAGCAGGAGGAAAGTGAAATTGCAAGTACGACAAAATCTGTTGAAACGCAACCACAACACGAGGAAAATGAAATCGCAAGTACGACAGAATCTGGTGAAGCGCAATCAGAGCAGGTGGAAACTAAAACTGCAGCTATGAGAGAATCTGGAGTAATGCAACCAGAGCAGGAGAGAAGTGAAATCCAAAGTACTACAGAATCTAGAGAAACGAAATTAGAGCAGGAGGAAAGTGAAATCCAAAGTACTACAGAATCTAGTGAAACGCAATCAGAGCAGGAGGAAAGTGAAATCGCTAGTACAACAGAATCTAGTGAAATGAAATCAGAGCAGGAGGAAAGTGAAATCCAAAGTACTACAAAATCTAGTGAAACGAAATCAGAGCAGGAGGAAAGTGAAATCACAAGTATGACAGAATCTGGAGTAACGCAATCAGAGCAGAAGGAAAGTGAAATCCGAAGTAGTACAGAATCTAGTGAAATGCAACCAGAGCAGGAGGAAAGTGAAATCGCAAGTACAACAGAATCTAGTGAAATGAAATCAGAGCAGGAGGAAAGTGTAATCGCAAGTACAACAGAATCTAGTGAAATGAAATCAGAGCAGGAGGAAAGTGAAATCCGAAGTACTACAGAATCTAGTGAAACGCAACCAGAGCAGGAGGAAAGTGAAATCCAAAGTACGACAGAATCTGGAGAAACGCACTCAGGGCAGGTGGAAAGTGAAATCCGAAGTACTACAGAATCTAGTAAAATGCAACCAGAGCAGGAGGAAAGTGAAATCCAAAGTACTACAGAATCTAGTGAAACGCAACCACAGCAGGAGGAAAGTGAAATCACAAGTACGACAGAATCTGGAGTAACGCAACCAGAGCAGGAGGAAAGTGAAATCACAAGTACGACAGAATCTGGAGTAACGCAACCAGAGCAGGAGGAAAGTGAAATCGCAAGTACAACAGAATCTAGTGAAATGAAATCAGAGCAGGAGGAAAGTGAAATCGCAAGTAAAACAGAATCTAGTGAAATGAAATCAGAGCAGGAGGAAAGTGAAATCCGAAGTACTACAGAATCTAGTGAAACGCAACCAGAGCAGGAGGAAAGTGAAATCCAAAGTACGACAGAATCTGGAGAAACGCACTCAGGGCAGGTGGAAAGTGAAATCCGAAGTACTACAGAATCTAGTGAAACGCAACCACAGCAGGAGGAAAGTGAAATCACAAGTACGACAGAATCTGGAGTAACGCAACCAGAGCAGGAGGAAAGTGAAATCACAAGTACGACAGAATCTGGAGTAACGCAACCAGAGCAGGAGGAAAGTGAAATCGCAAGTACAACAGAATCTAGTGAAATGAAATCAGAGCAGGAGGAAAGTGAAATCGCAAGTAAAACAGAATCTAGTGAAATGAAATCAGAGCAGGAGGAAAGTGAAATCCGAAGTACTACAGAATCTAGTGAAACGCAACCAGAGCAGGAGGAAAGTGAAATCCAAAGTACGACAGAATCTGGAGAAACGCACTCAGGGCAGGTGGAAAGTGAAATCCGAAGTACTACAGAATCTAGTGAAATGCAACCAGAGCAGGAGGAAAGTGAAATCCAAAGTACTACAGAATCTAGTGAAACGCAACTACAGCAGGAGGAAAGTGAAATCACAAGTACAACAGAATCTGGAGTAACGCAACCAGAGCAGGAGGAAAGTGAAATCACAAGTGCGACAGAATCTGGAGTAACGCAACCAGAGCAGGAGGAAAGTGAAATCGCAAGTACAACAGAATCTAGTGAAATGAAATCAGAGCAGGAGGAAAGTGAAATTGCAAGTACAACAGAATCTAGTGAAACACAACCAGAGCAGGAGGAAAGTGAAATCCAAAGTACGAAAGAATCTGGAGAAACGCACTTAGGGCAGGTGGAAAGTAAAAGTGCAGCTACGAGAGACTCTGGTGTAACGCAATCAGAGCAAAAGGAAAGTGAAATTCAAAGTACTACAGACTCTGGAGAAAAGAAATCAGAGCAGGAGGAAAGTGAAATTGCAAGTACGACAAAATCTGTTGAAACGCAACCACAACAGGAGGAAAATGAAATCGCAAGTACGACAGAATCTGGAGTAACGCAACCAGAGCAGGAGGGAAGTGAAATCCAAAGTACTACAGAATCTAGAGAAACGAAATCAGAGCAGGAGGAAAGTGAAATCCAAAATACTACAGAATCTAGTGAAACGCAATCAGAGCAGGAGGAAAGTGAAATCGCAAGTACAACAGAATATAGTGAAACGAAATCAGAGCAGGAAGAAAGTGAAATCACAAGTACGACGGAATCTGGAGTAACTCAACCAGAGCAGGAGGAAAGTGAAATCCAAAGTACTACAGAATCTATTGAAACGCAACCAGAGCAGGAGGAAATTGAAATCCAAAGTACTACAGAATCTAGTGAAACGCAACCAGAGCAGGAGGAAAGTGAAATCACAAGTACGACAGAATCTGGAGTAACGCAACCAGAGCAGGAGGGAAGTGAAATCCAAAGTACTACAGAATCTAGTGAAACGCAATCAGCGCAGGTGGAAAATAAAACTGCAGCTAAGAGAGAATCTGGAGTAACGCAACCAGAGCAGGAGGGAAGTGAAATCCAAAGTACTACAGAATCTAGAGAAACGAAATCAGAGCAGGAGGAAAGTGAAATTCAAAATACTACAGAATCTAGTGAAACGCAATCAGAGCAGGAGGAAAGTGAAATCGCAAGTACGACAGAATCTGGAGTAACGCAACCAGAGCAGGAAGAAAGTGAAATCCAAAGTAATACAGAATCTAGTGAAACGCAATCAGCGCAGGTGGAAAATAAAACTGCAGCTAAGAGAGAATCTGGAGTAACGCAACCAGAGCAGGAGGAAAGTGAAATCCAAAGTACTACAGAATCTAGTGAAACGCAATCAGCGCAGGTGGAAAATAAAACTGCAGCTAAGAGAGAATCTGGAGTAACGCAACCAGAGCAGGAGGGAAGTGAAATCCAAAGTACTACAGAATCTAGAGAAACGAAATCAGAGCAGGAGGAAAGTGAAATCCAAAATACTACAGAATTTAGTGAAACGCAATCAGAACAGGAGGAAAGTGAAATCGCAAGTACAACAGAATCTAGTGAAACAAAATCAGAGCAGGAGGAAAGTGAAATCACAAGTACGATGGAATCTGGAGTAATGCAACCAGAGCAGGTGGGAAGTGAAATCCAAAGTACTACAGAATCTAGTGAAACGCAACCAGAGCAGGAGGAAAGTGAAATCCAAAGTACTACAAAATGTAGTGAAACGAAATCAGAGCAGGAGGAAAGTGAAATCACAAGTACGACAGAATCTGGAGTAACGCAACCAGAGCAGGAGGGAAGTGAAATTCAAAGTACTACAGAATCTAGTGAAACGCAACCAGAGCAGGAGGAAAGTGAAATCCAAAGTACTACAAAATCTAGTGAAACGAAATCAGAGCAGGAGGAAAGTGAAATCACAAGTACGACAGAATCTGGAGTAACGCAATCAGAGCAGAAGGAAAGTGAAATCCGAAGTACTACAGAATCTAGTGAAACGCAACCAGAGCAGGAGGAAAGTGAAATCCAAAGTACTACAGAATCTAGTGAAACGAAATCAGAGCAGGAGGAAAGTGAAATCACAAGTACGACAGAATCTGGAGTAACGCAATCAGAGCAGGAGGAAAGTGAAATCCGAAGTACTACAGAATCTAGTGAAACGCAACCAGAGCAGGAGGAAAGTGAAATCCAAAGTACTACAGAATCTAGTGAAACGCAACCAGAGCAGGAAGAAAGTGAAATCAAAAGTACGACAGAATCTGGAGTAACGCAACTAGAGCAGGAGGAAAGTGAAATCCAAAGTACTACAGAATCTAATGAAACGCAATCAGAACAGGAGGAAAGTGAAATCGCAAGTACAACAGAATCTAGTGAAATGAAATCAGAGCAGGTGGAAAGTGAAATCCAAAGTACTACAGAATCTAGTGAAACGAAATCAGAGCAGGAGGAAAGTGAAATCACAAGTTCGACAGAATCTGGAGTAACGCTATCAGAGCAGGAGGAAAGTGAAATCCGAAGTACTACAGAATCTAGTGAAACGCAACCAGAGCAGGAGGAAAGTGAAATCCAAAGTACTACAGAATCTAGTGAAACGCAACTAGAGCAGGAGGAAAGTGAAATCCAAAATACTACAGAATCTATTGAAACGCAATCAGAGCAGGAGGAAAGTGAAATCCAAAGTACTACCGAATCTGGAGAAACGCAATCCAAACTGAATGAAAGTGAAATCGCAAGTACGACAGAAACTGGTGAAACGCAATCAGAGCAGGAGGAAAGTGAAATCTCAAGTACGAAAGAATCTAATGAAACACAATCAAATCTGGAGGGAAAGGAAAGCTTAATTTCAAAAATGGCTGGTGAAACACCATCTGAACTGGAGGTAAACGAAAACCCACGTTCAAAAGAGGCTGGTGAAACACAATCAGAACTGGAGCGAAAGGAAAGTTTAAGTTCAAAAGAGGCTGGTGAAACACAATCAGAACTGAGGGGAAATGAAAACTCAAGTTCAAAAGAGGCTGGTGAAACACAATCAGAACTGAGGGGAAATGAAAACTCAAGTTCAAAAGGGGCTGGTGAAACACAATCAAATATGGAGGGAAATGAATTCTCAAGTTCAAAAGAGGCTGGCGAAACACAATTAGAACTGGAGGGAAAGGAAAACTCAAATTCAACTGAATCTTATGAAACACTAAACACACAGATCGGCGACAAGATTTTCGGTTCACAAAAACATGGTTATGTACCATTTATACAAGTTGTTTTTGAAAACATTAGCTCGACGGAACATAAAGAAAATTATTCCACACCAGGAAAAAAGCCATTTTACACCACGGAATCGCCATTTAATAATACAATGGAAATCATGGACAGGTAAAGTTCATATTAACACTTAGATAAATACAGGGTTATTTATTACATTATATTATGCAAAAGTGAACCATTTTTGAATTTGATAATTCAGCTGTTTTTTAGCTGTTTTCAAAAGAAGTAAAAAATGCAACATCAAAAATTTATTTAAAAAATTATCAATTTAAATCTCGTTTATCCTATACAAACCCGGAACCATACACCACATCTGGCGCCCAACGTGGGGCCTACTGGCATACACCACATCTGGCACCCAACGTGAATAAAAATGTCGGGCATACATACCACACACTGGTTATTTATCAATATTAAAACAACAATTATCGGTTCAAATTTAAAAATACGAGACGAGAAACGATAATATTTCAAAATGTTTTTTGAAATTTTTTCCACTAACATGCTTTAAAAATAGAAAATAACGTTATGAAACTTGACTTAATTGATTTTATTTTAAAAAAAGTAACCGTTTTCTTAGTTCTCCAACAATGCATAACAACTAGGAACTCATTTCAAAGAAACTGAAAAAAATATCACAAAGGAAGTAGGCGGAAATTATTGTTTTAATATTTATAAATAACCAGTGTTTAATCGTTTTTATAAATCAGAAGAAAAATGAGATTTAAATTGATACTTTTTTTAAACAAATTTTTGATGTTGCATTTTTCACTTATTTTAAAAAAAAAGCTAAAATAAAAAAAAAAACATCTATCATCATCATCCAAGCGTAGTATCCCGGTTCCAACCTAAACTTCCGTTTCGGTGCAACCTAAAATAAAAAACATGATAACTCTAAAATGGTTCACTTTTGCATTATGCATATGGGGGTTAAAATTATCACAAATAGTCACCCCTATCACCTCCTAACGGGAATACATTGAATTACCAATAACCATGTATACTTTTTTTACCAATATTAACTTCAAAAAGTGCGTTGCGGCATTGGTGACCCAAGTTCCTGTATCCTTAGGCAGCAGTGTGTTTGCGATACCACTGACGTTGCAAACACCCATAGGCGACGGTAACTGCTAAATTATAAGTGGGCCGTCAGCTTGTCTGCTGTCCTACAGCAGTAAAAAAACATCTGACGATTTGATTTTTGCCGCCTGTACGCCTGCGAGGGTCAAGTTTGGTCTTATGTGTATATGTTAATTTCAAATATATATTTTTTTCTTTTCTCCTTTGTATCATCAGGTCAGATAATATATCTAGGATGGCGACAAGTGAAATATTGCTGACTGTGTTATGTGTTTTGATAGGCTGTTTAGTCTTCGTATTTATTGCCAATCTTATATACGAAAATTACAAGACTCAAATCTGGGGTAAGTTATTTATTTCACTATAATTTTGCAGTAACATTTTTTATTCATATTCATTCATTAGCACGATACACGGTATTGGAGGTGTTACAACCGTAATATATACACATCGAAAAAGTCTAAGCAACATGCATGATATTACAAATTTACCATTTATACTAATTAATTTCTAAGTCTTTACTCACTCAAAGTGCGTAGGTATGTAAGCTTTTTTGTTATTGATGACATACTGGCTGGTTGTAAAAAACATTTCGATTATGTTTTGTTTTTTTCATAAAATTAAATGAAAGGGAATTTGTTTGAATTTAAGTGCGTTTTTATTGCTACGTTTAGTCTTGATTTTATAATTTTACCAACCATTTAAATAAAGTTAGCGACAAAATTGAATTGTTAGATATTCCTTACGTCATGGAGCGATGTCATTTGACGACAAATGAAATGCAAAGAGCTGTAGGGATGTTGCAAGCTGGAAGTAATCAATCTCAGGTATCTCGGCATTTTGGCATTCATAGAAGTGTTATTTGTAGTCTTTGGCAGCGCTACAATAATACAAGGGAACCCGCTGAACAGCATCCAGGTCGTAAAAGGAGTACAACCACTCGGCAAGACCGGTACATACAACTGACTGCAAGACGCCAGCCGATGTTAACCACTCGAGAGATAAGTTTGAGGCTGCAAAATTCAGGTGGTGTTGATGTAAGTCCCTAAACTGTGCGAAATCGACTGCATGAGTACGACTGCATGAGGATGTCCACTGATACGTCACGGGAATCGCGCTCGTCGAAATGAATGGTGTAGAGAACGCAGAACATGGACCCAGGAACAATGGGATAAAATTATGTTATTAAAAGAACTTATAAAGACAACACCTGTTATTTTTACATCATAGGGCCCTAAAAATATTATTTTAAAATTAAAATACTACGTTATAATGTGAAAAACCATCCTAAAATTTAAATTAGTACATGTTGCTTAAACTTTTTTGATGTGTGTAGTTGTTGCAGTTGGCAATAATAACACAAGCGCTCAGCTCCTTTGGGAGTCCATGGTGCTATGTGAATTGTATCTATTTATTTAATTTAATGATTATGGATGTCATGTGAAAGTAGATAGAAAGAAGATTAATATTATAAAATCCAGCTCATTAGAGCTGGATTTTGTAATAATAATCTTCTTCTTACTGCCTTATCCCAAACTATGTGCGGTCAGCACATCGTGTTCTCTCCTTCTACTCTCCTCTGTTAGCCGTTATCTGAACATTCACACATTTTTTAACTATATCATCTATTATATAATCCATCCCTCTTTTATTTGGTCTACCTTTCCTCTTTTATCCATCCACTCTCATTTATAACATCCTCCTTGTTACATGACGCTTCTCTCTTCACATCATATAGCCATACCAGGCTAACATATTACTTATCAGCTTCTCAATCACTGGCGCTACTTTCAAACTTTCCCTACTACTCCACACATCCACCTCAGCATTCTCATCTCCACAGCATGTAACACCCTTTCGTCCATCCCCATTGTGGCCCAGCATTCCGATCCATACAATACAACAGGACTTATTACGGATTTATAAATTTTACCTTTGAGTTTAAGTGGTACTCTTGGGTCACAAATTGTTCCTGAGATCTGTCGCAATTTCATACATCCTGCATTCACTCTGTGTTTTACATCTCGGCCTATCTTACCGTCATTCTGGATTAATGATTTGAGGTGCTGGAAGTTGGAGCAAGTTGGCAGCGTCACACCGCCTAAAGGGTTCGAGGTGAAGTCGGATATTCCACCAAAATCGCAAAATAGATGTTTAGTTTTGGTTCTACTTATCTTTTACTCAACACCCTCTAATTTCTTCTGCCATTTACTCAAACTGCTCTGGACCCCGTGATCATTTTCTCCAAACAGCACAATATCATCGACAAACAGCATACACCAAGGTGCCTCCTCCTGTATTTCTAATGTTACTGCTTCTACCACCAGGAGGAACAGATAAGGGCTAGGAGTCGATCCTTGGTGTTAACCCACCGCAACATTGAACTTGTGTGTGACGCTAGTTAGGGACCGGACGTGTGTACTTGCCTTATCGTACATCACACGAATAAGATGCAAGTACTTCACAGGCACTCCTTTTGCTTTCATGGCCCATCATTAAACCTTTCTAGGAACCCGATCATATACTTTTTCGAGGTCAACGAATACCACGTGCAGGTTCCTATGTGCACTTCTGTGTTTCTCGCGCAGTTGGTGAAGTGCGAATAGGGCATCCGTAGTCTCTCGCCCGAGTATGAAACCAAATTGTTTCTCCCTTATTTCGCTTTCCTCTCGTAGTCGCCTAGCTATTACTTTCTCCCAAATCTTCATGCTGTGCGACATGAGCTTTATTCTTCTATAATTGTTATAAACCGGTACATACTCGCTGTTCTTAAAAATGGGCACTAGCGTACTATTGCACCATTCATCAGGGATTGCCTCGTCTTGCAACAAATTATTAAAGAACAAAGTCAGCCAATTCCATCCATCAGCTTTCAATAACTTCCATACTTCCACAGGTATTTCATCTGGTTCGACAGACTTGTCATTTTGCATATTATTTACAGACAATCCAACCTCTGCCGTACTCCCTTCTTTTACAACGCCCATGTTAACGGGTGCCTTCTTTAACATTCCACTCCAGACATTCTCTTCGTTCATCAATTCACAGAAATAATTTTTCCATCTGCTCTTTATTTCTTTATTCTCTGTTAAGACCCTTCCACTATCATCTTTTATGCTGTTATACGTACTCAAATGTTGATCTCGTTTTTGGAATTCACTATGGACATATCGAATGCCAAAACAGTTTGTAATAAAGCTTCCCCTTCCTCATTTCTGTTCCCAAATCCCAGTCCCCCATGAACTCTTTCATATTCCCCATTCACTCTTCCCACATGTCCATTAAAATCACTACCCACATATACGTCTTCCTTATCTGCTATTTTGATCATGACTGTAATTTGCCCAAAATCTTTCTTTCACTCTGTCTTCACATACAGCCTGCGGGGCATAAACACTCACTATGTTTAACGCACAGTCGCCTAACAATAATTTTACCACTATCAGTCTATTACAGTGATTCTCAACCACTGTGCCGCGGCACTTTTGTGTGCCGCCAAATTTCAAAAGTGTGCCGCCAAATTTTGCAAATATATAATAATGTTAATATTATTAAATTATATCATTTAAAAAGAAAAATATTTTTAATATGAATATATATTTAAATCCACAAAAAAATAAATTATTTTATTATTTGCTTTGCAACGGATACTTCTGTATTTGACTTAACTTTGAATGAAGAGGAAGAACTCATTTTGCTTTCTAATAATCGAGATTTAATTTTAAAACATTCAGCAGAATCAATTAATTCATTTTGGATTAACATCAGATGCGATTATCCAATGATAGCCAAAAAAGCTTTAAACATATTATTACAATTTTCCACACCTTATTTGTGTGAAATCGGATTTTCAGCATTAGCCAACATTAAAACTAAAAAAAGATCAAGATTGTTAAATGTAGAAAGCGATATGAGAGTAGCATTGTCATTTTTACGACCAAATATAAATGAAATTATCAAAAAACATCAAGCTCAAATTTCGCATTAAAAATATTTTTATTATTAGCTTGTAATTAATCCCTTAATAAACGTTTAGTTATTATTGTAGTATATATTAGTTTATTTCGTATATTTAAAATTTTTGTCATAAACTATTTATGCAGTGTGTTGTAGTAAGTAAATAATTTTCATCTTTTTCTTTGTGTGCCGCCAAATTTTGAAATCGTTAAATATGTGCCGCAACAAAAAAAGGTTGAGAATCACTGGTCTATTATTACCCTCTTAACATCCGTCACACCTTTTTTCAATTCGCTGTCTAATACTACACCCACACCGTTCCTCTTACCATCACTTCCACAATAGTAAAATTTATACCCCGCTCCAATCTCTCGAGCTCTCGAACCCTTCCATTTAGTCTCTTGCAAGCAAGCTATATTTATTCGTCTGCTTTCTAATACCTCTGCTATCTCTCTTCTTCTTCCAGTCAACGTACCTACATTCCAACTTGCTAGTCTCATTTTCATTCCAAGTACTTGCGTTCCCCTTTTATTTGCGTACATGTTATACTACTAATAGTCGTGGCTTGATTTTTATGACCGGCCGCCTTCCTGAGGTCAACCCCCTTTTAGGGATTATTCTGATTTTATAATAATAATATTTTATGTATCAATTTATTTTCAGTGCTGCCACAAGACCAGGTCTAGGAGATACAAACGTCGTAGAAAAACCTCTTTTGTGACTATAACTTCTGTGATAGAAGACCCTGGCGCAATTTTGTATAAATTTGAGTTTGGCATTATGTTAGACAGTAAATAAATTAATATTATGATCTTAGAAATTATTCTAAGATTATGATGCAAAAAAACTAATGAGGTTCTTGAAAAGTTTGTTTAATTTTTTACTTTACAATCCTGCTTTTTTTAAAACTACTATTAATAAATAGACTCAAATTACTTTTTACGATCAAGGATTCAATTTTTAACCAAAGACAATCAGATAAAAATATATAAATATTACATATTATAATATATTGTAAAAATAAGTATATAAATATTATGTATTATTAATATAAGTATTACATTATAATAGAATATTGCATATATTAGTAAGTGACAGTTAATAGTTAAAACTTTAATCTAATTTTTATAATTTACTATCCCCAAATTTAAAAAAGAAACTTACAAAACAAAGACTTCCGATAAGTGCTATATAAGTACTGTGATACTCAAACCACCGAAGAATATCAAAAAAATGAGGAATAAATGCGCTGGTTGCCGAAATACCAAATATATAAATAAATATTAAATGTGTGACATGTAATAAACAATACGATTTGCAATGTGCAAATATATCCATAAAGCGACTTATAAGTGCCAAACTTGTGTGTGCAGCATATTGAAACAAAACGATACGACACCAATGGAATAGTTACTGAACCACTGAAAAAGATCAATGGTAGACGAAATTGGTGGTGACACTATATGCAACATAACTTGTAACACTAGCACTCCGGTATCATCATCATCATCATCCTAGCGTTAGTCCCGGTTGTCACCCAAACTTTCGCTTCGGTGCCCGGGATCCGCTTTCCGACTTTTTCTACTCCACTTCGCGCGATCTTCAGCATCCCTGGTAGTGAGCCCATTGGCATACATATCACCCCTTACGACGTCAAGTCAGCACTTTTTGGGTCTACCCCTCCTGCCGGGGCCCGGCGGAGGCAGCATGGCCAGACATTTGTTTCCCGCGTAAGCATCCGGTTGCCGTAAAACGTGGCCGTACCAACGGAGCCGACACTCCTGCAATTTATCTGCAATGTCACGGACATGAAGACTACCGCGAATGCGGGAGTTCCTAACGCGGTCCTTCCGCGTCACTCCACACATCCACCGCAGCATATTCATCTCCGTGACACGCAGTTCTTGCTTGTGTCGCTCTAACACCGGCCACGCTTCACAGCCGTATAAAAGGACAGGCCTAATGATGGTCTTATAGACCTGTCCCTTCAACTTTACCGGCATCTTGGGGTCACAAATGACACCAGTTACCTCACGCCATTTGGCCCACGCGGCAGCAATGCGTGCCTTGACGTCGCAATCGATGTCACCAGACGCATGAAACACAGATCCCAGGTATTTCACATGGTCCGTGCGCTCGACCGTGTTGCCGTCTATGCGTACGGGTGTGGAATCTGTGGAGTTCAATGGTTTTAATTTCAGTAAAACCAAAATAATGGAATTTAGACCGTATAACAAACCTCCTTTAGAGATAGACATATGTTTTCAAAATATTACCTTGAAAAATGTATGTAGATACTTTTAATTTATTAGGATTAAATTTAGACACAAATTTAATTGGAAATCCCGTGTAGAACATATCAAAAATAAGTTAGCGAAATTTATCTATGCATTTTTTCAAATCAAATATTCTACAAATATAGAAACCGCTTTAGGAGCTTACTACTCTCATGCGTACTTGTGGTTGAGGTATGGAGCCATGTCATGGGGAAATAGTACGCATGCATCTGATATATTTATAATGCAGAAAAAACTAATTAGAATAATTGCTCAAATAAAAAATACACAAAGCTGTAAACCATTCTTTAAAACATTTAAACTGTTAACCTTTCCATATATCTGTAATAGATAGAGATCTATATACATGACATTTGTTATTTATGTTTTTAAAAATTATCCATTATTTACTAAAAAAAACCGGCATACACGCATTAAATACAAGACACAAAGATACACAACTTTACATACCACCGTCGCGGATTCATATGATAAGAAATAGTCTCTATTTAAAAAATTACTTCATGAGCAAGTAAATTATTTATCCAAATCTACTGACCGACTAGAAATGAGAGAAGCAGATGTAAGATATTGCTGTTACACGGTTTCTCGGAGGACAAGAACGAAAATATAACTACTATCATGATCAACTTTGTTTTGAACAAATTAAAATTGACTGACTTCTCAATCAATGACTTAAGTCGTTGTAATAGGATGGGTAAACCCACCTCTCGCCCTCGTCTAATACTAATAAAATTTCGGGATATCGATAAGCGCAGTAAAATTTTGATTGCCAAATCAAAACTTAAAGAGAATGGTTTAGCCCTGTCAGAGTTCCTGACTAAAGTCCGACAAGACCTTTTTAAGAATGCTAGAAAACAATTTGGTGTCCATAACTCTTGGACCCGCGACGGTGAAATCTTTGTGGTGGATAAAGACGACTCCAAACACCGCATTCGTGATCTAGATGACCTGAAAACCACCACGCCGCCGCAAATGGCTGCTGCTCCAGACTCACTTCCTAAGAAAGTTCCTGTCCCAAAGACACGTCGCCCTACGAGTAAAAAGTAGTATTGTTTAACACTTTCGCTGCGAAATCAATTGCAATAGAGGTCGAATAAAGAGTTGAGGCCTTTTATGCCTTAAATTTTAACGGACCAACAATTACATACATACATACATATAATCACGCCTCTTTCCCGTAGGGGTAGGCAGAGACCACTTCTTTCCAATTGCTACGATCCTTACATACTTATATATATATATATATATATATATATATATATATATATATATATATATATATATATAATTGGAATCGCGGAATCGGCTCCAACAATTTTCATGAAATTTAGTATACGGGGGGTTTCGGGTGCGATAAATCGATCTAGCTAGGAATCATTTCTAGAAAATGTCAAAAGGTGGCGTTTGAGTAGTCCCAATTTAAACTGAAAAATGACTCTTCCTGACATCTATCGGCGAATAATAATACTATTTTTTTTAAATTGCTTTAACGAGACAACAACACTGCTATTCCACGCCATCTGCTATTCCAGCAGATGGCGTTGTTAAGTAACACGAAGTCAATGAGTGTTTGCTTTGAGGTTAGACTAAGAAAATCAATTGTTAATTTCCAAAAACACAATTTATAAAAAAAATAAAAATACCGAGCAAAGCTCGGTCATCCGGATATTTTATACCTATACAATACTTATAAAATAAGTAAATATCTGTAATTAATGGAGATATCGATTAACACACTTTGATATTATTATATGGATACTGCGCATGTTTGTGTGTGTGTGTGTGTTTTTTTTTTCAAAGATGTATCTTATTTCAATGACGACTTAAATTCCAGTCTTAATTTTTATCTTGTATACTGTATACATTTTTAAATACTTCAATTCCATCCGTTTATTTAAGTAATAACAAATAATACAGTTAATTTGAAGATTATTTTTGATGAAATCTTAATTTTACTGACCTTAGTCTGTAAAAAAATTCTTTTTTTCTTTTTGTTTGGTTTTACTTAATTTTCATTTATGTCAATTTGTTTTATTGATTTTTATTTTATTTTAATGTTGTAGGACAGCTGACAGACTGACGGCACGCTTCGAATTTAGCAGTACCGTCACCTATGGGTGTTTGTAACGCCAGTGGCATCGCGAACACGCTGTTGTTCCATAAGGGTACAGGAACTTTGGTCACATTAGTGACCGGCATTAGCTGGAACACAACACAGTGTTATGACGGTGTACTTAACACCAAAGGCGGTCGACATCCAGACGGGCTTAAGGCCCTACCACATAGCTAGGGTGGGTTGTTTTGTCGCCTTTTATGACAGGCCGACCCAGGCCGCAGAGTTTAGTATTCTTTCTCCGCCCCTGCACGGATAGATTTCTTTTTCTTTTCTGTGTCTTCATGAAAATATTTTTGATTGCACTCAGGCGGGTTAACATAAATTTTAAATATAAATAAACATACTATACTGTTTAGTTTATAATTATTATTGTCATTATTATCGTTTCATTGTAAGAATATATTTAAATAATTATTATTACTCATTGTAGAATTTATAAACTAATTTTAGTAAAATTTACATAAAATATATGACGGGTGCTCGGTGATAATAATGTTTTAAAAATGCGTGGCACCAGCAGAGCTGGCGCCACTATCTTCGACAACATCGTTGGTATTCATGGTGAGAGAAGCAAAACACAAACTTGGTTACTAGTATGTAGTTTATTCACAATATTTACCAGAGCCGATTCTTTGAGGCGCGTATAGGTGACGATTCGTATCGGCGGTTAGTACTTGACTGACTTGTGTACTGCCAGAGACCTCGTATTTATACGAAATCCTGAGGTAAACAATATGTGCTCGGGATTTTCCAGTCGGTATTCTCAAAGATGGGCTTATTCCCCTAAATAATATTTATGTAAACATGTTTTTGTGTTTGTTAAATAATTATACTATTTGATCTTGGTGCCGCCGTATTTCGCTATTACGCCGACAAAGAGTTGTTTACGTTTCGTGAGACTTTATTGTGATACCGGTGTCCTTTGATAACGCGCCGACATGTCAGCCGACAAAGAGATTTTTAACGTAAACATATTTTTTTGCTAACAGCTGCTTTGTTTTCGTGTTTGGTTTGTTTACATTTCGCGCGTCTCTATTTTGATACTGGCCTCCTTTGGTTTGGCGCCGACATATATAATATTCATTAATACCGTATAGAGCAGCCACGGGGGCTACTCATGTGAGTTTCTGATGCAGTCCGACAGTACGTCTAATACCACGCTGAACAGAAACAGAGTAAGGATGGATCCTTGGTGCACCCCGACGGTTATGGGGAAAGATCTCGTGTCGTCAACAGCGGTCTGAAAATATTCTATGAGGTTGTAACCTAACCTAATTCTATGAGGAGTTATATATAGGATGTCTTTGATATTTAAGAATCCTCTACATCCACATTTCCGTGGAATGTACAATCTCATAACCGATGAGTGTGGATGGTGCATACGATATGGCGTCAGCAAACAACGGACTCGGCTATCTTTGTATCGGCTATCAACTTACCAAAGGAGTGTGCCAGCTTCAACCTTATTCCCGCTAGAAAGATGAAGTTTTAGTAGCTTTTTCAAGCAGGAGAAAAATGATCCCTCATTGTTAGTTTCGTGTAATCATTAGGTATACCCAAAGACTAAAATGCCAAGATATTTACAGGTTTCACCTTCGGAGGGAGATCTGAAAGTTATATTCTCAGTGAGTTGTGCATTTTCCGAATCTTCAACTCTGCACATGCACATTTATTCACACCAAAGTCCATACCAATAAAGCTGTTAAATTTTTTTAGTAACTCCATCATTGCAATATTATTATTATTATTATATTATTCATAAAATAATCAGATTTTTTTTATTCGATCGTCAGTTTCGTTTTAATTAATTTTAATTTTATGCAGATGATGGCACCGGTGATGCACGGTACACTGGTCGTGTAAATCTCCTGCGGTTTTGGAAGAAAGTCGGGTCAGACTTGTGTCTAAAGTAGAAAACTCTCTAGAGAGAGTCTCTGAATGGGGACGACAAAACCTTGTCCCGTTCAACCCCTCGAAGACGCAAGTCTGCGTATTCCCTGCCAAGAAAACCCCCTTCGCACCTACGCCACAGTTCCAAGGAACTGTGTAGTAGGGACAGGAATAGTATTGGGATCCTTGGTTTCGACATCACGAATGATGTGCAGTTTAGGGAACAATTGGAGGGTAAAGCTAAGCTTGCCTCCAAAAAGCTAGGTGTGCTAAACCGGTCCAAGCAGTATTTCAGTCCAAGGCAACGGCTTGTGCTATACAAAGCACAGGTCAGACCGCATATGGAGTACTGCTTCCATTTATGGGCTGGAGCATCCGCCTGCCAGCTCAATCCCCTAGACTCCATTCAACAGCGCGCAGTTCGTGTTATCGGCGATCCCATACTCACAGACGGTCTAGACACGTTTGGACTTCTAGACTTTGCGTCTCTTTGCGAATTCTACCGTCTGTACAACGAGGAGTGTTCTGAAGAGCTATTTAGAATAGTGCCCTTGTCGTCTTTCTACCGCACTGCCCGCCATCGACTAAGTGTTCATCCTCACTTCTTGGAGCCTCTTCTTTCTTGTATGAAACTCAAGAACGTTCATGTTGTATACTATCAGGATCTGGAATGAGCTTCTGGTTGAGGTTTTTTCAGTGTGGTACGATATGGAGTTCTTCAAAAAAGGCGTTATATTTCTTCGAGGCCGGCAGCGCGTTGGTAATGCCTCTGGTGTTGCAGACGTCCATAGGCAACAGTGACCGCCTGCCAGGGTGGGCAGTTTGCCTGTCTGCTGAACTCTAGTTGTTAAAAAATTAAAAATAAATAATTAAAATTGGCGTGGTCTTGAAATCCCATGGCATTTTTAATTGGCTTAGGTAATGTAAAAAACGTTGTTATCGACGGCAACTTTTATTTTCCTTGGATTATGGTATTAACTTAAAAACAGGAAAATACGCAGGAAAATAGCCATATTAACCGGATATGTGATAAGCTTAAAATATATTTGGTTTAACCGAAAAATAATTGCTCGTGGTAGGCAAGTCACGGCAGGAGACGTTTCATATACGATTGGGGTACGATGGGCGTGCGTCTACTTTGCTTACTGGCCTATGTGGTTTTGGTAAGTTGCTAAATTATTTTATGTATTTTACTTTATTGTGCTAGGAAACTAACAGCTAAATAAATGCATACAAAAAAGTAGTTGCTGAATGCCAATTACAAGCTTTCACAAATATAATTTTAATGAATCTAGGGTGTATATTTGCAGACATTTAATTAAATTATACAATCGATCCTTCACGAATACATTTACAAAGTTCTTACATGAATAACTTGTAATAACCAATTACAAGCTTTCACAAATATAATTGTAATGAATCTAGGGTGTATATTTGCAGACATTTAATTAAATTATACAATCGATCCTTCACGAATACATTTACAAAGTTCTTACATGAATAACTTGTAATAACCAATTACAAGCTTTCACAAATATAATTTTAATGAATCTAGGGTGTATATTTGCAGACATTTAATTAAATTATACAATCGATCCTTCACGAATACATTTACAAAGTTCTTACATGAATAACTTATTACAAAATATATTTTTCATATTCGCAGCACTCATATTAAATACATTCAAATCCAATTCATAGTGTCCTGATTAAAACTATTTATTACCCTTATAAAAATATTTTTTCTATGACTACAAGTTGTCTAAGTAACATGGATTTTTTTACCGAAGAAGTATAAGCACGTAGTCCGATTTTGCTCCACAACTCCGAGCTTTTCACGTTACCGTTAGCAATTCAAGTTTACCAAACAGTAATGCCAGGTCTGCCATTTGCCTTATTTCGTATCAGCAACGCCTGTGGTATCATGAACACGCGGCTGTCCCATGTACAGGAACTTGGGTCACTAATGCCGGAACACAAAACAAAGTTATTATGGCGGTATACTTAAGACCAAAGGTTTAAAGGTAGTCGCCATTCAGACGGGCTCGGCGCCTTACCACGTAGCTAAAAACATTCTATATAGTTAATGCAAATATCATAACATGGATTCCAAATATGAGACGTGTATTTCAAGATGACTTCGGATGAAAACACAGTATAGTATTTATATAGTTTTGATACATTTGAAATCAGTTAATAAACGCAAAACAAAACCCAATGCCTGGGAAGATTTAGTTACTATGTAGTCCACGTGGTCATTGAATATGGGCTTCGAATCAAAGGCTACTCCCAAATCTCTTATTGAAGTGACGCTGGTAATTGAGGTTTAGTCAAAGGCTATTTGATTCGGCTTGCGCGTATGGGAACATACATAGCATTTATTAATATTAAGTTGTAGTTTTTGTTGTTGTTTGTAGTTCTAAAAGGAGCGAGGTCTTTTTCTTTATAAAACATGTGGCCAAGGGATTACTTCTTTCAATAGTTTTTTGATTTTGGATTTTCTTTCGGGGCTTGCCAGAAGTGAAAACAGACGAAAATCACCACAGAGGTACATTGCTTGCCTTTATTTGAGCCTGTAACGGAAAACCATGAAATGCTCGAGACATTGTCTGCCCCAGTGGTCGGCAACGCGTCTCCTTGGCCACGGCTCTTCCGCGAAATGTTTAGCCCAGACATGGAATATTACTTATTATCTATAATTATTTCCGTAATAATGTCTCCAACTAAAGCAAAGGAGATGTTAATAAAATGGATCTTTAAATTGATTCCCGCGATGGCCGACCAATGTTCTATCCTATACTAAATTTGCGTACTAGTACAGATTTTAGTATAACCTATAACAAAATTTTAACTAATAACTACGCACTTATCAAGTGGTATGCCCTTGAAGCCCAATCATTCAATCTATTGCCATCATGGGCCGCCATGAGACAGTTCGAGCCACACTTGAAAATAACATGGTGGTAAAGGAAAACATCGTGCAGAAACCATTCCGAGGTTACCAGTTTGTTTTACCCGCCAAATTGCCTTGGACAAGCGTGGCGGATACATTATGAGCTGATAAAATAACTACAAATAATGCTAAGTAGTACTACTAACTACATGTACTATATTAACGGATCACATAGGAATTGCCACGGGGTCTTTTGGAAATTTCTCGAAGCACAGTGTTATGAAGTATAATTTTGCCTAGGTGACAGCTGACGGAGATCCAGCTGTATCAGAACAAGCACTAATGTACGAGGTGTTGGATATGAAAAGGTGTGTATATTTTGAATAGTAATTTTATTTTATTTTATTATTGCACAAAACAAATTACAACCAAAGAAATTATAAGTTTAGATATTCAACATAACAATCTGGATTGCAATTCAAAGCAGGTGCATACAGAAAAATTGTAACAACAGATGCCTAAAAACCTTGTGTGTATATATTGATACACACATAACACACACGCACTGACACACACACACACAAGCACGCATACACACTCATACACATATATAAGTTACTATCTAATTAAATCTAATGTATCATTAACTGGTCAAATATAAATTATTTAAGAATATGTTTTACTAATTTACAATATTTAAAAAAACTATTAATTAATACAATTCATGCATCTTGCACTGAATGCTTCGGTCAAATACATGTTAAATATATTATATTTATGTAACCGTGTGTTGGACCGTTCGTGTGTTATCAAAATCCAAAAATGTATACGATACTTTTTCTATAATTAACTATTCCGCTTATTCTTTTCTAATAAGTTGATACGACTGAAATACAAAATTTTCTCAGCACTAGAAAAACATAAAAATATTAAAACTGTTTGAGCGATAATGTATATGAAATATTGTTTTTATTGCTGTAGGACAGCAGGCTGACGGCCTGCTTAGAATTTAGCAGTTACCGTCGCGTGTTTGCAACGCCAATGGCAACGCGAACATGCTGCTGTCCCATAAGGGTACAGGAACTTGGGTCACTACTGTCGAAACAGAGTTATGACGGCATACTTAAGGCCAAAGGTGGTCGCCATCCAGACGGGCTTGAGGCCCTACCATATAGCTAGGGTGGGTTGTTTTGTCGCCTTTTACGACAGGCCGACCCCGGCCGCACAGGTTAGTATTAATAGTTATAAGCTATTAGGTTAGATAAAATCTAAAAAAATGAATCCAGAAATATTATTGGTCTTTCACACATATTCTGAAATAATAAAAAAGACGTGTGGCACTCGGGGACTGCCGCTGTAAAGCTAGCATAGCATTTTAATCAACTTATGCAATTATAATTATTTATTTATTTTTTATTTATGCAGTAATTTTTTTTTCTAAAGTATCGCTGTTTTCTATCGATATTTTTTGGACAAGATATATCGATACTCGATAATAAAAAACTAAAACTAACGATGTTACGATATCGATGTTTTTACTATCGAGTATCGATATATCTTGTCCAAAAAATGTCGATAGATATCGCCCATCCTTACCACACTCACAGCACGTGCGCCCCGTAAATATACATGTAGGTATATGTATACATAGGTGTACCTTCAAAAAGTGTAACTTGAATTAATATCAAAGAAAATAATTACTGCATAAATAAAAAATAAATAAATAATTATATTTGCATAAGTTTTTCAATATCGCCCATCCCTACGTACAGTCGTACCATATGCTACATGGCGCTACATGGTAGGCGGAGTGGGGGGTGTTAGGTTTTATTTTCGTAACGGAATTTCTTGATTCGGTCGCCGCGCTCAAAGCCCGCGATAAAAGCTATGCAATAGCTTAAAAGTATGTTTTCTCATATATATATATTTTTAATTTTACAGATTGATTGTTTCATTCGGCGATTTCTGTACCAAAAAAGAGTAAGTACTTTTATTTAACCACTTGTTCAATTTTTTAGGGTTAAGGGGTCGAAAGGATATGTCTGTGAACTAGTGTTAGTTGGACCCGGGCTCCACGATAGTCCAACTTCTAGGCTTAACTACTCTAGATGACCTTCTGTTAATTGTTACCTCATAGTTATTTATTAAAGTTGTTGCTTTCGATACAACTATTATTAACCACTTGGTTCTTGATAATTTATAAAGTATATGAGATGCTTCCGACGCTAGAGACACCGCGAACACGCTGTCCCATAGGGGTAGAGGAACTTGGGTCACTAATGCCAGAACACAACATCTATTTCTGGTGTTTGGATTATTGGATCTGTTAGAGGGCTTTGCTGAGCCTCAAAACAAAAGTTTGGTAACATTATTGTGTGTTAGCTGCTTGCTGGTCTTTGTAAAGACAATTCGAAAACGTATGCATTACGGGATCCTTTTAGAATTGGTCTTTTCCATCGCAAAGAGTTCATTCATCAGTCCGAAGAGAATTGTCACGATCATATTGTTCAATTATAGTCAACACGACCAGTTAGTAGTTGCGTCAGTTTTACACAATGTAACAGAATAACACTTCCCTTAATAAATTATTAAAATTGGTGAACTAATTCATGACCCGCTATACCAGAGGTGTTATGGAGCACAACCATATGAGTGTAAATGGCATAAAATTCAAGAAAACTAATAATATATTATTTTCAGGTACATATTGGAAAAAGAGGCCGAAGAGGTTAGTACACGTTATTAGCTGGTATTTATTGAATTAATATTAAACATATTATTTGAGGTTTATTCTTAAGTATTCGTCCGTTTTTCATCATCGTCATCATAATTTTCTGCTTCGGTGCCCAGGGTCTGTTTTCCAATTTTTACTTCTCCATTTTGCACGTTTTTCGACATTCCCAGTAGTCCGTCCATTGGCACGTATGTCACCCTTTACAACGTCAAACCAGTGTTTTGTGGGTCCCATCATGCCGGGGCGCGGCAGAGGCGACACGGCTAGACATTTGTTCCTCACATAAGTACCGTGGTTACCTCCTGAAAGTCCGCTTTGTCATTGAGATGAAGGCTGCCGCTGATGGGAAAGTTCCTAACGCGGTCCATGTGCATCCACCGCATCATATTAATCTCCGTGACACGCAGCTCCTGCTCGTGACGCCCTAGCACCGGCTATATTCCATAGCCGTTTAAAAGGTCAGGCATGTATCTGGATCTGTATTATACAATATATCATCCTGTTTGGGGAACGAACCTATGGATCCGTACAAAACTACTTAATTATCCACTGAGCTGCCTGTACTGCCAATCTAGGCAGATTAAATCCTCTTTGCTCGGATAGATTAATACACTATAATTAGTATATGTTAATCTCTAATAGAAACTTGAGCAACGGTGATTTTTTAAAACCGGTTCAGTGTTTTAGTTTTTATACAGAACAAACAAATCGTCCTTAATGGTACACGTTGTAATTTATTTTTCCATTGTTTCAGGGAAAGGATGTTACACTGCACGTTGATAAAGAGGGGCAAGTGATCATTTTTATTACTCCACATTAAATTGGATAGGTTGAAAGGGCCCCATCAAGACAATCTGCATTTAACTTCACCAATTTTGTGGTCCTTTTACACCTCAAAAGATTGAGGTGTAGATGCTTGATTCAATCCCTACCACTTAGGGGCTTATGGCAGAGTAGAGTCTCCTGTAGAATGGACCCGTGCTATCCATGCTTGACAAGGGATACCCCCTTGTCAAGCATGGTATATCCCCTCAAACCATCCCAGTGCTCCTCTCTTTCTCGGCCGTGCTGGCCGTGGCAACTTAGCCCAGCCTACCTTGTGCGTTAGCCAGGATGTATGTGGCTTACCCCGGCTGCCTCCGATTTCACTAATCTGAGTTAAAATATATGTGAATAATTGAATTAACGAAATTTTTGTTAAACATACACCCAGATTGAATAAAATTATCTACATAATGTCTTTCGTGGGGATCGAACTTAGAAGCTTTTGTATAGGATACGGATGTTTATCAGCCATGTCTTCAAAGCCCGAATCACAATTACACTGAAACTCTTCTTATTCAAAATTATTAGTAACTAGAATATTTAAAATAAATCTGTCAAAAAGTTAAAAAAAATTGTATTTGGTTTCCCAAACAGTATAATTTAAATAAATATTTTTCTCCATGCAGGGGCGGAGAAAGAATACAAACCCCTGCGGTCGGGGTTGGCCTGTCACTAAAGGCGGCAAAACAATCCTATCTATATAGGGCCCCAAGCCCATCTGAATAGCAATCACACTTGGTCTATAAGTATGCCGCCATAATGACCTTGTGTTGTGTTCCGGCATTAGTGACCCAGGTTTCAGTATCTACCCCTATGGCTGTTCCAGTGTGTTGGCGGTGCCCTTAGTGTGACAAACATCTATCGGTGACGGTAACTGTTTAGTATTAAGGGGCCGTCAGTCTGTCTGCTGTTACTCAACGAGAATAAAGAATGAAAGGATGAGGACCAAAGCAAACGATACTCACTAGTTTCACCCCATGACAGTACTGCCTAATTTAAAGTAGACTCTAATACACGTGCACGTTCCCAGTCAAGTGGTACTCTGGGATAATCATTTAAAAACGGCCAGGGTCGGCCTGTCGTAAAAGGCCACAAAACAACCCACCCTAGCTAAGTGGTAGGGTCGCAATCCCGTCTGGATGGCAACCAACACGACGCCACTGGCGTTGCAAATACCCATAGGTGACGGTAACTACTAAATTCTAAGCGGGCCGTCAGCCTGTCTGCTATCCTACAGCAATAAAAAAGAAAAAAAAATCTCTGAACTAAATATTGAACATAGTAAAAATAATAGTAAGACAATAAATATGCTTAAATTAATATTAAAAATAGTGTAATAGTACTACAAATAAAAAAATTAAATAAATAAAATAAAATGTTAAGATATAAATTTGAACGTTAGCTAATACAGTTTCCGCAGTTAATAACAAGTCTATATAACACGCTGGTACAGACCCCAAAATCTATTTTATATTTTATTTTATTTCTTTGGGAAACATATTTAAATTGATAGATTACACTGCGGGCCGTAAGTATCTTACATTGCGTTGAACAGAGGTTCAGAACCCTGAACCACCAAAACTGATAAATTAGAAGTAAAAGAGGGAATGGCGGGAAAAAGTAAAGGCTGCATTAAATTTCTTAGAATCTTCTTTTTTGGCAAATAAAAAATAGAAAACAAAAAAAATTTAACGTTTTTATAAAATTGTGCTATACACCTATATAACATTATATGTATGTATACATCATGTATTATTCAACTTAATATCTCGACCGAGATTCATTTATTAAGATGATTTTCCTAGCAAAGTATCATAATCCTACGCAGTTCATATTCTACTCGTATATGATGTAACTTTGATTGTATTTAGTTTATTGTTGAATTGTACTTAATATATAATTAATTATATAATATAATTGATAATTTAAAACATATGTTTTCACGTCTACATTCCATGTTGTTCAATGTTATATTTTTTATTTCACAGAAGGTTGGTTGCCAATATGGAAAATCTTTGTAACGCACTTGGGTAAGTAACAGTTACAAATTAAAAAAAGGATATCAATCAAGTTAAAAAACAATATTTTTAAAAGCTGGCTTAATTCCGTCCTAAAACGACTAAAGACAACAAAACAACCCACCCTAGCTACGTGGTAGAGCTCCAAGCCCGTCTGGATGGTGACCACCTTCGGTCTTAAGTATACCGTCATAATAACCTTGTGTTATGTTCCGGCATTAGTGACCCAAGTTCCAGTACACTTTTAGGACAGTAGCGTGACCGTGATACCACTGGCGTTGTAAACAACCATAGGCGACGGTAACTGCTAAATTCTAAGCGGGCCGTCAGCCTGTCCAAATTTTTTTTATTGCTGTACTACAGCAATAAAAAAATGACTTTTCCAACAATATGACTTCCGCGCACATCACTTTTCCTTAGCAAGGTTTTGAGAATTCAAGATGCAAGATCAGCACTGAATTTCGTAAACGACGTTAGGAGGTTATATTAAAAGTTGTAATGCGAATAAGTTTTCTCAATTTACAGGTTCGTAAAGAATCCAACACGTGAACCGATAGAACCCATAGTTAATGACGCAACGTTTAATGGAAATGATCCTAAATATGGACAAAATGGGTTGCTCAATGAACCATCAACATCAATGAATATTGAAGTATTGAAAAATATTACAGTGAAATTGCAATCCTTGGTTCAATTTGTTAACTTTGATCTAAAAAATAAAAATATTAACTTTTTAAAAATAATTAATAACGCAATAAAGGGACAAGAGCTTTTTAGGAATCGTATTAAATCGCTTAATTACAAGATTAAAATGCTGAGCAATTTCGTTCAAGATTGTAAACAAAACAGAATGGCTGAAATAAAAGCAGACGGAGATAATGTACGAGTGTTACTTCTAAAATGGTTTATCAAATTACTAATAAATCAAATTCAAGATATGAATCAATTCTTAAAAAGTAGGCTAGAAACAAATGAAATATTAAGTGCAATAAAAAAGGCCGAAAATGGTTCCTTGCAACTTGAGTTGGAAATCCAACAGCATGTAAAAAATGTTAGTAAAATTTTTGAAGATTATCAACAAACTATAAATAAAAAATCTAACTTTGATCAAGATCGAATAGATGATCTATCATTAGTTACATTATCAGTGGCAAGTGAAATACGTAAATTAACTAATGTTTTTAGTAATACCGTACAAACTAATGAAGTATCTAAAATAAAAAATACAATAAATAGCATATTAAACTATGAGACAAATATTACTTTGTTGACGGGTAGGATCCAAAGTTTATTGACACTAATGCAAGATGACTTGGAAAATTATAATGAATCTTCAAATATAATCAAAAGTCTAACAAATGGACAGATTGAGTCTAGTATTTTAAATTTAACAGACAGAATTCAAAATTTGACTCAACTTGTTGGAGCTTTACCCCATATTTATACAAATGAAGACTCCAATGCAACAGATAAAAATGTTGAGATTAAGGAAATATTACTGGTGGATGATATAAAAAATTTGACTAACTGGCTTAAAGATAAAATTAACACTAGTTCCAAATGGGATATACTTAAAAATTTAACTAATGGCCAGTCAGATCCAGTATCAATTCCTTTTAAAGAAAATAAAAGTACCACAATTAATATGACTGAAAGAAAAATTGATGGGTGAGTTTGTCGAGGTATTTTATTAAATGAATATATATATCCTCTTAACCATTAAATATACATTTTTTTACCAACATCGTAATAATGCTTTTTTACTCATTTATTTCGGTTATTGGCTTAAAGAATTGCCACATTATTGTTCAAAATTACGACGTACTATAAAGACCTAATATTTAAAGGTACGAGGCATGCCTTTTAAGTTATGTCGTTTGAAGAAAAAAACACAACTAGAACTATACAGTACTTTTTATTGTTTTTCAAAGTATTTACCAGGTAGCTTAATACACTTTTCCATTCGCTCAAACCAGTTATTACAACATTTATTCCAGTCTAAAGTAGGGGTGTTCAAAATGGTTGACTTGAAAGCGTCGACTGATTCTTCACCGGACTAGAATCTTTGACCACGAATACTTTTCTTAATTTTAGGAAATGTAAAGAAATCGTTAGGGCTTAGGTCAGGACTGTATGGAGGATTGTCGAGAATTTCTACTTTTTCCTGCTTCAAATGCTCAATCGTTTGACGAGCGCTGTGTGAGCTTCCGTTGTCATGGTGCAGGATGATGCGTCACTTTGAATGAGATTTTCGAAGTTCGGCGATGTCTTGTGGTAAAAAAACTGTGGTATACCACTCTGCGTTAACCGTTCTACGATCTTCAAGTGCAATAGTCGCAACATGACCGGTTTTTCCAACGAACGTGGCCACCATCTTGTTTGAAGTGCTTCGAGAACGAACAACTTTAGTCGGCTTTGGCTAGTCTTGAAAGACCCAGATTGTAGATTTTTGTATGGAATTAGGATCGTAGGCATAGATCTAAGATTCGTCACCACTGATGATGTTGTAGACGTGATTTGACTCTCCTCGGTTGAACCTTTGCAGAGTTTTCTTACACCATCTGACGCAGGCTGCCTTGTGATCGTCGGAAAGCAGATGCGGTATCCAACGGCAAACTAGCTTTCTCATACCAAGCGCTTCATGCAAGATCTTCTGAATGGTTGTCCCTGAGATGTCTAATAGAGCTTCTATCTCTCGATACATCACATAACGATCTTCGAGAATTAGTTGTCTCACGGCAATGATGTTATCTTCAATGAAGGCGGATTTTGGGCGTCCTTCGCGAGATTTGTTACTAACACTAGTATGTCCAAGCTGGAATTCTAAATATCAGCGTTTGATAGTCCGCAGACATGGGGCTTCATCACTGAACACAGATGTTAGCTCTTCAAACCAGTGAAGCTGTGTCAGGTCTCTTCTAAAGTTGTAGAAAATTATTGCACGAAGATTTTCCTTAGAAAGATACATTTTCGTACGTGACCTGACAGATTCCAATCGACGCTGTGACTAAACAATAGCATTAATCCTAATACTTTAAGATTCAAAATTTAAACACACTCGAATATAGAACAGTTCCAAATTCAAAATTGCCGGGAAATATGGAAACGATAGAACTTAAAAGGCATGCCTAGTATTTAAAATGTAATGCACTTCTTTTTCTTATAATAATCTTTTTTTTAATTTACAGGAGCCTTCAGCATAAAATACTCAACAAAACGGAATTTAAAAACCACCACCCTAGCTACGTGGTAGAGCCCCAAGTCCATCTGGATGGTGACCACCTTTGGTCTTAAGTATGCCACCATAATAACCTTGTGTTGTGTTCCGGCATTAGTGACCCAAGTTCCTGTACCCTTATAGGACAGCAGCATATTCGCGATACCACTGGTGTTGCAAACAACCATAGGCGACAGTAACTGCTAAATTCTAAGCGGGCCGTCAGTCTGTGCAAAATTTTTTTTATTGCTGAACTACAGCAATAATAAAATGTCTTTTCCACCAATATGACTTCCGCGCAAATTACTTTTCTTAGCAAGGTTTTGAGAATTCAAGATTCAAGATCAGAATTGAATTTCGTAAACGACGTTAGAAGGTTATATTAAAAGTTGTAATGCGAATAAGTTTTTTCAATTTACAGGTTTGTAAAGAATGCAACACGTGAACCGAAAGAACTCACAGATAATAACGTAACGTTCAATGGAACTGATGCTAAATATGGACGACATGGTTTGCTCAATGAATCATTAACATCAATGAATATTGAAGTATTGAAAAATATTACAGTAAAAATGCAATCCTTGGTTCAATTTGTTGACTTTGATCTAAAAAATAAAAATAATAACTTTTTAAATATAATTAATAACGCAATAAAGGGACAAGGGCTTTTTAGGAATCGTATTAAATCGCTTAATTACAAGATTAAAATGCTGAGCAATTTCGTTCAAGATTGTAAACAAAACAGAATGGCTGAAATAAAAGCAGACGGAGATAATGCACCAGTGTTACTTCTAAAATGGCTTATCAAATTACTAATAAATCAAATTCAAGATATGAATCAATTCTTAAAAAGTAGGCTAGAAAAAAATGAAATATTAAGTGCAATAAAAAAGGCCGAAAATGGTTCCTTACAACTTGAGTTGGAAATCCAACAGCATGTAAAAAATATTAGTAATATTTTTGAAGATTATCAACAAACTATAAATAAAAAATCTAATTTTAATCAAGATCGAATAGACGATCTATCATTAGTTACATTATCAGTGGCAAGTGAAATACGTAAATTATCTAATGTTTTTAATAATACCGTACAAACTAATGAAATATCTAAAATGAAAAATACAATAAATAGCATATTAAACTATGAGACAAATATTACTTTACTGACGGGTAGGATCCAAAGTTTATTGACACTAATGCAAGATGACTTGGAAAATTATAATGAATCTTCAAATATAATCAAAAGTCTAACAAATGGACAGATTGAGTCTAGTATTTTAACTTTAACAGACAGGATTCAAAATTTGACACAACTTGTTGAAGCTATACCCCATAATTATACGAATGAAGATTCAAATGTAATAGATAAAGATGTTGAAATGGAATTTAAAAAAGGACTTATTGATTCTAATATGGTTTCGCTGAATAATGAGATTGAAAAGTTTACTCAATTAGTTAAAGTTAATCTAAAAGAAGATATTCATGATATTTCAAATGTAATCAAAAATGCTGAAAATGTACAAATGATCTTTAATACACGTATCTTGTCGCTTAATGATGAGATCAAAAATTTGAGCAGCTTTCTTCAATATTATCAAAACAAAACTGCTGAAATGAAAGCAAACACTACAAATAAACTGTTATTATATTTAAAATCTCAAATCGAATCACTAATAAATCAAATTCCAAACTTAGATCAAATGATTAAAAACGAACTAAAAACAAAGACTTCTGAAATATCTAGTATAATAAAAAAAGCTCAAAACGATCGCTTACAACTCGAATTACATATTCAACAACTGACAAGAGAGATTGAAAATCTGATAACACTTGAAGATCACGAACATATTATTAATAAAAGATCTATTATTAATAAAAATAGAACAAATGATCTACTACTACAAGTAAAATCACATGCTGCATCGCTGGCTAACGAAATACGAAATTTGACTGATGTTTTTAAAATTACAATTCAAAAGAAACTGGAAGAAATATCTAAAATAATCAAAACTGCAATAAATGGAGTATTAAAACTTGAGTCGAATATTAAGAAGGTGACAGTTGGTATTCATAATTTAACAAAATTACTTCAAGATGATATCAGTACTTCGACTGACTTAATTAAAAAAAATTCACCAAAGAACATTAATGTGACATCTAATAATAAAAATGACACGAAAATGAACCTTGAGTTGAGTACATTGCTACTAACAGATGAAATCAAAAATTTTACACTATTCCTTAATAATCTAAAAGATAATATTAACCAGATTTCAAATACCGTCGAAAATATAACTGAGGAACAATCACATATCGAGTCAATCATTCATAAGCTTACAAATGAAATACAAAAGTTTGAAGTTCAAACTCATAATAATATAACCGAACGCACGACAACTTCTACTTCTCCAAATGCAACAGATATTGTAAAAGAGAAATATAGTGACAGGTGAGTTTTTATTTATAATAACTGCCAATAAGGTCCAACTGCTAGACTCTAACCTTCCTTGTTGGCAACGGACAGTATATCCGGTAGGTAAACCTGGGAAGAACTAAGGTGAATTAGCAGGTAACATATAACAGTGATTTAGGAAATCTATGAAAATGAATTTATGTCAAAATCGGTGCAGCTGTTTCGGAGATTAGCCGGAACAAACAGACAGACAGACAGACAGATAGACAAAAATTTTAAAAAATGTTGTTTTGGTATATGTACCGTGCATACGTCCGAATGCACTTAGTAAAAAGCGGTTATTTTAATTTTACAAACAGACCCTCCAACTTTATTTATTTGTATAGATGTATAGATTACTGCAGAACAGCAGACAGGCTGGTGGCCCACTTAATAGTAAGCATTTACCGTCGTCTATGGATGTTTGCGACGTTAGGGGCACCGTGACAAGCTGCTCTCCTTAGGATTGAGACCTACTTAATTATGTTTTCTTTACGCACACCTTCCTCGTATAAAATTTAACTGTGCCGAATTTCACGCTCCTTCTTTCGCGCAATTTCGGAAAAGAGAGAAGAAAGTTTATGCGTCATATATAATAATTGCATAATTATTATGTGGTCACAGTCTTTGAGTTTTTCGTCATCAGCCCTATTTTATTCACTAGGGATGATGGTACGCAACAGTCGTTTTATTTCTTTTTTAAATTTCAGCGAATCTGCGGAACGTTTAGCCAGTATGACCATTGTAATGATCGTAATGTGCGCCTTGGTTGCTGTAGCGTTGGTTGCATTCCTCGTTAATCTTCTGTATCGGTCCCGACGTTTTAGGAGCCAATTCACTAGCCGTAAGTTAACATAATAAATCGGATTTGTTTTTGAATGTGTGTGAGGGATCTCGCCATAACTTTGCCACCCAATCTCGCTAGCAAGTGTGCATCAACGGTAAAGCGAAAATAAGTGGTATGGTTAGCTCAAACATGTAAAGAAATTATTGTAATGCATTTGTTTTAAAATATAATTTTTATCCGTGCAGGGGCGGAGAAAGAATACTAACCTCTATGGCCAGAGTCGGCCTGTCGTAAAAAGCGACAAAATAACTCTAGCTCCGTGGTAGGGCACCAAGCCCGTCTGGATGGTAACCACCTTTGGTCTTAAGTATACCGCCATATTAACCTTGTGTTGTGTTCCGGCATTAGTAACGCAAATTCCTGTACCCTTATGGGACAGCAGCGTGTTCGTAATGCCACTGGCTTTGCAAACACCCATAGGCGATGGTAACTGCTAAATTCTAAGCGGGCCGTCAGCCTGTCTGCTGTCCTAAAGCAATAAAAAAAATTACTTTTAACACAAAAACATTTACTTATAACCAAACTATATATATATATTTTTTTGAAGATTTATGTTTTAACCGTATTGTATCGTGTCATTTATTTAGTTTTGTGAGTTTGTGGCGTATAAGTGATAAAATAAACGAATTTTTAAAGAATAATGGATAACACACTACAAAATAGGTACACAATATACAGCGCAACTTAACCTCAATTTATTTTTATAATTGACATTACAGTTCACTAACCCTGTGTTAACGATTTAACCTGTCCACATCGGTGGGTTAAGATATTTAAAAGTTTAACCATAGGGTTACTCCTAAATCTTGATGGCGCAAGATAAATTATTTATTTAACCCTGTGTTAGCAGTTAACATCGAGTTAATTAAGATAACCCAGGAACGTGCAAGTGAGTCTAACTTGTTTAAAATAAAATTAGGTTTGTTACCTCTATTTATGACTTCAATTCCACTCATGATTATTGATACGCAAATAAGGTTGCGTTCCAAACCATACTTTTCTAGTGACATTTATTGACAGATAGAGGTCATTGACGTTCCTATTCTTATTTGAATCGCATTGTACATAATGTCATATTCCGGTAATTCCCCTCCCCTTTAACGTGTGATATTATGGATGATCCCTTTTTGAAAATAGCTGCAGAAAATTACCTAGAAACCTCAATATTGATTTATGTTGTTTTCAACTATCATATGTTTATATCAGTTTTTAATAATATACATATTTGTTTCAGAACTTCCGCGTTGAGGAATTGACTTCTTAAATATTTCAACAAGTACGACATAATTACCGTATTAAAATATTACTACGGCGCTTTTAATATTAAAATGTTGAATAAAATATATCTTTAAAATCATGCTTTTATTTAACTTACCTTTACATAGTAATATTAATAACCACCGTTTTTTAATACGCCTCTGAGGAAATATTAAAAGTGGGCTACCCCCAGGATTAGATAAAATCCATTTCTTTCGGGCTGTCCGATGCTGGCTACGGATTGAAAATACACCATACAAGCATCGAATATGGGTAATAATGATTAATTAATCTACTAAAACACATCCAATCTCAATTTATTTTATTGCTGTAGGACAACAGATAGGCTGACGGCTCGCTTAGAATTTAGTAGTTAGCCGTCGCCTATGGGTGTTTGCAACGCCAGAGGCATCGCGAACACGTTGCTGTCCTATAAAGGAACTTAGGTCACTAATGCCAGAACACAACACAAGATTATTATGGCGGCATACATAAGACCAAAGGTGGTCGCCATCCAGACGGGCTTGAGGCCTTAGCACGTAGCTAGGGTAGGTTGTTTGTTGCCTTTTACGACAGGTGGACCCCGGCCACAGAGGTTAGTATTCTTTCTCCGTCCCTGTACGGATAATTTTATGGAATCAAGATCAAAGCAAATAATTCATTTATCAGAAACATATTACAAAAGGTGGTGACAAAATGTTACACAAAAGGTCGGTTTTTGCCAACAAAATGAAAAGTTAATTAATTAAATATAAAATGTAACTAAACATTATAAATTATTTGATAAAATAAATAATAATAAAGCACTTCGCATTAATATCCCAGTAACTGGCTGGATCCTCGCCATAATATCTCGAGCCTCCCGTCCTAGTGTTCTACTCTACCGAAATTCACAAGATTTCAACTCGGTGTAGTACTGAAAACCCATAACACCGGAAGAAGTTTTCAGGTACATAAAATCCATGGACAATATCAAGGCCCAAGGATCTAATGAATGGGAAAGTCTTGCATGAAGTATCACGTAAGACAGTTCAGACAACTGTCTATTTCACCAAATTTTTTAATTGCAGTCTGTGGGTCGGAAGCTTTAAAAACATTATGGAATGTCCCTCTTATCGTAATGGTAGACAAGCCTGGCAAGCTTGTATATGAAATATTCTCCTACAAACTTACTAGTTTACTAACTGTAATATCCAAAAATTTCGCAAAAAATCTTCCGTTTAATTGTTAGCAGCTACCGTCGCCTATGACGTTTTTGTGACACTAGGGGCACCGCAAACATGCTGCTGTCCCCTAGGAGCATAGGAACCTGGGTCATTAAGTCCGGAACACAACACAATGTTAATATGGCGGCATAATTATAGCTTAAAGATGGTTGATGCAGACGGGCTTGGGGCCCTACCACGTAAATATCTAGGGTTGTTTTGTCACCTTTTACGACTGGCTGACCCAGGCCACAGAGATTAGTATTCTTACTCCGCCTCTGTACGGATTATTTTTTTTGGATTTGGAATGAACTTCCGGTTAAGGATTTTCCCATCGCAGAACGATAAAGGATTTTTCAAAGACAGTGTTTAAATTTTTTTCAAGCCGGCATCGCGTTGGCAATGCCTCTAGTGTCGCAGGGTCCATTGGCAACGTTGACCACCTGCTACCGGACGGGCTGTTTACCTGTCTGCTGAATTCCAGCTATAAAAAAACTTGAAAAAGGAATATGAAAACCAAAAAAGATAAACTGAACCTACTACAAGTGACTACAGGCTACTTAGAAACTCAAAATTGAACTACAAAAAATAGTATGTTGCTCCAGTGTAATAATGTTTCAAAGGAAGCACTATTATGAACTTAAATTTAAGTAAAACACGTCATGGTTCCTCAAGAATAAAGAGATTATATTATAGATATATTATAGATATTATATTATAACATTCTCTTATATATTCTTATTACTAATATTCTTTTCTCAACTAACACATTTTGTTTTCTCTGATATAAAACAGGCACGAAGGAGTTTGAAACTGAAAATCGGCGTTGCAACGGACAAAACCGTTGCAATATAATGCTGAGTACCAACCTCATTTGAGCAAATGTTAATACAATAATATCCTTTGTACTATTATAATATTGTTTTTGATTTTCTTTCTTACATATACATTATATCTGCTTTTTATTGCACGAATACCTTTACATTCGTACCTATATTTTATTTTATAATATTAGAATATATAATATTCCAATATTATATTTAACCTTTAATTTTTCGTTTCCAATTAAAATCCCACTAAAATCAGCATGGGTTTAGTCCTATTTACGAGTTTCCAAAAAATATTTTTATAGCAGGTTTTGAAACTACACGCCTCAAATAGTAACTATAAAGTGTAAATAATAAATATAATTTAAGAAACCGGGCTCAAATAGTCGCCGGGTATTAATAGTACAATACGTTTGTTCTATAATCTATACCGTATTTTCTAATAGTCCACATGATTGCATGATTGGGTTAATAATAACATGATTCACGATACGGATTTCAGCATGACTCATGGCAACGAAACTTGACAACGAAAATTTAATCTGATATGATGAAAAAAAAGCCATTGAAATAGTTGACAGTTATTTCAGCGTCAAACCCAGGTTGATTTGGTTCCCGAGGTCCACTTTCCGACTATTCTTCTCCACTTTGTGTGCTCTGCGGTGTGCCTGGAGTGTGAAGCGTGACCAGTGCTTTTTTATTGCGTAGGACAGCAGACAGGCTGACAGCCCGCTTAGAATTTAGCAGTTACTGTCGCCTATGGGTGTTTTCAACGCCAGTGGCATCGCGAACACGCTGCTTTCCCCTAAGCGTACAGGAACTTGGGTCACTAATGCCGGAACACAACACAAGGTTATTATGGCGGCATACTTAAGACCAAAAGTGGTCGCCATCCAGACGGGTTTGAGGCCCTACCACGTAGCTAGGTTGGGTTGTTTTGTCGCCTTTTACGACAGGCTGACCCTGGCCACAGAGGTTAGTATACTTTCTCCGCCCCTGTACGGATAGTGCTGGAGCGACACAAGCAGGAATTGCGTGTCACGGAGATGAATATACTGCTGTGTATGTGTAGAGTATCGCGAAAGGACCACGTTAGGAACTCGCATTCATGGTAGCCTTCATGTCTGTGACATTGCGGATAAATTGCAGGGGTGTCGCCTTTGCTGATATGGCTACGTTTTACAGTAACCCGCTACTTACGTGGGGAACAAATTTCAAGCCATGCCGCCTCCGCCACGCTCCGGTAGGAGAGGTAGACCCAAAAAGTGTTGGCGTAAAGGGTGATATGGGAACCAATGGACTGATCACCAGGGATGCCAAAGATTGTAAGAAGTGGAGAAGAAAACGACGGAAAGCAGACCCCGGGCGCGAAAGCGAGGGTTTTGGTTGCAACCGGGATTCAAAGCTAAGATGATGATGATGATGACTCCATTGACAAGCATGTCACCCTTCATGACATCCAACCAGTATTTTTTGGCGGCAAGCCTACTTAGTTAACCACTTAAATAGCCGGGTGCTGCAAAACGTGGCCATACCACATCGGTCTTTTTCGTACAGCTCCTTTGATTTCTGTTATTACATAGTGTGCCCGAATGGAGCTAATTAAATTAACAGGAAAATGTGTAATAAAGTAATTTAAAAACAGGAAATGTGATAAGTTTGAATAAGCAAAAAATACGTCCAGTTAACAGGACATAGGTTACGAATCACACGGGGATAAGACATTATGGAGTCAGCTATACTTTATTTCGTCTGCATAATAATGGTAAATATAATACATTTATATATATATATATATATTTTTTTTTTTTTTTTTAAATTTTTTTTTGTAAAATAAACGTAATATTATAACAAGTACAGCACATATACATTTTGCAAAAATTCAAGAAGTATTATGGTTGAAATTATTAGGTATTTCATGTGTGTGCAACCCGTGGTGCTATCATTTGAAGCTCTCCCTGTAGAACCAGCTCTCCTTTTCGAGAAAAAATGTGAACTTTACTATTGAAAAAAAAAACAGTGTACATTTTTATCCTTTAAATAGTATGGGCAGTAACTGATATATGATATATAATTTATGTTTAGGTAATAATACGAATACCAGCAGTGAAGACCGAAGTTTTGAAAATAGATGTACAGAATAAGGATACGTAAGTGTATAGTATATTAGTATTTAAAATTAAAATTGGTCAGAAACGAAAAGAGCTACAGGCGGTGGTAAAACATCATACTAACTATACCAACAACTAACACAAAGTACTCATTTTGGTCGCGGCCTGTTTAGTCCGTCGTGTCCCTCAGCTTCGGCATTTAAGCCATTTGAAGGAAAAGTGGAAGAATTTTAGTGGGTACACCAGCGACGTACATCCTCCAGCCTAGAGAAGGTGATGTTCGGGCGTACTGCACGGGAAGTTCCATACTACTCCACCGCCCGGTCTCACGCAGCGGGGTGTGCATCAGGCATTCCCCCCTCCCCAAAAAAGGAAAATGTTACGTGCTGCTAGATATATTATTATTATTTAATAGTTTCAAGACATAACTCGCCCCGAGCTCCTCCGGAAGGTGCAGCTGAGATTAAGCTTTATAGATTAGTTACTAATAATAGTTTCTAATTGACAGATTAATTATGCCATTTGGTGACATCTGCGCGCTGAAGGGGTAAGTTTTAATACAGCCTTTTAGTTTATACGGATATATTGAAATTTAAGTTGCATTACATACGAGAATCTAGCAAATATTTATGTTTAGTATGTTTACTTAATTCTACTTAAATAAAGTTCTTAAATAATTAAATGTTAGTAGTTATATACTTAAATATAATTCCGACATTTCTTGGTTACTTAAGGCCTACGCAGACCGGGACGGCATGGCAAGGGATTTTGCCGTCAGTCAGTGCACATTAGCCGCTTAGATACTGCGGCGTTCCAGCGCCTTGCCACGGCATGCCACGGCATGCCACGGCATGCCACGGCATGCCACGGCGCGACATAGCACGCCTCGGCAGCTCATGCTGCCCGAACCGATATACTTTTAGTTTTCAGTTGCGTTTGATCGAGTCTTGATGTGCCTAAGTTTTAAAATGAAGACTGGGATTTGGTGTTAGTATCGATTATTGTAGACGAAGAATGTGCACAGGCTAATAATAAGGATAGAAGAAGATTTTGGGTTGATAATCTATGGAAAGAAAGAGAATCAAAGGGTGAATTCAAAAATTTATTTGATGACTAAACGAGCGCCGGAGTCCTTGGCATGCCGTTGCCTACCCGCAGTACGCCACGGCATCCCGCCGCGGGAGCCCGTGGCGCGTCTTTCAATACCGTACAATGAAATCCCTTTCGATGCCACGGCATCATTTTAAAGCATAGCAATTTATGTAGTATTTTTATATCGATACGTTTGAATGTCCATTAGTAAAAAATTTAATCCCTTACCATGCCGTCCCGGTCTGCGTAGGCCCTTATTTATTCTTACTTACTACCTTACCTGCTAGGGTTGTGCAAAATTCCATAAACGTAGACTGGTGTATTTTTGACTTAAGTATGTCCATACTTTCTTCTGTATGGACTGTTATTAGTATTATCGAAATAATAAACTCCTTTTTTAAATCTGTTAAAAGTGTTAGATATTTTTTTTAAATTTCATATTATACATTTCAGATACAAGAAAGTCAGTATTACAAATCACGTAAGTACACGAGTCCAAATTCTGTTATATGATAGTATAGCTTAAACACAAGAGGGGATTTCAAACTCTGATTCTATTGTAATACATGCGTTTGATGGATAAATTGAAGCGTTTTTGTCCATGCAGGGGTGTAGTAAGTATACTAACCTCTGCGGCCACTATTAGGTGGACTGCCAGTCTGTTCTTTCTCAGCAATAAAAAAAGAGTAGCACTGCACAGAAGTGGAAGTTTTAGGATGTAATGGACAGTAAACGTTAAAGATAATGGCGACTGCTCGTACCTTGCATCTCTTTATTAATCTTATATATAAAATTCTCGTGTCGCGGTGTTTGTTACCAAACTCCTCCGAAACGGCTGGACCGATTTATATGAAATTTTGTGTATAGGGTAAGTCTGAGAATCGGCCAACATCTACTTTTCATAGCCCTAAATGATAAAGGTGACCCACCCCTAAAATGTTTTTTTTATTATGATTTAGCATTGAAAAATATGCACAACTTCAAATTTTCACCCCTCTACGATCAACCCCTGTTTTTTAATCGTGATTTTTATATTATTCTGTTCCATCCACAGATCCACAATATGGTTGCAAGATGGCAATCGAATATAATAATTGTAGTATGATAAATTTTCATGCATAGTTTATTTTTATTTCTTAGGCACTTGGCCCATATCTAAAAAGCATTATTGCGTTATCTTAATTTAATTTAAAGTTTAAAGAAACAACTATTTTTATAGAAGTAGGGCAAGCGGTGTAGCGCGCATGTGTACGAGAACTTTTTTCGATTTATTTTTTCTGTTATTCGATCAGTGAAGCGGGCGGCAACGGCTAGTATTTTATATTTTTCCCGCCAAACACCGGCCACCAGTGACCTTACTAAAATATTTCAGCGAGCGACGTAATTATGGAACTTTTACCGCTCAAATACGAGACACAACTACTCCAGTAAATCATATGACACTCTATGATACAATCATGATTTCTCACTAAATAAATAACATGTTTGTTTCAGGTAGAACAAGATTATACCATGCAAATTAGAAAAAAAATGTAAGTTTTTTTAATATACATATATGTATTTATAATTATAACATATGTATATATTTTAATATTATATACAGGCGCTGTTTAGAAGCGCCATATGATGCAGAATAGCATTCTGAAAGCACATTAGGTGATAGGCCATTGGTGACATTGAAAATATAGTCTTGTTTGTAGAAAAGTTCAAGCAACAGGCATAAGCTTTAACAACAGGCACTCTCTGAGACAAGTCACGAGTAACGCGAGTGAATCAATTAGAACTTGGGCTAGAATTGTTGTTACATTAAGGCACTAAAAGGAGCTTACGGCTACCAGAGCTTATGGCTAACCCGAGTCTGAGTGATATGGATGAACGGGTCAAGAAGCTTCTTGGGGCTTGGGGCTTAGAAGCCAACGTTATCCCCCCTTCCCCCGGGACGGAGAGAGGTACCTATGTCCGCGGTGAGGCATTACGATGCCCTGTCGATAGCCTATCCTCAGCATGGATGGCCTATCTTTTCAAAGTAGTTACACTCCAATCGTATCGCCGCCTATGCGTACGGGTGTGGGTTCGATGGAGTTACAGGCCAAGTACTTGGTCTTCGCCACACTGAGCTTCAGACCACCGTTCTCAAGCGCCTTTCTACGCCTTCACGCGTTGCACCAGCCTACCCCTGTCCGAATCTGCCAGCGCGATATCATCAGCATACATGAGAAGAAAAAGATTTTAGCCATGTTGATACCTTTAGATTTTGCCACATGCATGTCAGCTTGGTAATGACCATGTCAGCTTTTTTATATTTGTGTTTTCCTTTTGATCTCTAATATACTTCCGTCTTGGTTAGTCAATAGGGCTCCGAGGTAAACAAACACGCTGACAAATTCTAACTCCGAGAGTTCTAGAGAGTTGACTGGATCTACAATCATAACTTTCCTTTTGGATTTATTAATAGAGAGTCCCACCAACGCACACTCATACTCCACTCTGCAAAACATGTCAGCAAGATCTCTTTCCCATGATGTGAAATCTGTGGTCTTGTCCGCATATCTCAGGTTATTAAAGTTCATGCCCCCAACTGAGATCTAATCTTTTATTTATTATTTGCCTTACATTTACAATTTGTTCTCTTGTACCCGACCCTTCCATTATGGATATTTATATAATAATAATAATAAAATTTATAGCTAATTAATATATATTTTCCAGTCCAATCATGCCTACAAATTTATAGGAAAAATATTTGTTTCTGATTATCTCAAAAACTACGGAACTATTTTCCTTTTAGCATAGTATTAGTGAACATATAGTCCGTAGCGGCTTATCAATTAAATAATTTCATTAAAATTGACTATAAAAATCAGCAAAACAATCTCACTCTCCGTTACACCTGACGAGCGCATAAACTCATGCTGTACAGGAAAGCGCTCCTCCTCCTCCAATCGTTTGCTCATTGCTGAGCGTCGTGATGTTCCCGACTGATATCACGACAGCATCGTTTCCACTGCTTTCTGCCTTTGGCGTGGTTTAGGGCGTCTGTGATCCATGTGCCCAGCTTTTTGGCCACTTGGTCGGACCATCTTTTAGGGCTGCGACCTCGGGGTCTTTTCTTTTCCACAGGAAGGCGCTGAAATGGGCTTATTTGGGAAATGCAGATTTCAGTTCGTTTCCAACAAAAAAAAAAACCCCAAACTCGGTTCTGTTGGTCCGGCTTTTCGTCCGATTTGAGCGCAATGTATAATCATAATGCGTGTAATGAATGTTGTTTGATAGTTTTCGCCTTGTCTCCTAGAGATGGCATTGCACAATGTTGCATTGCGTTATAGTTTGATAAAATGTTTACATTATGTATAAATATTGACCTTATAATTTCTCTGCTGATATCACATACGTGTGTCCGAATAAAACTTGATTCATTTACACGTACTCCTTAAGAAGACCCTTCTAGCCACTCAGGCGACGAATTGTGCTATACAAATATTATTCTGTTCTGTTTCAGATACTTGGAAACTGACTTTACACAACTGTGTTCAATATTGGGGTATGCATTATATGAGTATTTCAAAACAAAAACATAATATGTATTATGCTGGCATGCGAGTTTGATGTATGATTAAAATGTATCATAGATATATTAAAGTAACATATTATATATAATTCTTTTAGTGTGTTTAGTGTTTCACAACGAATCTATAGTTAATAATTCACAACTTGAGTATTTACGACGATATTTAATAATAGACTGACAAACTACATTAGTACTATTTATTATCGAAGAAAATAAAAGAAAGTATTCGCTTTAACAATAACTATGGATTTTGTCATAATAATTTTCTGATTATTAAATATTATGGTAATTTAAGCTGCGTAATCGTGGTTTTATTTTTTATATAATGGCGTGGATAATATGTGCACAAAACTTACAGGTACAAAGAACAGGACGATCAAGAGCTTAATGAAAACAACCCAAATGTTTTAAACCCTATTGGAGAAGATGATATTGTAACGGAGAACTCGAGTACTACGACTGATACACTCTAAATGAAGAGGTCTTCGGGGAGAATATCACAACATTGATGTCATTAGTTTTATCAATGTAATTAGTCGTTCATAATGTACCATTAAATATCTATGTATATGCTGACAAAGTGACTTCTATTTATTTACTACATACTCCAAATCTCATCGTCTTTCCGTTCCTCCCATCCGCCCTTTTAATTACACCATTAGGCTTCTTTATTGCTAAGAAAAAGTAGACAGGCAGGCCCACGTAATATAATATACTCATAAGGTACAGGAACCCGTTACTAATGCCGGAACACAACATAAGGTAGGTGAGAGGATACCGCGTTTATGATGTAAGATATTGGCACAGTTAAGAGATATATCATTGTGATGGAAGATAAGACACGTACAATGTTCAACAGAAGAAAATACTATTTGGTTTCAAAGTGAAACTATAGAAAAAAAATCACTTGAAAGTTGTGAAAATTCAGTATACAGCAATGCCTTAGAAAGCAGATATTCAATAGGGTAGATTTCTGAAAGCTAATCTCTGATTAATAAAAGTTCTATTTGCTCAGTATATACAAATCCAGAGAGCAGTAACGATAATAATAATCAACCTGAAATTTCAGCAAAAAGCAAATAAATCTGGCAAGCACAAGCGTTACTGATGTGTTCTTCTTTCTCAGAAAATGCTCAGATTGATTTGGCAGAGGCACTTAATGGACCGGAATCAGATCAATAGAAATTAGCCATTCGAGAAAAGCTAATTTCGTATCGTTTCATCATAGTGCGTGTATAATGCAGTGTGTATTAAATAAAAACTTGATGTGAATGATAAAGTGTGTTACTGTGCCAGACTTGTTGCTAAAGGTTTTACAGATCAGTTTTCACCAGTTGTGAAATATTCAACATTAAGCATGTTATTTGCCCTCAATATTCAGTGGGAAATGTATATTAAACATTTAGATGTCACTTCTACCTTTCTAAATGGACATTTATAAGAAAACATATATATGTCTATTACTGAAGTTTTTGTTAATAAGTAAAGGAAACGTTTTAAAACTTAAGACAGCTATTTATGGGTTAAAACAGTAATCTTTATGGTGAACGCACACTTGTCCGAGCCGAACGCGCCGAACGAAACGAATGTTAGAATTTTGGACTCGCGCATAGGCGATAGGAGAACAGCGGGGTTTTTTTAGTGGGTTATCCGTTAGTATAAAGATGTTCGGCCATCGGGCCGGGAAAGCCTGGAGTCCCACACATCCCTCGGTCCCCCCCGGGCCGGGGGAACCCGTTAAGAGGGGATTTTTCTCCGAGACAATAAAATTGACTCAATGTTGAATCAGTGAGTGATTAATTTTACCAAATTAAACTGATTGGAACTGGAAGCGTGGGCTGAAGCAGTGTCAAATCAATTCTGGACAAAAATTCCATATTGTACCATTTGTTAATCCATGAATAATACGAACATCCCGTCAATGAATGATAAATATATTATAAATTTATCATTTTAGTTCATTATTGTAAGCAGTGTAGACTTCGATCGGAATATTTTAAAACGCAGGAAATGTGGCGCCGGTTTTTTATTTTAACAATTTTTCAATTATTAGTTATTTTTTTGTTTAGTGTAAAAGGACAAGTGTGTACTCGAAATGTCACGTAAGATTTTATTTATGTTATAAGAATTATTCTTTTAGGCGTTTTAATCTGGTGGTATCTGAAAGTTTCGATTCAGAGCCAGAGGTACGGTTCTGCGATCCTTCCTTAAATCAGAATTAAACTAGGATCCGTCTCTATTGAATGTAAACTTGTTGAATGAAATGTAAAATTTGAAATGCTTCTTTTTTTATTGCTGTAGGACAACAGACAGGCTGACGGCCCGCTTAGAATTTAGCAGTTACCGTCGCTTATAGGTGTCTGCAACGCCAGTGGCATCGCAAACACGCTGCGGTCCCATAAGAATACAGGAACTTGGGTCACTAATGCCGGAACACAACACTTATTATGGCGGTATACTTAAGACCAAAGGTGGTCGCCATCCAGACGGGCTTGGGGCCCTACCACGTAGCTAGGGTGGTTTGTTTTGTCGCCTTTTACGACAGGCCGATCCCGGCCGCAGAGGTTAGTATTCTTTCTCCGCTCCTGCACGGATCAAGTTATATTCTTGCAGTACAACCAGTCAAATGTTAATGACAGAAATCTTTGTCTGGTTAAACTGGTAATTATAGTCAATAATATAAATTGAATTTGGATTTTTAATAACGACTGTAGTCTAACCCTGAGCCTCATAGGAAAAGCCAAATTGCGCCTTTTCTTAGTAATCCATAATAAGCCTGCAGAAGTTATATCTCGAATATTTACACTTAAGTCACTCCCACTGTTGAATATTCCTACATATTATCTCCGATAATTAGTCGTTTTATTTTAATTTAAAGGTCTCAAAAAACCACATATGCCATTAAGACTGTAGCTTACCAAGAAACATATAAGGATCCAAAGTGCTGGATAAGTTGTAAAATTTTAAAGAGACAGAAGACTAAAACTGTACGGCTGACACAAAGAGTGAGTGTGAGAATTATTTTCATTCTATAAACTAGAAAAAGAAATTAAGACAAATTTCTTAAACACAAATTTATTTATATGTAATATCTATATATTAATACGTGAAGCGAAAATTTTGTACCCCTTTTATAATACGAAAATTGCGCGGAAGGAGTATGAAATTTGGCACTGTTAAAGTTTATATGGAAAAGAAGTGCATAAAACTACTTTTTTGTCCTCGAATATTACATACACTACAGTTCGAATGATACACAACATACGTACACACACATGCATACCTTAGTTACTCTTTTGTTCATAGATAAAATCTAGGATCAAACTGTAAGTTAATTGAACGCCCGCTGCATGGGGACCAAGCAAGAACTAGACACGAATGGCAAGAATATAATTATATTGGAGACTATCGGCTCCACCGGTGAAGCCGATCCTATTCTAATCTACTACCGTTTCGGAGTGCTTATAGCTGGAGGAGAAGAAACGGCTACAGTTATTAGTAGTTAATACTTATAACATCAAATTTTTAAGCTTCTTATTCGTATGAAAGTTTCAACGGAGTCAGAGATACCTTGTTAAACAAAACAAAACTACTGTAATTCTTTAAAGATGCTTTCTGCTAGAATTAATCCGTTAGCCACTTGTTGTATAGTCTGGAACCTAGCAGTTCCGGGGTGGTCGCGGTCAAAATCACGTAACTTCTTATGGCCCAGGTGTAGGAAGGATGACCAGAGCAATGACCAAATGCCGATTATGTGACCACACAAAATTTAGGTGATTCGGGGTTTTCATTAGGTATGAATGTAGTTATATTGAGTTAGCCAGTGATGTGGTACAATATTAACCGTGAAATAAATTACTAATTATTTGTACCATTTTATTAGTCAGTAATCAGAATGATGTTAATAATTATATATATAATGTCACATGGATATAACAACAGATTTGTACAAATTACAAAAGACTCTTAAACAAGCTCATTAACTTGAATGCAACCACTACAACAAAGTGTTGAATATTATTAAAACGACCACCAGCTAATGATTACAATGATTACAACGATTACAACGACAACAACGATCTCTGAGTCTTACTAAATACGAGTACACGACACACGACCCGACAAACGACTCACGACCTGCGTTCAATTCACATATGGATTTATAATACGTCATTGGGAAATGTTAGAGTAAGGCTTACGTCGTAAGCTTATATTGCCACAGGCGCCATCTAGTGGCAGTGGATTTGATTCCTACACTATACTACCACGCTATCTTTTGCTTGCCAGTTGAGTGGTTGCAGTACTAGGGCGGTGAACCCCACAGACCTGTATGCGCAGGCTAGACAAAAAAAGGCGTAGTCAGGAACACCGGACTTGTTTAGTGAGTATATGAGCAAAGCCTCCTTTATCTAAGAGTGAGGGTATTACTGCGTTTCCCGAGCACCAAGCGTGTCTAAAGCATTTCTTAAATGTACATTATGTGTTGTCTAAAGTACTTCAATTTTTCTTTAGACAGTCCAGATTCAGCGTTATTGCTGCCCAAATTACGAGAATGTCGGGGGATCCGGCTCCACCAGGTAAGTTCAGATGACTCACACATATTCATCTAGTCCCAAAGTATTTTTTTTATTGCTGACAAACAGCAGACAGGCTGATGGCCCAATTAATAATAAGCAGTTACCGTCGCCTATGGATGTTTGCGGCGCTAGGGGCACCGCGAACACACAGCTGTTCGTATAGGAGTACTGGAACCTGAGTCATTTATGCCTGAACACAACACATAGTTATTATGGCGGCATACTTATAGACCAAGGGTGGTTGACATCTAGTTGGGCTTGGGACCCTACCACGTAGCTGGGGTTGTTTTGGCGCCTTTTACGACCGGCCGATCCCAGCCGCAGGGGGTTAGTATTCTTACTCCTCGGAGAAAAAGTACCTAATGAAGCATTTATATTATGGACACTAAACTTAAAAAAAAATATATATATAAATATAAATTGTATTACTCGAGACGGGAATCAAACCCATGATCTCCACAGGCGTTCTAACGTAGACAAGCTGTTACCCTATAAAAGCCGTTAGTGAACATACCTTTTAAATGGAAAATCTGTTTTAAATTGAAAATATGTAATTGTAAACAAGTGTGGACTGCTTAATCCCCATCACTTACCTATGATGTTGTGAAGTTAAAATGCCTTCCTATTACCTTTTGCCAATAGGTTGTTTTCTTTTTGAAGAGTCAGGCGGCAGTCGATCCTTGTAAAAATAACCGGCCAGTATACTATTATTAATAATCTTTTCTACGTTTAATTTCCAAATGCAATCAAAATCATTTCCCTTTTTTTTAAAAGTTTACTATTCGTCTGTATTATTCTTCATGTTCATTAAAAAGAAAAACTAAAAATTTTTTAGGTTAAAATGCAAGCCAATATGCAAAGTTCCTTGTGTAAATGGTTACTGCAAAGGTCCTAATATATGTGCCTGCAACCAAGGCTACAAACAAGATCCAAAGGAAAAAAATCGATGTGTGCCGACTTGCAAATCAAATTGTTTTAATGGACAATGTGTAAAACCAAACATTTGTAAATGCAACGAAGGATATGTCTTCAAAAATGGCGTATGTATGTCATCGTGCAAAAATTCTTGCATTAATGGTTTCTGTGTAAAGCCTAACGTATGTAAATGTAATCCAGGATACGTGAAAAGAAAACGAAATGTTTGTGTGCCATTTTGCTTCAGAAGATGTGTAAACGGTAGGTGTATCAGACCTGGATTATGTGTGTGTAATCCGGGTTATAATAAAAATAAGGAGGCAAAATGTCAGCCTACGTGCTCACAACCATGCATCAACAGCACTTGTGTAGCACCGGACACTTGCACTTGCCTGCCTGGATACGTGAAATCCAGTAAATATACCTGTAAGCCATTATGTTCGAAAGGGTGTAGCCACGGTACTTGCATCGCCCCAAATGTTTGCCTATGTGATGTCGGATACAACAAAACCAAAGACAACCAATGCCAGCCCACGTGCTCACAACCATGCATCAACAGCACTTGTGTAGCACCGGACACTTGCACTTGCCTGCCTGGATACGTGAAATCCAGTAAATATACCTGTAAGCCATTATGTTCGAAAGGGTGTAGCCACGGTACTTGCATCGCCCCAAATGTTTGCCTATGTGATGTCGGATACAACAAAACCAAAGACAACCAATGCCAGCCCACGTGCTCACAACCATGCATCAACAGCACTTGTGTAGCACCGGACACTTGCACTTGCCTGCCTGGATACGTGAAATCCAGTAAATATACCTGTAAGCCATTATGTTCGAAAGGGTGTAGCCACGGTACTTGCATCGCCCCAAATGTTTGCCTATGTGATGTCGGATACAACAAAACCAAAGACAACCAATGCCAGCCCACGTGCTCACAACCATGCATCAACAGCACTTGTGTAGCACCGGACACTTGCACTTGCCTGCCTGGATACGTGAAATCCAGTAAATATACCTGTAAGCCATTATGTTCGAAAGGGTGTAGCCACGGTACTTGCATCGCCCCAAATGTTTGCCTATGTGATGTCGGATACAACAAAACCAAAGACAACCAATGCCAGCCCACGTGCTCACAACCATGCATCAACAGCACTTGTGTAGCACCGGACACTTGCACTTGTCTGCCTGGATACGTGAAATCCAGTAAATATACCTGTAAGCCATTATGTTCGAAAGGGTGTAGCCACGGTACTTGCATCGCTCCAGATGTTTGCGTATGTGATGTCGGATACAACAAAACCAAAGACAACCAATGCCAGCCCACGTGCTCACAACCATGCATCAACAGCACTTGTGTAGCACCGGACACTTGCACTTGTCTGCCTGGATACGTGAAATCCAGTAAATATACCTGTAAGCCATTATGTTCGAAAGGGTGTAGCCACGGTACTTGCATCGCTCCAGATGTTTGCGTATGTGATGTCGGATACAACAAAACCAAAGACAACCAATGCCAGCCCACGTGCTCACAACCATGCATCAGCAGCACTTGTGTAGCACCGGACACTTGCACTTGTCTGCCTGGATACGTGAAATCCAGTAAATATACCTGTAAGCCATTATGTTCGAAAGGGTGTAGCCACGGTACTTGCATCGCTCCAGATGTTTGCGTATGTGATGTCGGATACAACAAACCCAAAGACAACCAATGCCAGCCCACGTGCTCACAACCATGCATAAACAGCACTTGTGTAGCACCGGACACTTGCACTTGTCTGCCTGGATACGTGAAATCCAGTAAATATACCTGTAAGCCATTATGTTCGAAAGGGTGTAGCCACGGTACTTGCATCGCTCCAGATGTTTGCGTATGTGATGTCGGATACAACAAAACCAAAGACAACCAATGCCAGCCCACGTGCTCACAACCATGCATCAACAGCACTTGTGTAGCACCGGACACTTGCACTTGTCTGCCTGGATACGTGAAATCCAGTAAATATACCTGTAAGCCATTATGTTCGAAAGGGTGTAGCCACGGTACTTGCATCGCTCCAGATGTTTGCGTATGTGATGTCGGATACAACAAAACCAAAGACAACCAATGCCAGCCCACGTGCTCACAACCATGCATCAACAGCACTTGTGTAGCACCGGACACTTGCACTTGTCTGCCTGGATACGTGAAATCCAGTAAATATACCTGTAAGCCATTATGTTCGAAAGGGTGTAGCCACGGTACTTGCATCGCTCCAGATGTTTGCGTATGTGATGTCGGATACAACAAAACCAAAGACAACCAATGCCAGCCCACGTGCTCACAACCATGCATCAACAGCACTTGTGTAGCACCGGACACTTGCACTTGTCTGCCTGGATACGTGAAATCCAGTAAATATACCTGTAAGCCATTATGTTCGAAAGAGTGTAGCCACGGTACTTGCATCGCTCCAGATGTTTGCGTATGTGATGTCGAATACAACAAAACTAAAGACAACCAATGCCAGCCCACGTGCTCACAACCATGCATCAACAGTACTTGCGTAGCACCGGACACTTGCACTTGTCTGTCTGGATACGTGAAATCCAGTAAATATACCTGTAAGCCATTATGTTCGAAAGGGTGTAGCCACGGTACTTGCATCGCTCCAGATGTTTGCGTATGTGATGTCGGATACAACAAAACCAAAGACAACCAATGCCAGCCCACGTGCTCACAACCATGCATCAACAGTACTTGCGTAGCACCGGACACTTGCACTTGTCTGCCTGGATACGTGAAATCCAGTAAATATACCTGTAAGCCATTATGTTCGAAAGGGTGTAGCCACGGTACTTGCATCGCTCCAGATGTTTGCGTATGTGATGTCGGATACAACAAAACCAAAGACAACCAATGCCAGCCCACGTGCTCACAACCATGCATCAACAGCACTTGTGTAGCACCGGACACTTGCACTTGTCTGCCTGGATACGTGAAATCCAGTAAATATACCTGTAAGCCATTATGTTCGAAAGGGTGTAGCCACGGTACTTGCATCGCTCCAGATGTTTGCGTATGTGATGTCGGATACAACAAAACCAAAGACAACCAATGCCAGCCCACGTGCTCACAACCATGCATCAACAGCACTTGTGTAGCACCGGACACTTGCACTTGTCTGCCTGGATACGTGAAATCCAGTAAATATACCTGTAAGCCATTATGTTCGAAAGGGTGTAGCCACGGTACTTGCATCGCTCCAGATGTTTGCGTATGTGATGTCGGATACAACAAAACCAAAGACAACCAATGCCAGCCCACGTGCTCACAACCATGCATCAACAGTACTTGCGTAGCACCGGACACTTGCACTTGCCTGCCTGGTTATATCAAGTCAGACCAGTTTGTTTGTCTACCAAACTGTACAAAGGGCTGCAACTATGGAAATTGTATTGAGCCGGAGACTTGCATGTGTAAACCTGGCTACAGAAAATCAAAGGAAGATCAATGCCAACCTATTTGTTCAATGGTCTGCATCAATAGTACTTGTATTGCTCCGAATATCTGCGATTGTAAATTAGGGTATATAAAAGCTACTGAATTTAGCTGTAAGCCAAATTGTTCAAAAGGTTGTGAAAATGGTAACTGTGTTTTCCCAGATATTTGTGAATGTAAAGCAGGCTATTATAAAAACAATGACGGTAATTGTAAACCAATTTGTACAAAGTCATGTGTAAATGGAAAGTGTATTGAACCGGAATTATGTGAATGTTTACCAGGTTATACTATATCAACTGAAAATGTATGTGTCCCCCGATGTGCAAGTTGTAACAATGGAAAGTGTATTAAACCCGACGTCTGCCAATGTAATATTGGTTGGGAAAATAGAAACAATACGTGTGTTCCGGTTTGCAAAAGTTCCTGTGGTTACGGAACTTGTGTAGCTCCTGAGAAATGTGAATGTCTTCCAGGATACACGCTCGATATTACAAAACTTAGCTCTGGAGAGGCAAATTGTGTGCCTAAATGTGATTTTTGTGAGGGTATTTGTGTTGGTCCAAATATATGTAATAATAAAAATATTACTTCAAGTACCATGACATTGATGATGAGAGAAACAACCAAAGAGTCTGTAGATAATAATTATCTAAGTGAAAGAAGTGATTTAACTCAGTCATATTACACTGAAGATCACACACAAGATATTTTTAAAACTAGCACCATTTCAATTGAAAACACTGATGATTTTAGTACTAAATTAAATGTTGATCTTCCTGTAGAAGATACTACTGTTCTTACAGATATTGGATGGAAAGATGATGATGTAATTTATTCACATGAAAATCTTGGTACTTTTTATCTGGTAGTGGTTTGGTGAGTATTTGACGTATCAATTTTCACATCTCTTACAAATAAATTAATTTTTTTATTAGACTTGCGCAAACTTTGAAATTATCAAACTACACCTTTTGCTTGGGTGAATTAAAAATAAAGTTCATTCTTAAAACTTATATCGCAGAGCTTTTTCATAACCATACAATCAACAGACACTCAGACCAGAAAAAGCTATTTGTAGGTAATACAAATGTTTTTTTCCCATTGGGAATCAAGTTCCAAGATACGAATACACAAAGTTTCTTTTTACAAGATACGAATACACAAAGATTTTGTCTATGTTTTCTTAATCCCCAAAAAATGCGGTGTTCAGTGTTCGGTACAGGTTTAAAAATATAGATTCGTACATTTTTCGTGGAATATTTGTAAAAAAATATTCATACTACGTGTAAAATATGCTTTTATGAACATTTTTCTTTCGCTTTAGTACTATACTAAATTATATTATAATCCTTAACTCCTTTCAAGATCAATCTAAACTACAACATTGTTAAGTTGCTAATATCAATTATATTTTTAGGTTACAAGAAAATTGGGTGTATGTAACTGCAGCAACAGTTGCAGTATTATTTATTTTCTCCGTTGTGTTCTTATGTGAGACTTCCAAAAAGAGATCTAAGAAGAAGAATAGCAAATCAGGTGATGAAATGTTTCTCTTTATTTATGCATTTATCACGATTGAACATTTCTCATTTTGGGGCGTTGTGACCGTTGATATTGACAGAGTTTAATAATAGACTACACGCTCCAGAGTGATTTGAGTGTTCTAAGTTATTATTACGCTTCTTTTTATTGCTGTAGGATAGCAGACAGGCTGACGGAACGCTTAGAATTTAGCAGCTACCGTCGCCTATGGGTGTTTGCAACGCCAGTGGCATCGCGAACATGCTGCTGTCGCATAAGGGTACAGGAACTTGGGTCACTAATGCTGGAACACAACACAAGGTTATTATCGCGACATACTTAAGACGAAAGGTGGTCGCCATCCAGACGGGCTTGGGGCCCTACCAGGTAGTTAGGGTGGGTTATTTTGACACCTTTTACGACAGGTCGCAGAGGTTAATATTCTTTGTCCGCCTCTGCACGGATAAAAGCTAGCACGCTAAGTAAGTATTGTGTTTGTAGTTAGTATGATGATTGATTGCACCATTATGCTTTCTGCTATTACAGCAATAAAAAATCAGCAATGATAAACACTGAGTAGTAAGAGAGATTGGCGACAGTTAAATATATTGTTTATACTTTCTTCCAGATGGAAACAACACCTTGGAAAATACAAATTGCACTAGCTTAAGAAGCTTATCGTGGAAGTATTCTTGATGGACGGAATCATAAACTGATGAATTTAAACTCCATTGCAGTTAACAGACATACACACAACCACACACACGCGCGTACACACGCATGCATGCATGTAATTTAAGTATGTTAATTCGATATTGTGAGAATGGGGTCTCCTGACAAGTATTTCAACCTTAAAAAAGGCCCTGATACCAAAAAATTAAAACATGCTGTATTCGGAAATAAATTATTCTTATTCTATTCTAAAAAGTTATAGAGACAAATTATTTTTTGAAGATATTATAATCTTTTATCTCATTGGTATTTTCTGTGATATGTATGCTTTGGAATTCAGCTCCAAAAATATTTTGTACATTGTATAACTGTACATTGTATATTGTACACACAACTATGTTTAGTTAAGTGGATCAAAAAATCGAATATTTATTTTTGTTTGTACTTTGAAAAATAGGTTAATAGACACCTCTAGAAAATTCTCTCTAAATATCACATATTACAGTTTCCTATTTTTTCTTTAGTATTAGAAAAAAAATCATATATATATTTTTTATTGATGTAGGACAGCAGATAGGCTGATGGCCTGCATTTCCTCGGCCTACTGACAAATAATATATATCAATTTCGTGTTCTATAATTATGTTTATATATACTTCATATTATAATAATATATGTTTGTACAAAATACATCCATGGAGTTTCTTGTCTGTTCTTCTCCATAGGATTCACTTTTGGAACAGACATCTAGCTTTTGACATTTTAAAAGTGCTTGTTACTCAGGCCTATTTAAAATAAAAAAATTTGACTGTGACTTTGACTTTGGCCAGCCTATAATGTAACAGTTATCGTCGCCTATGGGTGTTTGCAACGCCAGTGGCATCGCGAACACGCTGCTGTTCCATAAGGGTACAGGAACTTGGGTCACTAATGCCGGAACACAACACAAGGTTATCATAGCGACATACTTAAGACCAAAGGTCGTCGCCATCCAGACGGGCTTGGGGCTCTACCATGTAGCTAGGGTTGTTTTGTCGTCTTTTACGACAGGCCAACCCTGGCCGCAGAGGTCAGTAATCTTTCTCCGCCTCTGCACTAATAAAATCTACCAACCGTGCATTAAAATATCTGTTCTCGTGTACTTGTAGGAAATTGAACGCTCTACAGAATAGTTCTTATAATTTTTCGTAATCCTCATCTCAACGTTGTTCTGCCATATGAATTAAAAAAAAAGTAGACTATATCCTTCTTTTTCTTCATCGCAGCGTTAAGTCCCAAGACTATGTCCTTCTCCAAGGTCCAATCTATGGACTATACCGAAATTTATCAAAATTGGTTCAGAGCTTCAGGCGTGAAAGTGTAACAAACAAATTCACTTTCATATTTCTAATATTATTTAAAATATATGTTGATGTTATGAATATATATAGACATAATTTTACAACGTCACTTATTGTTTTAAATTCTTTCATATGAAATTTACATTAATTCTCTCTGCTCTAATCAAGAATGATAGCTTTGAATAAAGGTGTTATTTCAGTTAGTTGTTTTATTTGGTTTAAATAGATATCGTTTTCTTCGCGCAGGGGCGGTTTAGGGATACTTACCCCTGCGGCCGGGGGCTGTATGTTGTAAAAGGCGATAAAATAATCCTAGCTAGATGGTAGGGCTCTACGCCCGTCGGTCAATATCCCTGGTTTCTAAATACCTTTTGCTGTGTTACGGCATCAGTGACTCAGGTTCCAGTTCTATCAAACATCCATCATCATAATCAGTTCAAATATCCCTGGGTGACGGTACCTGCTTACTGTTTTAACTTACTAAGGGGGCCATCAGTATGCTGTTCTACGGCAATAAAAAAAGAGTCAGGACTCGTTACGTCAGTGATCACTGCTTACAGGTAGCTCTTGAATATAATTTATAGTATCATAAATAAAGACAATCTATACAAATAAATAAAATTAGAGTGTGTATTTGTAATATTAAAATAACCGCTTTTTACTAAGTGCATTTAAATAATTATAATTTTTTTTTACAATTTTTGTTTGTCTGTCTGTCTGTTTGTTCTGGCTAATCTCTGAAATGGCTGGACCGATTTTGACGAGATTTTCACTGACAGATAGCTGATGTAACAAGGAGTAACTTAGGCTACTTTAATTTTAGAAAAAATAAATTGGTTTAGCTAAAAATGATCAGTTTCAGAATTTTTTTTATTCCAATTTAAGTTGACCTCAGATTTATATCATCAATCATATGAAATAGAATAGGGTTTAGCTTGGACTGGTTTTGTAGGTTCGAACGCACGTATTCAGGAGGCGCATGGCGTAACAATTGCATTTGATGACACTGACTATTTGCATATTTCATTTATTTATATTTTAGGGTTTAAAGGGTTTGTAATCCAAAAGATATATCGAAAAAATGCTGCCTAAAGTCACTATTCCACGCAGACGGAGTCGCGGGTACAGCTAGTAGAATATAAATGTATATAGCACGATACGTGTGGCTACGCTAGTTGGCTTATTCTGTCAGTGATGTGCTGTAAGAATACAAATTCCTAGGGCCCCCAAATGAACTAACTACCTTGAATATAAAGACAACCAACAATTAAGGGTTGAATACGATCTAAATGACTAGAAAACATGTGAACTCGCAATTTCACAACTCGTATTACAAAAAATATATCGCCATATAAATTTATAGCCTATTCTATGCATGTTTTTAATCACCTCAAAATATATTAGTCAATAAGTCAAAACTTCTGTGAAGATAAATATTACATTTACTACAGTACATGCCAAAGGTTTTATTTTATAACATATACATAATTAAACAAAGAAATTTTAACTAAAGATTAAATGAAATTAATTGACTGATAACATACATAATTACTTTGCCATAAATACAAACCAGCTTTTTGATCCCGTGAGAACTCTACAAGCGTTATGATAGGTCTCAATAAAGTCTATATGCTTGTGGACCCCACGGCCCCAGAGTCTCAACACTGAAAGCCACAAATATGAATCCACTGCCAATGGATGAATATTTGCGACGTTTTAGGTCCTCTTGTTTTGCAGCAGCAGCACCAGCTATCAGAGCTGTTTTGGGAAGATAGGAAGCCGCTAATGTGTCTACGCAGGTAGCATCCTATAACAGAAGGTATCCCATCCTCCAGGGCACCAATGTCATCCTGTCCGGTCTCCTCCCATCGTCGCGATTTAGTCCATTCGCTTCCAAGGAAGAAGGCACGAGATGGTGACTAGAGAACGACGGATAATATCATTTAATACAGCGTGTCGTGGTATTCGGCCAGCGCTTTTGCTACACGATAAACCGTGGAGCCTTAGGCCTCCGACTTTATCCCCACACCTACAGCGATGAGGAAATGGCGAGAAGGAGGAGAATGGGAAAATGTTTTTGAATTTATACCAGCAGGGCAGACCTATTAACGGAGTTGAATGCGTTTTTAACATCCACCTTAAGAACCGCCGCACAGCTACTTGTTTTTATAAAATTTCTTAATGAGTGAACTACCGCTTCGCAAGCATCTTCAGTACTGAACCCTAACTGACGAGGTACAAAGTATCTTGTACTTAAGGATCTTATTGCTTGGCAGCAAAGCGTCTATATCTATATCTTTTTTATTAAAGCGTTGGTACCATACAGAACTGGTAATATGGATTAATTAACGCGACCAAAGAGCATTAAATTTATCAGTTCGGCCAGATCCTTCAAAAGAGTCTTGCCAGTAGTACCTGTACCTCCAAACAACGGGTCTTTTAGGTGTTGTGGGGAGAGCCCGTCTAGTCCACTAGCTGAACCACATCTGAAGGACATCACTGCTTTGAAAACGCTCTCAGGCGTAGTAACCGACTGTTTAGTCGGTAACCTAATCCGAGAATTGTGGAGCAGACACAGACAGTGGATGTTTGTCCAAAGGAGCCCTGACACTGTGGGAGCAATGACATCATTCGAAAAAATAATCCGTGCTGCACCTTTAATATCGCCATGAGCAAGCTCAGTCTTCACAAGTTGATTCAACCGCCTTGTGGAGTCTTTATGTTTTCGGGAATGGTGGCCATTGATCAAATTGTCTAAACTTCTAAGTAACTTAATTTTTTTTTATTTTAGATGTTGCTTTTCTTTTCATGTCATCTTTACTTAAGTTCAGGACTTGATAAGGCAGGATCAACAAGCCCTCCCAGACATGTTCGGTTTTTTTAAACTGTTCTTATAGATTTAGATAAGGTGGAGCGTATGGTCAGTTTGGCTCCACGGGGAATACGTTTCAAAACCGGAATTGTTTGTCTGTAATTTGAAATTATTTTCCAAAAGTATTTGAGTTCGAGTAATTATCTGAGGTACAGGTGAAGTGGTTGAGTATTCCTGGGTCCTGTGTACTTTACTATGGTGAATCCTCAAGCCCCTTAGATCTTTAAACAAACGTACCTGAGAGCATTTATTATTATTAGAGCATTTATCATTCATTTAATACAGATATTACAATTTAAAATGTTTTGATCACTAAACAAAAATCTAATTTTTAATACAAGAAAACACTGGCAAGCATATTAGGATTTTTAATAAATAACTGTATTATTTACTTAGTACACATAACTTATACTACATATAAGAACACGTTAGCCAAATGCTGCTACACTCAATGTGTGTCCGAGAAGTCAAGGATTCTCTTATCACTATTGCAGTGGCCGGAACTCGCAGCTCGCGACCCACATGCGGCTCTTTGGCGAAATGTTTAGTCCGGGCATGGAATATTACTTATTATCTATAATTATTTCCGTAATAATGTCTCTTATGAAAAAAGTGGCTCTTTTAATACATTTCAGTCGGCCTATCGTAAAAGGCAGCTAAACAACTTAGGCGCTAGGACCAAAGCTAGGTGGTAGGGCTCCAAGCCCATGATGATGGCAAACACCCCTTGTTTTTATGATAAATATGCCGCTGTACCTTGTATTGTGTTCCGGCATAAGTGACCAGATTCCAGTAACATTACGTGGTGGCAGCGTGTTAGCGGTGCCTCTGGCGTTGTAAACATTCATAGGCGACGGTAACTGATAACTACTGTGGCGTCAGCCTGTCTGCTTCCTACAGCAAAAACAAGTATATTTCATAGAAGCACTCGAACTTATATTTTTAACTTCATTTATATGAATATAATTTGTTTTCTCTATTTACTATACAATAATTATTGATTAGTATTGCACATATTAGGCGGTTCTATAGTTATTTTTGATAAACATACTTGTTTTTTGTGCTATGCCGTATTCCAAACTCATAACTAGAGTTTACTAGAGTGTAAATTAAATAAAGTAATTTCTTGGCTATTAAAGGAAAAACGGTTCGGGCAGAAAAAGAGCAACATTCGTTCTTTTTTAAAGATTCGGGGACTATTATACGTATCATTCATTATATTTGCCTGCTCTTTGTACCGTTTGCCAACCAACCCGCAATTTAAACAACGCTATGAACACGTTCTAAATGTTATCGATATATATTACATTCATATAAATAATATACGAGTATGTATTTTACGATAATGGTATTTTGTTCCATTTGTGGATACAGCCACAATACTTTTTAACGTATCATTGACATCTCAGTTAAACATTAACCTCATTTTAATTTCTATCCCTATGATTTACAAAAGAACTCGTCAAAGATGACCCTTTTATTAATTCAAAGACTAGACTAGATTTAAGATTCAGACGATTGACGCTACAATAAAAGCTTATCCACATCTATTTCTTACCCTCAGGAAAGGGAGTGAAATGAAATAACGCAGCAATGAACCTGAAGCTTTGAAATGTAGCTTTAGATGCTATCGGGATGACACACTTATAAGAAGAACACGGTATATTTTTTTATTATTAATTTATTTATAATTGCATAGAATATACAATGTAACATTCAAACATATCTTAATTAAAAAAATGTACATGAAGCAAGGCGCAGTATTGACTATCTCGTGTCCCTCGTGTCTCTACTTTCACAAATGTCTGTCGTTTAGGTTCTCATACGCAACAACTTTTTTCTAAAGGGGAGCCCTTTGGCCCTTATTATATAAACACAAAGGGCTCCATATTATGTTATATCTATAGAATACGAAACCGTAACCCCTTTCCCAGTTTATAGATGTATGGTATAAATTCGAATCTGTTTTAACTAGAATACTGCTTAGAGATTATAAACATCAACATCTTAGATACACGTCGGGTTGAGTTCTAATTTGCATTCTTATATGATTAAATTATTATTTATTTTTCTTTACATTATTTTCATCGCGTTCCTTTATGGATCTTTTTGGTAAGTTACAGTTATATCAGAATCTGCAATTGAGAAAAAGAAAATTTTAGTAGCTGTCTTTTTATTGCTGTAGGACAGCAGACAGGTTGACGGCCCGCTTAGAATTTAGCAGTTACCGTCGCCTATAAGTGTTTGTAATGCTAGTGGCATCGCGAACACGCTGCTGTCCCATAAAGGTACAGGAACTTGGGTCACTAATGCCGGAACACAACACAAGGTTATTATGGCGGCATACTTAAGACCAAAGGTGGTCGCCATCCAGACGGGCTTGAGGCCCTACCACGTAGCTAGGGTAGGTTGTTTTGTCGCCTTTTACGACAGGTCACAGAGGTTAGTATTCTTTCTCCGCCCCTGCAGGGATAAAGCAGTTGGATGCAGCTTTCCGTACTTATACGATTGTGTTGTTTAATTCATATGGAGGAGAAAATATTTGTGCGATCTGAAAAAAATTATTTTGGTCTATTCTAATAATTATGTGTTTGTATTAAAAGTCTTACATTACAAATTTTTATACATTTCAGGAAAATGGCTTTAAAAATACTTTTGATTACAATAAATGGTCATTATTTTGACACCCCCCATAGTCGTAGGGTGCAAAAAGGTAAATATTTCTAGGGTATATTTTTTCAAAATTGAAGTTATTGTATATTCTTCTTGGTCGAATTCTTCATTGCTGAAGGTCGTGTCCTTGAAAATCAACCGTGTCCTGTCTCGTTAGCTGTTTCCACTTCGTCCGGTCCTCAGCTTCTTGAATAGCGGTTGCTATTGGGAGTCCAATGAGGGCGGTTACTTGGTCATACCAGCGGCTAGGTAATCGGCCACGGGGTCGCTATCCTTCCACCTTGCCCGTTACGATCAGCTTATCCAAGTTATCCGGCTGTCGTCGGGCAATGTGACCAAAGTCCGGTCATTAATAACTACATTTACATTTACACTGGTGGTGAATCGTCGGCAGCAGGACGCACTGCCTACCCCAACCAATACATTGCGGTGCAGGAGGCAAGGGGAAACCACTGCACTGTCTTCCCAAGAAATCCTATATCACTGAATATACACTTCCATAATACGCTAATTAGTATTAGTAAAGGGCAGCCTTCTGCGTCAGACTGACGTCACGCCTTCTCCTTGACGGTCAAGGCCAAACACTAGGGTGCTTTTACAACACATATGTACCAGCAATATGCGTTTTCTAAGGGGCAGGAGCTAACAGCCCATTCCGGAAATCCCGCACTGATCAGCTGTGCCATCCCAAGAGACGAGGTGTGCGGGAAAAAATTCCACATTCAAAAAAGGCAACACATCTTACATCGCTATTCTTTCACGACACTTCCTTGTCACGAAAATAGATGATATGATCGTATGTACACATTTTGCTTGTAAATTATTATTGTTAAAAGTGTTAAATACTTTTTGCAGTCGACTTTCTTATTATTCCTCTTAAAAAACATAATAATATATTAACTATTAAGGCAATTAATATTATTCCACATATAAGAAAATAATGCCAATTTTTCTTCAAACTGAAAATTAATAACGATTATTCTTTAAACATGAAAGTACTATTTAGTTATCATGAAGCGGGGTGTAAGGGTACATTTATAACCAAGGTTTTGGGTGCAAATGAAAATACGATTCTATACAAACAAAGAAGCAATCAAACAAAACACTGTTAATTTTGGTTCAGTATTATGCTAAAATTTATGGTGGAACCAGAGCTATAGCTTTATTTTCTCCTCGTATAGTTTTTTCGGCGTCCATAATGTTTATTTTTTGTGACAATATAGACAGTTTTTTTATTGCTGTAGGACAGCAGACAGGCTGACGGTCCGCTTAGAATTTAGCAGTTACCGTCGTCTACGTGTAGGTCTCTACTTACGTGGTAGGTCCACAAGTCCTTCTGGATGGCAACCACCCTTCGTCTAAAAGTACGTGTCTTGTGTTTCAGCATTAGTGACTCAGGTTCCTTTACGCCTATAGGTGTTCGCGGTGCCCCTAGCGTCACAACATCCATAGGTGATGGTAACTGCTTTTTATTAAGTGGACCATCAGCCTGTCTGCTGTAATAAAAAAACCATACGTGGCGTATACGTATAATAATATATAGAATAATATACAAATTGTGTAATCTAATGTGAATAAACAGAGCGACAACAATAGCTTCAGCGGATGTGACTCACAGAACTGTCCACACGCAACTCATCTGGGGTTTTCCAATCATAAATAATATATTATCTTTTCATGTCCCAGACAAAAATAATAGAACTCTCCAATCACTCAACTAGGGAGTCGTAAAAGGTAAATGCATATATTGGGATAACTTAAACAATTTTATTTAGTCCTAAATTAAGTAGCAGAACGTTTCTGTTGTAGACACTCGGTAAAGAATACACTTCTCTCTTTTTTCCACAGCAGGATGTTGGCCTCCGACATATCCCGGTTCCTTTCCCATCCATCCTTGATTGTCAGAGGGATGGTATTCGTTCACGTGTACGTCTTAGACAGTTTTTTGGACTAATTTGTGTACTACAATAAAGTTTACTTAAAACTACATTTTACTTTGGATCTATAGATTATTTAGCGTATAGGTTAGGCGAGCACGGACCCTGCGAAAGGGCAGCAGTGCGCACACGTGGCTGAAAGGGGTGCGCGCGGGTGTTTGTGCCCTGGACCTCAACCCACCCCTGTGTGAGGAAGAAGATGCCTGGGTTCAGTATACCCCGGCTTTGAAGAGGCTCGTGAAAGTGGGCCAACACCAATCGGGGCCACGGTCTGACTGATTCATCGCGTCCCGCGGCCTCGGCATTCAAGGCATGTGAAGGAACACCGGGGTGGTCTTAGTGGGTATACCAGCGACGTGCGTCCCCCAGCGTAGAAAGGAGGACGTACGGGCGCATTGCACGGGGAGTCCCACACTATCCCGCCGCCCGTTCCTACGCGGCGGGGTATGCGACAAGCATTTCCACATTCCACAAAAAAAGATATATTACGAGTACACCCGGATACCAACCTAGAGATCACAGACTGCGGGTCTGCTGACGGTCATGACAACGATATTTTCCATGGAAAAATATCGTGAGGAAACCTGCATACCAAAATTACCGGCTGGTGTAACCCGCAAAACTGCCACAAGCATGGTAGGTATACTCTATGTTCCTTCTGGGGATGACTGGAGTCCAATAGCGGGAGATTAGGGGCTGTTATTATTATTGACGGATTTTTTTATATTGCTCATGGTTATTTAATTACTGTGCAAGTTTCAGCTACTTTTCAGCCACTGACAAACAATGTCCTTATTATTAAAAAAATAATTAGAATATAATTAATGAATAAATTAAACTAAAATATATATTTAATTGACTATAAGGCGTATATTTATTGATGATGAACTTCCAAAAAAGGTATACTATTTCATCATCTCAGCGTTTATCCCGACTACAACCCAAACTTTCGTTTCGGTGCCCGGGGTCCGCTTTCCGACTTTTTCTACTCAACTTCGCACAGTATTCAGCATCCCTTACGACGTCAAGCTAGCACTTTTTGGGTCTACCCCTCCTGCCAGGACCCGGCGGAGAGGGCATCGCCAGACATTTGTTTCCCACGTAAGCATCCGGTTGCCATACAACGTGGCCGTATCAGCGGAGCTGACACTCCTGCAATTTGTCCGCAATGTCACGGACATGAAGACTGCCGCGAATGCGGGAGTTCCTAAAGCGGTCCTTCCGCGTTACTCTACACAACCACCGCAGCATTTTCATATCAGTGACACGCAGTTATTGCTTGTGTCACTCTAATGTCGGCCATGCTTCACAGCCGTAACAGCCGGACAGGCCTAATGATGGTCTTATAGACCTATCCTTTCAACTTTACAGCATCTTGGGGTCACAAATGAATCCAGTTGACGTCGCAATCGATATTACCAGACGCGTGAAATACAGATCCCAGGTATTTCATATGTTCCATGCGCTTGACCGTGTCACCGCCTATGCGTCAAACACTCGATAATTTGGATCAGATCCTCTTATAAACAAGCCCAAGAGCATGTGTGCCCGCTGCTGATAAATTCAAACTTGGATAATCGTACATGAGATTTTGTTTTTGTAATGATTAGTTTGACACGCACTTCCGCACGAATTGGTTTGTTAAGTTTCAGTTATTTTTACTCTTTCCATGGTTGTATACAGATTAAACAAAAGTTTGTGTTAGTTATGAACCCTAAAAAGTATAAATGCTTGACGATTGCTGAAAAGAAGAAGTTAATCAAAAAGTAGAGAAGAAAAGTGATGTTGCAAAAGTATTTAAGATTCCTCTGAGTACGCTCTTAACAATAATATACTCTTAACTTTTGTCATTTTGTTGTTATAAAGAATAGAAGTTAATGAATAATATATATTGATTATCTACACTCAATAATTCAAAGTTTTATTTCTTTTCTCTCAAAAATTTCGAATCATTTGATATTTTAAACACTCGATAATTCGTAATATTTTAAAAGTCCCTCGAGTTTTGAATTAACGAGTGTCGACTGTATTTAAAAATAGATAATTTTTAAATAAATATTCTATTTATTACTATAAACATTATGAAATTTCAATGAATCATATCACGCCTACACCATATAAAATTCTAATATAAGCCCTGCGCCATCCTGCTTGCGTCGTCAGTGTTCAATTTGTAACCAATAGCAGATCTCAACACTTTAATTGTTCTAATTAATTTAATTATACGAGCTATAATAATGGGTGCAAAATTTATAATTAATATCTATTCTATACTATTTTCAGTGATTTTTAGTTATGTTACTTCGCAGATTTGTACAGTAATAATCCGGTGAGTATACGTAACGTTTGTGTTTCATTATTTCATCGAGGAATTTTAATCATCACGCAATCGTTGTCCACTGCTAAAGCCACTAGAGACCCAAGTTTGCGCCACAAATCGCGGTGCCTTGCTTTTCACATCCAAACCTGGCCAACAACCTTGTACAAATCATCGGTCCATCGGGCTGGTAGATATTTTGCGAGCTGTATCAGTTACTTTGGTCTTCCTTCATTTCCGATTTTGTCCTTAAGAGAAACACCCAACACAGCCCGCTCCTTAGCCTCCTTAGCTTAAAATTAGTGAACTAGTTCCAAGGTCAGTGTCTACGTCTCGGCTTCAAGGAATTTTAGTCTGCCGTATATGTTGGTAAGCAGAAATTCCTGCTTTATTATTCTGTTGGAAGTTGGGTTCCAGAATCTCGTAAAGGCAACAAATGGCGTCATAATTAATAATAATAGTACCTTTCTTTTGATTAGCATGCTTTTTTTAAGCATACTTTTAAATAAGCGTGCTCAAAGCCAACAATTGAACACACATGCTGTTTAAGCACGAACTCGAAGCTTCGGTATCAATAATTTAGTAAGTTTTCTGCCAGTGTTCCAGTGCAGGTAGTGAAAAATGGGAAACCGAGTGGCCCTCTCCAGAGAACTGAATAAAATTATCATTTCGGTTGAAATGTGTCCAAAAACTTTGTGGTGATCGCGGATTCCATAGACATTCATCGTTTCGATACAAAATTGCAAATTTTAACGTTTTTTCATCGCCCCAGCAAGACATATTTAGCGTGAAATCGTGCACGCGCACCTGCTGCGAACGATTCATTTAGCATGCTCAATAAGCAAACATGTTCAGACGTGCTAAAAGCACGCCCCCTTCTACCTGCGTCGCAGGTAGCATGCCCAAAAATCGCACGGGTGTCGATTTTTGAGCAAGCTCGCAATAAGCATGCTCATTATTATTAGCAATGTTTTGACACACATGCTATTAAGTAGCAACTGCTCAATAGTGGCATGCTTTCGTGCTAGTAATGAGCATGTGTAGTATATATATATATATATATATATATATATATATATATATATATATATATATACCTAGTCAGGTCATAAATTCTGTCACATGTTTAATGTAAAATAATTGTCACAAGTTTATTCATTATGTAACCATTCATATACCAAAATGAACTTAACAAAACATAGATTCTTATGACATTAAAGTTTATTCAAAATGACCTCCGTGATTTTGAATACAGGCCTTCAATCTGCGCGGCCAGTCGTCTATCGCAGCACGAACGAGGTCCATGTCAATATCGGCGGCTGCCTTAATCAAGGATGTCTTGAGTGACTCCAAATTGGGATGAGGCTTTGAGCACGCCTTTTCCTCCAAGTGTTGCCATATCTTGTAATCTAACGGATTCAAATCTGAACTGGAGGAGGGCCAGTCTTCGTGCCGGATGAAGTCGATTTCACGCGCCGCCAGCCAGTCTCAGTGCTCTTCGCTCTATGAGCTGGCGCCGAATCTTGTTGGAATACCCAGTACCTATTATTGAACATGGTATGAGAAACAGGTTCCACAAGGTTCGTCAGGACTGTATTTTGATACACAACAGCATTCGTTTTTACACCTTTCTCACAAAAATGTACCTCTGTTAAGCCCCAATAAGAAACTCCCAACCATACCATGAGCGAGGATGGAAAATGACCTCGTTGGACACGCGGAATACGGTTGCTCGCTTCTTCACTACTGTGTGCGTACACCTTATCATTTTGTTTGTTGTAGCTCTCCTCTACGGTAAACATTTTTTCATCCGAAAAAAGAATTTCCCGATATTTTTTTCTCGCGTACCGCTTCAACAAAGCGCGGCATCTCTTCAGTCTCAGGTCCATTAGACGAGCATTCAAACGATGTCCTGTTTTTCTTCGATATGCCTGAAGCCCTAAGTCTTCATTTAACACCCTTTTCATCGTGGTTCTGCTTAACCCCATCTGAAGGGCCAACAGTTTCTGCTTACGTTTGGGATTTCTTTGAATTCGTGCCTTCACAGCTTTTATCACTGCTGGAGTCCTAACAGACCGAGGGCGACCACTTCTTGACCTGTCATCTACACTAGAGTCTTCATTGTATCGTTTGATGGTACGATAAACGAATCTTTTGGTTATATTCAAATTTTTCAGTATGTTAAAAATTTGAATTGGCGCGTAACTGCAACGATGCAACGCAATAACTGCAACACGGTCTTCTTTAAGCGTCCACTCCATATTTAAAAATGAGTAAAATTCTAAAAGTATACCTTTTTTATTTTCATGAACAATTCGAAATTCAAATTCAATAAACTTTTTTGTGGCCAGCATTCTAAAAGAAAAGTTTTTACTGTGTGACAATACTTATGACCTGACTATGTATATTAAGGTATATTAATTAACTGAGTTATATACCTTTTCTATTAATTATTGACGTAATTTAGTTTTAAAGTCAACCAAGTCACATTTTAAAGGTCATTGAAACTTTATTGTAAATTGACAAACGATAAAAAAATATTGAGCCAGAAGACCGTTTTACAAGACGTGCGTAGCAGTCCTTGTGGCATCGGCTATTGAATCATGTGCACATATGCAAATTATTTAAACAAATAAAGCAACTGAATATATATAAAGAGATGGCATTGTCAATAAATAGAGCTGTATGAAATGTTGCTTACACGAATGCTTTTGTTTCAGATTACATATAGTGCTTATGTATTGTTTTTGTGTTATGAAGAGTCTCCATAGTCTCCAGTCATAGTGTAGCAAAAAACATATTTAGTACAGTTACTCTTGATATATTTTTTTTGGAGTTTACTCCTTAAGAATCGATTTTCATATATAAGGCGCCCGGTATGAGAAAAATGTGAGAGTAAAATCTACTAATGAATGACCTCGTTACGTTTTTTGTGCGCAAGGCAAAAATTACTTTATTTGTTACAACTTAAGGTTGATTTCACATTAAATGTTGTTTAACATATGTCTTTTCATTTGTAAGTGACAAGAGTAATTTATTGCTTTGCTCATTTTATATGACGAATGATCGTAAGTATTAGATAATGTTTTGGAGAGTTGTGACTTTATTACTAGGTGCCATAGTTGTAATTAGGTTGAACTTAAAACTGTTTTAAAACTTTTTGTATCAAGATGACGCGCGACGCACGCTCGAACGACCCTGTGTCGTCTTATTGGTATAATATTTGGAGTTTACTCCTTAGGAAACGATTTTCTTATTTTTATATAATCAACACAATAATAGTTTGTATATATGTATATTTTTTACATATGTATATTATTTTCATTAATTTGTTAATTTACCCTTTCATATGGTTTTAAATTTTTTTAGTTAAATAAACTCTTTTTGCGTATGTTTAGACAATCGTACTTAAGTAGTAAACTCCAGTCGTGCGTCGGAGCTGACACACACAGTTTTTTTTATTGCTGTAGGTCAGCAGACAGGCTGACGGCCCGCTTAGAATTTAGCAGTTACCCTCGCCTATAGGTGTTTGCAACGCCAGTGGCATCGTAAACACGCTGCTCTCCCATATGGGTACAGGAACTTGGGTCACTAATGCCGGAACACAACACAAGGTTATTATGGCGGCATACTTAAGACCAAAGGTGGTCGCCATCCAGACGGGCTTGGGGCCCTACCACGTAGTTAGGGTGAGTTGTTTTGTCGCCTTTTACGACAGGCCGACCCCGGCCGCAGAGGTTAGTATTCTTTCTCCGCCCCTGCACAGATAAAAAGCTATCAAACAGAATAAATTTTCTAAATCCTATTATTAATTTCAGGGTGCACCAAACGCGTATAGAGATTCGAAATATTTCATTCTATGAAACATTTAACGTTCCAAGTAATTGTGATAAATGTAGGGATCGAGAGTTGAGATACATAAAAAAGCCTGTACATATAGATGTAAGTTAAAGTTTTATTTAAAAATAAAGATAGTATATATATCGACATGTGTATTGCTTTATAGCATAATGCAGCCAACATTTCCACTAACTGAAGATAGCTTGGTACCTGTTATATATAATATGTAAATGAAGCTCTTTTGACTCTTCATTAAATTTAAATTTCCCGCGCATTAACTTGTACGTCAAAGCATTATCTATGGTGGCATCTCTGCAGTATGTTTATTCTATAATGTACAATAACGCATTAATATTTATGATAAATATTACAAATATAAAATCTAATGGAAACAATAGCTTTTAATGTAGTTTCTCTTTACAGGTTAGTAAATAATAGTAGTTTATACTTAATATTAATTGTAGAAGTAAGTTGTGTTTGTAATCTCTTTACAGAACTTGGTTCTTTGTTTCAATAAACAACATATTACTTATATATGTATATATAATTCCTTTTTATCTATATTATAGAAATCACATACCAGACATGTATACCAAGGCTAATTGTTTTTTTTATTGCTGATGAGCAGCAGACAGGCTAACGGCAATAATAGCCAATTACCATCGTCTATGGATGTTTGCGACGCTATGTGTATCGCGAACACTCTCTGTATTATTATCTTTAGTAGTCTGTCTATGCACGGAGAGAAAATGCGCTTCTAAAACAATGATCATGGCAGGAGCTTAATCAAGAATAATGACTATTTTCAGGAATACGTTACTAAAATTATACCGAAATGCTGCAATGGATATACTCAGGAGGAAAATCCCGATAAAGACGGGTAGGCTTAGTACTAATTATTTTTAGTATACTCTATATAATAATTATATAATGATTATGGCACTTTTTGCACTACCAATAAACTAGTGTCGCAGAATTTTTACGTAAACACAAATTGGCGGATACAGCCAGATCAAATTAAACTACTGGCTGAGATCATATATATTGTTTATGTTTGTTTATTTATTATATATAGTCTCTTATTTTCACGTCAAAAAGAAGAGAAAAAAATCAATAATTTAAAGATCAATAATCAATGTACTTGGTAGCCAAGTATCGCACTCAAATACCATCCTAAAGGTCCCAGATTTGAATCTCACGATGGCGCACCGCTTGAGCAGTTTTTCTAGCTGAATGTATTTGTTATAATTGCCACGTGCAGACGGTGACAAAAAAGATAAGCAAGCGTAACCACCAATCCGCATTGGATAAGCGTTGCGGGTGACCTGTGATCTCCCTATAAGGATGGACCCGAGCCTAGTGGTGGACGATATTTTTTTGACGTGAATACGTCTTTAAATCTGCTACCATACAGAGGCCTTGACATACATAAATAATAATAATTTATACAAACAATATCGCCCGTTGCGAGACGTATTCACGTACAACAAACGGCCGTGTCATGGACAACTCATTTTATTGGTACCATTCGATTGGTTTTGAGATGCTTTTTCCAACCGTATACGATTTCAGTATTTGGATTTGGTTTTTCGACGTGTATAGGCCGACATTATATATTTTTTGATATAATTTTTATTTTAATACCTTATTATATACACAGTCACGATTTTACACTAATGTTTTATATATAATCGATAGACTTTGACAAGAGCTGACGATTGAAACTTTAACAAACTCCCAAAAAATCTCAAAACGCAGCAGAATGACCTGAAAATGGCGGCGCTTATCCCAGCGCTTTATGTTACAGTCCTGACTTGCATAATAAATTTTGGATGTAGAGAATAGATACGAAACTACATTGCCAATGTGTATCCCCCAATTTTGTTATCATTAGGTTTTTTGGATTGTCAAAACACCACATGACTGAGTCAAGCAGTGCCGGCAACGTAGAAAAGTGAATGCGACCGAGCGGAACAACGATGATGCCAGTACATCTGCAGCTGGGATGGTTGAAATTATGTAGATGGATGATTGATCAAAATATGGAAACCTGGAGGACTTCTTATGATTATGACACACATAAATAACAATAATTTATATAGAGAATATCGCCCGTTACGAGACGTATTCACGTACAAGAAACCTCCGTGTCCATGACACAGCCTTACCCCATTTTTATTGTTTTATATGTAATAACTGTACAGTGAAATATAAAAACCATCAAGAGGTTTATCAAGAGGTCGTTTTAATGCTTGTTTAAATAATTTCAGTATTACATGTAAACCACTATGCCAAGTGAGCTGCAAGAATGGATACTGCAAACAACCAAATGTGTGTTCCTGCCATGAAGGTTACCGTAAAAAAATTAGTTGGGATGGCATCGAGTGTGTCCCGCTGTGTGAGGGTGGCTGCAATAATGGTAAATGTGTCGCTCCTAATAAATGTGAATGCCATTTTGGATATTCTTCAGTCAACGGTACCTGCACACCAGTATGCACGAACTCATGCTTAAACGGCATATGCGCCGCACCCGAAAAGTGTGAATGCTTGCCAGGCTATCGATTATTTAATAACTATAAATGTCAACCATACTGTTCTACTGGGTGTGAACACGGAGAATGTGTCGCCCCTGAAACATGCCAATGTAATCCCGGATGGCTTAAAATAAACAATAGTTTGAATGTGGAAACTTGCATGCCCGTCTGCAACGAAGTATGCCTCAACGACACTTGCGTAGTACCGGACAACTGCGTGTGTAGACCGGGGTATACGAAAATAGGAAACTCTTGCAACTTGTGCTTCCTATGCCTATTTGGGAGATGTGAAGGTAGTCAAAAATGTATATGTTTAGACGGGTGGAAGTTAAATGAGGATAGCATTGATTGTAATCTACGCGAAGAAAACGATTCAACAGAAATAAAAGAAAAAGAAACAACAACATTGTTATCAACGTTAAATGATTCAAATTATGGATATTCATTTGAAGATACTACATTATCTTACGAAGATAGAACAAATGGAAGTTTTATAGAACAAGCACTTATTGAGTAAGTAACGATACACTTGATAACAACGATATGTTTGAATTAGATAATAATAAATTGGACTCCGAGGGTAGCTACCTTACAGCCTGGTAGAATTATGTATATTATAATAAAAGAGATGAGAGGTAGAGAAGATTTAAAATTACGTCAATATGATACGAGTACGAGGTATTAGATCATCATCATCCAAGCGTAGTATCCCGGTTGCAATTTAAACTTATGTTTCGGTGCCCGGGGTCCGCTTTCCGACTTTTTCACCTCCACTTCACACGGTCTTCAGCATCCCTGGTAGTGAGCTCATTGGCACGCATTCACACTTTACGACGTCAAGCCAGCACTTTTTGGGTGTACTCCTCCTGCCGGGGCCCGGCGGAGGCGGTATGGGTAGGTACGTTGCAATCGATGTAACCAGATGCATGAAATACAGATCCCAGGTATTTCACTTGGTCCGTGCGCTCGACCGTGTCGCCGCATATGCATACGGGTGTGGGATTTGTAGAGTTATCAAAACTGTTATCAAGCGACTCCTTCTATGCTTTCACACGTCGCACCAGCCTACCCCTGTCCAAATCTGCCAGCGTGATATCATTAGCATACATGAGCAACCATGGGGGCTGCTCATGTGAGGTTCTGATGCTGCCTGACAATACGTCTAATACCACGCTAAACAGAAACGGACTAAGGACGGATCCTTGGTGCACCCGGACGGTGATTGGGAAAGGTTTTGTGTCGCGAACAGCGGTCCGAACTACGGAATCGGAGTCGGGCCGAACTACGGTACATGTCTTGGATGATGTCAATATAGGCCTCTGGAATCCCTTTGGACCGCAATGGCCATCAGATTATCGCGCGAGGAATACAGTCGAAGGCCTTCTGCAAGTCAAGAAACAGGTAATGCAGAGGCGTATTCTTCGCCCTGTATTTCTCCGCGACAGTCCTTAGGGTTAAAAAAGGATCCATGGTCCCATGACCAGGGCGAAAATCATACTGACATCCCGAGACAGTGCACTCCTGCCGAATCCGAGAGTCGATATCCCTCTCGAGGAGCTTCATGATGTGGGACATGACCTTTATCCCTCGGTAATTACCGCACTCCTGCACCGACCTCTTGCCTTTGAAGACTGGAGTAATGATACTCAGTCTCCATTGGCTTGGGATCGTACCAGTGAGGAGTGTACGGTTAAAAAGGTCGATTAAGATGCCCACACCACCAGAGCCCATCGCCTTCCAGGCTTCGATGAGGACTTCATCGGGTTCAACAGCTTTCCGATTCTTCATGCGGCGAAGATAATTCTGGACCTCTGCAGACGTTACCAGTGGCATTAGTCCTTGATTCGGAGGAAAATCTGGCTGCTGCACCTCTTTGTACTGTGTGTTCAGCAGCTCGTGAGCTCGTCTTTTACACAGCGGCACTTGGAAATATCCTGTATACATTTTGAAATACAAACAAGTAAATTAATATTTCTAATACATATTTTAACTTTTAATACGTTTGTACGCTACAACAACCTATTATTTAATTTTAATATTTGATTTTTTTTATTTTTCAGGGAAGAAACATATAACTGGATTTATATACTAATCGCATTATTTTTATTCTCAGCTGTCGTTTCCATAACACTGCTGATTATATACAGAAATAAAATTTTAAGATACTACAAAGGAACTGAATACGTCGTTAAAGGTATTTACGTTGTGTTGAAACTTATTAATACTCGTTGAATTTTCGCAACAGACTGCCTTATTCTACACGAATTATGGTCGTATAACTATGTACATATATATTCAAGATAATTTCTTTCATACCTACTAGATAAAGTTATTAGCTATGCCAGAGGTGCAACACAAAATATTAATATAATTTTGATACTATACACAAATAACACTAGTTACTTCACGTCATTTGGCCCACGCGGCAGCAATGCACGCCTTGACGTCACACTCGATGTCACCAGACGCGTGACGACCTCGGTGGCGTAACGGATAACGCACGTCGGTACGCTCGCGGAGGTTCGATTCCCGTCTCGCGTCTGGGTGTTTATGTATAATATGTATTTATTTACAAAAAAAAATTATATAAGTAGTATATCAGTTGTCTAGGGCCCATAACACAAGTGCTACTTAGTTTGGGACTAGATGACGCTGTGTGAATAGACACAAAATATTATTCACTATATTTCTTTATTTCACAAATTTTTTATATTTTTTACAATATCTTACATTTTTTTATAAAAACAGTACCATAATAGTATTACTTTTATACAAAAATCAATAATAAAATATCCTCAAAAATATAAAAAATCGTCTTCCAACAGCAGCGGGTCCTTGCAGTTCCAAACTACCGGTGGTCAGGTTACAGAGTAAGGAACCTCCTCACAATACGTGCTGTATCCAAGAGAGCTGCCTTCTGTATTCGACCCTTCAGCCAGGGACCAAGCGAGAGCCTTTCAAGGTGTCGATCAAGACTCTTCGCTATCAGACCATTCACTGACACTACTATCGGAATTATGATTGTACTATCCAATTTCCACATAGCAGTAATCTCGTGTGCGAGATCAATATATTTCAATTGTTTTTCTTTTTCAGCACCGACGAGATTACCATCATGTGGAACTGCGATATCTACAATCATAGCACGTCTCGCAGATCGGTCCACTATCACGATGTCGGGTTTATTAGCAACAATACACCTGTCCGTGATAATCGACCGATCCCAGTAGAGCAAATATGAACCATTATCGAGAACTGGCTCAGGCCTATATTGGTAATAGGGCACCTCCAAAGTTACAAGATTATATTTCAAAGCTAGTTGTTGGTGGATAATCCTGGCTACTAGGTTGTGCCTGTGGAAGTATTCGCTGTTAGCAAGACGAGAACAACAGGAAGTAACATATCTGATGGATTCACCAGGGAGGTGACACGCTCGACAAATATCAAGCGTACCGTCCGTGAATGTACTTCCTGTAGTTGTTCGTCTTGATAACCTCGTCCATAATTGCACAAACAAAACCTTCGGTTTCCCCAAATAGGTCTCCGGAGCGTAACCAGTTTACCGACGCTAGTAGATCTACATCGGGCCCATTCAAGGCCTTATAGAACCTACCATGCAACTCCTTACTTTTCCATATAACTGCTCGGTCGAAAGCACTCATCACCACTGGACTTTGCCAGTTCTGTTTCGCTAAGGATAACGGAGTTAGTCCCTTGTCAACTGACACCACATCGCAATGCATACTCCGAGCCCCATTGGCATTTAGAAAACATTCTCTGAGATTGTACACCTCGCGGTTATGGAGGTCTTTGACATTTAAGAACCCTCTACCTCCACATTTCCGTGGAATGTACAATCTCATAACCGACGAGCGTGGGTGATGCATACGATATGCTGTCAGCAAACAACGGACTCGCCTATCTATGGCATCTAACTCAGTTTGAGTCCATCTTAATATGCCAAAGGAGTATGCCAATGATGGTACGACCCAACTATTAAAGGCTTGAACTTTATTCCCTCCAGAAAGAAGACTTTTTAGGACCTTTCTTAAGCGGGAGAAAAAGCGATCCCTTATTGTCTGTTTCGTATCATCATTGGGTATACCCAATGATTCTGACATACCAAGATATTTATAGGTTTCACCTTCGGAGAGAGATCTGAGAGTTATATTTTCAGTGAGTTGTATATTACCTGAATCTACAACTCTCCCCCTTTGTACATGCATGATCGCACATTTATTCACACCAAACTCCATACCAATGCAGGTGCTAAAATTTTCAGTAATTTTTAGTAACTCCATCAGGTGAAGTTTTTTGGATGAGAATAACTTTACGTCATCCATATACATTAGGTGCGATATAATCTCACCCCCTGTGTGAAGTTGAAAGCCCAGATTTGATTCCTTAAGCAGAGTGCTTAATGGATTCAAGGCCAGGCAAAACCATAACGGGCTCAAACTGTCACCTTGAAAGATGCCTCGTTTAATCCTTATAGATTCGCGCAAAACAGAAAGATCTTCAATGCCTGGATACCTAAGAACAGTTACCCAATTTTCCATACATGAGCTAAGGAATTGTCAAAGGGTTTTATCAATTTTGTAAAGCTCGAGTACCCTTTTTAGCCATGTATGAGGGACAGAATCGTAGGCCTTTTTGTAGTCAATCCAGGCTACTGAAAGGTTTTTTCTGTTTCGCCGAACCTGATGATTAATGGCCATATCAATGAGGAGTAGTTCCTTAGTACCACGTGATCCATTTTTACATCCATTTTGAGAATAAGCCAAAATATTGTTATTAATAACATGTGTCATTAATTTTGATCTCAAAATGGATGTAAGCAACTTGTAAATAGTTGGTAGACAAGTAATGAGTCTGTAATTTTTAGCCTCGGTGGTACTATCGGTCTTATGGAGCAGATGGGTGACACCAGTAGTCATAAAAGATGGAAGCAGCCCAGCATTTATGGCTTCCTGGAATTGACTAGCTAAACAGGGGTGCGAACTTTTGAACCACTTTATCCAAAAATTGTGCAATCCATCTGGTCCTGGGCTCTTCCAATTCTGTGAGCTACGAATTGCACAACAGATGTCTTGTGGTTCAAGGGTTATCGGTTCCATATCAGCTATCTCGTAGCAAGCCTGTTCAACCAGTCTCGTCCAGTCACCATTCCTGTGACTAATCAGTGTCCAATCGGCACCGACCAGATATTGCTCCAGAATGTTGTCATTGTATCAATATCTGGCCTCTGACACTCAGGCACAGTGTTACCTAGTTTTTCCCATCTTCTATACACCCTTTTCTGATCACTTTCAAATAGGCGGTTCAAGTTATATCGACCAGTGCGCTCTTTATACCGACGAATTCGACTAGCCCACGCTTTCACTTTTTGTTTAAAAAAATCTACACGTTCCATAATCCTACCTCGATATTCTTCTGGGCTTAAATTGGTGCCTGCAAAGGCTTGATTTACAAAACGCATAATTTTTGGTCTGTTGTTACCGGATTGGAAAGACATTAGTTTCCCTATGAGAGTTCTAGTTCTATCTATACGACATTCTATCCTTTTCTGCCATAATGGCTTACCATCGTAATATTGCTGTCTTTGGTCATTGTTAGAGAGCTGAATTCCAACTGCACGGCACAAAATATTTATTATTATTATTAATCAAACTCGACAGTTAAAGTGTTATAACATTTCTACAATTTATATATTCAGTCAGGTCGACTACTGCATGTTTTTTTTGTTGAGGGTCCGCGACGGGTGGTGTGTATTAGGGATTAAAAAGGAAGTTTAAAAAAAAGGTTTTAATTTCGCCCAGAAATATTACACAACGGTAAACCCGGATTGGAAACTTATCTATTGATACCGGGATTGATAACGTTTTATTGATACCGGGATTTAACACATTGCTGATGTAAATCAGATTTTTACTATGCAATTTATATATGCATTAAGAAAAGTGTTACCTCCTAATAAGACCAAACATGAAATTTCTAGTGTAAGTAGCACATCTAAGGATTGTCCCCAAACCGGGGAGGACGTATGGGACTCCAGGAAAGATGGCCAACGGACCTACGGATAAACGCGGCACGCTGATCTCGTGGCCCACCTAGACCGGCACCGGCTTGCTCCTTGTATCAGGATAAGCCTTTTCCACGCATCTAAGGGGTGTCCTATGTCCAGTAGGGGACTTTAGCATGCTAACTACGTTGAAGTTAGTGCAGTAATACTGATGGCTCAGATATTAAATAATCTTATGGGACAGTCATAATGTTTTTGTTACAGACAATCAAGAACATAATGTACCAGAAGGATTTTTAAATGTAACCTTCTCAAGCATTAAGGAAACCAATACGTAAGACTATTGAGATTAAGTGCAAGCTTGGGACAAGAAGAAACAAATAGACTATATATCCTCTTTTTCCCGCCCGTATCCCACATCACGTCGGGTCGGTACAAAATCTTCTTCCATTCTTCTCTGTTAGCCATTATGTCAACATTCCTATGCCTTTTTACCATATCATCTTTTATACATTCAATCTATCTTTTTTTATTCATGCTGTATCCAACCACTCTCGTTTCAGGCATTTTTGTAAAACTAAGCTTTTAAAGGTTTTTTTTATGATATTTATTAAAAAATAAATTATAATTAGGTCTGATCTATATATTTTTATTCTGTTTCAATCCGATGGTTTTTCTTTGGAACCTAATGGAAGAACTTAGCTGCGTCGCTGCTCTTTTATGTGTTTATTTTTTGATACAAGAAAGTGAGGGAAATATATAAGGCCATTTTTTTTTAAATTAATATAACCCACCGATATGAATTAAATTTTTTTTAAAGGCGTGAAATGAGGTTTTATTTAGAATGATCTAAAATTTGCGGTACATAAAGTAAGCGTTTGTTTTTACTGTATTTTGATAGTTGTTTCATTAAATAATAAAAAAAAAATACTCATTACCTTTATTTCCTGTTAGGAATAAAATTGTTTCCTTCAAAGACTTCTTAGAAAACTGACGGGGTGATCCTATATCCATTTTGGCAGAGACCATAAGTACGTGAGAATAAAGATTTTTTATGATTACCGCACTGCCCGCCATCGGCTGGGTGTTCATCACCATTTCCTGGAGCCTCTACTTTCTTGTACGAAACGGTTTTCAAGAACGTTCATATTGCGTACTCTCAGGATTTGGAATCGGTGGATTTTCAAAAAAGGCGTTATACAATTTCTTAGAACCTGACAGCGCGTTGTTAATGACTCTGGTGTTGCAAGCGTCCACAGGCGGTGATCACCTGCTAAGGTGAGTCGTTTGCCTGTCTTTTGAACTCCACCTATAAACAATACAGGTTTTTGTCTTTAGGATCAAGGATTACTTGGGAACAGGCCTAACATCAGGAGTCACTAAGGATCATTGCAACAAAGAAAAAAACATAATCTCCCATATTGTATTTAGAACAGTATATTAATTGTCATATATAATTTCGTACACGAACGAACAAGTAACATTAACAGATTTTTCTCAATTATCTGATCCTGGATTGCCGGACACACATCTTTTTACCCTTTACACCATTGAACATATAAAAACCTTGGTTGCAAACGCACACGCCGGGTGCTGTGCATACTCCATTGATGCAGAATCGACACACTGGTTTACACCTGAAAGTATTTATTATAGTATTTAACTGATTTTAGTTGAAAAACTACTTTATCTTAGTAAATTACTATCACGTTAATTAGGTTTTATCAAAGACAGTTGAAAACATACAAATAATTCAGATGCAGATAATTCATATATTTTATCTCGTGTAGAGAACTGAACAAGATTTTTCAGGTTTCTGACGACGAAATAGATGACGCAGAAAAGTGCTAGAATGAGTTAACAGAGAAAAGATTATATTTTTTCCACGAAGAGAGCAGAGATCTGTTCTTCTTTACCTATTACTGTTTAACATATTTCCTTAAAATAAACAATCACTGGCAACTTTATGACGAGTTCATGCTCCATGCAGCCAATATATTTATATAACTTGGCCTAAGTGATGTTCTCACTTTAATGCTGGGCGTAACGCTTGGGGTATGTTCTTGGGGCCAAATTAACTGTGCGTCTAAATTAAGTAAACAAATATCGTGACAATTCACACAATGCCACCTGGTCCTAAAGCAAGCAGTAGTTCTAGAGTAATTGTATTCGATTCTAGAGTAAATCTCAACTTACGTTTTCAGACATTTCAAGGTTTTTTTTGTAAAAGACATGAATGGAATATTTGTTTGGTTTTTACAGGGTAAAAAGTAAAATGGATTTTCATTTCTGGCCGATACTACTAAAGGTTACTATGTTATTACATACTATTATCAGACTTACCCCGTTCCATCAGTTAAAGCTATGTATCCATTGTCACAAACACATCGATTGCCTTCAACGCATTGAGAGTTATTACAGGGTAAAGAGCAAAGAGCCTGTAAATTTGACGAAGTTGGTGTCGTCGTTGTCATGTTAATATAAGTTGGTGGTACCACAAATTCCACTTGGTTATTGGGTTGGTAATAGCTGTTTGAATGTTGGTCGTATTGATTAAAACTGTTCTGTGGGTACTGGCCTGGAGGATTCGGATAACTTGATTGGGCAGGTTGATTTGACTGATCGGTATATCCAGGATAACCGGGTTGGCCTGATCCAGGCTGGCCGGCTTGATTAGGTCTACCTGCCTGGCCTGGTAAACAAGGTTGCCTAGTTAGGTCTGTCTGATTGTTTTGCAGATATGTACAGTTTGGCTGATTAGGATTTACAGGTTGGTAAGGGAAGCCTGGTTGACTGGGATTTACAGGTTGGTAGGGATAACCTGGTTGGAAAGGCTTAGTAGGGTCATAGAACCTAACATCTTGAGGATTGAAACTACCTTGAGATGGATAGCCAGGATAGTATCCTGGTTGGTAAATAGGCTGGATTGAGCTACTGTCATTTCTATTCACAGCATCAGCGGAGTGTTGTGGCCTAAATCCAGTCTGATTTAAATCAACTAATGTTGCGTTTGGTCTTGAGGGAGTATAGACAGGGTTCTGATTTTGTCCTGGTTGAGAACTATTTGAAGGAAGACGTGGGTAGTTGTTAGTATTTTGGCCAGGTTGGATATTTATAGGATACATATTATTGGAGTATGGAGGGTGAAAGTTAGGTTGTGGGTAATTTGGCGAATATCCGGGGTAATAATATCCACCATAAGGATTGAAAGAGAATCCAGGAAATGGAATGTTTTGAGGGTATTGACTTCCTGGTTGAGTATTATTTGCAGTTGTTTGATTAATATCAACTATAGAGGGATTTATAGATAGTGGATTAGGAGTTATTGGATTTTGGTGGTAGGGATAACCTTGCTGATTGTAGTATGGATAATTGAATGGACGTTGTAAGTTAGATTGATGGTAATTTGATGGATATCCGGGATAATAATTTACACCAGGAGGGTTGAAAGAGTACCCAGGAGGCGGTGTATATCCAGGATATTGGTATCCAGTTTGCGATTGATTTACAGTAGTTTGATTCGAATTAACTACTGTAGAATTCAGAGATGGTAAAAAGGGATTTACAGAGTTTTGCTGATTGGGATAACCTTGCTGATTGTTGTAGGGATAATATGACTGATTTGTTTGTGTTGAATTTGGTAGCCCCCCAATTTGATTATCTGAGTGTGGAGTCTGGCTTTGTTCAGAAGGAATATAATAAACAGGATTCTGCCCTGGTTGAGAATTGTGTGGGCGCTGTAAGTTGGGTTGTGGGTAATTTGTTGTAGTGCTACCAGGCTCTTGACCTGATGGAGCAGTAACACCGTTGGGATATGTACAGATGTTGGGCGATGTGCAAACTCCATTTAATGTACAGCCTCTGAAAATGTAAATGTACGTTGTAGAAAAAACAATTATTATTCAGTTGTTATTCCCATCATGTCTATATTACTTACACATGTATATGACAGATTCAAATATCTACATGTTTTTCATCTGTGCAGGGGCGGAGAAAGAATACTAACCTCTGCGGCCGGGGTCGGCCTGTCGTAAAAGGCGACAAAACAACCCACCCTAGCTACGTGGTAGGGCCTCAAGCCCGTCTGGATGGCGACCACCTTTGGTGTTAAGTATGCCGCCATAATAACCTTGTGTTGTGTTCCGGCATTAGTGACCCAAGTTCCTGTACCTTTATGGGGCAGCAGCGTGTTCGCGATGCCACTGGCGTTGTAAACACCTCTAAGCGACGGTAAGCGACGGGCCGTCAGCCTGTCTGCTGTTCTACAGCAATAAAAAAAAAAAAATGTTGCTCAACAGATTACACTCACTCTTAATTATTTTATATTAATTACTAGTACTACCACACATTACTTCTTCTATTCTTTTGTGTCTGGTTTAGTTATGAAATTTGCATAAATTTGCAGATTGTAATTTGCTTTAATGCAATTACAGTAATAACTGATATCAATGATAATTTGTGTTCACATTTTTTATTTGACTTTATATTTTTATTTTTGCTATTTATATTATATATATATTTCAAATTGCTGAGGAACACCAGACAAGCTAACGATTCAATTAATAATCAGCAGTTACCGCCGTTTAGGGAGGTTTGTGACACTAAGAGCATTGCGAACACGCTGTTGGCCCATAGGAATACAGGAACCTGGGTCACTAATGCCGGAATACAACACAAGATTATTATGGCAATATACTTATATACCAGGAGTGGTTGTCATTTACATAAAGCGCCGTCGACGGTCCTCTGCACGAATGCACAAGGAGAGCGGCAATTCGCGAAGAGTGGCGTTGTATTGTTAAACAGGCTACAAAAACCTCGACGTGACGGCCACGACCACTCTGGCAAGAGTGTAACGCCAAAGAAGAAGAAACATAACTTTAAAATTTGTTGATTATATTAACCTCTCACAGCGTGCTTTGCAGTCTCCTTTCTCATCCTTGTAATATCCAGACCGGCAACGACAATCGTTGGGCGCAACGCATTCACCATTTGTGCAGGCTGTACAACGAGGCCTGCACGATCCACCTTGACTGGTCTCATACCCTGAACCACACGAACAGGTATTGGGTGCTGAACAATTACCTGTAAAATTAACAAAGAAAATATTATATTGTAACATGAGAAGTAGTACATAGTTAATGTGTTCTTCATTTGTTTTCAATTTCCATTTCCATTTGCTGTTGTCGTCTGCAGGCAAGTGTCGTACACTGCTGGACGTAGACCTCTCCAAGGTGAAGTTGCTTTAAACTCTATTTCTAGGACGAACTATTTTCCACTAAAACCAAGAACTCTATTTTTAATATGCATAATGAAATGTTATATACATAATAATATTTTAGCGTTAAATCTAAATTGCTTGTTAAACTTATTCTTTAGAGCACTTTCTTAATCCAGAACGTTTATTATTTACACGTTCTTAACGAACCTATTGCTACACATATTATTATTTAGAACATGATATCGAATAAGTATTCACCATAACATGCCATAAGGTAATAACAATTTACAACGCCCAGGAGAAACAGACGTCCGACATGCTTATTCGAATCAAAATGCCAGTTTCTTCACAATGTTATTCTTTACCGTCGGTACGTAGCAATTATAATTTGCACATAAAGAAGAAAACACTATAATAATAATCCGTGACTTCTAAGTTAGTGTTCAAGTGTAATATCTCTTGACTATCACGTATATAAATATAACGTGTACGTACTAGGGGTGTTCCATAAATAGCGATAATGAGTATCACGCAATTATTTTTTATTAAATGTTATTTTATTTTTCGACGTAGGTTACCTGTCAGGTTTATACACTTTGTAAATCTTGTTTCTAAAGAAAAAATTCCCTTTTTAAAAAAATCTTCTTACTAATCACTTAAAAATCGTGTACTGTGGCGACTACTGCGTCATCATCTTCAAATTTTTGGCCCCTGAGATGTTTCTTTAACCGCGGAAATAGGTAGAAATTACTAGGAGCTAGGTCCGGTGAATATGGAGAACGTTCCATCAATTCGAAGCCAGCTTCTTGAATGGCAACCATCGCACCTCTGGAATTGTGCGCGGGGGCGTTATCTTGGTGAAACAAAACAACTTTAGCGAGTTTGCCACGCCGTTGCTTGCGTATTTCCTCACGCAACTTTGTTATTTGTCCTGAGTACAAAGTCCCCGTAATAGTGGCTTCATGACTAAGATATTCGATCATTACCACCCCTTGGCTGTCCCAGAAAAAACAGGCCATGATCTTACTAGCGGATGAAATCGCCTTAAATGTCTTCGGAGTTGGAGATGACGGTCACTTCCAAGTCATGGACTGTTTCTTCGTTTCTGGGTCATAATGGTGAAGCCATGTTTTGTCCATAGTTATAAATAGAGCCAAAAATTGTGAAAGTATTGTGAAATTCTCAGTCTCGTTTGTTTCTGCGCGTCAGAAAGCATTCTGGGCACCCAGTGCGCTGACACTTGTTTCGCTTGAACTCAACACTCCAACGCGCAACCGTAGAATATGGAGGAACATGAACCCCTAATGTTGTTGCTCTCAAGGCCTGGTTTACTAGTTTCGTAGTAAAATTGTTCAAACAGAGATAGTTTATTACCGAGCGAACTTCAATTTTATCCATTTTTAAGAACACGTTCCGACACGACGCAAACAAATAACTTATATTTTTAAAAAACAAAAGACAATTGATCACTTTATTATTATTATATCTAATGTCTTAGCTATGCCTGCAAAACTTTTTTTTCCAAGGAGAATGTATCGCATTAGCACATTTTATTGAACACCCCTCGTATTTATCATACTATTATACTCCTAAATGTGAAATTAGCTATGTCTGTCTGTTGGTTTGTTACGTTTTTACACCTAAACCGCTGAACCAATTTTCATGAATTTTGGTATAGATCAATCTATATTGGACCCTTGAGAAGGACATAGGCTCCTTTTTTAAATTTATATGGCAGAACAACGTTTGCTGGCTCAGTAAGTTATAAACAAACAACATATATGTAATTACCGAATGCACCACAATTGTCCTTGCAAACCGGCACACAATAATATCCATTACGATGGAGAGTGTATCCCTCATTGCACATGCATTCCCCTCCATCGCATCGTCCATTCTGGCATCCTATAGGGCAGGTAGCTACACAGAAGCCAGCCTCATTCTTCAGATATTCAGGGAAACAGGTGCAAGTTTCTGGAGCGGTACACAGGCTGTTGATGCACTCTTCGCTGCAAACCGGATCGCAGATGAGGAAGTTGTGAATATTTCTGATGTAGCCCGAGCAGCAAGTTCTAATTCTGCTGAGGTCTGATCTAGACTGAACGACATATTCATCTATGAATACAATACAAAGTTGACATAAAAATCACGAGGGATTCGATTCCCGTCTCCAGTATGGATGTATATATATATATATATATATATATAGAGTGTAGCAGTAATAAAGTAGTATAGCAGTTGTCTAGTATCCAAAAGAGAGGCACGTTGCTGCCGCTTTGGTATTAGATGTGGTTGTTTTATTTACATATTTCTTTATCATTTATTTCATTTCTACACATTTGTATTCTATAAAAGCAAATCAGCACCTAGTTCACGGGAAATAATTAGTGAACACCCCACCGCTTGGAGGCTCCTAGCGAGGTAGTGACAGACTCTTGTGCAATTCGCCTGTGCGCCCCCAAATTGACATGTTGAGACACGTCGCTGGCATCCCCACTAAAACTACCCCAGTTTTCCTGCAAAACCCGACACCCGTACTCGCGGAGATTCGATTATTTTTTAAATTGGGCAGACTCCGGTCTTATTCACTTAAACTGGCCTTTCCAGTATAAGCTGGGTGTGTCGAACTTTATACGGTCTCTCACATAGATTAGACACTCTGTCATTCCTGCGCTTCCTTTCCTCCGCCACCATTTCGTGGATACACCCACCTCTTATAAGGTAGGCAGCGACAACCCAATCTTGTACACTCCCGACCATGGTGATTAAGGCCGGCAGGGTCAGATCCGTGCCCACAGAAGCGACGAGAGTACGGTGCTCCTCGCTCCAAGCGGTACATGCTTGAAGCGTAAACAGCTCCGTATCTTCATTAGATTCTATTTTGGACACAGGAATTTTTATTTACGGATCTTTTTTGTTGGCTTCCTGTATTAGTTGTTTCAAATAACTTATAATTTACTTGCAATAACATATTTAATAATACATAGTTACTTACCCCATTTCCTGCCGGAATTTTGGACGGATCTTTTGCTAGACTCGCAGTACTGGAACCAATAAATATATCATTTAACAATTACTTAGTGATCAGGCTAACTTTACTACAAATTACAAACCATGTATTTTATTTTAATTGTTCTCTTTTCTGAATATTTTTGTACTTAATTTTTTGTTAGCATGAAGATTAATATTTGGTATTTCGAGAAACTTATGTAACTATCTCGGTGTAAGAGAAAAAAGGATTTCTCACTTTTCACAGCAATAAAAACACATAAAATAGTAATAATTAAACTTACGGCACTTCGATGTAGCATACACCTACTTCCATAGATCCGTTAATATTGCCGGTACCCCAATGATTGGCATTTTGTGTGTTATTGCTAAGATGGCTAGAACATATCAAGATATAAAATTAATAAATATTACACGTTCCAGTTCTGGAGAATGTTAAAAATATATTAATTACGTTAAGGTCACAGATAACATACTATCGTTGGGTTAGTGTATTTTACTAAATAACACTGATATACCGTTTAAACTTAAAGGTAAAATTTATAAGTCTGTTATAAGACCTGTCATATTGTATGGATCAAAGTGAAAGGTTCTTGCATGCAGCAGAGATGCGAATGTTGAGATGGATTACAAAAATGGATGAAATTAGAAATGAGTATTTTAGGGGAAGTTTGAAAGTAGCGCCAGTGATTGAGAAGCTGAAAAGTAATAGGTTAGCCTGGTATGGCCATATAATGCGAAGAAAGGAGCGTAAGGAGGATGCTAGAAATGAGAGTGGATGGATACAAGAGGAGAGGTAGACCAAAGAAAAGATGGATGGATTGTGTAAAAGATGATATGGTTAAAAAAGGTGTGAGTGTTCAGATAACGGCTAATAGAGGAGAGTGGAAGGAGAGAACATGTGCCGACCCCACATAGTTTGGGGTAAGGGCAGGAAGAAGGAGATGGTGATGGCTGGAGCAGAGTGTGGTACTATTGTTCCACAAAAAGAGGGATAAGACCCAGCTAAAGAACTATCGTTCTATTTCACTCCTGAGCCACGTTTATAAGCTGTTTTCCAGGGTCATCACAAATCGTCTCACAAGAAGACTTGACGAATTTCAATCACCGGAGCAGGCCGGGTTTCGGCGAGTTTTGGGGATGCTATAAAGCACCATAGACCACATTCATACGGTGCGGCGGGTTATACAGAAAACAAAAGAGTATAGGCGGACGTCGCGGTTACATATCACGGTTACTTACGTATTGTAATTGTGATAGCCTTTGGTAGCATAATTGCCTCTGACTGATTTGGTATATTGTGGCTCCCCGGTGGTCAACGTCAGCGTGGCTATTATTAATATCAGTAACCGCATTCTAACCTGCAAAGGATAACAAAATTGAATAAAGCTTATTATTAATGTATGTAAATAAATAGATGAATCACTTAAATTATACATGTATACGAGCTGGGTAGTTTGCAGATAGTTATTTCATTTCCACGTAAAGGAAACATATTTATTCAAATTTTATGAATAAATAAATATAAAATTTTATTAAATAATTAACTCCTATTTGTGTGAAAATCATTAGCGTTATATTGTATATACTTTATACATAATGTATTAAGTACCTTTTGTATTATTATTTTATAAACTATAATAATACAATAATAAGGTATATCATATACCTTATTTATCCGTGCAGGGGCGGAGTAACCTCTGTGGCCGGGTTCGGCCTGTCGTAAAAAGTGACAAAACAACCCAACCTAGCTACGTGGTAGGGCCTCAAGCCCGTCTGGATGGCGACCACCTTTGGTCTTAAGTATGCCGCCATTATAACCTTGTGTTGTGTTCCGGCATTAGTGACCCAAGTTCCTGTACCCTTATGGGATAGTAGAGTGTTCGCGATACCACTGGCGTTGTAAACACTTCTAAGCGACGGTAACTGCTAAATCCTAAGCGGGCCGTCAGCCTGTCTGCTGTCCTACAGCAACAAAAAAAGCTATAGAAATAATAGTTATTAGACCCATAGTCCTGGGAGTTTTTGGTGGTCAAAAGTCAACTTTATTTTAACATTGAGTGCTAAAACTCAACGAATTACAATGAATCGTGTATACTTGAAATTAATTAAATTATTATATTAATAATACGACATACTAAATGACATAATAGTGTTAAACTTGACTTACCGACCTGATGCTGTTTACTGAACACAGAATACAAACTCACTGATAAAACGGTCCGAACCCCAAGTGACCCTGAGGAGCAGTTAATCTTTGAAGAAATATATTCAATAGGTTCCTTACATTATACATTAATAGTACAAAAATACTCCAGGTACTCAATTTGAGCCGTGAAAAACTTATTTTTGAATTACCAATCTCCGTAAGACGTAGTTTCATTGGATTTTTTATTTAAGGTTGACATATTTATTTTATCGTATCCTAGTAAAATTTTACAAATAAATATACTGACAATTCAAATTGCGCCATTTAATCACGGTGCAAGCTGACTCGGAACACCGGGAATTCGCATTTTATGAAGTGTTAAAGGCGATGGACCTCGTATTATATTTATCAAATACTCGTAATATAACTAAATATTATAGTATAGTAAATAGTATAGTAGTAGCCGAAAGCGTTCGATCCGCTGGGCGATTGACAGGCAAAATTAAATGGAAACAAAATGAAAAAGCATAATTTGTTTAATATAAAGTATCCTATGTTAATACTACTAAATCTAATACCTCTAAGAATGTGTGTAAAAAGTTTCATGATGATCGGTTAAATAGTTTTCGCGTGAAAGCATAACAATCAAATTTACTTTCACATTTATAATATTAAGTATGAAGTATGGTACTCGTATACAGATTATTTTAAGATCGCATATTATTGAAAATGAGTGTTGCAATATCTTTGTTTACCATTTTAAACTTTAAATATTTAAAATTTAGTATTTTAATTATGTTATTTTTCATCATGTAACCACGTCTGCCCTCATGGCCACCTCGCCAACTCGGGTCTTCAACCCTGGCTTGCGGCATTGTAGAGTTGATCGACATTTTAGATTTGCCGAACCTTACACGCAGGACGATCATTTCAGGTTATTTTGTTGAGGTACGAGGTCCCCACTTGAAATATTTCATACGGACTTCGATTAGAGTGAGCCTCTGAGAGAATGACCCTACCTATAGAACGTCTTCGCATTGAACCGATGTCCAATTTATCGATTGAACTTCTGCTGTCATCGGGCCTCTTGCAGCGATTGCGACGTCACTGGAGTACCACGCCAGGAAGTTAATGCAATCAGGGCATTTGAAACCTTTGTATTAAGGAATTTCCTTTTGTTCGTATTAAAGAAAGAAAGAAAAATATTTTATTGGTCAAGAAGAACAAACATATAAGATGAAAAATCTAATATATAAAATTCTCGTGTCACAGTTTTCGTTGCCATACTCCTCCGAAACGGCTTGACCGATTTTGATGAAATTTTTTGTGCTTATCCGGTATCTATGAGAATCGGCCAACATCTATTTTTCATCCCCCTAAATGTTAGGGGTGACCCACCCCCAATTTTTTTTTAATTTTTTGACATTTTAAGAGTTTCCTTTTGAACTCTCGAGTACGCAACGATATTAAACGGACAAAATTGTCTGTGCCATCATGGGAGCCGAACCCGTAATCTGTAAGCGAGTCTCTGAGCCTTATATGACTGAGCTACCATATACTTTTGGGTTGATTAAAATCTATTATTTACTCATTATTATAAGGAATCCTAATTCCCACAAGTTGACATGTCGTCATTTGGAAACCCAAGTTGATAAAGATGTCCGTTTGCACTATTATAATATAATTTAACCAATTAAAGCACTTTATAAAATATTATACAAAAGCTATATTATCGATTACTTATTGGACTTACGAAAATAATCGATGTACAACATCTGTGGCGGCTAGCGACAGCTGCAAATCAGCACAAATTGTAATACGTGTTTATTCGCTGCACTGTCACCAGTCGCAGTCACCTTCCGTCCATCCCCGGAGTTGGTTCTCTTCAGTTGGTTCAGCGTCTGTACAGCTGTATTATGATAATTAAAGAACGTTTGACTTTTAAGAAATATATTACATTTATCTCCATCTGCCCGACACGTTTACTAAATTGGAGTCAGAAACGTACGTTAAAGGGTAACACAACAAACACCTAAAACATCCTTAACACTTAGTTGAGAAACTCGAGTCGATAAAGCAGTTGAATCTGTCCAACAATTTTTAAATGATTATCCCAGAGTATCCCTTGACTCACGGAGATGCTCAGAAAGAGTCGGGGATTTGTTTGAGGAAATTGTACTTATTATATTTACAAAAATGGTATGCAAATAAACGCTATCAAAAATAAATAAATTTATGTGAATAAGACAGAAGCTGTTTGAGCGAAATAGGAGATTTTTTATTGCGCTACGCGCGCCGTTTTAGTTAAGGGCGATGCTGCTTATATTTCTTTAGTCAGAAAGTCTTTAGTGTTTACCTTAGAAACCAAATTCAGCTACAACTTCTTCGTACTTATCTCGCAGAAAGGCACAGACCCAAATTTCGTTTCTGTACCACGCAACGACAATTTAGATTAAAAGCTTCAAATATGCCAGAATCAAATGGTAAGAAATAAAGATTTCATATGACACAAAACATAATTATGATAATTTCTTATTTAATAATATAATATGAAAATTTTCCTCAACATTTCCATCCGTGGGATGAGGACAATATTGTTGTGTACTTGAATAATATTGTAATAAACCCAAGTTTTGACCCCGATATCGTTATCATATTTACTTTTGCCGTTTCCTTGAACTTGCATTGACTTTGATTATACACTTTACTAATTAATAACAAATGATAAATGTTGGTTATAAGAAAAACTTTTTCTGCATTATTTTAAAAACTATTGAAATGACTCTAATATAATGAATGTACTTTTATTATCCTATGGAATTAAAAATTCTATACCATTATCTATTGTTATTATGATCAAGCTCCGATACATGTAGCTGTCTAAATATAAGCAGATTCAATAATTTTAAATACCTAGGTGAATCTATGAACACCTCAATTGGCAAAAACAAATTGACATCTTATGTGTTCGGGTACGCAGGATTATTTTTGTCATAAAGAAACTTCATGTCTCTGCGGATTCTAAAATACTTAACATGACTTATGATGCCTTGTGTAATTGTATACTCATTTATTGTATATCCGTGTGGGGTGGGACATATAGAACAAATGTAATCAAACTTGAAAGAAGTCAAAGAGCAGTATTAAGGGTCATGAAATTTAAACTGGTTGTTATATCCAACCTCACTATTATATCGTGATAGAGAAGTTCTGTTTGTTAGAGAAAAATTAGTTTCTTGCACAATATTAAAAAAGCAGACTGAAGTACCTAATGCCTTATTTAAATTAGATATATCGAGTAGAAGGATACTCTATAATACATTTATAACATCATTTGCTAGTAAACAATACTCAGTATTTAGCTCATATTTATATAACAAAGTTGATAAAGAAATTCACTTAGCACACAGAGCTATTATTCATATTGGAAAAAAATTCACATAACCATGCACGCACGCTCGCACGCACGCACGCTCGCACACACGCTCGCACACACGCACGCACTCACTCACGCACGAATGCTTCCTCGCACTCATGCATAATAACTCACATTGTAAAAGATATAATATTCATAATAATTAATAATATTAATTGATGCAGAATCAATTAAAAATGGGAGAAGAAACTTGCACCAGAGATACAGATAGATCTAGTTCTGGAGCAAGTGGAATCAATTATTTTATTTTATTTACTTTTAGTTATTTTATATAAGTTTGCAGTATTTAAGTTTTACCCTTATAATATTTGGTACAGTAAAAAGCAATTTAATTTTAATTTAATTTGCTCTTTGCGTGTAAGATCGTTATTTCCCTTTACATGTTGCATGCAATATTATAACTGTACGTAAAATTCTGCTAAATAAGTATGAAATACACCCAAAGTGATACAAACTCCAATCATTATTACATTTACAAGTATAATTTTGATATTATACATTAATCCACAGCGTCCCTTCTCGGTAGGTACGTATGGTCAGCAAACCGCGGCCGCATGTGACTCTTTGTCTCCTCGGCTGCGGCTCTTTCGCGAAATTTTTATTCCAGTCACGGAATATTACTGATTATCTATAATTATTTATGTAACAATGTCTCCTACTAAAGCACATGTGAAAAATGGCTCTTTGAATAAATTTTAATTGCGTATTATTTAAATAACTTTATAACTCTATTGGATAACAAGGATGCTAACCACTGGTATGACTTATAATATATGCCGCTTGTCCTAGTACTGATTGCGGACTACAGTCCATCCGCGTTAAGAAAATAGTGATAATCAGGTCACCATTTCTGAACGATGATCTGCCGTCAATTGGTCACTGTGACATGGTTTTTAATTTGTTGTCCCCTGATATAAGTATTACTGATAGTCCTGTACCTAACATAATGCATTTATATTAAAGATGATATCGACGGCAGAAATGGAAATTTCGTTTCTTGAAATATCTTCTCTTGATATCTATCTTTACTAATAAATGAGTTATGAATTTTTGAAATCATTTTTCGGCTCTGGTGTCCAATTGGATATTTCGAGATAAAAAATCCTGCTTTCTGTCGTCGATATAATATGTTATATGTACTACAAGGATATAGGAATCCATAGTGTTTTATTCGAATTCACTAAAATTTTAATATTATTTTTTATAACAGATGAGCAAAAATTAAATAAACACCTGATTAAAATGTATTTATTACTATCAATACAAATTTGGCTATAAAATACATTCACACAATAATCTTTGGTATATCACTTTAATATAGTGCCATCTATTAACATAATCTGAAACTAACGCGCATTGAGGTCATAACTCGGTCACCGCTTCGCCATTCAGGTTCATAATTTCAACAGCATGCTCTGATGGAGGTCTCCAACACGGAATTTCAGCGTACAATGGCTCCGCAGTTGTGTTGTCGATTTCATCAAGTCTAGCTTCACATTTCATAGCATCGATATCCGTATCTGTTACGCTTGAACTTCGGAGTGGTGTCATTTCGCAACATTCAGATGGCGGTACTGAGCATCTAACAGGTATCGCTTGAAAGCTTCTTCGAGGCAGATGGTCATAGTGGCATTCCAAAATACCTGCAATTATAATATCAATCAAATGGATATGTCCTATGTCGATAAAGATGAATATAACTAGTCAGGTCATAAATTCTGTCACATGTTTAATGTAAAATAATTGTAACAAGTTTATTAATTATGTAACCATTCATATACCAAAATGAACTTAACAAAACATAGATTCTTATGACATTAAAGTTTATTCAAAATGACCTCCGTGATTTTGAATACAAGCCTTCAATCTGCGCGGCCAGTTGTCTATCGCAGCACGAACGAGGTCCATGTCAATATCGGCGGCTGCCTTAATCAAGGATGTCTTGAGTGACTCCAAATTGGGATGAGGCTTTGAGCAGGCCTTTTCCTCCAAGTGTTGCCATATCTTGTAATCTAACGGATTCAAATCTGGACTGGAGGAGGGCCAGTCTTCGTGCCGGATGAAGTCGATTTCACGCGCCGCCAGCCAGTCGTGTGTGCTCTTCGCTCTATGAGCTGGCGCCGAATCTTGTTGGAATACCCAGTGCCTGTTATTGAACATGGTATGAGAAACAGGTTCCACAAGGTTCGTCAGGACTGTATTTTGATACACAACAGCATTCGTTTTTACACCTTTCTCACAAAAATGTACCTCTGTTAAGCCCCAATAAGAAACTCCCAACCATACCATGAGCGAGGATGGAAAATGACCTCGTTGGACACGCGGAATACGGTTGCTCGCTTCTTCACTACTGTGTGCGTACACCTTATCATTTTGTTTGTTGTAGCTCTCTTCTACGGTAAACATTTTTTCATCCGAAAAAAGAATTTCCCGATATTTTTTTCCCGCGTACCGCTTCAACAAAGCGCGGCATCTCTTCAGTCTCAGGTCCATTAGACGAGCATTCAAACGATGTCCTGTTTTTCTTCGATATGCCCGAAGCCCTAAGTCTTCATTTAACACCCTTTTCACCGTGGTTCTGCTTAACCCCATCTGAAGGGCCAACAGTTTCTGCTTACGTTTGGGATTTCTTTGAATTCGTGCCTTCACAGCTTTTATCACTGCTGGAGTCCTAACAGACCGAGGGCGACCACTTCTTGACCTGTCATCTACACTAGAGTCTTCATTGTATCGTTTGATGGTACGATAAACGAATCTTTTGGTAATATTCAAATTTTTCAGTATGTTAAAAATTTGAATTGGCGCGTAACCGCAACGATGCAACGCAATAACTGCAACACGGTCTTCTTTAAGCGTCCACTCCATATTTAAAAATGAGTAAAATTCTAAAAGTTATACATTTTTATTTTCATGAACAATTCGAAATTCGAATTCAATAAACTTTTTTGTGGCCAGCATTCTAAAAGAAAAGTTTTTACTGTGTGACAATACTTATGACCTGACTAGGTATATTGCTAAATAAAATATATACTCGTGGGTCACGTATAAATACTTTTAACATTATCATCTCAATCAAATAAGACAAAAAAAGACAAGCATTACTAACTTCAATAATTCGATATTAACTGCATTAGAAATTAATATATTAAACATGTCTAGATCTACTTATCGTATTATGCATTAAAAAAATCTTCTTTTTCATTCCTGTCAGGAATGATTAATATTACATTGAGCAAAACTTTTATTGTTCTATTTGACTTCTAGTTATAATATATAATGTAAATTGTTGGGATGCACAAAGTTAACATTGCTATCATAGTTTTTGAAGGTTCTATCTATTTAACACATGTACTACTTTGATGACATAATTTTTTATAAAATATCCGTTCTCCAAATGCATTTTCCATAACAATGTCTCACATTAAGCATATACAAACCTCTGAAATTTTCCAACATGATTGGTGAAATAGTTTGAACGACAACAGGTCTCATAAACTGTTTCAAATTGCGGTCCAAAGTTGAAATCGGCTGGTAATGACATTTCTCTGCCATTGGAGGTTCTAGAATACAAAAAAGGTTGTTTATAACCATTTATAGTTGAATTTTATAAATGGTATTAATAAATCAAGTTAACTGAGGCTGAGAACGTTATCACTCAGTTCTTATAATTATTACCATCGGATAGCATCACCATCTTAGCGAAAATATTCGTTGTATACGTAACTTCCCGTAGTAGTAAGTATTGGCCGCATCTCAGGTATCAATGGACTCACCATTTATTGTATCTGTTCCAACTCCGGGCTTTGGCTAGAGCTATATCAGCGCTAGAAGCTCTTTCGTTTCACAGCGTATAATTTTGAAAGTAGATTTAAAATACGTTTTCAATTGCATACACGTCTATGCGTTTATGTTTGAAATTTGTATAGTAACATTCCAAATATTTGGTCATTGAAACTTATAACGCTGTAAAATATTAGGGAATTATTTAGTTACTTATACCTCCGAGCTAATTTTGGGCCAATTGACACATGGAATATACCTATTCATCGACCAAATTTATCTAAATTTGGCTTTTACAAGAAAAACTGTACGTACTCTAATTCCCCATATACGAAAGGAAAAATCGTTATCATAAATCCATTTGCAATCTTGTTTTACTCCGTAGAAAAGTGACAGCGTAAACCTATCCATATTATTGGTCTGGAAACCTTAATGATTTAGAAAATATTAATTACCAGGCAGTGGAGTGTGAAATATACTCCTAACGTACGGTGGCGGCACATCATTTCCATCTATCATAACTTGCATTCTTATATCGTTAATCTTCCTCACGTCTTCATATCTCGGTCGCCTGCAGCGTTCTATCATTACAATGACCACAGCGACCGTAATAACAGCCATCATCACTCCACCAGCTATACTAATCACTGATTTCAAATCCATTGAAGTCCGATCATTTTCTTTATCACTCATTACCGCAGTTATATGCTCGGGCTCTGTCAAAATATGGAAGGTTTCTTCATCTCCTGGCGTTTCTGTTGTTATTTTATCAATCGTTAAAGTTTTATTAGTACCTTTGATAGTTTTATTTTTTACAGTTTCCAGTTTTGGATTTACAGCCTGGTTAGTAGTGGACGGTGCTTTGGCTGTAATCCAGTGGAAATTTTTATCCGATTTTGTAAATCTTGAAGTTAAAAATACTTTTGGAGTAGTTATTAAAAAAGTATTAGTTGAAACAGTTATATTAGAAGTAACAACAGTCGTAGTCATGCTTTTAGTGGTCATAGGTTCTGGAGTTGAAGAGCTTGTGGTTACGTTGGATACATTTTCTTTTGTTGTCGATATTGTAGTCTTGGGTATTGTAGTTAATATCAAAGTAGAATTCAAAGAAGACACAGTACTCAACTTTGTAGTACTACTTGTTGTGGTTACATACGTTGGCATTGGTCTTGTAAATCCTTGTTCAGTTTTATTCATAGATTTAAGAGTAGTATTAATTTTTGAAGGCACATATGCTGTTGTTGTCAAAGCTATCTTTCTGAAAGTAGCGTATGAGACAGATGTTGGTATTATGGAAACTATAATAGTTTTAGGTGTTGTATTAATAGAAATTTCTTTGTTAGTTGGTTTATGTTTTTGCGGCTCATGATTAATTTTAATTTTCAGATCAATAGGATCACCTTTTTGAGCTGGTTTTATCCATATCTCTTTGGGCTTGAACTTAATTGTAGTGGATGGAAGTTTAGTTGTTGTTTCGTGAGTGGAAAATATTTTCTTCTGAGTTGTTTGTGATAACAGAAATGCGGATTTTGTTGGGACTATTGTTGTTTCCGTCGTTGAAGTAACTTCTACGGACTTTGAATTTAATGTTGTTTCTTTTTGCACATCTGTAGAAAGAATGAATGATGAATCATTCTTATATGTATTCGTAGTACCTTGTCTCGTAGTATTTTTAGCATCTATAACATTTGCATTAGTTACAAACGTTGAAACATCAGCAGTAACTACTAAAGCAACAGTGGTCGTAACTAAATTTTCTTCCACAGTATCATTTGTAAGTGTATTTGTGTTGAATACCGAAACTATTGGTGTAATATTCTGGCTTATAGGAACTATAGAGGTAGTCGTTGACATTATAAATTCATCTGTTTCATTATGAATCATAGTGCGATTATTATGTATATTTTTAAATTCATTTCTTATCATTGAAGTTTTCATTATTTCTGGATTGTTGGTTGTCAAGTATGTAATACTTTGATTAAAGTTCTCTTCGACGTTTTTCACTGTTGTAGGCTTTTCTGTAGTAAGAAACCTTTCTGTTGTTGTAGTCACATCTTTTTTCGTTTTAACTGCAGAAACAGCTTTTCCTTTGTCTTTAGATCTTATAGTAGTAGGCAGTTTTATTTCAATCGGTGCAATTGTTTCTTTAGTTATAACATTTTCAGTAATAGGAACAAATACTGTTATACTTTCAGTATTAGGTGTTCTTGTTGTAGTCGGTATTGTTTTGATGCTAGTAGGTATCGAAGTAGTGATAGTCATAGTGCTAGGTGAGAGAGTGGTAACAGTGGTTTTAGTTGTTGTTAGTAAATCTTCTATCGGTGTTGTCGGCATGCTGTACTCACAACTGAAATATAAAAATAGTTTCGTTTTACCTTAAATGACGAAAACAGTTAAACAATATGAAATATTTAACATTTCAAGTAATTTAGAATATGGGATACACTGATGATCTTTTTACTTTTTTAGGCATTTTCAGATCTATACAATCATGGTTTCTGATGGAAGCTGGACGGTGTTGGACAAACTGAGAGAGGTTCAAATACAGCAGATGAGCGACGAGGTAATTTATTAGGATTTTCTTAGGAACTCATAATTTTTAGGTAACTTCATCAATATTGGTGAGTATATCCGATGTTAGGCATATAAACTTTCTAGGAATAGATAGACGTAAAAATGTTTTTTTTTTCTGAATAAATTAAATTTAAATGCGTTTGACATGAAAATTTTGTTTTATTATTTCAACAATAGTTTAAAGAATTCGTTTTCATATTATCTTTAATATTATTTAACGTATTGATACCGACATGTTCGTTTCTTATTTATTCATTCCAAACCAATTCACCTCTTGGTGAATCTAGTAGGTCAGCAATCAACCCACCTCTCACCTTGCCATCCTTCTTCGCACCAGCATTCTCCATCGATTGGTGAACAAAAACCATGTTCACATGGCTTGCAGTTGTTCACACAGTTGGGGCCCCATTTGTTTTGTGGACAGTCTGAAATTAGCAAACGAAAAATCTTAAATTATACGTGAGAGAGATGTTAATATTAAGTCTTCAACCGGTTTGTTTTGTAATACTACGTCTTATAACAAGACTGACCAAGACATCATTGTTTTATGCATTGATACCGTTTAGGTAATAATACTTTTTTTTGTTAAAGTAGCACAAGAATTTTTATATATGTTGCCGTTTTTAAACATTCTATGGCGTACTCGGTTGGGAGTAAAATTGTTAAACAAAAGCTTTGTGGTTTAAACTCATCATAAATAATTAAAGTGAGCGGTAATTCAATAACCACGTGTCTGTCAATTTCACTTCCTACTAAACAAACAGCATGATAAAAGGCTACGCGCGGCCCACATGTCTCTATATCCGAGACAAATTTATATATCGGATAAATAATAGTATGGTACAAGATAATTTAATATTCTGATAAATTTGAATTTAAAAGAGTATTTTTATTGCTGAGGAACAACAGATAGACTGACCGTTTACTTCATAGTAAGCAGTTACCGTCGCCTATAGATATTTAAACGCTAATGGTATACTAGTGCCGTCACTAATGCCGGAACATAGCACAAAGTTATTATGGCGCCATACTTATAGCCTAAGGGTAGTTGCGTCCCTACATGGTGTTAATACTCAAAATATATTTATAATAATTGAAATGCTTCTTACCTTGTGAGCATCCTGGTCCAGTTTTACCATTAGGGCAAATGGGTACACAGGTTACATCCCTCATTTTATACCCGGGACAACACACAGCCACTTCTGCGATGCGCTCTTCTGTCTGTAAATCAAATTGTTGACTAACAATTTAAAAAAATACTAAAAGATGTAAATACTATATTTTAATATTTCCTAATTTATACTGGATCGGCTACCCGGCAGAAAGGGTGGACTCATAAAATGCTGGCTTGACATCGTAAAGGGTGATATCCAAGCTAAAGGACTCACTACTAGGGATGCCAAAGACGTGCGAAGTGGAGAAGTCAAAAGCGGACACCGGGTAAGGAAGCGGAAGTTTGGACTTTGAAATCCCGAATTTAACGCCGAGATGATGATGATTTCCTTATAATAATAATTGATTATCTAAATAAGAATATAGGAAAACTGAATTTAGATTTTATAGGGAGCAAAAACAGGGTGTATGCTGTAGATTAATCGCAAACCCGACTAAACATTTTTGCATCCAAATTTCATTTGTTATTTTGTATGACCACCGTTCGTGTATAACCAGTACTTGAGGTGGATTTGAGTCTCAATGGTGTAAGTAGAGATTCTTACATCCACTATAATACATATTTGATCTGATTGATTTATTTTGTTTCTATATACTTCATCACAAATCCATAAGAGTATATATATGTAACATATATAATAGTATTAGCTGAACCGGCAAACATTGTTCTGCCATATAAATAAAAAAATAGCCTACATATGTCGTTCTTCATGGTCTCATAAATGTCTGTAACGAAATTCATCAAACGTAACAGAGAGATAGTTACCTGCACATTTATTATATTAATTATGGTTTAAGACTAACCTCAAGCTTTGTAAGATCCCTCATCTCAGTGTTCCACTTTGAGCACCTCGGAGGCATCGAGAAGCACCATTCGTAGGTGCGGATTGACATCGGAGCTCTGTACTTCACCAACTTGGTTATGTTGTATCTGAAACGATAAACATGTTTTTTTATATCTACTAGGGGTGTTCAATAAAAAGTGATAATGAGTATGAAGCAATTATCTTTTATTGAATGTTATTCTATTTTTCGACGTAGTCACTTGTCAATTCTTCCTCGCTTGAACTCAAGGGGCATGAATCCCTAATGTTTCTCTCAAGTCTTGATTTATCAGCTCTGTAGTACAATTTTTCAAGCAGAGATATTTTATTAGTATGCGAACTTCATTTTATCCATTTTTAAGATCACGTTCCGACACGACGCAAACAAATGACTTCTATTTTTAACAAAAATCAAAAGAGAATTGACTGATTATTATTATTATATATAATGTCTGGGCTATGCCTGTCAGTATTTTTTTTCCAAGAAAATTGTATCGCATTATCACTGTTTATTGAACACCCCTCGTAGTGTACACAACTCCCAAATTAGCGCTGCACGTTTTCGGCGCTTTTTAATTTGTTATTTTACAGAGTATAAGCTAAGCCATGAAGCTTAGTTATTTGAGCACTATTTTTACTTTCTCTTTGAAACTTAAAAATAACTTCTTTTTTCTTAAAAGTTCCTTGTTAAATATATGTAACTATTATTTATAATATGAACTTATTATAAGTTATTATAAGGAGATGAAGCATCAAGAAACTTTCCAACAACATGACTAATTTAATTTTATATGAATACTTTTTGATATTTAAAGACTTCTTCTTCTTTTTAATTATGAAGTTGCCAGTCAGAGCAGTTGTTTAACTGCAAAAACCAGGTTGCAACTGAAACTCAACGATAGGATGTTCATAATATTTTTTGTCTGTGTCCGCGTTCTATACTTATATATTACTAGCTGTGCTCGTGACTCCGTCCGCGTGGAATAGTGACCTTATCACTAAGGGGTATGAAAAATAGATGTTGGCCGATTCTCAGACCTACTCAATATGCTCACAAAATTTCATGAGAATCGGTCAAGCCGTTTCGGAGGAGTACGGGAACGAACATTGTGACACGAGAATTTTATATTTAAGATATTATATAGGTACACGAAAATCAATGTGCTCAATAATTCATAACTGACATTTACGAGTATGAGTTATATATTTTCGTTTAAATTATACGAGTAATATATTAATACCAACTTTTAAGATCTAGCATGTTAAGACTACTACGTTAAATTATACATTTACAAATTTTTATTAATATTTTTTAATGAAAATATAATTATGTTAAGAAATACGAAACTACTTACTTCTGCTTCACCATGCAGACATTGGGTCCGTTGAGGGTCAGCACTTCTATCACCAGCACAACACATAGCACCAACTGCGTCCATCGTATGTTGGGTGAACCAGGCATTTTCACAATAACACAGTTTCACAATTTTACAGTCACATCTTGATTTTCATGCAACGATCTTATTGAAAACATTAGTTTCAACTTTTAACTATTATTCCCACTTCGAACTGATAATGTATTGGTTAAATTTAAATGATAAATATATATTTTGCTATATTTATATAATAAGGTACGTGAAAATTAAGCGATGCATTCTCGGAGTACAACTGAGCGGTCACAGGTTTAAATTGTACGATGGCATGTATTCTTTAGTTAATATTTCTTATTTATTGTCCAATGGTGCTATGTTCAAAAGTTATACAAAGTAAGAAGGAAAATATCGTGATAAAATTTTTAGATCTTGGAAAAGCAAGGCAAGACCATTTAAGGTATACTATTCGATCTTTCTAAGGGAAATCTGAATCCAGAGACCTACCTAGTACTGTTACTTACAATCCGCATTATAACGTTGCACTTATTTGTATTTTATAGACGAGAACTATATTAATATTATTAATTTTAAAGTTTGATGGTTACATGTCGGACACTCAATTAGGCTATGGCCGGAATTGGATACAATTTGGTATAGAGCTAGATTTTCATCTAAAATAGGGTATAGGCATAATTCATTTAACTTAGAAAATCCACATATTTGAAGTTGTTGGTTATTACGCAATTGCCATAGCGGACGATAATGAAAAGTAACTTAAAAACTTATCGCGATCACTGACGTATGTAATGCATTTTACATAAGTGCAAAAATACAGGCCGTAGACTGTTATTGTTATATGTTATTATGGCTCAATCCACTCAACACGGATGTTGCAGGCATAATAGCAATAAGGTCAATGTTGCATTTGACCAGCGCTCGTGTCAATTTAGTCGCCATGTTAGCACTCTATTACTCCCATTCAAGTCGGAAAGGGGTCATCGACTTTATTGATAAAGTTGTGATGGGATATTATGAGCTTCCTGCGCAGTAATTGACGTATGCGAAACGTAGTGGGGCTATGAATGGTAAACGCTGTTTCTATTTACTCTTTTAAGGATGAGAATATAAAATGAACAGAACTTTATATCTTATGCTATTGTCGCTCATGTTCGAATTATAACATAATTCCCACCGACATACTGATGCACAGTTAGGTAGGTAGGTAGATTAATTTAAATAAAATAATAATCGACACGTACAAATAAATTTTGAAACTTGTACTGCTTGTGCAGGTTGAGGCGTCGAGGCAAGCCTCTATCCCCGATTATCCCCCCAGTAGCATGGAGTGGAAGCACGCAGGCCTGTTGAAGCGGCGAGAGATAACGGAGGACCAAGCGTAAATGAATATATCGTGACGAAATATAATTAGATCATAGCTATGGATCTGCCTTGAACAAGCATGGCGGGTACACTATTTGCTCCTTCTAGGAACCTCCCCCAAGACCAGAAATAGGATATAATGGACTGTTATTAATGCCATCATCTATCTGTATGGGAATTAAAATGCAATAAAGATTTAAATAGTATTCTTGAAGCCGTTTTAGTGTGATAATCAAGTCTAATTTTAAAACCATGTTTATATACTTGTTTTTCATCAAGGGCTTGTTATTTTTTCTAGTTTGGAGCATACAGTCAAATTACCGTCACAATAGCAACGTCACCAGCCCTGCTACTCTGTCAGCCTTGAATAAATTGTATAATTTTTTAAATTACACCCTATCATATCGAGATGGAGCCATTGCTCAATGCGCCATACCCAATGCGAATGCAAGTTACTTATACATATGTATTTTAGAAGTGTACAGGAATTGAGAGACTCCAGAATATGCCAGATTAAAATTGTGTACTTCTAAGTGAAAAGTAAACTTTTTTGGGTTTTATCCAGAATAATCTAGATGACCTGTTAGTTTCAGATGAGACTTTTATTACTGGATTAAATACTTAAAAGTCTATGGCAAACATTTTGCTAATTCGAACGCAGTAAAGAATGGAACTTTTAATTTTTTTATCTTAGATAGGAAAAGAAATTCAGATTACATTCGTCCAAGAAAGAATTTAAAGTATAATAAGTAAGTACATATAATACATAGTACAAAAGAAAAGTTTAGGCAGCCTATTTGTTGTCTAATAGTACCCATTACACAAGTGCTTTGCTGTTTACTTGGGGTCATAGAATTTATTTAAATAATCTTTGTATTTTTGGAAGTCCACTAGAGTTAATTTAAGATAATATTTGGAACGAATTATTAAATGAGAGTAGTATAACAGACTACAAATGTTCGTGACACTCAGGCTTCCTAATACTAGGGGAACAAAGCATCGTATGCCGCTGATAGTGTGAGAACCGTAGTGAGGTCAACTAACTGGGCAGGATGGGGGACTAATTGCTGCTATGTCGTAATATTACATCAAATGACGCAGGCCATAGGCCGTCATAATCAATTAAAATAGTTCTTAATTGACTGAGAATTAATTTCGTGTATGAAGAGCGGACATATTTCTTTCTATATAATTTCGGAAGAACTGCATGTAATATCGAATATCGATAGCGCTTTGAAGGTACTGAACTCTTAAGTTTTTTATTACGAGGAACAACAGACAGGCTGGCGGCTCATTTAATAGTAAGCAGTTACCGTTGCCTATGGATATGTGCGACGGTAGGAGCACCGCAAACCCCCTGCTGTCCCATGTGCAGGCACCGGAAACCTAGGTCACTAATGCCGAAACACAACACAAGGTTATTATGGCGGCATATATATACCGCTATATGTGTGGTTGCCATCCTAGCGTGCTTGGAGCCCTGCCACGTAGCTTTAATGATAGGACGACCCCGGCCACAGGGGTTAGTATTATCACTTCATTCTTGCACGGAGAACAGAACATTTATATGCATCCATTGCACTCGCTTCGATCTATTGGTGACTTTTCTTGATAAAGTTGGTGCAAGAAAGAAGTCGGATTGAATGTCTCAATTTGTTTTTTAATGAGACCACTCCCTAACTATCAACACTGAAAATGTTTTATTGCAGTCTCAGACAATAATAAATAAAACGCAATTGTATCACAATGTTGTTGCCTGTCGAGATTTGACGAAAAAGGCACGAGTTTTAGTAACAAACTCGGGGCGACCTGTGTTCAGTGGACAATCATTGTCTGATAAATTTCACTACAGTTATAATTATGTTTGTAATATTTAAAAATGTGTGTGATATAAAAAAAACTTCCTTATTTTAAAGTCCTCTATAAATAGGTATACTAGGCAACTTGTAATAGCGCAAAGTAAGAGGTCTAGTACCAAAGTAAGAGCAGCAGACCGCTTGTGTTACAGGTACTAGGCATATTATATACTACTCATACACTTATTTCCGTTTCCCGTTCTGACGAGTGCAAGTTGTTGCGCCACGAAGGTCCTCAGCGGTATAAGCATATGGACCAATCAATCAGTCCTTCCACGTTTTAATCGTATGTACAATATTTTGTCAGGACCCCAACTACACCTGATTGACCCCTGCATCTAAATAGTCCTCATCCGCCTATTACGATGAATGCATAAAATATGACGACTATTTCGGTACGCTTGGTCAGATATAATAATAGGCGCAGAGCAATGGTCAAAATTCGATCCCATGATACCTCCACGTCAAGCTTTAAGAAATAAATATACTGAACAATTCGCACAGCGCCATCTAGTTCATAGATAACGAACTTCGGTACGTTTGCGGAGGTCACGGGTTGGATTCTCGTCTCGTGTCTGGTTGTTTTTGTATAATATGTACATATTAAAAAAAAAGTATTTCAAATCAATGAAATCAGCCTACTAAAGTCCACAGCTGGACATAGGCCTCTCTCAACATACGCCACTTAGCCCTATCTTTGGCTTGTTGCATCCACTTCCTGCTAGCCGCTTTTCGCAGGTCGTCGCTCCTTGTAGCCGGGGCGTCCTACACTGTGTTTGCCAAGACGTGGTCTCCACTCTAGAACGTGTTTACTCCAACAGTTATCCGTTCTCCGGCATATATGACCAGACCACTGCCAGTTCAGTTTGCTTATTCGAGAAGACACATCGGTAACTTGGGTCCTCTATCGGATCACCTCATTAGATGTGATCCCTAAAAGATACGCCTAACATAAAAGAAAATTCCTAAATTCTCTAAAAATAAAGTATTTAGTATATTATATATGTAGTATATTGGTTATGTAGTATCCACAACACAAGTGACTAGATAGCGTTGTGTAAAATGTCTCAATATATTTATTTATTATTTAGTCCCAAAGTAAGTAGCATAGCACTTGTATTATGGGTACTAGATAACTAATATAATTGTATACTATTTTAGATTTATATTCAAATATCACACCTAGCGTTTAACGCTGTATTAATAAACAAATAATTATGATCCCAATCAAAATTTTAACCTTCTTTTTGCAAAAAAGATTAAAAATCATATTTATAAATTACTATGTAAAACTAGAGGGCTTACCACATATTAAAGATAGTCACCATGAGGAGGGAAGGGGGTAAAAAAATCATAAATTGGTCACATGGTACGGGTATATGTCAGCCTGTCTAATGCCCCACAGCACAAAACTAACGCTACCTTTAATTTGCAGTTTCTAAACAGGGAAAGTTTTGAGGTAGTAATTTTAATATAGCTAGTATAAAAAAGACATCTTAAAACAATTTCAGTAAAGCTGAAATAAAAATATAAATGTAAGAACAAATAGAAATAAATAGGATAAGTGTTTTGTAAAACATAAGTACAAAATAAAAATGTGAATAAACATAACAAAAAAGTAAATGTATAAAGAAGACAAAATTATGAGTAGAAATAAGACAAATAAGAAACTAAATAAAACATAAAATAAAAAGATAAAAGAGAAAAAATAATACAGGGAACAAATAGACGCCAGATCAAAAACATATTGACGCCGAGAAGGTTCCCTATCCAGTGGCGAAAATTACTAAATTAGGAAAAACACCCTAAAAAAACAGTAATAAATGTCGGTTAAAATGTAGTTTAAATATGATATCAATGTTAGCCATCAGTTAATTGAACGCGAACAACTACAGGATGTGATCTATTTAGATAGAGGGTGCGACTTAATTTAGTTGCGCAGTTGTACTATCGCGTTTCATCATTTCAATTGATATTTACTATTGCTAGTAATGTGTCCGGGCTTTGTTTGGGTAAAGAGGATATTATATACGAATACGGCCTAAATTTACTTGCTAAAAGAAGAGATGAAATTACACAAAAAAAAAATTGATTTTGAATTGAAAGTTCTTTAGTACGTGATTTGAAAATTCGATGAAACAAAAAAAACGAGACCATAAAGTAACAAACATAAATAGGGTTTAGTCAGTGAGAGAATGAGATAAAATACAATTATACAGTGTTTCCTATAATCTTCGTTTCTTTTTTATTCAGGTTTTCGTAGCTTTTTACACGAATATATGAAATGCAATATTTTGCATTAAAATATGTAAAAATGATTTAGTTTGGTAAAAATATTTTAAGTAAAAATATTTATACTCTCTAAATACTTATTTAAAATACTTATAAAATAATTATACTCTTGTAGGCTACTTTTTTGAAGTTTCACTTCTGCCGTATGTGAGTTACACACACACACTTTTATGTGCAAATTGCTACCGGGGCTACTTTTAGCCTATATTACATATCATAAGGTGCAGGGGCGGAGAAGATATCTAACCTCTGTGGCCGGGGTAGGCTTGTCGCAAAGGCGACAAAACAACCCACACTAGCTACGTGGTTGGGCCCCAAGCCACCTTTGTTCTTAAGTATGCAGCCATAATAACTTTGTTGTGTTCCGGCATTAGAAACCCAAGTTCTGTAACCGTATGGGACAGCATCGTGTTTGCGATGCCACTGGCGTTGCAAACACCCATAGGCGACGGTAACTGCTAAATTCTAAGCGGGTCGTCAGCCTGTCTGCTGTCCTACAGCAATAATAAAAAAAACGATGTTCACTTTCACCGTTGGTGTACCATATTGTAAAACAATATGAACATCTGTCTAAGCGATGTATGTGATGGGGTTCGTACCCAGGAAAACATTTAGAAAAAATAAAAATACCAAAAACATCCCAATTATGTGCTCGAGCCTTTTATTTGGAAATTCAGTACTATACACATAAAATATGTTTTATTTCATAATACGAATGAAATTATTTCATGTTTTAATGTAGCAACATTATAAAGTAGACCATACTTTCAAATGTTTACAATCAATCATCAAATTTTGTAATCAAATGGCAACAACCCTCTTGTTTCAGTCGACATATAAACTCACCAGACCGAGCACACAATTACACGAAATGAAACATTGTTTACACTACGATAATTAATGTACACTTTATTAAGTCACTCAATTTAACGACAAACTCCTTACAACGTCTAAATTGCTAGACCTTGATTGGTTGGCTTTGTTTTCTATAGAGGTACTTTTATTTCTCTTCATTTAACGGCCATTCTCTATAGCGACGAAAAATACTCAGTCCGTTAAGTGTATTTATGTACCTATATAGAGTTTACATGTTAAACTCATCAAAGCAGTTACATCCTCACACACATGGGTATGTGACTACCAATTAAAAATGAACCTCAATAGCGTATTAAAATGTATGAAATAAAGTCCAACAAGTATTGGATTTTACATTGTTGTGTAATAGATCCAAATGGCTTGTAAGAATAATTAAATGATCTACCGTTTTTTGTTTGGAAGTATTTTATCTCTTTTAATAAACGCCTTTGTGGTGCGAAGGCGAACCTACATAGTGTGATTCTTTTCTATAACAGTAGACTTTACACTATTAAATAATTAACACCGGAAATTCTTAATGAGCGTATACATCGCGAAATGAGTAAATATGCTAAATGTTAAGTCAATCGGGTGCATGTTAGAGTCACTATGTCTATGGAAGTCACGGGTTCGATCACCATCCTATGTCTAGGTGTATATATATAAAATATTTATCTACAAAAGAATAGTATAAAAGTATTATATCAGTTATATAGTACTCATAACATAAGTGCTATGCTACTTTGGACTTGATGGCTGTGTCTGCATTGTCCTAATATATATTTATTTATAATATATGTGGAAAAATCTTTATTTTCTGTCTTTTAATCAAATTATATTTTAAACTTTACCTATTAAAACACCATAGTCAACAAGAATATTTCAGTCCCTTAAGTTAGTAAATCACTCAACACTCACTTTGCATCTGTATATATATCAGACAGAAAACGGGCGTCTGCCGGGACGATTGGGAAGCAACTGGATGGAATGCAAGCGACGGGATGCGGGATAACACATGGGACAATGTGGGAGATTATGATTGTACAAAAAAAAATACTAGGAGATCATAAAATTTTGGGGTGAAAAGGATTCTTGGAATTTTTTTTATGATTCCCGCATCGAGATGTGAGACGCAGTTGAAAATGATTAAACGAGTTAAAACTTAAATTACATCTATGAGTAAAAAAGCTAAAGAGATTTAATTTATAATCTCAAAGAAATTGTTATTATATATTTTGTTATTATATATTATGTTATTATAATATCTATAAATTAAAAATTAATCTTTTTATTTATTATATTTTTAAATAATATTTATTAAGTAGGGAATTATTTCATGAATTAATAATAAATAAATATTTAGACAATGTATTTAAAAAAATAATGGTCTAAGAAATCATAAATTAAGTCCCAATATAAATTTCACTAAAATTATATTTCAGAGGCAATCTCGATGTTTTCTGAAGATATTGAAAAAAATCAACATTAATTGCATATCATCTCAATTACATCAAAGAAAGAGAAGAAAACCAAGTAAGCGAGATAGTAACATCGTGCCTACATTCCCCTAGACCAGTGGTCGGTAACCTTGTCACCCAAAAGAGCCAAATATAGGGACAATAGAAATTTATTCAAAGAGCCATCTTTTTTAAATAAGCTTTGTTTTAGAAGAAGACATTATTACGGAAATAATTATAGATAACTAGCTGACATATATGAGCTGATTTAAATATAAAAAACCCTAATTACATTCACCCCTATTTCACCCCCTTGAAGTTTATTTTAGCGACAAAAAGGACCCTATGCACGCTTAATCATACCTAACTCAAAAAACCTGTTTTTTTGGGAAATCGCAAAAAACGTTTTGTCATTTATGACTTATCCCATATATTGACTTATAACTAAATAGCGTATACTCAGTGTGGGAAAGAGATATCGAAATAAATCTTAGTTTGGCCGATAGAGGGCGTCGATACAATGCTGCTCGTTATATTATCTCACTTTAGACCTAAATCGTAATCGGTCAGTTTATGATTAAGCGTGATCTCCAAAGTACAATCTATTTCTATACCGAAATTCATCAAAATTGTATCAGCGGTTAAGGTATAACAACCTAATAGACAGACAGAGTTACTTACACATTTATATTATTAGTATGGACAAGTAATATTCCGTACCTGGACTAATCATTTAGCGGAAGAGCTGTAATCGAGGATTCGAAAATCCGCATGCAACTCGCGAGCCGCGGGTTGCCGACCACTGCCCTAAACTATTACGTCACTAATAACAAAGCATGTACCAGGAGAGCATAACAAAGCGAAGTTCTATGGAAGTGGGCGTTGCCGTGGCGGAGATAATCAATTTCAAAACAACGTTATCGTGCCACCCGTTGTTTCTACTGAATATTGCTTCTGATATTAGAATCTTATGGAACTCTTCGTATAAAGATTTTTGAATTATGTATTATATAATTTGAATTGTATGTTATACTTGAATTTGAATTATATAACTATAAAATGTGAATAATGTAAAGAAATCCTTAATGTTTTAAAATTTTGATTTAATGTATAATACAAATTTAATTGCTTTTGCGTAATTTTTGAATGATGGTGATGAAATAATTGCTTTTCAAGCCATCAGTTGAAGTCTGCTATATATGTATATTCAGTTTTTTGATCAAAATCTGATAGCAAATAATTCTGTTACATATCTTCTGTGTCATTTTTTATTATACAATAAGGTGTAAAAAATTTATAATTTGATACTAATTTTAAAAAAAACAACAATAAATGTAAAAGTTCATTGAGTTTTTCAATCGTCATTAGTTTCATTAGCTTTGATCGTTGTTATCATCTATCTTTTGATAACATTTGAATGAATGTTCCAAATGTTTATCAAATATAATAAACATTAGTAGTTAGTATATTTCACTCATTTAAGTAATAGGAGCAAACCATTCCGGCCCTATCATTCTACAATTCAAAGTACCAAGGCAACAAAACTATACAAGTAGCTGAAATAATCAGAATGCAAATCGTAGTTTAATGACGTAATATGACAATGTAGTCTGCCACAATATTACTAGGGTAGCATAAACTGTAAGAGATTGTAATGCTTAAGTTTGTGTTTACTGCGTGCGGCGCCACTGAGGCGGGTCGCTCCGCTATCCCTCTGAATAGGAATAGAGTAATAAAACATGATAAGGATTGAAGAAGGGGAGGTTTAATAATGTATTAGGAAGACAAAAGGTTGTGTTGAAGTAATTTGTATTAAATAAGTTAAGAACAAAATACGATTCTACCACTTTGAATGGCTTCATGGCTCCATATTAAACGAAAATATTATATTAAAAGTTTGTTATAAAAATATTATTAAAAATAATTGTAGTAATAGTAGTATTTACAGACATTGTCAACGTTAGATTAAATCAATTTTATGGCGCTTTTCAAAGAAATACAAAAACTGCATTGAAAGTAGGGTTGCCAAACATACTTTAAAGTAAAGTATCCTACTTTATTTTTGGTAATTATACTTTATACAATAGTAATAGTATGCAATAGCATACCAATAAAGTATGTGAAAATACATTATTTGCAACCTTTACTGTGATGTGTAAAACAAAACACTCATTATGGGTACTTACTATTTAACGGTACACATGTTATATTGGCACTCGTTGGTTATCTCTACTTCCAGCCATTGACACCCTTTTACATATTTGGGCACCGATATGTAATTATTTTATAAGTATAGGTGATAATTATGCAATAATTTTACAAGAAATATTAAAGCTATTAAGTGATGAACAGGATAGGGAAGTTGTTGAAATTTATGTACACTTTACAAACCACATGCTCAACATATTTAATAAAATAATAAAACGTCTGGAAGGACATCATTTCCTTAACTATACTGGATGTCTATAACATTATGGATAATTTAAGAAACGAATTAGAACAAAGAAAAACTGATAAGTACCCGAAACATTCAATACAGTTATCACTAATTCTTTGCTTTTTATTGACTTGAACTTAAATTATATAACAAAATGAATCTGATGGCTTACCAAATGTAAAAATAATAATATATTTTTTATTTACTGTCCGTTACCGCCACTTCAGCTTTCACTGAAAAAGTTTTTTCAGTAATGAATCTAAAGTGGCGAGAAGAGAGAAATAGAGCATCAACAAATTTAATTAAAAACAAATTGTTTATTTATTTAAATTTTGATTGGCAAACAAGCTTTGAAACATTTAAAGATATCAAAAAATTGTTAGCATGTGCTAAAGGCACACAAAAATATGTTTTTAAGGCAATAAAAACATAAAATTTGATAATACTCTTTTTTCTTCCAAATACTTTATTTTTTTCTATCCAAACCATTTTATAAATTTTTTTGTCAAAAAAAGTTGGCAGCCCTAATTGAAAGCTATCTACTGCAGTGGTGCGCTTGAACAGCGATGACGTAATCAGACAATACAAAAGTGTAGCAAACTACTAAGGCACCATAAACCATAGGAAGTTTGTCAGCGAGTCGGCTGCCACCAACATGAAGGGATATTTGTAGTTTTCACGCGTGTTTTAATATTCTGTATCATCTATTTAGTAATTTACTACTAAACCTACTACATGAATTTGAAAGGAAACATGAAAATATATTCCTGTCGTAATTGTGTTTACAAATTTAAAAATTAACTCATAGTTTGTTTTACTATTCTCGACGATGATGACGTAACAGCTAACACGCGTTGGAACTTTTGTGGAGGTCACGGGTTCGATTTCCGTCACGCGTTTGGGTGTTTATATTTAATCTATACAAATAAATAAAATTGGAGTGTCTGTTTGTAATATTAAAATAACCGCTTTTTACTAAGTGCATCTGGATTTATACACGGTACATATACCAAAACAACGTTTTTTAAAATTTTTGTCTGTCTGTCTATTTGTTCCAGCTAATCTCTGAAACGGCTGGACGGATTTTGACGGGACTGGCAGATAGCTGATGTAACAAAGAGTAACTTAGGCTACTTTTATTTTAGAAAAAAATAGTTTTGTTAAAAATGATCAGTTTCGGAAATTTTTAAAATCCAATTTAAGTTGACCTCAGATTTATATCATCAATTACTTGAAATATGGTTTAGCTTAGGCTGGACTTTGTAGGTTGAATTTTCAATTTAAGTTGACCTCAGATTTATATCATTAATCATATGAAATACGGTTTAGCTTAGGCTGGACTTTATAGGTTCGAACGCACGTATTCCAGAGGCGCATGGCGTAACAGTTGCATTCGATAACACTTACTGTTTTAATTTATATTTCATTTATTTACATTTTAGGGTTTAAAGGGTTTGTAATCCAAAATATATCATAAGATATATCCAAAAAAATGCTGCCCAAAGTCACTATTCCACGCGGACGGAGTCGCGGGCACAGCTAGTTCTATCATATAAATAAAATACATTTTGGCTAGGTGTGTACCAGTAACTATGGTAAATTTCAAGTCAATCGGGTGTATAGTTTTAGAAATCTCGTTATGAGTACACGTTACGTTACGTTAGTATACGTTACGTTATGTTTATTTCGCTGATTTCTACACTAGTTAACCCCGTAAATTTAGTTCTGCCATATAAATTATAAAAAATAACAGAAATTAATTACATTCACCCCTATTTCACGTTTTAAGTTTCATTTTCATGATAACAAATAGCCTGTCCTTCTCCAAGTTCTAATCTATCTCCTTACCGAAATTCATTAAACTTGATACAGTTTAGGCGTGAAAACATAACAGACAGAGGTACTTTCACGTTTATAATATTAGTATGGATATATTTTGAATAAAAATGTACGATGAACTGTGTATACAGCAATAGAAATATTTAAGAGACGATGTACCCAAGCTCCCCTGCATCATAACTACGTAATAGGCGAGAGATGACGTAACCAAATTGTCTTAAGGTACTAGGGCAGCATGTAATGCAAGAGTTAGCTGTAACACTTGGCGTCATAGTGGCGGTTGAGCTTCCCCTAGTACGAGCAACACGACGAGGGAGCGCTTCACAAGGGCGTTGCGTTCACAGGTTGAGCCATAAAATTGTCGGGTAATTTTAAGAAAATACTGAGAATTAAAAATATATCTAGTTAATATTTGTTATTAGTAATCTAATGATTTTAGATTAAAAGTAAACCACCATTTTAAAGGTCTAGTTTGGCGGACTTGGAATCGAAATGATGGGACTTCCTAACAGCCAATAGACAATCCACTGCTACATTTAGGCTTCCCAACGTTTACACCACATCTTCCGGGCCCGTGCCTTGCCCATCCAGCCTTGCGCAGGTCGTTGGTCTATCTGACTGGGGGTGCCCTACGCTAAGAATACCGAGAGGCAGTCTCCACTTCAGATCTTCTTTGTTCCAACGCATAATGGTCTTGCCTTGTAGGTGACGTCAGCTTGCATATTTTGCGATCTATGTTGGTTCACTTACGAATTGCCTCGTTTCAGGTCTTGTCCATAAGAGACTCCCAACATGGGCCACTAACTAACTTGGTATTTATAAATCAATCTCGCCATCAGTGTCCACGTCTCAGCTCTGTAGGTATTGGTTGAACTCATTGAACTTCTTCAAGTTGTATTGGTTACAATTCCCACAATAAGATCTCTGATGTAAGTTTTTTTCTGTATTGAATAGTGTTCATTAGAAACAAAATTGTAGGTTTATATTGTTATTATAATAGTTATTGTTTTTTTATACTGACTTAATTAAAAGGTTCTCAATATAGTCATTTTATTATGAAATTACGAACTAAACCTATTCTCTCTTAAGAACCCTTACTCCGATTTTGCTAAAGATACGAATAGAATAATTAAATACTATACGTTAAATTATTAAAATACCTGTGTGAAATATAAGCTTTATGGAGAAATCGTCAATTTTATAGCCACAATACAAAGTACTAAAGGCCTGCTAATGTAGTTTATTTTTATTATGATTTAAAAGCTATTGTATCTGTAATAGATATTATCTAAAAATAATGTGTATGATATATTAATAGTGTTATAGTAGTGATGTCACTGTCGAATAACAATTTATAAAACACTGAGTTATTTTCCAAATTGTTCGTTTGTTTGTTGTACACATTTATAGTTTTATTACTATGTTATACTATCATAATACATTTTATTTGTAATGATTGTTAAATGCCTATTTATTCAATTTATATACATTTACTAAAACACAGTGTTAGTTTTTCGCCTGTGTAAAGGGGTCTCATCACGACCTCCGGGACCCGTGACAACCTTACCTGCTCAGGGAACCCGCTAAATTACAGACTAGATTATGGTAAAGACGGTTTTCTTTTGTGATTGAAGGATTAAAAAGCATTCGCCTCTGTAAAAACCTAATTAAGCCAAATCTATAATATTAAAAAATATCTAAAAATTTCTGGGGTGATGATCTAGACATGGAAAAATAAACATAAACACAATTCACTTGGATTAAACATATTTTTATATATAAAATGTTAAATACCAAAAGAATTCAAAGAGTTTCTTCAGACGATCTATTACAGGCGATGTTGAATATTATCATCTATTAAGTATTTAGGTAACTTTTTTTTTAAATATGACGTCAAAACCTGATTGAATCGATTACGATAAAATTCTCAATCATCTCGTTCTACTATAGCTTCTTTAGTTACATCTGTTTCAGTCACCTTCACATACGTGTGTGCGAGGATGTTAGATAGTTGCCATTGGGCAGTTCATTGGAACTTGGTACAGATGTCGCTAAAACCTGGTATTTTAAATTAAAAATTGGTACACTCACAAAAATTTTAATAAAAATTACTAATATCAGAGTCTAATGTTATTTAATGACAATTTAAATATTTTTTATTAAAAGAAAATAAATACATATTTTCTAAAAAAAAATTTTTAATTGATGATATCGGCAAGAGGACGTAAATTCTGATCGAAAATTTCAAATTTACCTCCGTGAGACATGGCCAGTTTGTGCTATCTCTGATAAGGTTAATGTTAATTGCATAAATAAAGTGTCAACAACTAACTATTAGTATAAACATTTAATATTAACTATAAACAATAACGCCATTACTAGTTAAACAATGCCTAGAAGTTTGTCCTTAAAAATAGCAAAAACGAAAATTATCATTCATGGTAGATGTCAAAAACTTGGTATTTTTGCGTACCAGGATAATATTTAGTTGGTACATGGTACAAAACCTCCAAAAATGGTATGTATACCAAGAAATTGGTATGTCTAACATCACTGGTGCGAGTTGAGATATTATAACGAATCTTTGAGAAAGATAAGGATAGAACGTACATTCTGCTCTGCATGTATAACTGTATTAGGGAAACTTTAAGCTTTGCCGCACATGCTTTGCCGTGTAAGTCTTTAATTATTTTCTTATTTAGTAACTAATATTTTTGAGTATAATAATATAAACTATATGACTCGCAAGAGTCAATCCACAATAGTGGATTTAAGTATTTGAGACTGCACAAACTGTAATTTTGATGTCACAAATACATTTAACCCGTATAGATGAATCAAAAAAGTTTAGTATATTTACATGAGAACTCATTCCGTCACATCTTGGGTCGGAAGTGATTGCAGTGATAGCGCGGCCGTGAGTGCCAAATGCCGTTCGTAGCTGAGACGCAGAGTGGAATCCAGTACTCCTAGCCACACTGACGTACAACCGACTCTACTCAAGATGCGGGAGATTGGAAAGGATTGGGGATATTGAAAGGATAAAGGGTAAAAGGACTCTGCCACCTCGGAAGGGAAACATATTGTCCATGGCCAAATTGAATAGACAATAAAATACTTAAAAATGAAAACTGAAGAACGCACGTCATAAATGTCAATTCGTTATTAAAAAATAATATTCAAATGCATTTTGTATTCCAGTAGAATTATTTATAATATAATTTTACAAATAAACTCTTATTTATACCTTTTTACTGAATCACCCCACACGCGTTTAGATTTGCTTAAATTTTTATTGAATTTTAATAAATGGGTAGTTTGCATTTTGTTACTAGGATTTTAGTAACAGCAATGCATTCTGACCCTTATTGTATTATTAAGTTGTGATCATTTAACTTTGACCCTGAAAACAATTTAACTATATTAAACCCTCATAAAGCTAAATAGATCATAATCTTAAATAGAAATACGGATCGTTATATGATGGTATATTGATAAATTCTCAGAATAATTGAAATTTACGTTGTAACGAACTTACACTCGCAACTTTGCAAGTATTTTATTTATTTTGAACCGTATTTATAAGAGAAACTTAGACAAGTTTATTTGTGCACCAAAACCGACTACATCCACGCCTAGTCAAAAACAGTGGTATTCTCTATTTTTTAAAAGTGGAGTTAGTATCTTTATACTGACTTAATCATTAAGATTTTTGAGATTATACTGACTTTGTCCTTAAGAGTTTTGAGACAATACTGATTTAATCATTAAGACTTAAGTCAAGCTCACCGTCCGGTAAGCACACCAGGTGGTAACCTGGTGTTCAAAGTACAAGGCAAGAAGCTGGCTCTTATATCCCTGCTTTGTAAATAAACCGGTTTTAATAACTTCGATGGAGATGTACCAGGAACAAGAGACAAGAAATAACAAGGGGAAAATTCTGAAACTAACAAAAATTAAAATAGAGGTGTTTAAAAATGCTTTTGAATGTTTTTCATTGTAATTAACAAAGGAATTAAAACAATATTGTAATAAACACATTTTATTAATTACTTATAAAAAAATATATTAATATAGTTATTTACAGTATGATAGTGTTATTTAATTTATAACATTTTCAAATTATACAATATTTAAGTACAAAAAATACATACCTTATCTAATATTGTGAATAAAATTGTAACGATTTATACATAATAGACACCGCGAATTAAGAAATTTAATTTTTTAATTTTTTCACAGTGATTATCTTAATTTTAAAATCATAGTAGAAATAAGAGAGCTTAAAAGTAAAACAACGAAACTGGTAACATCGTAATTCAATTTTGCTGCGTTGTAGAAGCCACCGTATACTTGCAAACCAGCCGTTTCGATACTGTAAAGAAGATTGCTGAATTATTATACAATACATACATTAGTTTAATGAAATATGTACAAATGTAATATGACCGATAAGCGATGGAGTAATCGAGTCCTGGAATGAAGACCGCATCTTGACAAACGTATTGCAGGACACTCTTCAGCGCAATGGGCCTGAGAAAGCTTACCGGTCGGGGATGGAGGAAAAAAACCAGGGACCGGGATGTGTAGCGCAAACTTAGGGAGGTTTTTGTACAAAGCAGGGACAATAATAGGGTGACGGAGAGTGATACATTTTTTATTCGGAATGTTAACCCAATCTGTAGTATATTGGATTTGTTAAGTTGATTACTAATAATTCATTATGGCTGTATGGTTTTGGCTAGAAATAAGAATAGAGCTGCAGAGTTGTAAAGGTGACAAGCATATTAGTTCTATTGCTACTTCATAGACAGGAAAATAATTATTTGTTCATATAGAAACTCATGAAAAAAATTTAGGTTCTATTCCTTTGTTTAATTTCAACAAATTTTAATGAAGGTAGTTCAAATTATGGTTTTGTCTTCATTGAATTTATTAAGATATAAATCTGACTGTGGTCAAACTTAACACTATGTCATTATCATCTGATCGTTAAATTCCAGTCGCAACCTAGACCGCCCGGAGCTTTTACCACTTTGCTCTTCTTTGCTTCGCACGCTTTTTGAATCCCTGGTAGTAAGGCCATTGTATTGTCCATTAGCGCTTAGAATTTAACAGTTACCGTCACTTATGAATGTTTGCAACGCTAGTGGCATTGCGAACACGCTGCTGTTCCATAAGGGTACAGGAACTTGGGTCAAAATAATAATTCTTCATATAGATTTAAATCAACAGTTACCTGAATTTGCAATAATCCCCATCATAACTCCATCCAATATACTCTCCTGTCCTCAGGTTTTCGCTGCTCAGCCAATCTTCTAAAGGTCTGAAGTAGTCTCTTAGCGCTTCGCCGCTTAGTGATGACTCACCAATGGTATCTTGCAGGATCTGGTTCCAGGGCTGAGAAGATCCTTTCTCCATTATACGTCTGAAATAAAAGATAATATATTTTTAATATTTTATCTTTCTTCTTAGTTTGTTTAAAACAATACATATAATAGGTGAGCTAAAAATTGTGCTAATTAGGGATTTATATTAAATACAAAAATGGGTTGAGCTGGAACAGTATACACACCGCATGGTGGGTGCTGCAAGTGTTTAATTAGGGTAAATATGTAGGTAGATCCCGGGAATATCACGATGCATATACACTGTAGTTTTTTGTTTTATTATCATGTTATATAGAAAACTCTTATCTAAAACTCTTTATCCGTGCAGGGGCGGAGAAAGAATACTGACCTCTGTGGCCAGGGTCAGTCTGCCGTAAAAAGCGACAAACCAACCCACCCTAGCTACGCGATAGGGCCCCGAGCGCGTCTGTATGGCGACTACCTTTGGTTTTAAGTATGCAGCCATAATTTAACACATTTAACTTTGTGTTGTGTTCCGGCATTAGTGACCCATGTTCCTGTACACTTAAGTATGGGACGGCAGCGTGTTCGCGATGCCACTGACATTGCAAACATCCATAGGCGACGGTAACTGCTAAATTTTAAGTGAGCCATCAGCCGGTCCGTAGTCTTAAAGCAATAAAAAAAAACTACCTAATAAGTGGTTTTATGGTGGAATCTTTGGAATGGACTACTTGCAAACTTCCCCTGATTTCTAATTTTAACCATTTCCCTAAGCCTAAACAACTAACTCATCTCCGCAGCATATAATATTATTTCATCTTTTCCTTTTGTGGCCAACACTTTGTTCCATACAATACCACAAACCATATTATACTGTATACTCATTTGGTACACCATTCACTATGCCACCATTGGATAGCAAGTTAGTTGGATGGTGTTAACATTAATATAATATTAGTTGTCTGGTTACAATAATTATACGACCCATGCGAGTATCGATTTTGGCTTGATGAGTCAAACGTCAAATTTTTGTCAACACTCACGCATTTAAAAGCGTGAGGGAACGAGGCCATAAAGAAATAAAATACTGGGAGTGAAACAAAATCTACGCGCATCAACGGTTTTACGAAACAAACAATGAAAAGTACTTAATCACCAAATCGTGCTTCAGCAGTCTCTCTCTCTGTTTAGTGTTTATACTGTTTTTTTATTATTCTGAAACATCAAACATGTTGACACCCCACTTTAAATATATAAAATAATAAGCCCTTATCGTCGCCTTTGAATATTTGCAACGCCAAAGGCATTGTTAACACACTGCTGTCCACGTTGGAGAACTGCAACCTGGGTTACTTATACCGGAAAATGAAGCAAGGATAATATGGCGGCATATTTGGTGTTATCCAGACGGGATTTGTCGCGGTTGTTTTGTCGCTTTTTATACAAACCGCCCCAGGTCGCCACCCAGTGTGATATCCCGTCGATCAAACGATGCGGATGCAACCTTGTCTTTCGCCACGTAACCGGTTGTGATAAAACCACAACGAAGGCATTTCTCCTGCAAACCGCATTTTCGTTTGAATATCCAGTAATAAATACAAAATTACATAACCCCCAGATAACTTACAGTATTACTACCGTAAGACAATGATACGTGTTACGTAATGCCGGTAGATTCGACCGGTCTGCTTGCTAATATTATGCTACATTTAGTAGGGCTTCCGGCATTTTATTTATATTATGAAATTATACTTTTACTACTACATAAACATAAATGCCCCACGAGACATTACGTGTTTGGGCATTTATTAGGATAGTACTACTTATACTTAAAATAAATCGCTTTGTTCGGTATAGTAACAAGGTAAAACTTCTTCGCGTATTTAAGCTTCTTTGTCCCTTTTGTGGCAGTTACCGTCGCGTATAGATTCTATGTATAGTTTACGATGCCAGAGGCACCCCTAGTACGCTGCCGTCTGCATAGGGGAAATGAAACCTGGGTCACTAATGCCGGAACACAACATAAGTTTGTTATGGCGGCTAACTTAGAGTAGGGTTGCGCCCCCTATTCGATGGACCCGAGGTGGAGGCGCGCGCCTCTGAGGCGATGCACGGGGTAGCACCTCACTACCCCGTGCAGGAGACGAGGCCCGGGCAGACCGGGCCAGCACTAGTGTGGGGATGCGGAAGAATTTGGATTCCCGCGGTCCCGCGCGCACGTGTGAGGAGACACCGGGGTGGTGGTTTTAGCCGGTAAGAGTCCGGCACGCCCCTCCGCCTTTACCCAGGCGGAGGTAGTCTATGAGAATTTCCCCACCCCGTAAAAAAAAAGGGTTGGTTGCCATTCACGCGGGATTGGACCAACTAGTTAGAGTTGTTTTGATGCCTTTTACGACAGGCAGCCTCCAACTGCAGAAATGAGAATTCTTACTTCGCCCTTGCATAAACATACAATCTAGCACCTAAAAAATCAAAATATCCTATTAAAGGTATAATTAATTATTATTGTTTTCAATTTGATTTTAGTTAAAACAAAAGTCGTACTATTAGCAAGTTATAGGCTATGTAACAGATGGAAGTCGGGACGAGTTTCTAGTCAATAAACAAGACAAGGAATGTTAAATCACTTTCTATGTAACTAAATTGTGTAAGGTACAATTAACTCAACACTAACATCGAATATGTAAATGATTTCGAGAACGTTCTGGATCGAACAGGGTCTATAAAATTGATACGCATCTGACGCTTTACATAATAAACACTAGTACATGGTTTAACGATGCTTAATGTTTTATAGCTAACTAGCTAACCACCATGACTTCGCTCGTATAAAAAAATTACATCATATATCATCATCATCATTTTAGCCGGAAGACTCCCACTGCTGGACAAAGGCCTCCCCCAAATATCTCCACGATGATTGGTCCTGCGCTGCCCTCATCCAACCTATTCCGGCGATCTTGACCAGATCATCGGTCCATCTTGTGGGGGGCCTACCAACATTGCGTCTTCCAGTACGCGGTCGCCATTCGAGGACTTTTCTGCCCCAACGGCCATCAGTCTTTCGAGCTATGTGCCCAGCCCACTACGACTTTAGTTTTGCAATCAATCATACCTATATATACCATATAATAAATATTGTGTTCACGGATGTTCGGTACTAAATCTACGTTTTAAAAAGTTGGTAAAACGACGGCATAAATGTCAATAGAAATACGAAAGAGGGGGAGTATGAATACTGAACCTGCGGCCGCGGAAAGCCTATCGCAAAAGGCGACAAACCCTAGCTAGGTGGTACGGCTCCAAGCCCATGGCAAACATGCCATCCAGACGGAATAGAGGTGTTCCTCTAGTTTCTAAATACGCCACCATAATAACCTTTTTTTTCCGGTATATGTGACCGAGGTCTCAGTTCCCCTACAAGGATGGCAAAAATGTAGCGGCGCCCCTGGCGTCGCAAATACCCATAGGCCCGTAGCCTTCTATCACTAAGTGCTTACTATTTAATGGGCAGTCTGGCTGCTGTACCACATTAATAAAAAATAAGAACTTAACTTCCGTAAAATGAATTCAATAATAATTTAGGCACACAATGTCATCAAGTCATATGTCTCAAACTGTTTGCCGTGTCTCAACTCCCCAGACCGGAGAACGTGCTGGAAAGGTTGCTTCCAGGCTTTCTGTATCGAAAATTTAACGTAGACTTCGATGTTGAGTGGCTCAAAGACAATGCTGCAACCACTCGCCAGGAAAGGTCGTATATTAGAACAAGAATTGCAGTGCCTGCGAATCAATACATTTCTTCTTGTTTTCTTTGCAAAGATAAGAGAGTCACTTTGAAATAAATTTAGAATTCGATTGCCATTAGAATCAAAATTGTGAAACAGATAGACAGAGTTAATATTGTTTTTACGATAATAGTAGCGAGACTACGAAAGATTTGTTTGGTCTATAAGCACTATTTTACTCTGTGGTCCATTCGTCCAGTTCGCCATAAATAGTACAAATACAGAAATTAAAAACCACACTTTGCGCTCTGTTGATGTAATATCGATATATTGCCGATGAAAGTTAAAAACCACGTGAATTTGATAATACACGTATTTTATTTCCAAAAGGTGTGGTAGGTATACGTATACCTACCTAGGTGTGAAGGTGTTTTTAATATCGCTATTCAGTTAATGGGTGTCAGATTTCTTATGTACTTATTACTAATATTTTTTTACGAATTACGAGAACAAAATTCAATTTTACAGACTTATAGGGGCTGGGCCAAAAAAGCTGATTTTAACGTGATGTACACACATCAAAAAAGTCTAAGCAACATGTACTAATTTAAATTTTAGGGTAGTGGTGGAGCCGCTGTATGGATGAACTTCCTGAATGCACCTGAGCCTTTCAGTATTTCCAGGCTGACGGTACACTCGCACCCTTCTTGTATCAGGCCTAAACCTGAATCGCGACTCAACGGAAAACATAATTTTATCCCATTGTTCCTGGGTCCATGTTCTGCGTATTCTACACCATTCATTTCGACGAGCGCGATTTCCGTGACGTATCGGTGGGCACTTAATTGGGTGTCGAGCTCGTAGGCCGTACTCATGCAGTCGATTTCGCACAGTTTGGGGACTTACATCAACACCACTTGAGTTTTGTAGCCTTAAACTTATCTCTCGAGCGGTTAACATCAGCTGGCGTCTTGCAGTCAGTTGTATGTACCGGTCTTGCCGAGTGGTTGTACTCCTTTTACGGCCTGGATGCTGTTTAGCGGGTTCCCTTGTACTATTGTAGCGCTGCCAAAGACGACATATAACACTTCTATGAATGCCAAAATGCCGAGATATCTGAGATTGATTACTTCCCGCTTGGAACATCCCTACAGCTCTTTGCATTTCATTTGCCATCAATTTTGTCGCTAACTTGGTTGATAAAATTATAAAATCAAGACTAAACGTAGCAATAAAAACGCACTTAAATTCAAACAAATTCTCTTTCATTTAATTTTATGAAAAAAAACAAAACATAATCAATTTTTTTTACAACCAGCCAGTATGTCATTAATAACAAAAAGGTTTACATACCTACGCACTTTGAGTGAGTAAAGACTTAGAAATTAATTAGTATAAATGGTAAATTTGTAGTATCATGCATGTTGCTTAGACTTTTTTGATGTGTATATTTTATGAACGGCCCCTAGGTGCAGGAAATAATTCTCTGAAATGACATGGGAGGCAAATCAGTCTTCATCTCGTAAACAAGAGCTGTTTACAAGATAAATAATTAGTCGACACAAGTGTACGAACAAGCTAAACAAAAGCAAATAGTACGAGCTTTTAACTTCTGTATTTGCTATTCTCTATGAGATAGTTGTCGCAATGTGGCCTATATTCAAACTTCCTTCTGTCCTCAGTATTGTAATTAGGTACCGAAGTCACGTTTGTATATTAAAGCTTATTTATTATTGAAAAGGCAATCGTAGTGTTGAAAACCATAATAAATAAAATTAGTTACTTGAAAGCGAACCGCGGGCTTTAGGTTATGATGAGATATAGATAGTATTCGTAGCTAAGGGAATCCCTGGTTGGAAAGGCGCCACGGCGCCCTGACCTTCCGCCTGACGCAGGTCCTCTCGGGGCATGGTTGCTTCGGGAGGTACCTGTGTCGCATAGGGCGGGAGATGACGTCGGGGTGCCACCACTGTGGCGCGGGCGACGAGGAGGACACGGTTGACCACACTGTCGCCGTGTGCCCTGCGTGGCGCGAGGAGCGCCGCGCCCTCGTCGCCCAAATCGGCGTGGACCTGTCGCTCCCGGCCTTGGTTCTGTCCATGGTCGGGGGCGATCCTGGATGGACGGCCATCGCCTCCTTCTGCGAGGCAGTCATGTCCGCAAAGGAAGCGGCGGAGCGGGAGCGGGAGTCGACCACCACACTCCCCTCCCGCCAACGCAGGCCACGTCGGCGGCGCCGGAGGTCAAGTAACGACCTCCGGCCGCCGTAAAAAGCGGCCGCGGGCGGCCCCTCGGGGGAGGATCCGCCGCCCGCACTTTTGCCGCGAGGGTGAGGGCTGCGTGCTGTTCCGCGGCCCCCCTCAACTCCTAGAGTTGTTAGGAGAGCGCCGGGGGGACGAAACCCTGACCCCCTGGCGCCAACACTTTAGAAGGGGTTCGCCTCAAGACAAAGGGCGGGCCGGCGCCGGCCCGGGCCACGAGATCGGCAGGCCATATATCCGTGGGCCCGGGCGTAGGCGATAGGAGAAAAGCGGGGTTTTTTAGTGGGTAGTCGGATGGCCAAACATCTTTCCCGGAGTCCCACATATCCCTCGGTCCCCCCGGGCCGGGGGAACCCGTCAATAGAGGTTTTTCCCCGAGACCAAAAAAAAAGCTAAGGGAATCCTAAAAATCATTTCACAACACACGATCCAATTCGCTTACAAATATGTAACTAAATCTAACTAGGCTTTATGTAATGCTGAAGCAGAATTTCGTCTTTTTTACTGCTGTAAAACAGCAAACAAGCTCTTTAGCCTGGTGTTGGTAGGCCTTTGCTCACTTAAGAATAAGCAGTTACTATCACCAAGGGCTACGCTGCCGTTCGCGTAGGGTGCACGGTACCCTATTCGATGAATCCGAGGTGGAGGCGCGCGCGGGTGTCGGCGCGCGCCTCTGAGGCGATGCACGGGGTTGTTAAACACCTCACTACCCCGTGCAGGAGACGAGGCCCGGACAGACCGGGCCTAGTGGGGGGCTGCGGAAGAATTTGGATTCCCGCAGCCCCGCGCGCACGTGTGAGGAGACACCGGGGTGGTGGTTTTAGCCGGTATGAGTCCGGCACGCCCCTCTGCCTTTCCCCAGGCGGAGGTAGTCCATGAGGATTTCCCCACCCCGTAAAAAAAAAGAGTGCACGGTAACTCGCAGCTCGCTAGCCGGTCTGACTCTTCGGATACGGCTCTGTCGCGAAATGTTTAGTCTGGATTTAACACGGAATATTACTTATTATATTATTACTTATTATATTTCTGTAATAATACCTCCTACTAAAGAAAATCATATGTAAAAAAATGGATCTTTGAAAAAATTTCAATGGTGTTTATTCTACGTTTGGCTCTTTTGTATGACAAGGTTGCCGACCACTGGCGTAGAGATCTGTTGCACCCCCGAGGGTGTCAAACAGTAGTAACCTGACAAAATAAGATGAGTGAAAATTATTTTCTTATCCCGCAAGAAAAAATATCTAAAAATATCTAATTTTATAATTAAAAGAGAAACACAGATATATCGCCCTCTGATCATAATTTTTACCTCAGGATCCAGAGCTATGATAATCTAATTGCAAAATAAATTTACATTATTATAATCGATTCATCATTTCAATTTAAGCCTTTTATTAATATCTAAACCCAAAATCATCTGAACAACGTCCATGTCAACGAATAAAGCTTAATACCAAAGCCCGCATTACTCAATTGGTCATTTCCTTTATCACAGACGGTGACAATTGTGTGCACAATGCTTTATATCTCACGTCATCATACAAAAAACTTTATTTTATACATGTTAAAGTTCAAATTTGCTCGTAAATTATGATAATACAATATAGGTAGTATATTTGGGAACGGTAATCAATCTACTCGAATCATAACCTAAGTACAAACGCGATAAGATTGATTTTGAAATAAAGCATACATTAAAATTGATAAAGTATTGTGGACTTTAAAAATACAATAATAAGGACGAAATTAACTGCGTAATAGGAGTTTAATTAATGATGTAACAATAATTGCGTGCTTGATATGCATTTTAACCGTTTGCTTATTGGGTAGTTTTGGCTCATGAATACTAACTTTCTTTAAATAAGTAAGTGTTTAGAATAGAGTTAATGTGTACTTAACGCGTTAAATATTGATGGCTATTAATTTGTTATATCCGTATTATAAAAATACTGAATGTGCAATATTCCTCCTCCTCCTTTGCCCCTTTTTGCTGCTTGTTTATTAATTAATTCCGTACTGCGATTGGACTTCGAAGGATGCCGTTGAGGGCTCTTCCGCGCAATCACTTAACTGGAGACCAGCTAGCAAATGATAGCCAGTGATTGACTGATATTTATATTGATTGATAGACTGCTTGTCCACTAAAAACTCCAGCCGCTATCCAGCGCTTGTTCCTCTGCGACACTCAAACTTTCAGTATCCAAAACAACTTAATCTAACAACTATTGTTGTTCCGAATCAGGGTTTTCTTTTGTTCACATCAAACGTCGGACCTATACGAACCAAATTGACGACACGGCTGGCTAAATGGCGATCTAAATAGATTTGGTACGGTTATTTCTGTGAGTACAATCCTCACTGAGTTCCAAATATTAGTTCGGTTTCTTTCCTAGATGTATGTGTCCATCAATATATGTTTGTGAAAAAGCCCTATAATACATGCTTTTATCCAATGCAGAAAGTTATATTTAAAAAACTTAAACTTAACTTTAAATTGATTAATACATTCCATATATTTTTTGCATCTTTTTGCACAAGAAAAGGAGTTCTCGGAAAAATATCGTCCATATAATTTGACAACCTCTGTGACGCGATTACACACGTTGGACCTGCGTTTCCTGTTATGAGTATGGGTATTACCATATGTATTGATATACAAAAGTATTTTATTAATATATATTTAATTAATATCTTTAGTACCCATAATACACTCTCTGTTGTTTATTGCGGGACTAGATGGCGCTGTATAAATTGACACAATATATTTATTATTACTAAAATGTACCTACATTTTTTTCCCGTTGACAATGCTATGCAGAGTATATTAGGTTCTAAAATAATTGTTCCAGGATACAAATTCCTGATTTAATTAAGAAGATTATAAAGCAAACGAAACTTCTATCTCGAAATGTAATAATTAACTCATATAACTATTGACGAAAAAAGTGTATAAGGCGAGTGTGAATGGAAGTGTTGGAAGGGGTAGACCTAGGCGAACGTTTCGAGACCAGATCAGGGACGTCTTGAAAAAAGGCCAGGTCAAGAGTACCCTAAACCGAAGGGCATGTATGAATGAAATAATGAAAGTGGACGAAGCTAAACAAGTATGTAAGGATTGTAGCAAGTGGAAAGAAGTGGTCTCTGCCTACCCCTACGGGAAAGAGGCGTGATTATATGTATGTATGTATAACTATTAGAGACTGAGACTTTACGAGTAATAAATAATTATAAAAATTTTGCCCCAGTTTTTTTTATCTGACATCGCTTTATATTTTAATTTATTGTTTACTTCACACTCACAACCTTCGATGCCTGTCATGGTTACGGAAACACGCTCTGTTACCCTTACCACGAAATATTTAGTAACTCACAATACTTTGAAATATATTTTATATACTTGCTAACTATCTTGCTAGCTATCCGTACAGGGGCGGAGAAAGAATACCTCTGCGGCCGGGGTCGGTTAGTATTCTACGTGGTAGGGCCTCAAGCCCGTCTGGCGACAATCTTTGGTCTTAAGTATGCCGCCATAATAACCTTGTGTTGTGTTCCGGCATTATTGGCCCAAGTTCCTGTACCCTTATGGGAAAGCAGCGTGTTCGCGATGCCATTGGCGTTGCAAACACCCATAGGCGACGGTAACTGCTAAATTCTAAGCGAGCCGTCAGCCTGTCTGCTGTCTGTCCTACAGCAATAAAAAAAACTAAATTAACACTTTAATACGAAATTAGCTAACATATTGTGAGCTGCTGATTGAAGGGTAAGGATATAAACAAACTAGAAATAACTTTAACAAAACAATACTTTTGAAAATTAAATAAGAAAATGATAAGATCATTTAATACGATATAATGTGAAGAGGTTTATCATCCAAGTAATTAATACCTATTGCACATTTCACTACAGAGCCCAGGGTTCGGGAGCTACTAGCGTTGGTGCCTATCAGTGACCTGTTTAGAATAACTTTAGGTTTATATTTTTTATTTTTCCGAAAGAAAACCTTGCATTTCATGACAGGGTATACTGTTAGCAGACATGGTTGACTCCGATGTATTACTGGAATTGCACACATCCCTGTTATACGAGTATATATTTATATAAAGAATCATATATTTTTTATTTATATTTTTTACGTATAAGACGTGTTTAAGCAATTTTTAATTTCATATTTTGAATTACAAGATAAGCATAGATACAATGTACACATATATTATGGTGAATATATGTTTTTTTAATTGACATTCTAAATGAAGAAATACTATGTCATTTTTGAAACACTGGTTAGGGTTTCGTTTTACGTTAAAGTCGTTATTATCGATTATAATCGTTGCGGTAATGTATAACGTGATTGATTAAATCGCCATTTTATAATATAATTGGATTTTTATAATAACAATTTATTATTATAACAATGTATACAGGATAACATCCTGGTAAATCAGAACAAGTGTTGAATGAATAAGTATTCATATTAGATATTTTAATTCTAACCAAGTTCTACTCTCGAATGGAAAGCGGAAGTAGTATTGGGCTAGTCATATAAGCAAGATAACCGATAAACATTGGAGTCTGAATTGCGACCACCCCTGACCGCTAAATATACTACATTAATAACCTTGTGTTTCGACATGAGTAAAGGTTTCAGTTCTACTACATGGATGCGGTGCCCTTGGCAAAGCAAACTTCCACAGGCAACGGTAACCGCTTACCTAATTAAGTGCCTGTCAGCTCTTTTATAGCAATAAGTTAAGCAGATGTTTTTTTTAATTGCTGTAGGACAGCAGACAGGCTGACGGCCCGCTTAGAATTTAGCAGTTACCGTCGCCTATGGGTGTTTGCAACGCCAGTGGCATCGCGAACACGCTGCTGTCCCATAAGGGTACAGGAACTTGGGTCACTAATGCCGGAACATAACACAAGGTTATTATGGCGGCATACTTAAGACCTAAGGTGGTCGCCATCCAGACGGGCTTGAGGCCCTACCACGTAGCTAGGGTGGGTTGTTTTGTCGGCTTTTACGACAGGCCGACCCCGGCCGCAGAGGTTGGTATTCTTTCTCCGCCCCTGCACGGATAAGAATGACTGATGTTGCTAGCATCGAAGCAACTTTACAAAGCTTTTCAAAACTTAAGAGACGTTATAAGATGTATTTACCCTGTGGGGAGTTGAACATAATTTCTATGCTTGATGATCTACATATATGACTGCTAATTTTAAGCAACTATAAATTTACACTAGAAATTACTTACGTCAATATTCTTCCAGCTTCGGGATTCCTGTAGAGGTCACATTTGTGTAAGGGCCTGTCTGAGTCCCCTGGGATGAACTGGCCAGTCCTCAGACATAACGCTCGGTAGATTTGGAACTGGAGTATTGTGCTCACGAAATATCTGTGGAAGAAGAGAAACATTATTTAATATAAACACACAGACACACACAAGATCTTTAATCGAAAGATAGGGTTAGTATTGCACTCACTGGTAATTTAGCAATGCAAGGTCTCCTCGTTAATGTATTCAGTCACCGTTAATATGAGGTAATTATGTTATAAGATGCAAATTAGATAAAAAAAACTGCTTAAGAGATGACCTAGAGTCGAACTAGTGACCTGTTGGTTATCACTCGAGTTTCATACCACTTTCCCACCAAACTTGGTAACACTGTACAACTCAAGTTTCACAAGATAGGCAACTGATATTCTATATAAGATATTTCAATACAAGGAAAGAAACAAAACCTTAGATTATAATCATATAATGATGATCACATCATCATGGAAGCGGTTAATTCCGGTTGTGTCTAAAGCTGTCAATAGGAGCCCTGGGTCTGCTGTTGAGTACAAAGTTCAAGGGCTCAGCACGCTTTTGGCGTACATACCACTTGGTCACGCTGCTGAATAAATGTCGCTAAATTCGATTTACACGGTATCGGCTAGCATTTGAGACCTTCCCCCCACCTACTTCAAAAAGAGAGGTATAATCTCTCTAGATAGTAAAGATAGTTTAGATCTAGTAAATAAGTAATCCTATTCTTATTTCTGGACAAGGCTGTACAAGGTCTCTTTAAACTTACTGGAACAATTCGCATAGCGCCACCTAGTCCTGAAGATATTCATTTATTTATTGTGCTGTACAACAATTAATAAGCACAAATAATTAGTATACATATGGTTATTGTCTTGATCTAGATTGCTATCAAGGTGTGCTGACACATAAGTTTCGACATCATACTGGCACAAAAACACAAGTATCAATAGTAGAAAATCATTTAAATAAAATGTATATACATATACATCCAAAACAGTAATCTGAAAGTAAATTAATGTTAGTAAATGTCAAAATCAGTGAAAATGAAAACGAAATGATTTAAAGAGATTAATTTTTAAGCCGTTTAGTTAGTGAACTTTTAAAGGCGTTACAGTTGGAATTAAAGATGTCCAAATACCTGTGCTCTTTCAGAGCACTAATACTAGTAGATAGAATACTCGTACTGGTGCGTATGTGTGTATGGATATGCGCATGTGTGCCCGTTATATTATTGTAGGAATTAGACCATTGGAATAATACCTATATACTATACATATACATTTAATAAATATCTATTATAGATAAACACACAGACACAGTACGGGAATCGAATCGTTCCATCGTACTTAGCTGCTGCCCCACAAAGGTTGTGTATATATATTTATGCAATTACAATAACTTAAATTGATCCGGTCGACCACCTCGAAAGCAAAATCCTAGTTTTCATGTCTGTCAGATTAATATTGATAACTTAATCCGTTTCCATTAAAAACAAAACATGATTTAAGGAAACATTCATCATTGCGAAAGAGTTGGATAACATATTTCCTAAGCCTTTACATAAATCATTTACAATTTCGATTTTGTAATTTTTATGAACATAAAGGTATAATAAAATAAATATACTGGTATTAATC